>RCWM02000063.1:1907500-2652500 GCA_003667255.2 Euschistus heros
GGCGGTAGGGCGGGCTGTTATCCAGGCGAATTCCCTTCCTCCTATATAGCGCCCTATCCCATTCTCATCTGCCCCAGCCTTCTAAATCTCTTTCATTCACTTTTCTCATTTCCTTTTCTTTCTCATTTTTTTTACGCCTCTGTCATAAACTTCCCGAATCTGGGTAGCATAGGTCCAAAAGCAAACGCCTATATAGATATTTTTTAAATATATTAACTTTTTTAGTAAAGAAATCTACAAGCTGAAACATCTACTTAACAAGCACACAGCATATCGTAAAATTATATTTCATAAAAAACAAAATTATGTAATTAATGTACAGAAACTTTAAAAAAATGGCGCAGCGTTGTTAAAGGATACTGAAGGCAGTTAGTTGCTAAGGCTAAGATAGCTAATTCGTAATGAAGGAAACTGTTCATAAATATAGCTATGTTATGAAATAAACTGCTGGAAAAAAATATGGCTAAAAATTTTAAATTTCTAACATATAAAGATAAAGTCAACTAAGGTAACTGTACAACTAATCCTAATTCATCTCTTATCCAATCCTTACAATCCAAAATCCTTCGAAAAATTCTCAATGCCCTTTATTATGTCACAAATAAACTTATCCATTAAAATCTTAATGTTCCTGATTTAGTCCAATCCAGGTACCTATTATTTAATAGCAAATTCCATAATCACTCAAATCTAGCAGTATCTCTACTTCGCATTCTGTTCCCGATAACCTTCCTCGGCATCTGGAAAGAAGATGGCCTCGAGTCCTTCTAATATAGAACTTTTATTTAAGTGCCACCAATGGCCGGTTGCTTTATAAGTTATTGTCATCTTACTGTATTCAATCTCCCACACATTTACTGGATCTATATGACCTTTACAGTTGTAAATATCAATCAAAAGATAATAAAAAATATAAATATATATATTTCATTTATTAACTATTTGCATTTAATTCATTCATTTAATCTAACTACATTTCCTGTCAGGCCATTCATTACTATTAACATAATCTAATTATCCAAAAAGAGAAGGACTCCTTTGTGATGATATATGCGTTATTAAACAATGTTGTAATTAAGGAAATTGGGAGCCGAAGTACACTGTATCAATTAGTTAAGTTACTCTATTGTATCATGGATTTGTGTGGCATGTAAGTTCTCCTAAGGTATCCTTGTGAGGCTAATGCTAACACGGACTAAATTGAGATAGCCCCCAATATAGCACATAAAGGCTAGCGGATTGGAACGCATTGGAGCGGAATTTCCGACACGATAGGAGTGGTTAGGGTGGGTTATGTTTGTTTGGTAGGGGCAGCCAGAGTTGGGCAAAACTGAATCATAACTAAAAAATAATCAAAATTTGATCAAAGCTATTTCCTTGAATCAATCACCTAATTTAATAATGATTAAATCTTTCAGTCAAATGGTCATTATTTCACTAAAAATGACTATGTGTCATTAATATATATATATATATATATATATATATATATATATATATATATATATATATATATATATATATATTTAATCATTATTAAATTAGGTGATTGATACCAGGGAACTAGTTGTCAAATAGTAACGATTAAATTTTAATTATTTTTTAGCTATGATTAAATTTTTCTCAACTCTGGGGGCAGCAAACACTATCTCGGAACGAAGCTAAGGGCATTTTCCTATATTCCCATAATATTTTGTATCATTATTATTATTTTTTTTGTTTGTCCAGCTGTCCGTCAGCTGACTTAATAACTGGGGCATGAATTAGCAACATTCAACTAAAAGACGACTATTACCCAAATGTCACTCTACAAAACTATTATGTACCAAAATGCAACTAATCCATTATAAAGGAACACATTACCTTACAGGAGTTATTAATAATTTTATTATTATTCAGGCAGGTACTATATGAAGGGTGTTAGACTAAAAGGGAAATGTCAGGTAATCATAGATCTGAGTAAAGTACAAAGTCTGTATTTTTTATGATTGGGAATTCCTAAAATCCAAAACATTTGACAATCCTTCCCCTAGCCTCCATGAGACTAACTAAAGTTATAGTACATGGGGCGAGCTGATAGGTGGTGATGAAATGTCAATTTCCATTTCTTTGTACATTCCCTCTACCAGCCTAACACTTTTCATATAATAGTATATAAGTATATAAATATTAAATAAAATTAAACGACATTACCATTTGGTACAAACAAATTTATTGATTTTACTTAACAACTATAAATTTATTGACTATATCATGTTCCTAATGATACTAACCAGAATATTCCTGTTTCTAAAATCATTTTTTTCATAAACATAGGCAACGTCGACGAGAATCGTTGGCGGTATCTGGTGGTTCTTCACCCTCATCATCATATCCTCGTACACCGCCAACCTGGCCGCCTTCCTGACGGTGGAGAGGATGATCACACCCATCGAGAGCGCGGCGGACCTCTCGGAGCAGACAGACATCGCTTACGGAACTCTAGACGGAGGATCGACGATGACATTCTTCAGGGTAAGTTTAGAACTTACACAATATTTACGAAACTATAAATATTTCAGACGAATATTATTTGAGCCCATTTACGGCCAAGACTGGAATTAGTTAAAAGTTTTGATTTTTCTCCACCGAAATATTTTTAGGGTCGTTTGTTGTTGTTTATTCGCATCAGCCACTAATCAATCACTTCCGAGATGCCTCTGCTTTCTTTCTCTTCCAATAGTTCTATCTGGATTCTAACTCATCTCTTCTTCCATTCCTCCTCTGATATCTGAATCGGTTTTCTGATGTTGGTCTTAGCTTGGAACCTCTTAGTTTTGTCTTTGGTTATGGCCTTGGCTGTGCCATTCTTCAACATAACTTCAGTTATCTATAGTTCTTTCAGATCCTTTTCCACTTCTTTAAACCAATTGGGTTTAGTTTTCGTTTTGTAAAAGAAGTCAAAGATTTGTTTAGTTAACCTGTCAGGATTCATTCGTAATATATGTCCATAGAAATCAATCCTCCTTTTCCTTATTGTGTCCTATAGCCTTCCCGACTTTATGTAGAGGGCTTCGTTCCTGGAGAAAATTTGTTTGTTATTTTGGAATTGGGACCCATGATCTTCCTCAAAATTTTCCTCTCCTTGATTTCCAATTTCTCTATTTGCCATTTCCTCGTCATGACTAGTGCCTCAGCTGCATAGAGTACTCCTGGTTTAATCACTGTGTTATAATGCCTTATTTTGGTGTTCCAAGAAAGGGTTTTCTTATTGTATGTGTTTTCGGTTTGCTGGAAAGCTAGTTCCATTTTCGTCCTTTTCAGTTCGATTGCTTTCCCTTCATGGTTGTTCCAGTCAATCCATTCCCCTAGGTAAGATCCTCAATGCTCCATATTATATCACAAATAAACTTATCCATGATGAACTTAATATCCCAAGTGCTGCTTGACATATCCAAACCAAAAAACTATATTTCCAAATATAAATTCAAACTTTCTGGTCTCTCAACTTCACATCCAGTTACTGATATGATAACCAATCTGATAAGAAGATTGCCTCTGGCACTTTTTGTTGGAGAACTTAAGATGGCTGCTTTTAAAGTCATTGATGTTATTTTAATTCTAATTTTTTTTTTTTTTTCTGTTATATTATTCAAAGGCTTAAAAGACCATATTATATTTTTATTCAAAATAATAAATATGAGGTAGAATTATATAACATATAAACATTATATCTCAAACTTACTAGATTTGTTGTGTAAAGTAGTAAATTTAAATAATTTTAAAAATAGAATTTTTTTATTATCATTTTTTTTTATATGGATATTCCTTTTGGCTGGGGGTCTTTTTGGTGTAACATTTTTTTCACCTTATTTTGATATTTTGATACACTCTAGCACTCGTGATACACTTGATACACTCTGTTGGCGTTGCTTTTGTGTTTGAAAAAAAAAAAAAAAAA
Organism: Euschistus heros; assembly: GCA_003667255.2. Lineage (NCBI taxonomy): Eukaryota > Metazoa > Arthropoda > Insecta > Hemiptera > Pentatomidae > Euschistus > Euschistus heros. The sequence continues at coordinate 1,911,441 of RCWM02000063.1, forward strand.
AAAAAAAAAAAAAACACGAACATTTGACGACAGTTCTCCTACCATTGTTCCAGATATTTGATGGAGAATATATTTTAATATAAAACATTCCCCGATAAGACCTACTGCTTAGGTTTGGATGGAAAAAGTAATAACCATTGATTGTTAATTTAATTTAATTATTAATTTGAGTAATTTAATCCTCTTAATTCTAAAATATAAATTGAAAAAAGTAGTAGATTATAAACAGACCTATCCATAAATAATATATTGTTTTTTCTAGTCAGGGGGAATTGAGTTTTTTTCTTAATATGTGCGAGTGATCTCACATCTTTCCCAAAGTTTTCAAATTTGATTATAAAATCCAATTTTGTATAATAACCTGAAAAAGGTTTTGATCTCATCTTCTTTATCTCCAAGAACCCCCCAAAGTTTCTGATTGGCCTAACTGTAGTCGGATTATTCTTTGTTGGAATCGATTTAGGAAAATATGCCTAATGGGATAGTATTTGCCAGGCATTTTCAAATAGGCTGTTCGCAAAAGTACTCATTTGTGGAATCATATCGGAATTCGAAGTCGGCGTGTTTAGGTTTTTCCTCCAGTCTACATTTTATTTTTGCTTTTAGCCCACTTTTTATCGAATCTACAGAATATATAAAGGCACAGACATATAAGAGTTTAGTGGATGAAAGGGTTAAGTCACATTTTTTTAAATTTAAATACAATTTAGTTACTTGAGATACACCATGATGGTATAGAAGGATCAATACTATTAGGATTGATGAATTAATTGCCACTTCTATTGGGATTATTTTATTAAACTAGTTTCGATTGCTATAAAAAAACATATAAGAGCATACACTAATAAGACCCAAAACTCCAATTTCGCTATCCATCTAAATGGAAATCACACCAAATTTAATAAAGACTCGGGGGTAAAAATACTACATCAAGTAGAAAATAGGCTAAAATTAAATATTTGTGAATCATTAGAAATAATAAAATCGTTTAAACCCGATCCAGATTTTTGCTTAAATGATCAGATAAACATATTCAATAGCCCCATTTTAAATTTATTTCCAATAGGAACGGAAAAACTCATTTAGTGATGAAGAAAATCCCATAGTAAATCACAAAAATTTAACCTACCTGCCTCCTTCCACTTCTCCCGAATTCAGTGAGATGTCCATTTCTATTTCAGTTATCTCTTAGACCTCCTAAGGTGATTACTGATGTTTCATTTCTTGTCTTACATTTTAAAAACTTTAGTGTATTTCATCTATGTAACATAGTACTGATGTTGAATAAATTTATATGTTTTAGAACTGAAGGTGAATGTTTAGCATTCGAAACTAGTTTTCTAATAAAATAATTCCAATAGAAGTGGCAATTAATTCATCAATCCTAATTACAATTTAGTTTATTGTGTAAAATATTTATGTTCAGGAGTGTTAGGTAGCAAAATCGGAATATTTCAAAACAACTAGAAAAAAATATATAAAGAAGACAAAGGGGTTCTTTAATATTTTCCTGCTAAAGGAAAAAGTAGAAAAAAAACTTTAAACATAATTTACTCAACATTGTGTTTTCTTACATAACCCCTTCATCCACCAAACCATTCATATATAAGTTTATTATTATTTCATATGATTTGTTAAAAATAATTTTCCTTATCTAATACAACACGGTTAAGGGACTACGTTTTTTAAGCTACATTTCCTCTATTGTAGCTAATTGAAGAACAAATAAATTAAAACACAGAAATATATGTGTAAATATATTTCTGCAATATAGCCATCTTCAATTTCATAAAGCAATGCTATATATAATTAGTTATGTCAAAGATATGAAGAGGGAAAAAATATTATCTGATTTTAATTATTTTTTTCAAAGGACTTCCTACTTTTAAGAATTATGAGAAACTTTATTAAAAATGTATAATATTCTTTGAGAGATAGAGCGGGGATAGTTATATCATTTTAATATATGGCTTTGATAACGGAGGAAAAGAGAAAAAATAATTCATTTGGCGGAACTAGAAAAACCTTTCTAGCCTCCAGAAGTGGCTAGATCAATGCAGATAAAATCGGCCACATTAACCTTCCGTATCTAACACCTTTCCTATTCAGCGCTCCTTGCAAAAGAAATGGGGATTATTTTTGAAAATACAATATTATTTACTATCGAAAAATGACGGTGAGAAGACAATATATAGAAGATAGTTTGAGTATGCGGTCATTTCAAAAACAAGATTGATATTAGTGAAGGGCCGTTCCTACTTAAAAGTGGAATGAGATTTTATGTTTCGTTCCACTAATGGAACCAGTTCCAGTTTTTCATTCCGTTCCACTTTTCGTTTTACGTCAGTTTGGCTAACCTACTACCTACTTACTATTTTTACTATTTTTGCAGTTTTGTTCCATCCCTTGTTGTGACTTCAAGCTGTTAACCTCCTCCTTCTATTTTAAAATTTAAAATTTTGTAGGTACTAAGATATTAAGAAAATTTAAATAGCTTATTAAAAAAATGTAAACTCTTGTCCGCAGCTTTTGAACAAATAGCGAAAAAAATATTTAATTACATATGGAGTAAAACCTTATGCGGTTCATTTCTCAGAGTCCGAAACGAAGAAGCCGAGCTTTGTTGGTAGAATAGAAAATTAAAAAAAAAAAAACAGTTTATTTTAAAGATGCCCATGCGTGGGGTGGTGGGGCAACGGAGAAAGGGGAGGGCAATCAAGAGCGGCAGGATCAACGCAACAAAGCAGTCGGAACGATCTTGGGTGGAACGAAACCAGAGATGCAATCTAAACTCTACTACACCGGGGGACGGAATTTGGAACTGGTTCCAGCTTTGAACCGGTTTGGAACGAAACGAGAGATCTTTGGGCGTTGGTTTTCGTTCTAGGTGGGACGAAAAACTTGGACGATTTGTTTCGCCAATCGCCGATTTGGTTCAAACATGGAACCAGTTCCGAGTTCCATTCCACCCAGAACGACCCATCACTAATTGTTAGACATCCAATTCATTATGGTGAAGTTCTAGTTGCATTGCAAGCCTTCATCAGGGCGATAAAGACGAATAACAAAATATATATGACTAGAAGTCAGAGGTTTGGGAATGCAATCATTAAAAAACACAACAAAAACAAATCCATTTATTGTGTCGTTTTTTCTTAATGTGGCTTCGTGATAGTTGAGAAAATAATAGTAATAATAATATATATATATATATATGCAACACGAGTAAGACAAGGTGATGGCCTATCACCGTTATTATTTAATCTGGTTCTGAACAAGGTGATTGACGAATGGATGAGAGAATTAAAGAAGAAAGAAGTGTTTAACCCAATTAGATTAGGAAGTAAATACTTGGGAGTGGAAGTCATATCTCTGGCCTTTGCGGGCGATTCTTGCAAGAAATATACAAACTGCACAGAAACAGGTAAAAATTCTGAAGGAGTCAGCAGCAAAAGTTGGACTTTTGAGAAAACTCAATATATTTCGAAACAGAAAATAGCACCTTAAAACTGAGAACTGGTAAAATCTACAACAAAAAATTCATGTCCAGAACACCAAGATTAGACACTACAACACTGTGGTAGAGCCTTTATGGGGCAGAAACAATTGACTATGAATAGGAAAGGAGAAATGGAGGAATTGTTGTACTGTATTGAATTTGTTGTACTGTTTTTGTAAATTATTTAGAGTGTTGATAGCCATGTAGTTTTACGCTCTAATACACAATAAATAATAATAATAATAATTTTAAAAAAATGCGTTTTAAAAAGAAAATTCGAAGTAGACAAATTTGGAAGTAGAGGAAGAGAATAAGAAATGTATTTAGGTGAAGCAGTGAGGAGTCATATATTATGGCGGCGACATTCGGAAATCTACGGGGCAGGGTCAGGGTTCATTCCAGGGAGTTCTTGGACTTAAAAGGATTCTGCACAGCCTCAAAGCAAAAGCAGTTCACAATGAATTAGCTACTATAAAAATGGTCCAGCATAACCTAATTCCTATTAACAAGGCAAATTGATATAATAAAAAAGAAACAATATCATCTGACAGAAAAATAGTAAAAATATATCAACTCTATTATCTACAGCATGTACCATATCCATTCTCTCCAGCCTAACATGTGCATCAGCTTTGTCCTTCCTTGCAAAGAGCAAAAGGGATCTTCCCCTTACTGTATTTGCAACTGGCGTGTTTTTTTATTCTTTGTAGTCTTTGTTTTGACGCCTCCATCAAGTTCCTGTAGCCTTCCTTGATTGGTCAAAGAATACTTGAAATCTTCCTTCCAAATCATTCGATGTTTTCCCCTAAGGACTAATTGAGAGTCCATGAACATTCGTTCATTGCTGAATTTATATTGTCTGATTTTTATTGTGTGTGTCCCGATAATCTGTAATAAATTTGCTTTTATTCCAATCAATAATAAAAATATTCTAGAGTACATGAAATATGCGACTATTTTTGACTTCATGCCTTCGGTAAGCAGTAGTCAGAAGGTAAACATACTAAAAGTCCCCGCCCGCTTAGGGTGAGAGGAGGGGAAAAGGTCCCATTTTTGAGTTTTTTTTATTATATCTCGAAAATTGTGCACTATAGAAAATTATGTTTTAGATAAAATTAAAGCTAATTAAATTTCCTATAAAATTGATTCTATACATATACGTCGAACTTCCAACGGTTTTCGAGATATTATTGAAAATCGATAATTTTCGAGAAAAAAAATGATTCTGGACTCAATATTTGTCAAACATTTACTTCAAGTTCCTTCCAAGACCGTTTTTCAGAAAAACTGTCAGAATCGAAGTTGTATAACATTAAATTTATTTTAATTTCCTATATACGTTTCTTTTAAGATTTTCAATAATGTACATCTCGAAAACCCGTTGAAAATTTCACAAATATGTATAAAATCAGTTTTATAGGAAATTTAATTAGCATTAATTTTTATTTTAAACATCATTTTCTAGAGTGTACCGTTTTCGAGGTATATAATAAAAAACCCTCAAAAATGGGACGTTCTCCCCTCTCCACTACAGTTAGCTCACCTCCTTTTAGTATGTTTACCTTCTAACTACTTCTAACGAAGCTTAATATGATTAAAAATTGGCGATTCAAGAACACAACTTCACCTTATAACTAGAGAGGCTCCTTCCAAATGTCAAATGTGTGGCAATGGTTTTTCAATATCCGATACGTTTAACGAGTGCTCTTACTGCTCCAAAAGGTGAACTGAATCAGGTATACCTCGAGACATCTCAAAGGCGCTAAGAAACGATGACAAAATAATTGAAAAAGTGATAGCCCTCCTTTATAGAGAAAAGCTATATCATAGAATATAGACAATAAACGTTCTATTAAAACAGACGAGCTTTGTACTTGCTGTAGCGTTGCACTTAGGTTTTACGCTCAAAAGTCTCAAATAAATAAGTACGAAGCTGTGAATTCAAAAATAGTCGAATATTTGATGGACTCATTGACTGGACTATTTAACAAGAAAAAGCATGCCATATTAGCTTCTACTGGACTACAGGTTTTTTTTTTTTTTTTTTAATTTTATTAAAAAGATTATATTTTTTTGAGAAATTTGATGATTGTGTCTATATTTTTATTATTATCGCCAAGAGTAGTTGGGAGGTATCTTTGTAACTGCGCTTCCTGAAATTAACTATCCCAGAGAGGGCAGTCTTCCAGTATGTCTCTTATTGTTGTGTGTTATTACATGTTGTACACTTCGGCGGACTGTTCTTTGTTATAAGATAAACATGGGTAGTCGGGTGTGGCCTATTCTCAGTCTAGTTAGAACTACCTCTTCCCTTCTGTTACTACGGTTGGAACTTTTCCATTTATTTAATTCCTTTTTTACAGCTTTCAACTTATTTAGTTCCTCAGTATTTTCCCAAAGCTGGGCTCAGGCTAGTTTAACTTGATATTTTAGAAAGTGGCAAATGGCGGATGAGGTGTAGACCCTTGTAACATCAATCGATGACAATGCTGCTTCCTTGGCAGCCAGATCTGCTGCTGCTTCGTTACCTTTAATCCCCACCTCTGATGGAATCCAAACTAGGGATATGTTCTTATTCAGATCTATTACCATTGATGCATAAACTTGTGCTTTCCTTACAAGATGGTCTTTACTATGGATTTTTTTTAGTGTCATCAGAGCTGATAAGGAGTCCGTGTATATTACGAAGTTTTCTTCCTCGCATTGCATGATATAATAGAGTGCCGCGCAAATAGCATAACATTCGGCAGTGAAGTTGCTGGTCAGTGAAGGAAGTTTATACTTGGCAATCCTGGAGTCCGATAAGAAGGAACTATAACTACATATTATTCTGTCATTTTCTATCATATGTCATTGTAAATCCTAGATATTGAAAAATTGGAAACTCTATTATAGATGTCAAAAGGACTTCTTGTAGGAACTGCCGCTTTAACAAGACTAGGGATTATTGAAAACATCTTGAGGGGATTCGGATATAATCGTGAAAGCAGGGCGCTGCATTCAAGAATTCTTTCACAATAAGGCGCCCATCTCTTTAGAATTCTACCTTCCCTCTTCTTACCTTTAGCAGAGTTTATGTAAATAAGTGAATAAAAGTCTTATTTATTAAATTAAAAGAAATTTATTCCTGTTTTTCTTTTTTCTTTTTGTTTATAATTAGTTCAAATTTTTCAAGACGGGTTTCTTTACTAAAGAAAAGAAAGTTTAAAGACGGCTACACTTTAAACATTAGCTTAGCTTAGCCAATGAATATAGCATTAGCACCTGAAAACGGAGAGGCAAGGAAAGAGGAAAAAAGGCTCAAATAATTAAATAGGGAGTGGAGAGGAGAAAGAAGTTGCTGGGATGATGGCTCACATTAACTCTCCTTTATTATTCCATTATATATTTAACATCTGTGCAGAAATAGTGCAGTCTTTTTTAAAAATACGTCTACAACAAAACTAAGCTTCAAGATTAATAATAATTGTTATAAAACATAAAATTGTATCCATTGAATTTCTGATGAGAAAACTTTCGGCAAATTTTCGATCCGAGCAACACCAAGAGAGCAAGTGTCAAAAAGTCCCAAAACTAATAAAATTGAGGCACGTGACTTTTTTTAATTCACAGCAATACAGCTCCTAAATGGTAGATCCTAGCGACAAAAGTTATAAAACAAAAATTACTGTTTACTAATCAATTTGGTAGAATTTACAAATCTATTTAATTTAAATTTTAGTTATAAACAATTACTTTTGTTTAGTAACATTATTTATCCGTGAAGTTGTCGTGCGATCCCCAATAAAGTTATTTTTCACTAGTACAGGTCCAATCCAAAGCACTCCGCATTATCGTAAACACTCCATATAATAGCCCTAAGAAAACCCTACATAATGATGTTAATATAATAGGGCGTATAAAAAAAAAATGACCGTTTTATCAAATTACAGAGTTCAAAAGTCTGTAAATATCTTAATACTATTTATTATTTAAAAATTTCACAGCCACTGAAGCAACTCATGAAATTATTAAATAATAAGGGGGAGGTGTCATTAAAGAATGCACTGCACGGCGTTGGTTTGAAAAATTTAGAAGAGGAGATACGACGTTGGAAAGGAAGAAGAGCTCCGGGCGGCCAATGATGAATCCGTCCACAGGACTCGCGAACTTGCCAGGGAGTGTGGTGTGTCGAAAGATACTGTTAGTCGTCATCTTCTGTCCATGAGGAAGGTGAAAAAGGCCTGTTGACTGGTCCCTCATGAACTTGCTCCTCAACAATTTTACAAAAGTTGAGAAAAGTATACAGAACTTCATGGGTTTGAACTCCTGGCTCATCCACCATATAGTCCAGACCTCGCACCTTCGGATTACTACTTGTTTCGATCCCTGGCACATTTTCTTCAAAGGAAAAATTTTGATACTTTTGCGGAAGTTTAAAATGCTGTCCAAGAGTTCTTTGACAAACTTCCAAAGGAATGGTATCAGCGTGGCATCGAGCTATTGGCTAGCAGATGGGCAATGACATTAGATAACAATGGACTATAATTTGAGTGTTAATTGTGTTTTTTTTTTCTTCACGGAACGGCCCTTGGGACCACGCGAATATCAGGAGAGCAGCACTTGTTCTTTGCTCTTCGCCTGCTTCTTCCTCTTCCACATGTTTTTCATGAACTCTGAATGTTTGAGCTTTCTCTCCTCAGTCCATGCGTGACCCCTCCCGGGATGTTTCCTCTCCACAAGAACTCTGTATTTTATTGTATTTTATATCAAAGAAAAAAAATCAAATAAATAATAATACAAATATTTGTTTAAAAAACGGTCATTTTTTTATATACACCCCATTATTTTGGTTTCCCACAGCTGTGTATATTCCGTATTGTATTATTTTAGTTTTTGGGCCTTGTTATGATCTTATTTATTTTATTTTTTTTAATCATAATAATTTTATTTTAAATCTTGTATATTGAGAATATTATTTATTTATTACGTATATCACTATTACGTATACTCTTAAGTGCAGGAAACTGTTTATTATTATTATTATTCAATAAAAGCAGTTTTCAGTCTAAAAAAACAGTTTAATAATACAGGGAAATTTGACCAACAAATTTACCAAACCTTGATGAACTCCAAAAATAAAAAAAAGTCTGACTAACGGCAAAATTGAGGTCTATGTTCATTATCGTCGGGTTTTAAACCTTACATTGAAAATTTAATAAAATAAATCCTAAATAATAATAATAAATAAATAAATGTAATAACATAAGATCCCCTGATCTGGTGTCGCATTATTGAGAGTTTTCTTTTTTTTTCTATTAAACAATAATTTTTACCTTTGCTTTTTGTTCTAATGAAGTTTATTATGTTTAAAATGCACATTTCCATTAAGGGACTGTCATAGTGATTTGTATACCAAATGAGAACTCCATGGTTTTTTGGTTTTAAAAGTAAATTTCTCCAAGAAATCGAAACCGAATCATTACTTTATACATATCATTTGAAAGCTGATTACATTTGCAAGTTTTTGTGAGATTTGCAGTTTTGTGAATATTTTTTTCCAAAATCGGTGAGCGTTGAAGTAATATAAGATATTGTAACTTCCCTAAATAAGGTGAAGATGAAGCTGTTCTTTAGGTCATAAGTTTGTAAAATTCAAGATTACATGTACTTTGTTCTTATAGGAAATTTAATGCTAAATCCAAAAATGTGGTCAAAATTTAAGAAATATTTAAACAAAATGGAGATATTACAGCATTTATCGTAAAAACCGTGGTTTCCTCAAAAAAGTCTTTGATTTATCGTATATCTGAACGGATTGGAATAGAAAATTGAGGTATGCGGCATTTTTGATCTATTTTTACCCAATTTTTTTTTTTTTTTTTTTTTTTTTTGCACTAAGAGGTACTCACAATGTATAGTTAAAATTTGGTAGAGATTGGTTCAGTAGTTTTCACGGTTAGTGATCAAAAACGAAATATGGCTTGTCCTTTTATATAACAGTATAGATTTGTAAAAAAAACAAATATTATAAAAAATTACTTGTATATTAAATACGTATACTTATGAATTGCACAGGAATTAAATTAAATTCATTTCCAACATGAACTAGAAGGAAAACACTAAAAAAAAAAAATTCATTTACCTCTGATAGGATTCTAAAGAATGTTGTGTTGGTAATATTTCACTTTTCATATTCTAAGCCTCAAGAAAATGAATATAAGAGGCTACCGTAATTCATGATAACCTCAGACGTTGACATTCATTACGAAACTACTCGAGTCATTAAGAACCGTATTTTTCTGCCCCCTTAAATTGAAATGAATCCAGTTGCTAAGAGTAATATAATTCAATTGGGTAATTAGAGAGCTAGTTGGCTAGTTGGAGAGAGAGAGAGAGAAAGAGAGAAATGACAAGAGAGCTTGGGCCGGGCGGCACATAGCGCTAGTTGGACTCGCTCTTGATTTACGTAACAAAGTTTTTAATGAGGCTTGAGGAGGACTTGAGTCCTTTATCTCTCCTCTACGTTTAGCATTTATATTCACCCGCTTTATGGCTCATTCTCGTCATTTAACAGCCCCTAAAGGAATCACCACAAAGGCAGTTTCTTAGAACTTCAATTAGGAAAAAAATAAAATAAGACCGAGCCTAAATTTACGAAATGTCTATCCCAGTCAAATACTAACTTCTTGTCGAGAAAAACTATGGATTTTTTTAGGATTGATGAATTAATTGCCACTTGTATTGAAATTTTTTTTTTCGAATGCTTAACATTCATCTTCAGTTCTAACACATAGAAAATTTCAACACATCAGTGCTATGTTACGTGGATTATATACACTAAAGTTTTTCAAAAACGTAAGACAAGAAATCAAACATTAATACTCACCTGAGGATGTCTAAGAGATATCTGAAATATATCCATCGTGAAGGGGAAGGGGGTAGGTAGGTTAAATTTTTGGGGTTTACGTTCCCATTGGAACGAAATTTAAAATGGGGCTATAGGAAATGTTTATCTGGTCATTTAAACACAAAAATGGATCGGTTTTTAACGATTTTATTATTTACAATGATTCATAAATATTTAATTTTAGGCGATTTTCTACTTACATGGGCCATTCTCATGGCAGTGATTTTTCACTGTCCTGCTGGACTTAAGATGGAACTAAAACTTCCAAATCAATATTTTTGGTGGATTTGAACGTACACCGACCCCTTAAAGTTGGTGCATACAGCCTAGTTTCGAAAAATATTTTTGTTATTTTTCTGTAGCTACTAAAAGGCTTATAAACTCATAACTTTCACTTGTCCCTAGGTATAGTATGAGATTTCAAGGAAGTTATTTAAGTATTTATTTTTAGAAAACTTATGTTTTTATTTTCTAGAGTATGAGACCATATATTGAACGATAAATTAACATGCTTTTAAACATTTTTAAACTATAAAGGGAAACTGAAAATTACGTTTTCTTTTTGTCCCTCGGTTTGGCCTCACGACCGTCACACTAAATAGTTATTTAAATATTCTCTACAAGAATAAGCTAGTGCTAAATATTGCTATCTACAGAGTAATTCGTGAGGTTATCTTCATAAGTGATGTGTTTGGAAGACATTTTTTTGGTGTATTTTCTAAAATTTGCATCAATACAGGGTGTTTTCTTCCTCGTACTTTTTTCATACTCACGACCGTCACGCGTTTGTAAAATTATTCGTATTTTTTAAAAGCTCCTGGACTCCATATTTGATTATTTATAGATGTATACAACTGGTTAGTCAAACTAGCCGTTTAGGTAACGTTTTGGTGTTGCAATTAAGATTAATTTAAGGGAGGTTCCTCACGACCGTCACACCAATTTTTTTTAAATTGTTACATATTAATGTACCAACACTTTTATACGTATGAAACATCACTGAATTGAGTTCCTTTTTGGCGGGGGGTTGAGGGGGAGTGGAATCGGACTTCGAAAGAACTCAACCGATTTTCGTCAAATATATCAGAGTTATAAACCTATTTCCTAACACTTTCATAAGGGTGAAACGTCATTAATTTAAGTTTCTTTTTTTGGGGGGGGGGGGGGGGATTCACACTTACAAACGACTTAATCGAATTTCGTAAAATTTTATATTTGGGCTATATACCTATTTACCAACACTTTTATAAGGCAGAAACATCACTGACTTAATTTTAATTTTTTTTTTTTTGGGGGGGGGGTTTCAAAATAACAAAACCTTAATATTTCTTTTTAAGGCAAAACTTCTATTTATCTTTTATTTTCTTCAACATGTTTTTGAGTACCGCTGCCGTCAAAACCCCGTATGCCTGAAAAGGCAAGGTAGGGAAAAAAAAAAAAAAAAAAAAAAAAAAAAAAAAAAAAAAAAAAAAAAAAAAAAAAAAAAAAAAAAAAAAAAAAAAAAAAGAAAAAAAAAAAAAAAAAAAAAAAAAAAAAGAAAAAAAAAAAAAAGAAAAAAAAAAGAAAAAAAAAAAAAAAAAAAAAAAAAAAAAAAAAAAAAGTTTCGGAGAACATTGCTCCATCTTCAGGATAACTGTGATTTCCCTCACATAGTAACAAGTACATGTCCTCAGTTGAGGGTCGGTATGGACATGCACATATAGTTATGCCTTAAAAAGAAATATTAAAAATTAAATCTCATTCAATATAATAGTTGAACAACTAAACTGTTTTTTTGTAAAATTCTTCCAGAATTGATCACAATTTTTTTATTACTTTAATTTTTTATGTATCAATAATAAATTTTATTATTTTATTTATTTAGTTTTATCCATTTGAAGACATTAATAATTTTTTAATACGAAAAAAATAACTTAAAGAGAGAGTAACGGTCAAAAGCGTTTCTATGAAAAGCTCTATAAAATGCTTCAAAACAGTGGTAAATAGAAAAAAGAAATCGGCCCCACCTGGGAATTCAATAAATAGAAGGTATATTATAATAGAAAACTCAAAAATAATAAAAATTTAAGCAACTTTAAAAATACCAGGTATGCAAGTTTAAAATGTCGTTTATTTCTTAAAATAAATACACAGTAATTTTAAAAAAAGTATAATATATTTTATTCAAAGTACTGACCCTCGCTTTCTACACATTTTGCCCATCTCTCGGGCAATATATGGATACCATTCCAAAAGAATGCTTCATCTTTATTTGAAATCCATTCATCGAGCCATTTTCGTACGTTTTCGAAATTGTTGAAGTGTTGCTCCGCCAATGAGTGTCCCATCGATGAGAAGAGGTGATAATCAGAAGGCGCCAGGTCAGGTGAATACGGCGGGTGGGGTAGGAGTTCCCAACCAAGCGAAGAGAAATCGTTTCCTTAGTCAATCTGGCTGAATGTGCAGGAGCGTTATCATGCTGAAGAATGACTTTGGCGTGCCTGTGAGCCCATTCTGGGCGTTTTTCGATCAATGCGTGACTCAAATTGATCATTTGTTGTCGGTAGCGCTCGGTATTGACTGTTTCGCCGGGTTTGAGAAGCTCGTAGTAGACTACTCCCTTCTGATCCCACCACACACACAGCATTGTCTTCTTCCCAAAACGATCCGGTCTTGCACTCGATGTGGATGGTTGTCCTGGCGTTACCCATGATTTTTTTCGCTTGGGATTCTGAAAATAAATCCATTTTTCATCGCCAGTTACAACTCGATGCAAAAAAAACCCTTTCTTTCGTGGCGTAAAAGCAGCATTTCGCACACAGTTTTTCGTTTTTCCATCTGTCGTTCGTCCAATTCATGTGGAACCCATTTTCCAACCTTTTGAATCTTTCCCATAGCTCTCAGGCGATCGGAAATGGCTTGCCTAGTGACATTCAACTGTTCTGCCATCATTTGTTGGGTTTGGGTATTGTCTTCGTCTAATAAAGATTGCAATTCGAAGTCCTCAAACTTTTTTGGTCGATTTTCTCGTTTTTGATCAGTAACATCAAAATCACCACGTTTGAAACTTTGAAACCAACGTTCACATGTCCTGACGGTTGGAGCAACATCGCCATAAGTCTCAACAAGAATTCGATGACATTCAGATGCCTTTTTCTTTTGATTAAATAAGAAAATCATGACATGCCGCAAATGCTCTTTATTTGGCTTAAAATTAGACATTTTTAACACCAAAGAAAGGTATGATACGTCCACGTAAACGACTTAAAAACAACTGACTTTTGTAAACAAATGACTAACAAACAAAATAGCGTTTAGAGATAAGCAAATCCTTCAATAGGCTAAGAGCGCATTCTATTGGAATTAAAACGACATTTTAAACTTGCATACCTGTATATAATTCTTTTTTAAATTTTAGCTGAGGCTATGAGAATGATCCATATGTTCTTTTACTCTTTGATTTACCGATCGTCCAGTTTTTCCCGTGTATTTAGCTTCACAGTCATTACATTTTAGTTCGTATACACCGCTTTTTTGGGAAGGGTCTATTTTTTCTTAGGTGAAGGGAAATACGTTTACAATGGTAATAACAAAATTGGTAATGACAAAATAGTCCCTTTCCAAAGAAGCGCTGTATAAGAACTAAAATGTAATGACTGTGATGCAAAATACACGGGAAAAACTGCAACAAAATTCCAATTTCGCTATTCATGTAAATGAAAATATCCATAAATTTAATAAAGACTCGGAAGTAAACATAATACATCAGGTAGAAAATAGCTTAAAGTTAAATATTTATAAATCATTAAAAATAATAAAATCATAATAATAAACCAAACCAGATTTTATTTAAAATGAGCAGATAAACATTTCCAATAGCCCCATTTTAAATTTGTTTTCAATAGAAACGGAAAACTCCAATTAGTCAAAAGATAAACCCCAAAAATTTAACCTACCTGCCCCCTTCCCCTTCCCTCGATGGATATATTTCAGATATCTGTTAGATCTCCTCAGCTGAGTACCAATATTTGATTTCTTGTCTTACATTATTGAAAACTTTAGTATATACAAACCATGTAACATAGTGCAGATGTGTTGAAAATTTTGTATGTTTTACAATTGAAGGTGAATGTTTAGCATTCGAATCTAGTATTCTGATAAAATAATCCTAATAGAAGTGGCAATTAATTCATCAATCCTAATTGTATTGATCCTTCTATTCCATCATACATACCTCTAATGGATTTTTTTTTTTTTTGCAAACCGTTTCAGTTTTTTTTTTTTGTTTAATTTGGTTGGGAGTTGAATCCGAATTTCAAGTGTTGATAAGTCTACGAAGAACCTGGAGAAAGGTGTTATAAATTGTGAAATGGCATTTATTAAGCTAGTTCCTTCATATACAAAGTTGGCAAGCTCTTGTTTCATGGTGCCTACAGGATTCGCGTAAATGGAGTTTTTGAAAACATCTGGAGGGCTTGGGGTGATTACACAGTGAAGATTGATTCCATATCTTCTAAAGCTTGGGACTTTTTTTTTTATATATCGGCAGTAATGGTACAGGCGGTAGCGCCTCTCATCCTAAAGCTGTTGATAACTCCTCCGTTATAAAGGAACCAGAGGTGCATAGACTTTTATATCATCTAGGTGAATAGGTGCGCTGGCTCAGTGAATAGGCTTAACGTCCTTATGCACTCCAACTAGGGCAGGAAGGGCGGAGTTAAAACCTATAAAAAAAAACTAACAATTCTAATGGAACAGCTGTTTAAAAGATAAATAATCACATGAAGTATAATATTTAAAAGCGTTCATTTGTTTTAAATTCAAACGAACTCGTAGATTTCTCTGTAGTACCATTTATTATGCAGATTCATCTTTATTATTTTGTTATTCATGGGCATAACTTTTGATACAAAGTACATTTTTGATTGAAGATTTATGCAAATCGTCTGAACCATTAGCTCCCTGGCCATAAAAACAAATTAAAAAATATCGACTCGTTAAATAACGTTATTTTAGCCGCAATATATTATTCTCCCAGCTATGACTTTCTTCTTAAATTTACAAAGATTTTATTGTACGACTATGTGCAATAGATTAGATCCTTATTAACATACAACAGATATAAGCAGGCAGCTGGATCAGGTAAAAATGACAGGTATAAACTTCTGTTAAGTATCAATCAGGTAAGTAACTGGTGAGGGCGAGAAACAACTTGGTTATTGATACATTGAAAATTTTTGGAATCGACACATCACTGATATATATACACACACGCACGCTCGCACACACACTCATATACAGGTGATATAATCATAAGATATTACATAGTTTTTGACAAAAAATATCTCGTTTCTCACCCACTGTAAAGTTGTTATTCAGTTATTACATTGATGAATTTAGGACTAAGACTGTTGGGGTAATGCAGTAATTTAGTTTATGGTTGTAGAGCTGTAAAATATTACTAGCTGACAGTGTATTCAGCTTATTTCTCCATAATTTTCAGGAAGTTTTTCACAGATTAGTTATTTCTTCAAAGCTTCTGGCAATAATTTCAAAAAGCCTATAACCTCAACAAAACTAAATACCTTCTCTTATGAGGACGGACAGTAATAAAGATTTCTGTAGTAGCAGAATAGTAATTTTTTCATTTAAAAGAGCTGTAATTTGCAACTGGGTTTTAAATGAATGTCGATGTAAATCTCATCATACACCAAACCCGGAATACCCAAGTAGCCATCTTGACAGTTTCCATCCACAGAATTATAATATGCTGCTCAGTAATAAACAAATTCTATTTACTTAATTTAATTTCATACTTACTACACTACCTGCTTTTACAGCCCAACTCTAATTAACCGTTTACACCTGTTTAGTAAGGAGGGTTTCAGTCAAGTTAGTTTATTTTGACGCATATAAACGGCCAGTCAAGTGTTTAGTACTGTTAATTATTTAGTTAACCAAACAGGTATTCAGTAGCAAGTATAATAGAACAATTTCTATTTTTCTGTTTAGTAGCAGTTCGGTGGGTCTTGGTCACTTTCCTTTGGATCTATAAAAGAGATAGTGGGTTCAGATCCCGTGAAGAAATGGGAGAGGGCTTCGAAAATTATTGCCGGTTGCAAGAAAATATAAAACAACGTGTAATTTTAATTCTGGTGTTAGCGCAGCTCGCATCACAGTATCTTTCTTAATAAGCAAGAGTTCAACTTTGGATAGATGTTAAAATAATATTAGTTAAAATATTCTTCTGACATTCGCAATGAAAAAAAAATATTCATTTTCATCTGTCAATTCTCTAAAAAGAATTGTGTCTAGCCAGCACCGAGTCCATTTCTCCTACTCATACCTTTTCGCTTCCATTGTCTTTTGCATTTATTTTCGTTTATTTCGCCTTCCACTTCTAAAATTTCGCTAAATATAACTTTGATAACAGAATTTATCAATATGACACTTTGATGATCCATCGCGAACTACTAGGAAGTAAACAGACTAAACATTTGCCACGTGTGAACCATCGAGTATTGAATATCATAGAGTGGACACGCAGGGGGTGGACGCAGGGTGGGGGTATGCTCCAAGGCCCCCCCCACCCCTTGGCTCTCAAACTTCCCTTCGTAAACTTAGCCAAAAAAACTTTTCTTCCTCGTTTTGAGTAGTGTTTTGCATATTAGGTATTTTTATTTTTATTAATAAACTTACTATTAAATTCAACATATAAATAAAGGGTTTAGGTTTTAAAAGGAGAAATAAAAAGCATTAAATAATAGTTAATATCACATTATTTTATTATTTGGAATTAAGGCTTTTAATAAAAATTCAACAAAATTTTAGTTCAACCGACAATGTCATTTACTTTACCCCTTTTATGCTTAGCAAGATAGTATAACACTAAAATTTATTTATTAAAAATTAAACTTAACAATAACATAAACTTGAATGAAGTAAATTATAACCTAAAGGTGAAAAGACAGATTTGTTGATTTGGTGTTTTTGCTGCTATTGCGGTTTTTGCAACCGTATGCAACGCACAGTTGTCCACTCTATGATATTCAACACTAATGGTGTGAACACTTGAAAACTAAAGCACTTAACTGAACACTTGACAAGGTTTAAACGATTGCATTACTAAATACTAAAGTACAAACTTGACTTAATACTTGCTCACTAAACACGTTTAAATGGTTCATAATTTTAATTATCATAGTTAAAAGTTTTCAAAAATTAAGAGAGATGTAACTATAAATAATCTGTCTAAAATGTTTGCATTGTGTTGGTTAACAATGATGTCTTTGTTTAGGACTCTAAGATAGGAATCTACCAGAAGATGTGGAGGTACATGGAGAGTAAGAAGCCCTCTGTATTCGTCCCTTCCTACGAAGAGGGCATCAAGAGAGTTCTTGATGGCAACTACGCCTTCCTCATGGAATCGACAATGCTGGACTACGCAGTTCAACGGGACTGCAACCTCACCCAAATCGGAGGACTCTTAGACTCCAAAGGTTATGGGATCGCTACGCCCAAAGGTAACGCATTACTCTTCACTTTTCAATGTTTTGATCATTGGAACATTTGTATACAGCCTTGGCCAAAAGTATTAGGCACCAACAATTTTCTCATCCCAGAAATAACCCATTAAAAGGAACTATTTTGTTCCTTTTAATGGGTTATTCCTCAATCCTTGCTAGTTAAAACTCTTAGAGAAACTTTTGGTGAGAAAATTGTTGGTGCCAAATACTTTTGGCCAAGGCTATGTAATATGGTTAGTTTTTAAGGATAAAGTTAAAAGCTATATTAAAGAAATAAAGATAACTATAGATTTTTTTGTATCCAAAATATTCACGGTATTGCCTGCAAGGAGTTGGCTTGCTCCTTTTAACAATTACTTTTCGGTAACCAGTTACTGTACAACCGGCGCGCATTCTAGCGGTAGACATTCTAAATTAGAACTCAATTTTCCCTTTATCAGCACATACTAATTTAGCCCCCATGTTTTCCAGCCTTTAAAGTTCCCTTACATCACTTCACTATGGTCCGCCTTTTTAGCAAAAGCAACCACAAAATTGTTCATTTATTATTCTATATCACTTTTAAAAATAAAATAAATACCTTATACTCATATATTATTTATACAATATTATTCAACTATTAATTTAAGTTTACCTCACCACAAGATAACAGAAACTTTCTGCAGTCCTTACAATGTATCCAGTACAGAAAAAGGCCAAACATCCATAGAAATTCCCAATCCTTTCAAACACAAGAATTTTATCCAATAGAGGCTTGGAAAAAAATAGACTTTTACTAACATAATATTAGTTTTTAGTTGAATCA
Organism: Euschistus heros; assembly: GCA_003667255.2. Taxonomy (NCBI): domain Eukaryota; kingdom Metazoa; phylum Arthropoda; class Insecta; order Hemiptera; family Pentatomidae; genus Euschistus; species Euschistus heros. Next base: position 1,930,139 of record RCWM02000063.1, read on the forward strand.
TTCTCACACCTTGCCATTTCTTTATGGTTTCTTAGGCTTTCAACCGCTATAAATTATTGTTCGTTTCATTTAGAGACTGTTTATAAAAATAATAAATTTAAACACTTTTATTCATTTCTTTTCTGGATATTTTTTTCTCTACTTTTAGAATACCAGGTATATTTAATATTATAACAACAATTTTATATTTATTTAATAAAATAAAATTTTAAACATTGAAGTACAATTTACAAAAGCATGTAGTGTGATTTCTATTTGCATCTGAAGAACCTGATGATCTCGTGCTGAAATGAGGGAAATTTGGGAGTTTTCATTTCGAATGGCTACCGCTAAAATAAGCACCAGTTAAACTGGCCACCTCAAATTATACCAAAATCGCAGATACATTCAGTAGAGTTAAAAAACACACCCAGTTTTTACAAAAATCAAGGAAAGTATTTTTTATTCCTTTACAATTTGATGAATTATTTGTCACTTCTATTGATAATTTGTTTATTAGATGACTAGTTTCGCATGTCAAACATGCATCTTTAGTTCTAAAATTCAAAACATCAACAATTTGATATAGATAAAATAAATATTTAATATACCAATTTAAAAATGTAAGAAAACAAATGAATGTTGACACTCACTTGAGAATAGGAAGAGGGAAACTTGTTGCAGCTGATGGTCCAATGCATGAAATGTGAGGTGATGAAAAAAAAGGTGTGTTGTCACCTAAATAAATAAATAGAGAATCTCTTAGGTTTTCCCAATGATTAGTTGACTTTTCTCTTTCTACTGGAAGCAGATTTAAAATAGGACTATTGAAAATAATGCACCAATACTTATTTGTATTTATCCTTCTTTACCATCATGCATACCTGAACTTGAAAATTTGTTTGTTTTCCATTCATTTACAATATCTTTCTGTTTATTTTGTTATATACACCATACACCATCTAGTTACATCTTGTTTTGTCATTTATTATAACAAAATAAAATTTGTTATAATAATTTTGTATTATAATAAGCTTCTAAAGTAGGCCAAGACTTTCTCCATAAAAGTTGTGAACTTCAAGACACTTCCTAATCGAGATCTTTTGATGTGTTCTAACAAAATAAGACAAAGTCTATGGAAATTAGTCCTGTTACCTAAAAACATGGATAGGATATTACAGAGAGCCATCAAATCTATATCCTGAAATAAAAAAATATATTAAAAAAAATATAGTGTTAACTAAAGTTTCAATGAATACACTCCAAAGCCTAAAAAGAAGTTGGACTTGAGATCTCCTTAAAAATGACTCTCAAAGCAGATCCTTTCCATTTCTACCGTGTCTTTTTGGAGGTTCTGTATAGAGTCAGTGATTAAAACTTTTGTTGGTATATATGTATCATTTATTTTTTTTTTTCACTATATTAATGTTCTTCAACCCACAGCAATAAGTTGATGTGGTATAAAATGTATCAATGTAATTCTCAAAGTTCAATTTTAAATTTTTGTTTGTTAAAAAAGAGTTAATTATCAAGCTATTACTGAAAATGTTATGGATTTACTAATTGGCATAATATATTCATGGAGGAAAACTGCTTTTCAATTAGTAGAAATAATTGCCAAATATTTTATTTATTAAGTTTATACAATCGATAACCAATATTGCTAGCTATTCAGTTTCATTTTTTACATATTTTTTTGTATTATATACATGTTGATATATATATTTTTTTCATTTACATAGTTTATTTGCGTATAATAAATACTGAATAACAATATATTTCAATTATTGTTATATTCAGGTTCACCGTGGAGAGACAAAATCTCTTTAGCTATTTTGGAACTACAAGAAAAAGGTAACATACAAATCCTATATGATAAATGGTGGAAGAATACTGGAGACGTATGTAATAGAGAAGATAAAAATAAAGAATCAAAAGCCAACGCATTAGGAGTTGAAAACATTGGTAAGTTTGTTGTGTGGTAAGTTACAATACATAGCTGGAAATGCAGCAGTTATTTATTTTAGTGCAAAAAAAAATTAATTATTTTCCAGGCGGTGTATTTGTTGTTTTACTTTGTGGATTGGCATTGGCTATTCTAGTCGCAATTTTGGAATTCTGCTGGAATTCAAAGAAAAATGCTCAAACAGACAGGGTAAGACAAAAGTATTTTGAAAGAATTAAATCATATTTTTTTCTATTCTTCAATCCTTACACAGTGTACCAGGATTCTTCAAGGTAGTATCTTAATTCCCATCCTCTACCTCGTAGATCCAGCTGATATTCCAACCCATACCAGCATGTATTCTTCACAGTAACATTTCGAAATTTATCAATGTTGAGTTAAACCACTATCTTATTAAAGAAATAAACCCCCTCCAATGAAGAAAAATGTATTAAGTGTAGTTCCTCCCAGTATCGCTGGGAGCGCAAAATCTAATTCAATTTAGGTAAATAGTAGTTTATTTTAAAATGATTCCGAATCTTAAAAGTACTTTTTCCTAAAGATAAGAAATTAGAGTTATGACACTGTTCTTGCCGACCTGTGATATTTTTATTGCCTGTAATAATGATCCATTTCTTGAATACGAACCCCTCCATTCTCATAAAGCAAAATCTAAGAAATTAGAGGATCAAAATAATTCCAAAAAAATCTCATCACGTCACCTTTTCCCTTCATAAACCTATGACTTTCTGTCCGACAGCATCCTTTATTAATATCCCACTAATCCATTGTTCAACAGATCCACTATCTAGTACTCCATTTTGATAAATTTCTCACTTCGAGTTCACTTACATTACTGAAACAACCTTTTTGTTTTTGACTAATTCATTATTCACTAGATAAATGCTCCAAGATGACAACAAATTGCAAAAGACTTATCCTACATGACCACATTCAGAACAATTTAGACAAACGGAGTTGAACTTCGAGGTTCCAATAAACCAACCAAATCATCTCATATCCAATCCTTTCAATCATCCAATCATATCAAATATCCAATCATATACAGTTCTTCCAAAAAAATCCTCAATATTCCTTGTTTAATTACAAACAAACTTATCCATTATGATCTTAATTTATCATATACTGCTGATTTTTCTCTAAACAGATTGCTATTCTTTCATAATAAATTGCGTAACTACACTGAAACCATTCTCTCAACTAGCTTCTCATTCAGATCCTGATAATCTCCTAAGGATAGCTATAGATTTTATTGCAACAAGTAATATTTTGTTTCCATTAATTGCTTATAATATAATTTATTAAAAGGTTTCTTAATTATTTTAGCAATCGCTTTGCTCCGAGATGGCAGAGGAGTTGAGGTTCGCAATCAGATGCCACGGATCAAGGCAAAGACCTGCACTGAAAAGGAGCTGTACAAGGTGCTCGCCGGGCACCACCTATGTACCCTCAGCGCTTGAGATACAACACATTAATGGGGTGAGTATTCATGGTATGCTCCATGAAGGCCTCCTGACCTCACGATTGTTCTTCAAATCACTTAACAAAATTAATAATTGTCTGCTTCAGCTGGATCCAAATCCGGGCCCGTTGTATTTTAAATATTTTAAGTTTTTTTTTAGCTGTAATTTTATAATCTGCATGGGATTGATCATTTTAACATGTATATTTTTATGCTTCAAAATAATGACTATTATGGATTTTGTTTTTTTTGCTATATTTATTTATAAGGATAATAATATCAGATGTCAAATTGAGATTGATTAAGTATGCTGTGTATTTAGCAGTCTATTTGAGATGGCCAGCACCGCTTAATAAAGTGTTCCTCTCTCCCTCTTAACTAGCATCTCTGCTGCGGCTTCGCCTGTTTTTTTCAAATATTACTGGAATCTAAATGTCGCACCACATATTTAAACCTTTTTTAATAATTCATAATAATAATTTAATTAAATGTAAGTAATTTTTTTATCAATATCTTGATATTGGATATTGAATTGACAATATTGATCTGGATCAATATTGTACTTTTGTAACCTAGCTGGAACTATGAAAGTGATGTCGTTACATTTTCGTGTAGATTATTTCAGTAGTTTCTGTGGTTAGTGATCATAAATGGAGTATAGCTTGTCCTTTTTTATAAAAGTTTAGATTAAAAAGAAAAAAAATTATTTAATTTAAAATTATAAAGTATATATATATATATATATATATATATTTTAAATTTATATGTATATTGAAACATAAAAGAATCAAATGTGATTTATTTTCAACATGTTATAAATTCAATGAGATAAATTTATCCTTTGGTGATACCTGCTTCGGGAGTCCATCTCTGTTTAAGGGGGATCCATTACTAAGGTGTTTAAATTTCTTTATACCAGGTCTCAACATTTAAATTTATGGGGTTATGTTTGTTGGATGGTAATGTTCATCGAGAAAGTTGGCTGCTAAAAGAAGTTTCACTGTTTTTAATTCTGAGAACTAAAAAAAAAAAAAAATAAATAAAACACTATGTCTTAAAACCTGGATTGAAACTGCCTATTTTTACAAAGTGTTTAACAATAAGCCCATTGAAGGGTTAGGTACTCACATTATTGTTTTAGTTCATTCTGAATCCTCGCTTGGTCCAAAGCTGATTAAATAAAAAATCTGCTCTCAACAGCTCGACTCAAGTCTAGGCTCTGTATTTTACTAGAAACTTTTATTCATTAATTTTTTTTTTTAAATTTAAACACCTGTTTTACTTTCTAGGAGACCAGCCTTCTCCCGATGATTGAAATGAAAAAATCATCACTAAGCTATGAAGGGGATACCTAGTGACCACTATCGGGCTCCTCCCGTACGGGGGTCGAGCCCGCCGCCAAACTCTACTGGCCGCAGGAGCATTCCATTGAACTGCCGGAGCAACCTTACCAAGAAACATATACATAGCAGGACCAGCTCTTCTTCCTGTAGTTCGTCAATAAACTTTTACAGAGTTTTCGTAACAATAATGTATATATGTAATTAATTTTAGACATCTCGATCCAATACAAGTTTAGTTAATTATAACAACAAATTTTCAATAAAATTGAAAGTGATTTTGTAAATACATTATTCATTATTTTAAATATAATTTTTAGGAATATTTTGTGAATGAATCCGATTGGCTAAAGCTTCAATCTTTTATTTTAAAAAAAAAAAGAATTTTTTTTGTTATAATTTATATCAGATATATAATTATTGTAAATAACATAATATTGGCAGCTGACGAAATAACTATGGGAAGAAGAGTATAATGTACATTGCGATAAAACTGCTCTGAAATATAAAAGAGTAATACACTTGTTAATAGTTTCAGTTAGTATTTGTCATTTTTGCACGATCTAATACTGAATCCAAGTCTGAGTATTTGATGATTAAAATGTAAAAAAAATCAACATCCAGACTATAAATATGAATTTTGCAATAAAATTAAATATTCTCATCAATTAATTTTTAAATAAAATTAATTGTTTTGTGATTTTTTTTAATACATATCAAACTCAATGGCTTTTTCATTTAAAGTGAAAACTATCTAAATTCAATTTGCTTTCAATAAACTTAGAGACCATTAAACCAGAAGACAAAAATTTTATAGGGTTCTCATATATAAAGTTACTTAAATTAAAAATTATCGATTTTTATGAATTTATGTTATTTTATTAATATTATGATGTTAATACATATCTTAGTTCATTTCTTCCCCGATCCTCTGCATATTGCTCATTAGCTGAATAATTCCAATATAAAATCAAATACTGAAATAGTTTTAGAAAGTTTTAATTTACTATCATAAAAAAAGGTTTAACTTATCGCATATCCAGAATGAAAGAGACTTAACCTTCATCATTTTTTTTTTTTTTTTTTTTTTTTTTAAATTTTGTCATCAAGGCAACATTCCAAATATTGAGCTAAAAATAATCAATACATCTATTTATCTTGCAAAAACTGTGGTGACACGATAAATCGAGTGGGCTTCTAAATATGCAGATTATATTTTGAGTCGAATATTAGTTAAAACTAAAACACACTTTTTGTGTTTCTTTAATTCTATATGTGCGATATAGTTGAAAGTTTGTTGTTTACTTTCTGAAATATTTTTTGAAATTATATAGTAAAATATGATTTTATTTACAAATATCTAAAAGTCTACAGAAGCAATATTAATAATTCATGTTGTGTAAAACCCTTGTCAAATATATTGTAAGTTGAAATATAAAATGGGTGTGAACCACCAAATAGAGACCAATAATTATATGTGTATTTTTTAATTTCCACTCACATGCACCTCTGGTAAAACATATTCGAGTTGTTATACCAAAGTATGAACAAAAAGCTTTCTGTATGCTCTATGTATTAGGTTGTTCCGCATGAAATGTTCATTTTTATCACAAAGGTTATTTTTTTTTAAAAAGAAAAAGAAAATTCAACTTTAAATACTTTAAATAATAAAAATTTTTAAATAATAAAATATTTAAATCTTTTTCTATATACTTTTCTGAATGAGGAAGTAGTCTTTTAATTCCAGGATTGAAAAATTACGAATTCTGAGAAGAAATAAAGTCATTTTGGCATGAATATCATTTCCGAAAAATTGTCCACAGATAAACATAAAATGGTGATATTCATAAAAAAGTAAAAATCTGTTCAAGATAAGTTTGGAGATAATGATGGGTTTGGAACGCCTTTGCATCCAAGATCCGTTAATTTATTCACTGTTGGCCTTAAAACATGATGTATTCTGTTGTAGCATAATAGGATCGGACTCTTCCGATTTATTTGTGCAAGTTGTTAATTGTGTTCGATCAATTTAATTTTAGATAGTGTCTTCATAGTTGATTGATAAGTCTTTTATGGGAACAATTTTCAAATACTGTTTCTCCAACTAAAAATCCAATGTCTCAAAGTAAAAGTGAATGGTTTATGTATTTACTCTTCAAAGAAAAAAATGCTATTATTTCTGACATCCTGAACGAGTAAATTTGAAGGAAAACATAACATGAAAATATCATTGCTCCATTGTTGTATTTAAAATTGTAATAAAATATGAAAAATGTATTTGGCAGAAAACAAATATTAACAATAAGCTGAGTATATATTATAGATAGTAAACAAGAGGAGATATTCAAACTAAATAAAAATGTTTATTTCATGCAAAGCAATCCAATATTTGCTCTATGTAACTAATAGATATAAATTTATAATCATTAATACAAATTTACCTATCATTAAAAAAAAAAAAAAAAAAAAAAAAAAAAAAAAAAAACTTTGATACCAGAAGTTGAAAAAACTTATTTTCAACTGACCCAAGAGACTTGAGGTTTTACGTGGTATCTTCATATATGGTATAATAATAATCAGAGTTGAATCTTTTTGAAACAAAACAAAATCGTTTGATTATTTTTTTTTTTTTTTCTTCAAATTATTGATTTTAATATATTGCCAAATAAAGATATAAATATTAAATTTGTAAAAGTTAATGAAAAAATATTTTTCATGAAACATTCCACTAGAAATGCACGAGTGCTCTATATGTTGGTTAGTTTGTAAGTTAAAATGTGTCATCCTTACATAAAAAGGTTAATGTTAAATGAGTTCCAATAATGTATTTTTTATTTATTTTAAGTTATGTGATTATTTTTAACAGTAAATATATTTGTAAATATTTGTGTACATCAGTTTTAAGAAGAAAAACGCTCAGCCTCTACTTCTTACTTCTCCGTATTATTTATAAGTTACAAATAAATCAATACCTTTACACATTTTACTGTAACTTTATTTTGTTTCTGTCTCTAAAATAATTTTCTAACGTAAGTACTAAAAGAAACAAAGTATTGTCTGTAAACTTTACTATAGTTTTTTTTTAATAGGATAAGTTTAAAAGAGACTTGGTTTCATACTGTTTTTTAAAATTGTTTAATTATTCAATATTTTGAAGATTTCAGATATCTTTATTCTAACAAACACTGAATTATGTAAATCAGACAGGACCTAAATTTAAAATTCTATATTAAAATTTTTCAATTATCAAATTTTACACTTGAAAATTTGGATCCAATGGAATTGTTTGCAAATGTTTTTGTGTTATGAATTTTAATTCAAATAAGATCCCTCATATATTGAGTTCATTAAATGACAGCTTTATGAAACTTTTAGTGATTTCTTTTAAGCATATATTTTTTTGTTCATAAAGGTATAAGGTAATCTTACCCAGCATAAATCAATATATCTGAGTAATGATGATGTAATGCGAAAAAAAAATCTAGGTATCTTGCTTGGAGAGGTTAAATTAACTTTTTTTTTTTTTTTTTTTTTTTTTTTTGTGGCACAATGATTAGGTTTCTAAGTGCTGAAACTTTGAGCCATCCTATTTTCTTATTAAAAAATATGTTAAAGTCACCTTGGAACAGCATGATGCTACTGAAGTCTTTTCAATGATGATTAAAAACAATAACAATTTTTTGTTAATCTTTAGGCAATCTGAAAAAAAAAAAAAAAGTTTTAAATAGTTTCATGGACCAACTTTTATTGAAAATTTTCAATTCAAAGAAAAAAACATTAAATTTAAACATATGCCACAAAATATAATTATTAACTTAGTAATAATCTACTCCTAATATGACTGTAAGAGATACTCCAGATTATATCGTGGTCATAAGTGCTTACTATCAGATTTTTCCAATACAACAGAGATACGGCTGGAAGCAGTATTAGTCATCCATTGCATGCAAGCACCACACAACAGCTTTTAGTCTAAGTTTACACGTTGAGCTGTTGGAGAGAAGTTGCATTGATAAAATAGTAGTAGCACAATCTGATTTCACTGCTACAAAGTTGTAATTATTTTTTCTTTGTATGGCTTTTCTTTGCCAATCCAAGTTTCTTACTGCCATACTCCTCCCTCACTCAATTGCTCCAATCCTCTCTGTCCATTGTTCCCTACTCCATTAGTCCACAACATATTTCCACCTGATGCAAGGACTAACTCTCTTTCTCTTACCCTTTGCTTTGCATTCAAATGCTATTTTGTGGATTATTTCATCTTCAATCATTTTAACATGGCCTTACCTTCTTAGTCTCCTTCCCTTCATTTCCACCATTTTATTCTTTCTTACTTCCATCATTTATCTTATAGTTGTCATTTTATGGCTTAAAAAAGTGAATCCAGATTTTGTCGGTATTGTTATACAATCAATAAGTTTGTGCAAAACAAAACAGCTTTATTTTTTTTATTTTCTTATGTGCTGGGACCAATAATTCATTCTTACAACAGAATATGTTTTGTTTTAGAAATGATTGTTCATCATAGATGTATTGTCTGTCCTGTCTCTGAATATGAAAATAAATTCATATTAAAAATATGTTATTAGAGAATAATTTTGAATGGAATAAAGATATTTGGTATTGAAAAACATATTAATAATAGAATAAAAAAATGTTACATTCCAACATTCACATAATGGTTTTTAGTTTTTATGAATGTATAAATGTACTTACAATAGTCTTAGTTCTTGTAATCTGTCCTATATAAATAAATGTATCTATAGCCTTTTTAACTTAGTTTAAATTCTAGGCGTAATAAAAAGAACATTTAAAACATCAAAAATTAATTTTAAAAAAAATTATAAATTTTATAATTGTAATATAAATAAATTCTTGCAAAATAAAATTGTTGTTATTGTTTATATACTGTTGTATTATTGAGTGTCTTGATGTCATTAACGACTAATAACTTTATGTGATATGTTACAGAAAATAAAGCATATAATAATAATAGTTTTATCATTTTATTTAATGTCAGTTGAATACTAAGCAATAAATATTGTTAGTAATAACTGTTTTAAAATGTTATTTGATATTTAATAATTGTATATTTAATTTAATCAATTGATTTAACAAACGTTAATTGAGGAAATAAAGCATGATATTTTCAAGTGCCATACTGTTTATTGAAAAATCATTCCCAAAGGAAATAGTTGTGTTGGAGCAGTGGGTTGACTGGGGTAATGAAAGTAAAGTGATGATCAGTTTTTTTTTTTTTTTTTTTTTTTTTTTTTTTTTTTTTTTTTTTTTTTTATTATTTTTTGATATTGACAATTTAAACAATCATATATAATCCATAAGGATAATAATAAATCCTATTTTTGAATATATATGATTCTACCAGATAGTTTCAAAAGTTCCTTGTTTTTTTGTTAATTAAAAAATTCATTGAACCAATAACTAATATATAATATAACTTATTCATTAAAATAATCTCCATTACAACAAAAAAACTTTATCCTACTGCAAGCCAAGATCCCAAATACCGTTTTTAAAAATGATTCAATTCCAATTCTAGGCTTTTCTGGTTATCAAAACATTTCTGCTGGAAATAATTGTCCAGAGATCTGAAAAGGCGATAATCAGTGGGTGAAAGAACAGGAGAATATGGTGGTGGGTGGGGTGTTTCCCACCCAATTTCGATTAATTTATCCCTAGTCAACTTTGCAGTATGTGGCCTCTTATAACTTGTAAGAGACCTATTTATCCAGTTTTTTTATTTTCCCCATTCGATGCAGGTATCGCCAAGCTGTTGATTGTGAAATATTTAGCTACTTACTTATTTCTGCACATGTTTAACTTGAATCCGAATCAATTAATTCTCGAATTGATGTTTTCCAGAACAATCATAATTTTCAAACGTTCCGTCATCTTGAAGAAATTTGAAAAACCAAAATTGAGCTTTATGTTCAGAGAGTACCTTCTCACCAAACACAGCATATTTTTCGAGTGGCCTCGATTGCCTTCAAGCCAAGTTTAAATTCATTTGATAAAATTGACTGTATTAGTATTTCAATACTCACCATTTTAATATATTTCTTTAAAGGTTTAGGAGTGACTGGATTAAAAGTCAACCTTTATATCAAAGACAGTTAACAATATTGAGTTTACATTGGAAAAGGTCGAATCCAAAATAGAATTGTAACAAAGAAGGTACAGACCAAATAAATCGAAATGAAAAAGCGACAGGACCTTTGAAACGGCCTGGTATCAAAGTGCAGCTTCTTGGCTTTTCAAGGGTTCTAGGTGTCTCTTGTCTAAATAAAATCCAAGGAATCGTATCTGTTCAACATTATTTAAAGGAACTCCATTGAAGGATACAGGAGGAAAAGATGTAGTTTTTCAACACTGGGTTAAGGTTAAGCAAATGTTAAGAGAGTGCTTAAGTGCCACTGCTAATCAAAAGTCCATTGCTTTAAATGGTAACGGTCGGGTTAAGAGGAGGCAGCTCCTACGCCCGCCGAGAATACCTTTTATCGATTCTTACCTTCTTCCGATATATTTCGGTGTTTTAGTCGCTACTTTTCGAGGGGAAAGGTTATTCTCATTTATTTACGTAGAAACTTTAAGTCCCTGTTCAAAGTAATATTAACTTCTGTTTACCTTATGATATTAATATGAGAAATAAGAAAATAATGAAGTGGTAATAAGAAAATGTCAAAATATAAGAAACTAAATCAATTTGGAATTAATTAATATAATACTAAACCACCAGTAATGTTAATTCTTGATAAACTTTGTGATGTGAGGGAAGTGTAAATAACAAATTATAAATATTTAAAAGACAGAATCCTTAAGTATTTATTTGTCATAACTCCTATTTATTTAACATTTGTAGCTACATGTTTCCGAGACAATGCTCCATCATCAGGCTTCTAAATTTTTTTTAAAACACATTAATCTATAACATTATACCAACAGTTTTACAATTATATGGTAACGTGTCATTTACCTCTTAATTTGTGATTATTTTAACATTGTCTATTCTCCATGTTATAATCCATTATACATTATAAGAGAGAATCCTAGTTGAAAGTGATGATGTTAATTTCTGCTATATTTTCTCAAGGGAAGTGGAAATAAGAAAATATGAAACCTATGATATACTTTCTCAGATTTATTTTTAGATCGATATGTTTTATTGAAATAATTATACAATCTGTCTCACTTTAGGGCAATAAGTATTAAGGATGACAAAGAATGCATTTACAAAATAAGCATACTGAAATTTTATCACTTAAATTGATACAACAAATAAAAATATATAAAACACCAAATCCATGTACAAATTAATGTTCTTAAGTTTTGTAACACTTTTACACTTTAGATAAGAGGGAATAAGAAAACATGAATTGATAAAAAAATTAATCCTTTATGAAACTCATGTTGTAAACTTATGTTTGTTTCAGTTATTTACATTTAAGAAGACTAAATATCAATATAACACACTAAACAACCCAATCCAAGTTGAAACTGTAGAAGTGATTATTTACATGTGAGGTTATAGGAATGAACTATCGAAAAATGTAAACTCGAAGTGAAGCGTAAGGATCGAACTGGTCGGTGTAGCGCGGGTCAAGCCAGTTTGCTGCCTCCTCTTAACCCGACCGTTACCCTTTATTTTATATAAAATGGACACAATGCAACTTATGCCTCATTTTAAGTAATTGATAATTAATGAAATGCAAACAATATGTATAACCAGCTAAAAGGTTGTTGTTTATTGGGGCTTTACATCCTCAGGTACTCCAACTAGGGCAGGAAGGAAGCCTTATCCCACAGGTTACCTTATCTATTCTAGTGTAAGGTGGAAAGATCATAGGTAAAAGGTTACTGCAACCCTAGAAAGCCAAATGATTAGAACCACTGCTGCCCCATATGTCCAACTACAAAAATAGTCAATAAAAATACAGAGGAATCTCGCTAGTCTGAACATGGTTCTAGCGAGTAAGCAAAACTTTTTTTTCTTTTACATACATGTAAATTAAAAAAATAAAAATCTATTTTATATCCTGTTTTCGAATAAATAAAACGTAATATACAATTAAATAAATCAAAACAAATTACTAATTTAATTTTAAAAATGCAATACCTTTTGATATATATTTTGTATATATATGTTTGAATGTATTTTAATCTCTATTTGGACTTTTTGAGTGTTTTATTATGAATATTTTAATATACCATACCCATATTTTGTATATATCACATACATTAAAAACAAAGTTTATTCTGGATTTTGTGTTTATTTTTCCCTAACCTCTATAACTAGAATTTTTCGTTAATCGGAACACCTTCCAGCAACAATTAGTTCCAGTGTTGGCATACCTAGGATTTCTCCCTACAGTAGGGGGTTTTATCTCTCTTTAGGGCATATGGAGGGTTTCTTCAAAAACTTCTTATTTGTAGGGATTTTTACTTTTAAAGATGAAATACATACGATAAAAATTGTTTTGAGGTCTTATTTTTTCCTACTAAATGGGTAATTCGAGGTCGGTCTAAAACTATCGATTGCTAACTTGTAACCAGTAATGATAGGGTTTAGTGATGGGTCAGTTATGAACCCACCTAGTCCTCAGATACCTCTTAGTCAGCATTCTCAGAGATCTAGTATATATATTCCTCAGATCTAGGAGAGAGCAATCAGTTCGATCAGTTCAGTCATAGCCTTTGTACATAGTTGTTTTCAGTTTAAGATCTATTTGTAAGTTTGCTTTAAATAAAGTTTTTAAAAAGTGAATTAGTGGTTCCAGTTATTTATTTGTCGTTCCACAAATTTAAGGGAACCGTTCGTACCGTTTCGTCACATGACGGGAACGGGTATTTCATTCGTTACGTTACCTTTTCGTTCCAAACAAATTTCGACATAACGCAATATTCCTCATAAAATATAGTAGAATACCCATGATTATATATAATCTATTAGATAATTATAATCCTAGATATTTACAATTCATATTATTTAGAATATAAGATTAGAAGTAAAAAATAAAAATAAATTTTATAAAAAGTATATAACACTTCTTCGTAAAAACATTTGATTATAAAAATTGCTACTCAATGAGAAGACGAAGGCGAAAGAGAAGGCAGTGATTCTCAAATTTTCGCACCCCTCCTCCCCAATAATAACAGAAAACCTAACTATTAGGTAATAATTGTTTCTTTCAAATGGCATGAGACAGCAGTGTGGCGGTGATGAAATAGTTTAGGATCTTTTCAATTATTATTTCTTATCGAATTCCTGTTTTTGTTTTTTGGTTGGCACCGACTCAAAAAATAACTGATCATAAATTGTGAATAAGTATCGATGATTTTGTTGATTGTCATTTAATGCTGTTTGTTTCGAAGTAATTAAAATATTATTTTTTACTTTTTAGTTCAAGTTGTAATATTTCATTATTTATTACTAAATTCTTTAATAAAATTTAATTTAATGAAGAAACCTTCTTGGAATATATTTTAATATTTCAACTTATGAAATGTACATACATACATATATTAAATAAATTCATTGCATGCTTTTAAATTTTAAGACAATTATTATTAATTCGAAAATATTATTTAAATTTAAATTCCATAAATACCTTATTTCTAAACTATTCTGTTGCTTCCTGAGTTACTTAAAACAATTTTTGATTCATTTTTAGTCAATATAGATGAAATCTTATTCTGATTTCAATCCAAAACTTATTTTATTGCGAAGTAAATCGGGAGAGAGCTGGGACCAGGCTGAGGAAGGCAGGAACATGCACAGACATGTTGAGTCCAATGTCCATCTTCCAAGTAGAGGGGTTCACTCGAATTTCCTCAGATCTTTTTTTACGTATGTATTTATGTATGTTTAATGAGCTGAATGTGTACTTATGTATCTCAGCCTATTTTACGTTGTTGAAAAACGTTAATTATTGTACATAAATACATAAAAAAAGATCTGAAGAAATTCGAGTTACCCCCTCTACTTAGAAAATTGAACATTGGACTCAACATGTCTGTGCGTGTTCGTACCTTCTTGACTGTTCCTAGCTCTGTACTGATTCACTTCGGAATAGAATTATTTTTTTATTTAAATCGAAATATGATTTTATCCTGCATATGTTGCCTAAAAATGAATTATAGATAGTTAAGGAAGCAATAGAATCCTTTCTCTGCCGATCAGAAACAAGGTACTAATCGAATTTAAATTTACTAAAATATTTTCGAATTAATAATAATTGTTCTACAATATAAAAGCACGCAATATTTTCACCATTTTCAGGGTAAGCATACATAATTAAAAACATTTAAATTCACTGGGGTTTTTCCCTTTGTTATTGGTCTAATACTAAATGAAACTTTACAAAAAAATTACTTTAATTTATTAATTTATTTTTTTTTACCTCATTTAATGTTTTTGAATAATAGGGCCTCTCCAATCTATAGAATTATGGCGTAATGTAGTATACACTGTGACCTGAAAAGGGTTAATATACATTTCATAAGTTGAAATACATATATGTAATTAAAATATATTCCAGGAAGATTTTTCATCAAATTAAATTTTATTAAAGAAATTTCGTGATACATAATGAAATATATACCCATCAAGCTTATTTTATGTCTTCAAAAATGTTAATTATTGTATATAAATACATAAACAAAAATCTGAGAAAATTCAAGTTACCACCCTCAACTCAGAAGATTGCAATTTGGACTGAACTTGTCTGTGCCTGTTCATACGTCGTAATAAAATAAGTTTTTGATTTACATTTACTAAAAATGAATTATAGATAGTTTAAACTATCTCATAAAGCAATATAATTGCTTGCCTTCTAATCGCAAATATGTTACTAATCGAATTTAAATTAAAAACATTTTTTCGAATTAATCATAATTGTTTTACTATATAAAAGTACGTAATATATTTGTTTAATATACATTTCATAAGTTTAAATATAATTAAAATATATTGTAGTAAAGTTTTTTCTTCGCATTACACTTAAATATAAGTTGTATTAAAGAAATTTTGTAAAAGTTAAGCTAAATACATATTTATAAAACGATAAAAAATTAGCAAGAAGGTTACAAAAGGTTATCGATATATCATGGTTACCAACTAAACATATTAAAATAGTCAAAAGTCAAACACGAATAATAAAATGTTTGTACAATAAGAAAATATGACATCCTCTTCGAGTAGCTATGTAGCTGTATCGTATACTAAATATATACAACAAGATTGTTTTGATCGAACAAACATCTAAATTTTAAAGTATTAATTTGAAAGTAAGAAACTTTGCCGATAAGTTTCTAACTTCCACTGAAAAGGTTTGTTATCTTTTTAGATAGGTGCTATAATCTTAAAGCAGCAATTACTGCATATAATAAATTTATTAAAAAAAACAAAAAATTATAGTTTAAAAAAACTAGAAAAACACGCTTTTAAAGGAAACCTAACTAAAAAGCTAAGTGTGGTGAACAATTTGCAGCAGTCAGACCTTTTAATTTTTTGAGTTCAAGGTCCGAAGCTAATTTTCCTGTACTATTCGTGATTTGTTTGCATTTTTAACACTTTTTATCCAAAATCAACCAACAATTTTTGTTTTTTTGACATATCTCGAAGTAGAAATAGACAAATTTTTACTTTAAAAATCCTATATTTCATAAAATGTAATGACCTACAAGTATATAACATTTTTTGATATGATAAGTCGTTTCCGTTTTATAGACTCTTAAACATGACCAAAACTAATTTTTTAAGAATTTGCAAAATTCCTCGACTTTTGAAAATCGATTGTGGATAAACGCCTTAATTAAATTCAGCTTAAGGGGTGTCTTTAGGCGAACAATTTAATAAACTTTAATTTTGTAAATAAAACATTTTACGATTGAAACCATTTTTCTTTTGTTTTTTTCCCCAAAATCTTAAAAAAGTTCGGGTTTTTTTGCCCCCCTCCAAACATTTTCCCCTCATCAAACTTATAATTGTTGATTTCACCTTATACCTTTCATAATTTGTATTCAGGGGTGTAGTATTGTAAATTGAGTAACAAATTTATAAAAAATTTTCAATTTAAATGGGTAGGATTTCATTTTTTGGTGGTAGGGATATTTTATATGTAATGTAGGTATTTCATAAATCAAAATCTGGCAACACTGATTAGCAAGACTACAATAATCAATAATAGGAATGAGTCGTTCCACCTTTTTAGTGGAACGGTTCCAATCGTTCCGTTCCATTCTCGTTCTTTTGATTCACTTTTATATCAATATGATAATAAAACAAAATAAAGTAATACTACACCTAGTGAGCCCTAACAGTGGATCAAGATTTATTTTATTGTTGTATCATGATTTTTTGTATTTTAAACAGAAATCCCTTAAAATGCAAAAAGAGCAGATAAAGGAATGGATTCATACTTTTTTGTAATTGTATAATCGAACAATAAAAATAAAGGGGATTAGAAAAAAAAAAAAAGTAACACTTAATAATATTAAACCTTAAATTATATACACATGACACTTGAGTCAATAATTAAAAACAAAACAAAACAATTATTTCTTAAAACAAAACAAAATTGTATAATTGAAGACTTGTAATAAAAATTGTATGATTGTAATAAAATTCCAAACATTGAACTTCGTTCAATGAAATACAATATAATAATATAGATATATTCATTGTGAAAAAGACACAATAAAAAGTAAAAAATAATACAGATTGATATATTAATTGATGAGGAGATTAATGATATTAGGATTATGATTGCAACAATATCTCCTGAGAAATATGACAATAATTTGAGGTAGTATGTGGTAATAATATTAATATATATTTATTTATAAATTATAATATTTAGTGTTGTAATAGTCATAATACAGTTTTTGTTGTTTGAATTCTATGTTGTAAGGCTTGAGAAAGTGGCATTGTCCATGAAATGTTACCCAGTTTTATATTAAAAAATTTGTTTGTATAAATAATTATATTTCAGGAGATAATATTGCAATCATTATCCTAATATCATTAATCTCCTTATCAATCAATATATCATATGAACATGGACCACAATAATGTTATCCTATAATCATAATTTATCGAACTGTTCACAACTTTTATATAATGGTATATAATCTAATAAGAATACAAATCTTATAATCTAATAAAATGAGTGATGAATGAATTACCTTATAATATTATTGTAACTAAATATGCATAATTTATTATTAATATAATTAACTGTTATAGCCAAGTTTATTATTTTAAGAAATCTTTACAACATAACATTTTCTCTAAACACCTGGTGAAATTAGCAGTTGGTTTGGATAATCTTTTCCTTTTTGACACCAATAATAATGCCTTTATTGTTAATATAAAAAAACAAATCGTTAAATTAGAAATGAAACAAGCATTTTGGACTATATGCAAAACAATAAAAAAAAAAAAATATCATTAATGATATATATACAAATACGAAAAAAAAATAATTAAATACACTTATTTAAAAAAAAAGAACTGAACAGACCAATAAAAATAAAATGAAAATTCCAGCACCTATATCTAATAATAATATCCACAGCAATAATTACTATATTTATGATTTTTAGTATAAGACGTCCAATAACATGTTAAGAAAAGTTATAAGAAAATATAAATTATTACATAATAACAATAGAGTAATTAATAAAACTTAATTAATTAAACTTAATCCAGAGTTCGGTCTCGTTCGTTCCAATTGGAACGAAGGCAGACCGGTCCCTGGAACGTTCCAATTGGAACGAAGGCAGACCGATCCCTGGAACGTTCCAATTGGAACGAAGGCAGACAGGTCTCTGGAACGTTCCAATTTGAACGAAGGCAGACCGGTCTCTCAGACCTCTTCCCTCTATTGAAACGGAATCTACTGTATTTTTCCGATTATAGGTCTTAATTTTTTTAAGTTATAACTTGTATTATTACTTATTATGAAATATCATAATTAGTGAATAAATTATTTATTTATCTTTAAATCGTGAAACCAAGTTATTTTATATAGGAGATGTAGTTGGTTAGGGTAGGCAGTCAATGAACTCAGCAAATCAAAACAAAATTATTTTATTTTAATAATTTTGTAATATGCTCTCATTAACTGTGCCTGTAAGAAATGGAATCTTTTATCTAAGACTAGAAATTAAGATGACAAAATATAGCTTAGAAAAACTAAAAAAATACAGGCTTTAATATAATAAAAAACCGAGCTAAAAAGTAAAAAGTAATTTTTATTTCGTGAATGGTTTGTGTTACGACAATAGAAAATCAGACTATCAATTATGATTAATTAATTTGGCATACAATTTAAGTAAATCTTAAGTTATTCATAAAATAATTGAATTTGTAGTAAAGAAGTGTGGGGTGCTAGATATTAAGTGTTAGAAAAATTTTATTGGTAACTATTTATAAAAGTAGAAGTTATAGAGAAAATAATAATAATAAACTCTCTAATAAATATGGATATTCAATTAAGTTTTATTAATTACTCTATTAATATTATCTAATAATTTATATTTTCTTATAACTTAACATGTTATTGGACGTCTTATACTAAAAATCATAAATATAGTGTTTATGTTTAATGTTATCCACACTTATTGAGGTGTAATTATTGCTGTGGATATTATTATTAGATATAGGTGCTGGAATTTTCAATTTATTTTTATTGGTCTATTCATTTTTTTTTTTTTTTTTTTTTTTTTAAATAAGGTAAGGAGGGGGAGGTACATTCATTAGTCCGTCACAATATCTATTGTCATTTTGTTACATCAACTGCCATTTTTTGTATGTATGTAGACAGAACTTCATACCCTCCAAACCTAACATACTAGAGTGCTCTACTGTAGAAGATAACCTCTCCAGCAATTTTCATAGTTCAACCTGTTGTTCTAGGTAATGTGTAAAATTGAATGAGTTAAAATTATAAAATTGTATTGAATGTATTTTTCTCTATTTTTTTAATATCAAGGAGTAAAATGATTTCTGGGAGTTGCTTATTTTTGCACCTAACCCATTAAAGAATCAATTCACTTAAGGAGTTTACAAGAAATTTATGCTCTTACCCTGTTTAGGTGGGGCAAGTGCGTGAATGGGACTTAAAATTGATTTTCCTTCGCACTGATAATAATTTTTAGGGTATCAGGGAAATCAACTGAATTGCTGAAAAGAGTATAGTTCAACGTTTGCAATATAACAAAAAATATTATCCTAGCGTTATTAGCTGATTTTTTATGTTAAGTTAAAGTTGAACTTTGCACTCCATATGACGCACTTGCCCCACTTCACTTTAATTGTATTTAATTTAATTCTGTTATTTGTATATATATCATTAATGATATATTTTTTTTTTTTGTTTTGAATATAGTCCAAAATGCTTGTTTTATTTCTAATTTAACGATTTGTTTTTTATATTAACAATAAAGTCATTATTATTAGTGGCAAAAAGGAAAAGATTATCCAAACCAACCGCTTCACCAGGTATTAAGATATATGTTATGTAGTAAAGCTTTCTTAAAATAATAAACTTTGCCATTACAGTTAATTATCTTAATATTAAATTATGTTAAATATAATTAATAAAACGAACCTATCTGCGTTCGTTCCAATTGGAACCAGAAAATCAAGATTCTCGTTCCGTTCCAAACGAAAGACCGGTCTTCGGAACGTTCCATCCCTAGTCAATAACTTACCGTTTCTTAGAGCAATACGGAATCCAGAAGAGGCTCTTCTAAACAATTGAAGTTTTATAACAAGGTATATGTATCTTACTCCCCGGCAACAGATTTACAATACCACAAGAACCATTTGAATCATAATAATAAAGAGAATTCTTGATCTAAATTACACATCTTGTTACTTTTAAGAGCGAAGAATGTCAAATTTAGAAAACAAACATGAAGTTACTATGTAATTTTTTGAATTTTGTTTGCTGACCAACGGTATCAAATTTAATATCTGATCAACTCTATTCCAAGATGTAATGAAATAAAAAACGAGCTTAAATTATTTTTAGTATTAAAAAAAAAAGAAATAATAATAAGTTGAAAAAATGGGATTGAACATGTTTCTGCATTCAAGTTTTGAAAATCTTTACACCAGTTTTTCCTAATATGAAATGAAGAAAAGGTAATCACAAGATTGATGAGTGGCTATACTCGCTTCACTAAAGTATGTATCTTGCAAGATTCCTTTAACAAATAAATACATCCTTGAGGAATGCCCATTGTAGGAAACCTACTTCCAGTAGGAACAGCTTGAACGAAAACTTCTGACAATGCTTGGAGATATCAAATCCGATATCAATATAATTATTATCTTCCTCAAACAATATAGTTTGTTCCAAAAAATATAATAAAAAAAAATTAAAGAACAGGATTCTGAAGACCTAAAGTGTCCAAAAATAAATAAATCTAATCTGAAAAGTTAGATGTATAATTTTGGCATCATTAAAATTTAAAATTACAAGAAAAGAAATACACAAATTTTAGTTTTTACTACTACTTTGGTAAAAAGGTTTTTCGATTTTTAATGCAGCATTATTAGGTCTTAAAAAAAAAAAAAATCAAGATATAGTTAAAAAATAATAAAAAAGGAGAAAAAAAAATTATATTTTATTAATAAAATTCTGAAGAATTCATGAATATTTCTTCAGTCATAATTGTGGCCTTCCTATCCTTGGAACACCAAGGAAAACAGCAAGTTTTCTTATTCTCTTAACATCCTCATTTACTCCAACTAGGGCAGGATAGGTTATCCTTAGGTTACCAACCTACTCTAGCTGGGGTGGGAAGATTCATTCCGTTGATCCCCCTCAAAATAAATTCCACCATCGCCTTCCAGACGTTTTCTTGACAGTAACATATTGCTTCCTTGCAAGGAGAGTATCCTAACTCAAAAAATTGCATTTTCAGGTTCTCTCAAAAAAAGTAATGTACATCTGCATTACTTATTACTTAAAACAATTCTTATTTTAACTTTTAAAAAAAAATTTAATCATTGCCGGAAATAATTATATTTTGCAATTCTATTTCAGATTTAAATGAGATCTTGAAAACTTTAAAATTGTTTTATTAGAAAAAACAATTTTGAATTAGGACACTCATCTCTCAGTGATATATAGAAGCCGATTAAATAGCCAAATAAATCAAATTGAAAAGTTCAACATCTGATTTTTGTGGCTATCGATTCATTTCAGAAGTAAGATATACAAAGATTATTGAAGGGAAGGAATTGTAATTAGTATTAAGAAAAGATTCATTTTATTATTTTAACTTTCATTCATAAAGATACTCTTCATAAGACAACCTGACATGCTTTATCATTCACCAATTGTACAGTATTTTGAGATAAACTGCGACATATTGAACACCTATTATAGTAACTGTGTTGTTTTTCTCAATAACCTTTATTATTTTTTTTTTCTTTCTTTTTCTTAATTTTTTTTTTTTTATAAATATCCTAAACTCGCAAGCTCTTATTTTCTAAATACCATTTAAAAAAAAAACTTAAATTTATTTAAATATTAATGATTATCAATAGTCAACATAAAAACCAAAACGAGAAACAACACAGCTACAAATTTACATGAATATTCGAAAATGAGTAACAAAATGATAGAGATCAAACAATAAATGGCTGGAAAGGAGCCATAGCGATCCCAGAAATGACCCGGAGCGCTCGCTATACAAAGGGATAACATATAGTAATGAACCTAAATACGTTAATCAATATTGTATAACACTTACAATTAGAAAATCATACATAAATGTGAAAATTTATTAACAGTGTCTTTTTATGAGCTTTCCCTTCTTGAAAAAGACATAAGAGAGCTCTTTTACTGTCAATGAATTATTTTTTATATTTTAAAAATCTAAAACATGGAAAGATGGGCACTTGGGCTAATAGATTGTAAAGTAGGAAAAACTCTAATATAAAAGTATAGAAAACGTTCCCAATGGAAATTAACATGACATGTAACTAAATTAGACAGGGATGGGGTGGGGTCTGTTAACACTATATTAAGAGCACTTAAATCTTTTTTTTTTTTCTTTTTTTTTTTAAATAACCTCTGGAAGATTAGTTATGTACAATCTATATATGACAGATGTGTACAAAAGATACCCTTAGCTAAAATAAACAAATTTTTTTTTTTTTTTTTATTCACATAAATATTTGAAAATATAATAATCGATTGTACTGACGGACCTGTTTCAAAATAGTAGAGTTTTAGAAAATATTGGCTAGTTAATATTTTATTCGAGATTAAAAAGAAAAGGAAGTAAATGATAGACAATTTTTTTTTTTTTTTAAACATTAAATTTTTTGAAACTATACAAAGGGTCACCCGAAAGAATTATTGCAAATTTTTACCACCTTGAGATTGGAGTAAAAACTAAAAGAGATTTTTTGAGGAACGAAAGAGTTAGAAAGGAGCTCGGTGTAAGGGCGTTGATTGCTATTGAAGAATGACAACTAAAATGGTATAAGCAAGTGTGCTGCATGGGTGATGACCGGAAGGCTAGGTGGTTCCTTGAGGCCAAACCTGAAGGAAGACGACCTATGGGGATAGCAAGAGATGAAAAAGATAGTGGACAGAGACCAATGGGCAACATAGGAATTAGTGAAAGAAGAAGAAAAAGAAAGTGTAAACAGATAGCATAGAACCAACGGAATGTTAACATGATACGTTCCTGTCTGAATATAGTTCCTAAGTTATAGAATTGAAAATATACAGGTTGTGAGGTGAGGACGATCAAATAAACATTCGTTTTTTCGCATGACCCTTTGTATACATAATCTCAAAATAAAATTTTAACTTTCCAAAATTACTCATCGTCTAGCCCCTAAATCTGATAAGCAAGAAAGATGACAGTTCTATAAATATATTCATTAATTTTTGTCAAAATACATAAAAAATACTTTTAAACAAAAATTAAATAAAGAACATTTAAACTATAAACCTATTGAATAATTATTATTATTTTTTTGTTTTTTCATATATATATATTTTTTTTTGGAGATTTACAAATATAATGTCAAATATATCATCTATCCATAGGTCTAATCGTAAGGTATTAAAATAAATGTTACTAAAGTTGCTATATATATCCCTCTATGATATTAAATTAGCTTCTTAACTGAAATAATTCTCGATTAAAAAAAATAAAATAAATAAAAGTAAATAAATAAAATCAAATAATAATTAAAAGCTAATATAATAACATTTGAGATATATATCTAACTGCCGCATTTATCTAACGAGCATCCTAATCTATTTTCCATATTTATGCCTATGTACGAATCGAATGAACTTCATTTACTTTTCAAATATTTGAAAAGATTTGTCATATTTACTATAATTGCGGCTTAAAGTAGAACACATTTATTCTACATACTACTTAAATATATATACATATTACATAATTTAAATTCTTAGTAATCAAACACTTAATTTACTAACTAAAATTAAAAAAAGATTTATTGCGCATAAATAAAAAAATTAAAATTAAAGAAGTGCTTGGATGCCCACCATTATAGTTATAAAAATTAACTTAAAAAAAAAAAAAATTAATCCTAAAATCATAACTAGAATTTCAATCATTTCAACTATTAAATGACAGTAAATAAATTATTATAAATATAACACTTTAAAAAGTTGTATATAAAACAATAAATAAGTATTAAATCAATAATTTAAATACAATCATAAACTATTAGCTAGTGAAAGTCTTATCATCTTATCTTTCAGTTGTCGTTAATAATTATTCCTTCTTCGAGGCTAACTTAATATAAGAGAAATAAAATAATTACACAAATTGTGCTTGTGATGAAAGTACTCTTTTTTTTTCTTTTTCTTTTTTTTAGATACATGATTAAATAATTTAACCTAATTGTCAGCTCATATCAAAAATTAATATCAAAATATGACACGTTGATACAACTAAATAATTAAATGAAAAAAAAAAAAAAAAAAAAAAAGTTACGTCGATCTTCATATTGTTTTAAATAAGTTCGTGATTTTTCTACTAAGCTAACTAACCCAACATAACCTAATTTATAATTACTAAAATATTAGAGATATTTACATCAGATCTTTTACCTCTCGATTAACTAAATGAAAAAAACAAAAAGGAATCAAAAAAAAAAAAAAAAAAAAAATCCTAAAATTAAAAAACCCTTAAAAACAGGAAGAGTAAATATAATTAAATTATTATAAATACTTTATCCAATTATAATTTACACTATAAATAAAAATAAGAGTGACAATGTTTCTCATCAAAAATTAAAACAAGAAGAAACCATTAAGGATAGCAGTGCTCTTGATCAAGCACTCTAATCAAGGTCAAGAAAATTATTATTTTTTTTTTTTTTATACAAGAAGTTAAGAGCATTTTTTTTTTTATTTTTTAAGAACATCAAATATTAACAGCTTTAAAAATTTATTATAGAATGTATATAAAAAACAGCAAATTATCAAAAAATCGAAATAGACAATATTATACCAGATCCACCGAGGACCTTTTTTTTTTTCTCCTAGAACTTGAGCAATGAATCAAAATATATAGGTTTGAGCAAGAGGAACGGTCTCCTTAGACATATAGAACCACACGACTGCTGAAATCGTCAAACATGCAAAATAAATGCTCAAAATTATATTTTAACAAATAAACCTGAGTACAAATAATATTAAATAGAAGAAAAATTCTTTAATTTTATAACAAGTAAAAAAAAAATAATAAAACATGTTTTTTTTTTGTTTGTTTTTTTATTTTAGGGGGAAAACAGTGTATAAGCATAAATTAACTTTAAAAAAAAAAAAAAAAAAATCAAAAATTTTAGATAGCCAATCAAAAGACGGGGAATTAAATTACATCAAAATTGCTCAATCTAACTTCGTTCTAACACACAATAAACAAATTTTCAACTACGCAACAGAAAATTCATAAAGAAATAAAACAATAGTGCCGAAACAAAACAGCTAAAATTACAATAAATATCAATTCAAAGTAGCACGCTGATAAAATTCAATAAGTATTATTAGAGTGCTATTAATATTCTTAATCGTAAAAATATTTTCGTTCTTATGATGATTGATAGTGAAGGAATAGACTGCTACATGAAGAAGATGAAGAGACTGCTATGGAGGAGAGCTCTAGAGGCAAGTCGCCTCCTCGAGTCTCTGTCACTTCCCGGTCGAAGGCTGTAACAGAACGCTAATTTGGGCCCACAGCTCCTTTTTGCAGGATTTTGATCTGAAAAAAAAAAAAAAGAAAAGAAAAATTTAAATTCACATAAAAAAGCTTATCTATACTGTAATATAAAAGGCCATTTTTCTTTAGTGATCACTAACCGCAAAAATTATCAAATTAATCAGTACTAAATTTTAACTGTATTAAGGAAGGTTTAGCAATAATAAAATTAACATTTTAAAATTAAACTGTAGTTAAAAAAGCGATAAATATGTGGTATGCAGTGAAGTTTAAAAATTGACTGATAGGTGGCGATCGCTACTGAATTGAGGTTACTATGCTGTTTTATAGAGCTAAAAATTGATAACAAAATTTGCTTAATTCAATTAATTTGTTATCAAAAAAGCTATAAATATGTTCTGTGACGTATGGATCGGATCCTAGTGAAGTTTAAAAACTTGAGCAATATATGACTAGCGCCTTAATGCCACAGACTTAGCAATTGCAAAACTATTGAACCCATCTGTACCAAATTTTAACATTATTTTCATAGTTGTAGGAAGGTCAACAAATGTTATATGTAGAAGGTTATTTATGTTGAGTGGCAGACATGAGGTTTACCACACTGTCATAAACTTTAATGTTACAAATTATAATCCACCCAGATGAAATCAATAAAATTACAAATACAAATTATTACAAAATGAAAATGTTTACCCTTTGCTTTTTGATATATTGTATAAAAATATGATTTATGGGCCTTTTATTGTAAGCAGTGATAATGCAGTTCATTATATGCAAGTTTTTTAATAGTCTATGTCCACCTGGATTAGCAAATCATATATTAAAATTTAAAAAAAATTAGGTATAATTATGTTGTTTGAGATTTTGTTGGATTATGTTCATTGAGAAAATAATGCTTATTATTAATTGCATGCTACAATACATGGTATTTATCGATAAATAAATAAAATTTCAAATATTAGTTAAAATTATCTAAATTCTTTAATTAGAGAGCGGGCGAAGCCGTCATAGGGAATGCTAATCACTAATATATTTCAAAAAGTATGTATATTGCATAGACACTGAAGGTTTGATCGGATTATTTTCTTATAATGCAGGTCATGGAGAAATGAAATTATCAATGTTGGAGAAGTACCTGATTGAGAAAGGGAACAGAAAAATATTCATTGCTTTAAAACTATCATAGTGTCAACTTCCAGAAAAGCTTATAGTTGCCGCATTATTTTTAGGCTAATCAGAGGTTAAAAATAGGACAAGACACTGTAAAATTACAGTCCACTCTATAAATGAAGTGTACAATACCAAAACCTGCCAAGTCCACTTTTAAAATTTTTTCACAGCTGGTCGATAAAGGTAAAGGTAAGACTGGATTAGAAAAGGATTTTTTTTTTTTTTTTTATGGCCGTTTTATATTTGATTTAAATATTTTTTTGAGAAAACCTTATATCTAGGGGTACTAGATAGGTAATACCTAGAACCAAACCAAAACAATGGATACAAAAAGAATAGAAAAAACAAGAGGGAGAGAGAGAGAGAGAGAGATATGCTCTATTAATATCAAAAACATATGTCTGCCCAACTTTATTTGGTTGCTACATATATAGCATACTGATCTGTCTAATTAAAGATAACCATATACTAATTAACAATAACATAACCATAATTTATAATATTTTTACTATGGGTATAATTCCAAAATATTAAGATACAAGATATACTAAGACAAACCAATAAATTTATGTATTTTTTTCTTATTTATTTTATTTTATTTTTTCCTTTTTATGTTATTTCCCTCATAAACTCAACTTGGCTCGTATTTTCTCATGTTTTTTTTATTCCATCTTTCAACGATTAATATTATTCCTACCCAATATATAAATATGCATATATAAACAAAAACGAAGAAAAAAAACATACCTGCGAATTGACTGCAACCATTCCTTAAATTGCTGACTTCCCTCGGGTGTAATTTGGAAGGCAGCTCTGGCCGAGAGAACGAGATTTAAAAATTCATCGTACTCAGCACTGGAAAGGTGATACAGTTTCTGATGTAAGCACTGTATATACCTGAAACAGATAACAAAATAATCTAGGAAGATGTTTGCAGTAAAGGTAGATTTTCTATCCAAGCTAAATATCAAAAAAATAAAATAAACTAAATACAGGGTGAGTATCTCTTAGCGTAAAAAAAAAAATTGGGTGAAACTAGATCAAAAGTGTAGCCAAATGCCGCAGACCTCACCTTTCTATTCCAATCCGTTGCAGATATATGGTAAATAAACGATTTTTTGGAGGAAAGCATGTTTTTTACGATAAAAGCTGTAATATCTCCATTTTGTTTAAATATTTTTCAAATATTGATCACATTTTCGGATTTAGCAATAAATTTCCTATAAGATCGGAGTAATTTAACCTTGAATTTTACAAACTTGGGACCTAAAAAATATCTTTATCTTCACCTAATTTAGGGAAGTTACAATTTCTTATAATACTTCAGCGCTCACTGCTTTTCATAAAAACAATCCACAAAACTGCAAAGCTCTCAAAAACTTGCAAATTTAATAAGCTTTCAAATGATATGTTAAAAGTAATGATTTTGTTTTAATTTCATGGAGAAATTTACTTTTGAAACCGAAAAAAAAAAAACATGGTGTTCTCATTTAGCATACAAATCAGGTACTTTGGTAAATAAGACATTATGATAATCGCTTGATGAAAATCTGTATTTTAATAAAAAGAAACACTTCATTAGAATAAAAAGCAAAGAAAAAATTTGTTAATTTGAAAATAAAAGAATCACTGTCAATAAAGCGCCGCCAGAGTCCGTTATTTTATTAAATTTTCAAAATGTCCTCCATTATTTCGAATGCAGCTTTTGCTCTCTTTCTCACAGCCCCTACGGTCACTGCTAAAGTCAGACGCTGTTGCAATTTGGCTCCGGCCTCCAGAATTCTCGTCTTTAGGACCTCAATGCTGGTCACTTCTCTGGCATATACCTCGCTTTTTATGTAGCCCCACACATAAAAGTCCATTGGAGCTAAGTCAGGTGACCTAGCTGGCCAATGTATCACACCATTTCTACCTATCCAGGTCGAATATCGTTGGTTCAGCCATTCCCGTACTGCTGCCGAATGATGTGGAGGAGCACCATCGTGTTGGAATATTATGTTTTGCTGAACATCAAGTGGAATGTCGTGAATAAGTTGTGGTAGAATATTTTGTAAAAAATCCAAATAACTTTCTCCATTCAATCTGCTGGGCAAAAAATGTGGCCCAATGAGTCGGTCCCCTATTATCCCAGCCCACACATTCACTGTAAAACGATGCTGGAAAGATGCTTCTTGAACCATATGTGGGTTTTCAGCTGCCCAGTAGTGCCGGTTGTGGACGTTAAAAATTCCTTCCCTTGTAAAAAGAGACTCATCTGTCCATAAAATTTTCCTCAGAAACTGGTGTTGTTTGAATGTCTCTATTTAAAAGCCAGCGGCAAAATTGTATTCTATGTACATGATCATTAGGTTCTAGCCCTTGTACTTGTGTGAAATGATATGGGTGAAAATGTTCTCGGTGCAAAATGTTGATAACTGACCTTTGGGAGATACCAATTTCACGGGCCAAGTCTCTTGATGAAACACTGGGATTTTCATTTACTATATCAATAATTTCCTCTTCGAGTTCAACATCATGAGGAACTTGTCCCAATTCTTGACGTAACTTATGAACGGAACCTGTTTCAGATAAACGTTGATGAGTTCGTGAAAACACTATCGTAGAGGGGAGGCGCCTATCTGGAAACCTAAGTTGGTACTCCCGCCGCGCTGCACTCGCGTTTCCATTACAAAAACCATACAAAAAATGTATGTCAGCGTACTCACCATTTGTGAACGTTGCCATCTTCGCAGGTGTATTGCCAAACAGAAAAAAAATAATCCCAATAAATAAAATGGGCCCTCAAGCTAAGGATAAGCAATATTAGCAAGGGTCTTTCTAATGATAGTGACACTTTTATCTCTGTAGCTTCTTAATTTCCAAATCAAACTTTCAATCATTATATCAAAATAAAAATAAAATAATAAACAATAATCCCCTCCCATTTCAAAATAAACAGGAAAATAACTATGAAATAGCGATAATGTGCTTAGTACTGAGAGAGGTCAAAGTCGCTGTTGTTATTATGAATACCTGAACTGGCCTAAAATTTATGTCAATAAAAATTATATTTTTTCTTTGCTTTTTATTCTAATGAAGTGTTTCTTTTATTTAAAATACAGATTTTCATCAAGCGATTATCATAATGTCTTATTTACCAAAGTACCTGATTTGTATGCTAAATGAGAACACCATGTTTTTTCGGTTTCAAAAGTAAATTTCTCCATGAAATTAAAACAAAATCATTACGTTTAACATATCATTTGAAAGCTTATTAAATTTGCAAGTTTTTGAGAGCTTTGCAGTTTTGTGGATTGTTTTTATGAAAAGCAGTGAGCGCTGAAGTATTATAAGAAATTGTAACTTCCCTAAATTAGGTGAAGATAAAGATATTTTTTAGGTCCCAAGTTTGTAAAATTCAAGGTTAAATTACTCCGATCTTATAGGAAATTTATTGCTAAATCCGAAAATGTGATCAATATTTGAAAAATATTTAAACAAAATGGAGATATTACAGCTTTTATCGTAAAAAACATGCTTTCCTCCAAAAAATCGTTTATTTACCATATATCTGCAACGGATTGGAATAGAAAGGTGAGGTCTGCGGCATTTGGCTACACTTTTGATCTAGTTTCACCCAATTTTTTTTTTTACGCTAAGAGATACTCACCCTGTATAATACTTAATACTTACATTTGCTGACATTTTTGAACTAAAGGTGTCAATGAGCTCCTAAGGTGTTGCATAACTAGGGTGGGATTATTTCTAGCTAAATAATGGGCGGCTTCAATCGCAACATCGTGCAATATAAATGGAGAGACGATGCTGTTAACTGCGCAGACGCAGAACTGTTGAAGATATTGTGTTCCTAAAATTAAAAAAAACTTTTTTTTTTAAGAATATAGGGCAATACTAAAGCATTATTTTAAAATTTTGAAAAGGAGTATAGATTTGATACAAGTGTATAGTTTTAAAGTTTTGGAAAAGTCTAAAAAGAAATAAGGATATATAACTCTTGATGATTAGCTATGGTTTGTGAATTAAAATGATAATTTTAGGGAGGAATGGGTGGATTAACCGGGAGGGAAACCTGATTGAGTAGAGACCAATATTAAATCCATGATGATATATACTCATCAAATAATTAAGATTTCATCTAATTATAAAAAGAAAATATTAAAAAAACAATACCTAATTTTTCTGCTATACGTAGAAGCCATTTTACATCATCACCGTAAGGAGGATGCCTGGCATACTTAGCGTTCGGCCTGTCGTCGTGAACTCTACGAGCTATAGTTTCCATAGCCAGCATTCCGACTCTGTAAGCAGCAAGTAAATAGCGAACCTGCGCTGGTGTAAATTGCTGATGTGTGCGTTGTACCTGAATGATAAAAAAACAACTTGATATACATACATGATTAGATAATTATTTATTATCCAAACTTTCAGAAATCTATATTAAATTTAAATATTATTCACAGGTTTTAAAGCTATAAACCTTATTAAAGAAGTACTACCTGCTGTTGAGGTCGGACAGGAGTTGCGACCGTTACAACCTGCGGCGGTGGCTGGGAGACAGGCTGAGCTGGCGCCTGCGCTATATTTGCTATCTGTGCCTGTCCCGGGCCAACCTGTAAGAAGATACAGCCAGTCATAACAAAATATTTATCTCCTTTATTAAATCAAAGATATAAAACAGAATCAAGATATATAATTGATTAAGACATAACTTTTATTCAACATTTTTGTTGCGTAATGTCCTCCCTAATTCAACAAATAAATACCATATATGATAGAAGAGACTATTATTTCAGGTTTATCTTGACAAGATATTTATATGAAGCTCTAATTCAAGAATAAAATGCTATTGACTTAAACCTATATAAATGAAAAATCTATGGACCGTTTCTTATAAACAATTTTAAGAAAATATTAATTTTATCAAATATTCATATCTCTATATTAATTATAATACCAATACATACTTATATTAATTAATAAAATATTATAATTTTTTACCTGAATAGGTGTAGCAGAAAAGACATGAGTTGGATGACTGGCTTGGTAATACTGGAATGGAGGTCCAGGAAGGTGGAATGTCTATAAGAAAAAAAAAAAAAAAAAAAAAAAAAAAAAAAAAAAAAAAGCAATTATAAAATAATTAATAATATCAGAAAAAAACAAATGAAGGGTAAAGGGAAAGAACTATTACTCTGAAAAAAAAAAAAAATCTATTTTTTTCCTGGATTCATCCTTTTTCCCCTCTGGTACTGGACTAATGTGTCAAATGAAAGATAACATCCTGATACAGCCCAATTTCTTGCCTGGATTTGAACTTATTTGAGATCTTTAACAATAAGATCCAGGTGTTCTACTAAAAGGATATTTTAACACAGTTTTTAAGACCTTAAATAAAGATATCAATCTACCTGCAGAGCTATTTGCTGTGGGTGCCTTAGCTGGTAGTGACCGGGAGGTGGGGCGATTGTGATCAATGGGTAAGGCAATGCAATCGGAGAAACGTATTGTGGAGGAGGTGGAGGTGGAGGAGTTGGTGGTGGTTGAGGTTCGACCCAGGTCACCATTGCCGTACTGACGTGTTGCTCTGGTATGGCTGAGTGTTGTTCGCTTGTCGTGTTCAATCCTTCGTCGACCAACTGATCGACTTGGATGTTCTGAAAAGAAAAACAAAAAAAAAAATATGTATCATTAATATTAGCACATTTGTATATATGTTTATGTTAATATATATATATATATATATATATATATATATATATATATATATATATATATATATATATATATATGTTTTAATTTTTTTTTATAACAGTAGACTTAATATAAAAATTAGCCCATCAAAAAACTAATTACATCATAGGACATCAATTGATTGAGAGGGCAATAAATTCTTTGTTGATTAAAATAAATAACTTTCCACAATAAAGGGCGCCTTTATTTATTAAAAGTAAATAAATAAAATTATTGTTGATGGGTTATAATTCAATTAAAAGGCTCTTTTACTATCTTTGACAGAATTGGAAATCAAAAAACAAAAATAATATGAAAAAAAAAAAAATAATAATAATATCCTTACCCTCATATAAAGTTCAAACCAATACTTGGCAACCTGAAAAAGGACATCTGGATAAACGCCTCCTCCTTTTGCTGCACCTTCGACCGTTAAGCATGAGTGTTCGAGCATTCTGTCTGACTGCTCTTTACACTTAAAAATAAACAAAAGAATTTAATTAATTTAAAATATAACAAAGTTGAAAGATTTAAGTAAAATAAATTTAATAATTTTTATAAAATAAAATAAGAATAATAATAGTAAAGATAATGGCAAAGCAACTCAATATTTTAAAACTATTACTCCAAACATTATGATTTCCAACTGGAAGGCCTATGACAATGAAACCTTTATGAACAACTCTAAAAAGAAAAAAACATTTTGCTGAATCTTAAATTTTTTTCACATTACAAAACAAAGTCGAAATAAATATTAAATATTCTACAAACAACATTATCCCTCAATATAAGAAACTTTTATTTAATGTTGTATTATATATCAAAATTATACTATTATAGAAGTGGATAAGACAAATTACCTTGAAAATGAGTGAACTATTAACCTTCAAAGAAATTTGTTAAGTTGTGCTTCTAATGAGGCCTTAAAATATCTATTAATGCTCAAATAGCATTTTTAGAGTAATTACAGGATTTTAGAAAAAAAAAAAAAAAAAAAAAATCAAAAATGCCTTTCAGAAAAGTCTACAATTTTGACATATTGACTTTCTCAAAACAGCCAAAAGTATATTATTAATTTATTTATTCAATTAAAGAAAAAAAAAAAATCCAAATAAACTGAAGATTTCGAAAACCAGTCCTAAACCAAGTAAATGGTTCCAAAATGTATGATTACACAGTGACAGACGTGATGACAGCGCATGCGCTTGATCATATGGGAGAGTGTTTTGTTGGTAAAGAGTTATAAAACAGGTATGTGAAAAAAAAAAAAAAAAAAAAAAAAAAAAAAAAAAAAAAAAAAAAAAAAAAAAAAAAAAAAAGATAATGGCGATATACAGTTAGTGTGAACAAAAAAAACATTACTATAAGTGTGGAAGAAGGAATGACACTGGAGTGTGTTTGTGCTCTCTCTCCCTCTGTATATCTTGAAGTATGTTAAATAAAATAGTTTTATGTGTAAATTAGTGAATTCATAAGACATAGATATTTAAACAGCTTTAATTAGGTTGACCATTAAATTAGCTATCATTACAATTAAGGATAATAATGATTTAATGTTTGTTTATTAATTAAATTAAACATTAAATTGTTTAAATGTTAAACAACCACCATATGTTTAATTTAGATTAATCAATAAAACTATTTGTATCAACTCTTTATTCACTGATGGTTATGATTAAGTCACGAGTAATTGTAAATTCTTTCTAAATAAGTATTATTTGAATACATTTATACTTTGTGGAATATTACACTTATGTCTTTGAACAGGTTTCCGAATTCAAATACAAACGATCAGCGGTCACACAAAATAATAACCACAGCCAACTAAAGCTACTTTTGGCTAAGCAACCAGTAGGAAAGAATGAAGGACTAGGAAGGCAGAGCTTCAAATTGATCCATTCTTCTTCAAACCTCAACGTATCCTCTACTATTCTCTATGAATTGAAATGTTGGATGACATATCAATTGCTAAAAAAGAGCTTCTGATTTTTAAAGAAACGTTCTTTGCTGAATGAATGTTAGGGAGTGTACAAAAATGCAGAGGAATGGAAGCAACACAGTAACCAGGAGCAATACATCGGCCTTGGAGAGGCTAATATCAAATCAAGGAAGTTAAGGCATTTTAGATATGCAGAACCATATAGTCAATAAGGCAGATTGAGAACAGCTTGAAATATTGTTGACATGAAGAAATAAGAAATCTACATAACAAGAAGGAAGAACCATCTGAGGTGATGAGATGGTGAGGCTTAGGATGCTAGAAACATCATCGGAGTCGGGAGTCAGTAAATGGATGGCATCAACCAAAGACTGTCAATTAGAGGGGGCTGAAATCTGTAACTGGGTTGTAGTACCATTGATAAGGTCATCATCGATGAAGGAGCTATTGATACTTGAATCTCTCATAATGAGTTGTTTTCATCATCTGCCATCATGATACTCAGAAGAACCTGTTCATATTACGGTTTATTAAAAGCAATATTTATACTTAGAACAGCTGAACTAACGATTATTAGCAGCACTTTTATTCGCTACATAACACAGAAAGCATGATTAAATGAAGAAAAGAAAAATTCTTGATTTACCTGTAAAATAGCTCTTTGAATTTCATTTTGATTCAGAGCATGTGCATGAGGTAGACATGATAGAGCTAGTTCTGCAGCTGCTCTTGTCATGTTCCTGTCACATCCTCGAGAAGCACGATCGGCGATACTTGCTGCTTCCGGGGGAGTCAAGTGACCCTCCCAAGTGTCCTGAAGAAATGATATAGCAGGAGCGCCAATTTCCATCGCTTGACCTAAATTATTACAAAAATAAGAACATAATTAACATAAATAAATTTATAGTTAATTAATATATAAAATTAATATGCTGAATACTACAGTTTTTTATTTTGTATTTTCAAATTATTTTAATTAGATTTTTAAAAGTATTATTAGATTAGAATTTTTCATTTGTGAAACAGATGAAATGAATTCACTGTTAACCAAGCTGATAAAGAGATTACAGCTTAGAAATGAGAGGTTACCCTGCTGGTTATCAACCTCTTCTAGCCAGTATAAGGCAGGCAAGATTCATTCAATGCATTAACTGATAAGCACAGGCCAACAAGTATAATAACAACTTTAATAGCAGATCTTAATATATTTTCATGATTTGTCACTGACAGTTTCTGAGTTCTTAAGCAATATACAAAATCACCTGTAAAAAAACTTGGAAAACTGCTGCTCTCTCTTCCTATACACATTAATTTTTGTTTCAACTGGCAACATATCATGGGAACGGCAAATATGAAGACTTTTTCTCCTTTTTTTGACCAACACGGCATACCTTAATGTGCCGAAATATTACATTCAGAAGAGTGAAAAAAACATTACTATAACGAGACTTTTTTTATTCAAACCAATATACATAGCTCCTAAACGATAGATACTAGCGACAAATGTTACATAACAAAACGTATTCTCCATTAAATTTCTGATCAGGGAACCATTTTAAATTTAAGAGCAACACCAACAGAGCTAGAGTCTGTCAAAATATTATATTTTTGAATGTGAAAAAAAAAAACGTTACACCTAAAAAAGTATAGACCCTGAGCCAATAGACATATCCAGGTCAATATCTATTATATCTATAATGTTTTTTATTATAATATAATAAAAAATTATAATATAATTATAATTATATATTGATAATTAGCATATTATAATATAATATTGATATTTCTTGGCTTTAATCATAAAAAAAAAAAAAAATTTTTTTTTTTTTTTTACTAAAATATAACACTATTTTAAGAGATATTTAGTTTCATGCAATAATTTTAAATAACAAAAATTAACATTGGCCATACCAGTAATCCAAGAAACATGAGACGAGTACGTGCGGCTCAACCAGTTCGGTGAGACACAATTGTGCAAACCGAGAGCATAGAGACCGAGCTGGAAAGCACACATATGCAGAGCTCTCTGCGGTCCATGATGGTTCTGACTTGTTAGTGCCTGAGTGAAAAGAGACGTAGAGCTGTTGCCTCCTGCTTTTATCAAAACGGTTTTGGCCAATTCGAACATGAAATGGGCTCCGGCTTCAGACGGCTGATTGGGTATGGAAGGGTAGGCTCGTTTTCCTTTGAACCTGGAATAACCTCTAGGTTTAAAAATAACTATCTCAATTAATCTATTTTGGATACACAATAAATAATATTAAAAAAATTAAATAAAATAAATAAAAATACAATACATTTTAAAACTGAAATACGACAATTTTTTTTTAATTTGAATAAAAAATTGACAATATTGATTATTACCAGTGTTTCAAGAATCATCACCGATTCTTCCTAATTATTAAAAAAAAGAAATGTGAAGTACTTAAATCATCTCAAGAGAGTAAAATAATATATATGTTACAATAATTTATAATATAATAATCATATTATTAAATAATATAATTTTATTGTAAATAAAAAAATTCAGTAAAATCAGAAAATTACCAATACATTGTAGGGTGGGTTCGATTACTAACCATCAGTTAATTTTTATTTCATGAATAAACAGTCCTACAAAATAAAACTTAGAACTACTAGAGAGATTAGGACTGGACTAAAACTTACTGGAAACCACTACAGATTGGAAAAAAGCATTAATATACAGTGGACCCTCGTTATAACGCGGGTTATGGGGAAATGAAACCTCCCGCGTTTTAGACGTACCCGCGGTATAACGAGGGCAGAAGTATGAATTATTGGGGGTCAAAAAATAATGAAAATACACTCTGATATAAACTCGGGCAACAACTAAAGTTATAATACACAGTTTTGAAAAGGAAGTGAAGGGGATTCTGTGAACCAAGAAGGCAGGAATTGAGACAACTTCTTCGTACGTCATCTAGGTAGGTTACCGGGAAGATATTCAATCGACATTGTCTAACCAACTCATTTCGGCTTATTTCCAGGACGACACAAGCGATGTACACACTCTTTCCTAAAGTTTTTTTTAAAATTCTAGTAAAAATCAAACTCTAAAAAGTTCTAATATTGAAACAAAAACAATGAAACTTGGTTAGACAATCGTAATTAATTCAAAACGTCCTATTTAGTTTTACTTCCTACGTTAACAACCAGTTATAATTTTTTTCCTTTACAAATTCCTTTTAATGTTCAGTAAAATTAGAAATGTGTTAAAAAAAACAAAAAACAAATTTAACAAGTGTAACTTAATTTTCAGAGTTCCTTTTTCCCAGAACTTAATAAACTTTGGAACCTTTTCGTTTTTTCTCTAGTTTTTATGACTCAATTTTGTAATGAATTGTTTTCAAGTTTTCTATTGTTGGTTTTAAAACCATAATACGATGTAATCTTATTTTTTATTAATTTTAATTGAATCAGGATCGGGACCAGAGCTTGACCCGCGTTATATCCGAATCCGCGGTATAACGAGCCGCGTTATACCGAGGGTCTACTGTATTTATACAAAACAAAATAATACAAGTGAGCTTTATGAGTATACAAAGTCTCTATACGTAGGCTTTTTACCAGCACCAACAGCTTGTAAAATGGGCTAAGAAGTTCATACAAGGATTGGAAGATGAACTAATTTGACAGGCCAATAGCGAAAAGAAAAAAAAAAAAAATTAATAACTCAAAATCAGTTTTTTTTTCCCATTTAGTCCATAATTAATAACCAGTCTAACATTAAATTTTGTTGAATTAAAGGTAATGAAAGTAACTTTTAAATAAGTAAAATTACTAATTACGCTAGTAAAAGTTTGGGTAATAAATAAAGCAATTAAAAAGTATAATAAGTAGATGATAAATATTACTTGAATAGCAATAACTAAAGGCCCCCGCGCAATGGCAACTTGTTTTAAGCAACTATTTAGTTGCTTTGAAGAATTTATTGCATAAAGTTATTTATTATTTAATATAAACACATTTTATTGCATTTAGACATGCATGTATTTGAAATAATACATGTTATTTAGAATGTCACCGCCACTAATTAATTGCGTGCAGACCTATTCAATGGGCGAGCAAACAATTGCTGGCAGCAATACATCACACAGGCTTCAAACCGACCCCGCGCATTGTCAACTATTTAGTTAGCCTGACAGCCTTCTTGATTGGAGAACATCTTCGGCTTTTTGCATATTCAGTTTCTAAAGCAATGGTGGTAGACTTAGAAAAGTTTATTTTGGCCTTTGGGAAGCGATCTGCATTATATAATACGTGTATCAAAGAATATGCAGACAAAAATGTGAAAAAATAATGTGGTTGGAAGGGTGTAAAGCATCTGTCCAGAACTGGATGAAACTAGGGGACAAAGAAGAAGTCTGGAACTAACAATTGGATGTACCAAAACTTATTGTTATTTTGCTCATTTTTTTTGACATCTCAGGATGAATGCAACAAAGTTAGTAGCTTCTATGAAAACCATTGGACTGAGCTGAAAGGCAAATGTTTAGTTGCCAGTGCGGCGTGGTGGACTGCTCACAGGTGAGTAAAGTTTAGTTGCTGGTGATTAAAATTGCGTGAGGGCCATAATAATTAATTATTAATACAAGTAAATTAAATATTATGTTATCTTAATCTTATCATACTTGACTATAAATTTAATTTAAAAAATAAATAAAATAACCTATTACAATGTTCTATAAACAAACCTTGATTCCTTGACTCTAGTAGAGGTCTGTATGGACGAGGTTGAGGTTTGTGGTCCGAGAGGAATAGTCAGAGGTTTCGTAGGAAGGCAAGCTTCCAATTCAGCGCTGCTCGAGCAAGGAGTAGACCTCATAGAAATCCCTGCATAAAAAAAAAAAAAAAAAAATTAAAATCAATAGAATGTTCAAAGTTGTAACAGGTTACAAATCAGTTACAAGCCCAAAATACAGTAACAATGAATTCAATGAAAGACTCCATGTTCTCCTGACCCCAAAAAAGCTCGTTAAGTGAAATTAAATCTCTAAGTGATGCTTGTTTTCTTTTTTTTTTCAAGATGAAAGAAGTTACTAATATTGATTCGTTCTTGTCACAATACTATAGGGTAAGTAATTAAATGTACCAAAATTTTTATAAAAATATTTGGGGAATGTTTACTTCAATGATGAAGTCAAGTCCAGAAATAAATTTTTAAAAAATATGAAGCTATAAACAAAAAAACTATTATGATTCAAAATCAAACCTAAAGTAGGATCGACTGGAAGAGGTGGTGTTTCCAGCGGTGGATGCTCGACTTCACTATTCCAGTCATTCATAGACGACATCATACTCTTCACTGGAGGATGGGTAGTATAGTAAACGCTTGACAAAGGTGTCTTTGTTAGCTGATGAACTTCACGGTCGAGAAGCTTCTCCATTATGTGAGCTATTTTTGTCGGCTGATCTTTGTAATGTACAAGAAGTGTCACGGCTAGATCTCCTCTACAAATAACAATAGTATAAGAAAGAGAATAGAAATAAAAATAATAACAATATATCAAACATTTATAAGAGTTACCTTTGCCGCCTCGTTCCTTCACATAACAAAGGATGGTCAGCTTCTGACACATTTGCTTTGAGCCCAAGTGCAGCTGTCGCGGCTTCAAAGCCGAGGATTTCATCTGATGGAAGCCGAAGCTGCTGGGATATTAATTGACACCTCGATTCTCTTCCTACTTCAAAACAATAAATCAAGTTAGTTCTGTAAATGAGATGAAAATTAATAAAAAAAAAAAATCAAACACTCACATCCATTCACTACTACATTTTAAAAAGCATATGATAAAAAACCTGGCATAGTGAGGGCATCCAGTATAAAACTGGCGAGAGTTATAGGAAGAAGGGCTTCTCCACGTGAGCGTAAAATACCATCTCTCAACAACTCCGCTCTTTCTCGAATCATATTGAGTTCATATTCACCAAGAGGAATTCTTTTCAACAATGTGACAAGTTCCGATTCTTGATGAAACAACTTGACCTGCATTGACAAAATAAAAAAACATCAAATAATATAATCTTGTTAGTTACCAACTTTACAAATAGTAAGCTTATAATACCTCGAGAGGTTTTGTTGTGGCAGGAGGTCTTGGCATTTCGAGCCCGAACAAACCGACTCTAAATGCAAGATGATAATGCTCGGGATTTTCAGCAAGAACCGTACACAAAAATGCACATTTCGCGAGAGTATCCGAGGCCAAGATACTCAACTGATGAGAAGCCGGGTTAATCTAAACATGTTAATAATTATTACATTTGATGGGTTTCAGGATCGACTAACCATAATAACTATAATGCACTACTTAAAATGGTATATATAAGATCATTTAATAAAAAATATCTTACTTTCTTTCTCTTTCCTTTTGTTTGAATCGGTGGTAGGTCGACCATAAGATTCGGAGGATTATCAAGCAGATCTTCAGCTAATCGGACACCAAGAATACACGCTTCTTTGTTATGTCCATGAGCGTGCAACCCTTCGGCACGTGCAAATAACACATCCCAAGGATCTTTTGGTCCACTTACACCATTCAATATTAGTTTCTGTCTTTCATCTTCTTTTTTATCTGTTCCTTTACCTATAAAAAAAAAAAGAAGAAGATATTTCATCTTATTAAACAAAATATTGAAAGCTTGAATAAATAACTAATAACTTTTTTAAGTAATTCTGTAAAAAAAAAAGAGTAAAAAAGTTATGTCTAACTAAAAAGAAACTTCATTGTATTAATTTATTTTTTCTTAAATGATGATAATATTATCAATCGGTCATTTTTCAAGGGAATGATAAAGATAAAAATAGCTTTTTTTACAAAAACTTAAAGAAAAATAATAATATGATGTATAACAGAGTGTGAAAAAAAGATAATGAACTATGAGGTTATGTTTGTACATATTCATAAACCTGGATGTATACAAATTTTATTTTTCTTGAAACAGTTTGGTGAAAGGCGTTAAAGAGGTAAGATTTGAAAGTAGGAAGTCAACTTTTGGAATTTCAAAGGAAACAGGACCGGATTTGGAATGCAATGTCGAAAGCAGCAGGGTGATGAGTTGAAGTACAGTGGAAACTCGTTATTTCGTCTCTCGAAAATTTGTTTTATTCTGTAATTCGTCAGTTTTTTTTAATTGGCAACTATAAATAACAAAATTGAATACGTATGTAATTTATTTTTTCCCCTTGCTACTTATTTAATCTTTAAACCGCCTCATTTGGTTTGTTACTAAAAAATAAAAGCCTATATTTATACATTTTGTAAATTATTTAATAGAAAAAAAAACAAACAGATATCTGATTTTTTTAAGAACTGATTAATGTGTTATGAAAGAGTTCCTGTTTTTTAATTCAGGATAGGTAAATATTGAATAAATATGGTATGTATGTCTGTTTTTTTTTTCTATTTTATACATTATTATATGTACGTTTTTGTATATAACTTCATTTTAAAAAAATGGTTGTGTTCCAAGGTTTTTGTGTTTTTTGCCATTGTCACTCACTCAAGTCCAATGTTTATAATGTTCATATGGTCATTTTTATATTCAATAAATTGCAAACAAATTAACCAGCAAAATTCTGTAATTCGTCATTTCCGTTATTTCGTCACCCTCCCTCCCCCATTCATGACGAACTATCGAGTTTCTACTGTATTCACATCTGCTGGGCGAGAACTGATACCGCATGAAAGAACTGAACAAGTTCACAATTTAGAAAACTATGATTGGTGGAGAAAAGATGACAGAAAATACAGGTTATGGTACTTCAAGAAAACATAAAAGCAAGAAATGAGCGTAAGCAACCCTCAGCCCTCAGTATAGTGAATGTGAAACAAACATTAATTAGCCATTGGAACAGTTTAGAAAAATATGTACCCCAAAATCTTCATAAACTCCATGATAGATAATAAGTACTAATATAAATTTTAATCCAGGACTGCCGTAAAATTTAACCCAGTTAGAGAAAAAGGCACATTATCCTTTTACTTTATATAATTTACAAGCATCCTCTGTGGCTTCGCCTGCACTCATAAGTAAAGAACTTAGATAATTTTAACTAATGATAGAAGTTTTATTTATTTATCAATAAAAATCTTGTATTGAAGTACACAATACGTAATTTCTTCAATGATATTTTCACACATAGCAGTCGTTTTTAATCTGGTTAAAATTTCACTTATTAGGTGTTTTAAGATAACGTTAAAAGATTATTAGACATTCCTTTTATTAATTTGAATCAATAAGTTGGTAAACCAGATGGACAGACTATTAACAAACTCTTGTAGATAATGGACTGCATTATCAGTGCTCACAATTAAAGGCCCATGAATCATATATTTATACACAATATAATTTGTACTTTTTGGATATAATTTTATTGATTTCATCTAGTTGGATTTTAATTTCTAATCATAAAAGTATGTGAAAGTGTGACAAACCTTGTTTCTGATACTCAACATTGTACATTTAAATTTTTATTATTGTAAATTTTACTATTACAGTCATTATAATAAATTATAGTAATCCTAGAACTATTAAGATGATGTAGTTAAAATTTGGTACCATAGTTTTACTAATGCCAACTCTATTGCAGAATTGGTGCTAGCCACATATCGTTCAATTTTTTAACTTCATTGAGATATCCACATGTCACACTGCTAAACTATTAACTTACTATTTAAGAGAAAATTAAACTTTAATTTCTAGCTCTACATTATACCGCACCTTTGTAACATCTACTGAATAGCACTTGCTACCTATCGACTGATTTTAAAACTTCACAGCTCATCACATATTTAATAATAATTTAATTACAAATCAGTAAATTTTATTATTGCTGAAGCTTCATTGAGCTATGAATATGATGTAATTAAAATTTGGCACACATATATACTTTTTCTTAAAAAAAAATTTAAAAATTTTCGGCCCAGTAAACGACCATGGGAATTGGAGAATAAGGAAGAACAAGGAATTGGAAGAGCTATTCGGGGAACCGAATATAGTGGCGGTCATCAAGGAAGGAAGGTTGCGGTGGCTGGGACATGTCCAACGGATGCCGGACGAGAGGCTGCCGAAGAGGATGATGGGTGACAGACCGGATGGTAGCAGATTGAGAGGAAGGCCTAGAATAAGGTGGCAGGATAATGTGGAGGCGGACCTGAAAAATCTGGGAGTGAGAGGATGGCGAAGAAAAGCTATGGATAAACTCCAATGGTCATCTCTTCTGCGTGAGGCCAAGGCCCATCTAGGGCTGTAGAGCCAACCAATAAATAAATAAATAAATAAATATACTTTTTCTTAGTCCTTTTTAGGTATTGTCATAAATAAATCTAAGAATTTTGACTGAGAAGTTGAATGAGATTGAGTTTTTAGGAAAAGAATAGGAATATGAGTCA
Source organism: Euschistus heros (assembly GCA_003667255.2). Classification (NCBI taxonomy): domain Eukaryota; kingdom Metazoa; phylum Arthropoda; class Insecta; order Hemiptera; family Pentatomidae; genus Euschistus; species Euschistus heros. Next base: position 1,974,396 of record RCWM02000063.1, read on the forward strand.
ATAGCATGGTGTTTAGGAAAAGATATACAGTTAATTTCTTTGAGATTTTAGATAATTTAAATAAAATTAAGTAGCTTAAGAAATAAAAAAGATACCTGGAGGAGTTTTTTCTAGAGACTTAGGATCGTAGTAATAAACGAAATATTCATCACTAGACTGCTGAGAATCGCTATTTGACGAAAGAGAATCGTCTTTAGACAATCTCCTAGGATCTGGTTGAGGTGGCTCCTGTTTACTCGCTTCCGATTCATCTCCGCTTGGCGATTCAGAAGCAGGTGGATGATGATTATCTCTTCTTTCGGAACACGATGAAGAAGAAGATTCGCTTCCAGTAAGACCCTCTAAATCCAGCGGGTCAAGAGGATGGTTGGAGATGGCTTAAAAAAAATATTTAAACATCAAGATCCAAACGTGCAATAGCTTGTATAAATGTTTTAGCAATAATGACAAGTAATAGATAAAAATAACTGTATACATATAAATGAATCAAATTCCATATAAATGAATAAAACAAAATTACTTCTCTCATGAATATCTTCCTCTTGGTTGTTTTGATCTTGATCGTTTTCACAAAATCCCTCGCTGGAGACAGATGATCGATTACCGGAAACAGAACTGCTTATTCCCATCGCGAGTCCCATTTGACATCTAGGAAAAAAATGTAATTTTTATATTTAAAATTATAATGTAATAGGTATAAAAAAAAATAATAGGTAAAATAAAACACTTAATGCAAATAATATTTAAAATTCATGAGGCACAATTTCATTTATGCAATAGTAAGTTAAATAATAATGTCATAACAGTTTCAGATAGAGTATTTCACACGTTTTATTATTTCTAAAAAATAGCTTTACTACTTGCAATAATAAGAACCTAAGTACTAGAGAAGATAAATAAAAGTTATGGAGAAGTTAATCTGGTAAAGAAACACACCTTGGTCAAAAAAAAATTCAATGGTTTGTCAATGTTTCGGTCTGCAACTGCTTCAACTACCTAATAATCTGGCCCATCAGGGAAGTAAAAAAATAATTTTTAAAAACAGAAACACTAAGAAAAGAGTTACCTGCTGATCTAATTTCATAATTTTTCCTTCCAAGATTAAATTTGTTTGGCCTGGTGTATTTTTTTTTTGGAAAAATAACCAGGGCAATAAACTGAATTTATTGTAATGATTGTACATTATACATTCATACTAGAGATGGGGCGACTGTGACTTTGGTCACCTAGTCAGCTGGCTAAATGGCTGATTAGTCGGTCATGCCGATCATTATTTTCATTTTAATTCGGGTGACATCGACAAGGTTCGAGGCACTTTGTTTATAGCCATCAGTACATACAGCTACAGGTTTTTGTTAATCTTATATTTTTTCTTCTGTTTTTTGCAACTGGCCGATATAAAAGGGAATGTTTTTAAAAAGAAAAATAGAGCAAAAGTCAGCAATTTACTTTACTAAGCTAAGAAAGTTAATTGTGAAATTTGGAATTTTACTATGCCGAAAAAGATATCGTATTTAAGGACTTATATATAAGTAACAAAAGTAAATAAAATAACATGTAAATGTAAATAAAAACGTATGTAAATTGCTAAAACACCACTTTCCTTTTCGTGTTCCAACTTTTTTATTACATTTCGATTAAGAATTTATATTTTTTAATTATGAAACAAAACCAGGGTTTGAAATCAATAATTAAAAAATAAATAAATAATAAAAATCAAATCCGATCAAGATTTTTATCTGGAATTTTTAAAATCATTTGCTGATTTTTATCAAGATCGATTTTTATTTTTGATCATAAGTGATAAAAATCAAATTCGGATCATTATTTTTGAACAAATTTTTTACAATTATTAATAATAATTTTTGAGTAATTCCTTTCTAAATCAGAAAGTTAAATTTTTTGAATTATCTCCAAGATGTATTTTGTATACAAACATATTAATCAATTTGTGTGTAAAAGGTGATTTTTATTTTCTGATCAACATTTTTTTTATCACAATTTAATCATTATTATTTATGCAATACCGTATCACGCAGTGAGTGATCATAATTTTCAATCAAATCAATAAACATCAAAGATCAATTGAAATTTTTATTTATAAATCAGGAATGATTTTTAAATTAAAAATCAAATGTAATAATTATTATATGATTTTTTGGAAAAAATAATTATTGATTTCAAATCCTGAACAAAACTAAAACTATGATTTAAAAAAAAAAAAAATATTAGGTTACTTAAGTACTTCATTCACTATTGTAGAAGTTATTGAATTTATTTTTTTGTTAATATCACGTTCTTAAAGTTCAATAATTGAATAAAGAGTTCTTATACCTATAAATAGTAACAAACTATAAAGTTGAATCTAAAATAAAAATTATAATCAATAAAGGTCATATTTTCATTTTAAACAACCTATTTCTAAGCACAGAAATATAAATGAATAATAGGGCCGAATTGTAAGGGCTTTTCACCGACTAGTCGGTCTATCTCTACTTCATACCTTTATTATTTGATTTAGAACTAGGTAATAAAAGCAGTTCCTCATATTGTATTCCTATTATTATGATTTTTAAAATTCCTCCGGTAGGTAATCCGAACTTTTTGCTAATCTGATCTGTCCAGGTTTTAATTAGTTCAAATTAGGGAGAGTTTACTAAAAAGTTGTAAAACTAAGGTTATTAATGGTATCACAGCTGAAAAATATTTATAGAAAATATTAGTTGAAAAGTACATATAAAAAAGAAAATATTGAAGTATGGAAAGGTAATACAGGAGAGATACAAATGACAGCACAAATCAAATAACTGACAAGTCGACTAAATATAACAAACATACAAAATGACAAAAGATAAACTAAATGACTGACAGAGATAAATGAGTTACCAGGTATGCAAGTTTGAAATGTTGTTTATTTCTTAAAATAAATACACAGTAATTTAAAAAAAAAGTATAATATATTTTATTCAAAGTACTGACCCTCGCTTTCTACACATTTTGCCCATCTCTCGGGCAATATATGGATACCATTCCAAAAGAATGCTTCATCTTTATTTGAAATCCATTCATCGAGCCATTTTCGTACGTTTTCGAAATTGTTGAAGTGTTGCTCCGCCAATGAGTGTCCCATCGATGAGAAGAGGTGATAATCAGAAGGCGCCACGTCAGGTGAATACGGCGGGGTGGGGTAGGAGTTCCCAACCAAGCGAAGAAATCGTTTCCTTAGTCAATCTGGCTGAATGTGCAGGAGCGTTATCATGCTGAAGAATGACTTTGGCGTGCCTGTGAGCCCATTCTGGGCGTTTTTTCGATCAATGCGTGACTCAAATTGATCATTTGTTGTCGGTATTGACTGTTTCGCCGGGTTTGAGAAGCTCGTAGTAGACTACTCCCTTCTGATCCCACCACACACACAGCATTGTCTTCTTCCCAAAACGATCCGGTCTTGCACTCGATGTGGATGGTTGTCCTGGCGTTACCCATCATTTTTTTCGTTTGGGATTCTGAAAATAAATCCATTTTTCATCGCCAGTTACAACTCGATGCAAAAAACCCTTTCTTTCGTGGCGTAAAAGCAGCATTTCGCACACAGTTTTTCGTTTTTTTTTCCATCTGTCGTTCGTCCAATTCATGTGGAACCCATTTTCCAACCTTTTGAATCTTTCCCATAGCTCTCAGGCGATCGGAAATGGCTTGCCTAGTGACATTCAACTGTTCTGCCATCATTTGTTGGGTTTGGGTATTGTCTTCGTCTAATAAAGATTGCAATTCAAAGTCCTCAAACTTTTTTGGTCGATTTTCTCTTTTTTGATCAGTAACATCAAAATCACCACGTTTGAAACTTTATTTCATAAGTCTCAACAAGAATTCGATGACATTCAGATGCCTTTTTCTTTTGATTAAATAAGAAAATCATGACATGCCGCAAATGCTCTTTATTTGGCTTAAAATTAGACATTTTTAACACCAAAGAAAGGTATGATACGTCCACGTAAACGACTTAAAAACAACTGACTTTTGTAAACAAATGACTAACAAACAAAATAGCGTTTAGAGATAAGCAAATCCTTCAATAGGCTAAGAGCGCATTCTATTGGAATTAAAACGACATTTTAAACTTGCATACCTGGTATATATGACTCGGTAATTGTTGATTCTTCTCAGTGCCTCCCCGACTAATTTCTCCATAAGGTAAAAATTACAACAGCAAATATATAGTAATTTTAGCACAAGATGAATTTGATATTACACATATGTTCAAAAAATTAACCAAATAGTATGAGAGATAGGGCCTAAAGATTAACTACAAAAAAACAAAAATGTCAACAGAGAATGATGAAGTCAGTAAACCAGTTTAACAAAGTTAATGGTAAACCAGTTCTGCTATCTAGGCACTATTCTCGAATGCAAGGAGTGAAAGAGGAGATAAAGAAAAGAACCGATGGACATAAAGTTATTGATATGTTACATTGAGTCCTCTGGAGTGGAAACATAAATACCAATGTTAAAAATTAATATATAAGGCGGTAGTAGAAAGCGTAAAGCTATAATTCAGAAACATGGCCTCTAGAAAAATTTAAGGCAAAAGATTCCTGACTGTGGAGATGGATTTTTAGAGATCTGCTAGAAAGGATTCAACGAATCCGAAATGAGATTGTAAGAGAAAGAATGGAAGTAAAGAGGAATATCCTGGAGGAAATGGAGGGAAGGAGATTGAGATGGTTTGGCCATATTAAAAGAATGGATAATAAAAGAATCCCCAAAATAGCTTATGAACGGGAGGTCTCGTATCAGGTAGAGTGATGTGGTTGTAAGTATGGCTGGCCGAACAAATGAAAGAAAAAGCAATGGACAGAGAGGAGTGGAGGAAGGAGTTTGACCGAAGGAAACTTTAAATAGTGAAGAAAATCCTTAAAAAGAATAAAAAGAAATATATTGATACATGATTTTGTATTTCTCAAAATCTTACCCAGTCACAGTTAGATGATACATTGGAATATTTAGATCCATTTCAAGTTCGTCGACCAATAGCTGTTGTTTTTCAATGTTCGTCCTTCTTTGCCTGGCGTAGTAATTGCAATAATTATGATGGAGGCCTCGCTGATTGAGAACTGCTTGCGATGAACTTATCTAAGAAAAATAAAATTGATATTCTAATAAATTTGATATTGAATTAAGAGAAAGTAATTGAATGGGTCCGCCGAAAAACGTTCTAGGCGACAAAATTTTGAAGTGACTACAATTCTAAAGTTTTAAAAATGTATTATAAATAGTACATCATAGTATGATATAGCAATCCATTATGTTATTATACATGTAAATATAATAAATCACAAGGTGAAAAAAAAATCTAACTTACAAAACTAACAAGAACTTTAAATTATGATTTTCTTTCACTGATTACTCAAAATTTTGTTTGTCACTTAGAACGTTTTTCAGCGGAGCCATTCAATTAATAATAAATAAGATTATATCACTCACAGGATTTACAGGAGTATCAGCCTTTGGGTCATTATTCTTGAAGCAAGTGATGGGTTGGGCCAGCCATGATGCACCACCTTGATAAGTGACGCCAGGGATTTGGTAGTCTTCCCAGTCTAATTGACACGCAGAAATGGCAGGTTTGAAACCGCTGAATACTTCAATACTGGACGCCAAATTCTTAGTAATACGTTCGGTTTGATAAGCAGTATTCGCATGGAGAGGACGACTTTTCTCCACCTGTAATCATTAAGAGACAGTTAAAGCCATCTTTCAAACGTTTCAAACAGTTTAGGGAAACTCATAATACAAAAAAAATCCTTAAAACTTCATTTACCTTATCAACGATCTTAAGATGCCATTCATTAAACTGATTACTAAATAATGACCTCTCCTGTGGTGATAGAGCTGGATTTAGCGCAGCAAGCCTCCACAATATTACAACCTCATCGCAGAGGGAGGCACATGCATGTTGTGTCCCGTGGGAATTGCTGTTTACGTTGCTGTGCTTTCCACCACTGCTAACACCAACATGAAGAGCTACTTTGGTATTAAACCACCAAACCATAATCTGAAAAGTAATTTTATATGAATAATAGAAAACTTAAAAAAGTTATTATAAAATTTACAATGGCAATGGTATTGGATTACACTGATACGTCTATTAATTATGATACTAAGAAAGTTTAGATTTACTTAATATACTATTGGGTTGTCCGGAAATTAATGCAGGATTTCATGTTTAAACCAAAACCTGATATCATTATTAAAGAGATTATTTATCTCTTTACCACAACATGATACATTACTTTTACTCTATGTCGTAGTTTCGGCAAAAAGTCCTATCTATCTAATAAGATCCCATTACCCAGCTCTGATACAGTGTGATATCTTGCTTTCTTCTTACAAGGAGATTGTAGCTTGTAGCTCACAGATTTGAACGCCGATTTTTGTGTGGGTAGTAGGGACCTATAATAGTGCAAAACTGGAGTTATAGTCGCCAATAAGCATTGGGAGCTGAGAAAAAATAAAAACCAAAATAGAAATCACATTTTATTTTTTTTCTCAGCTCTGTCATGATAGAGAAATTATTTTTTCACATAAAATTGTAGTTTTGAATGCTATCTCTTTACTAAAACCAAAACCCTCTATCCAGAAATTAATGCAGGATTTCATGTTTAAACCAAAACCTGATGATATTATTATTAAAGAGATTACTTATCAGGTTTTGGTTGTGGTAAAGCGATAAATAATCTCTTTATAATAATATCAGGTTTTGATTTAAACATGAATCCTGCATTAATTTCCAGACAACCCAATATGATTGAAAAATTAGTTGAAATTAGATGATGCTCAAACAAGTATCTTCCATTACTCTTACTCATGAACCCAGGATTTCAAATTTATATCTGACTGAATTTAAAGAAGAGATACTTCATTTTCAATAATAATAAATGATTTATATATTTGAGGATAAGTCCCTTTCATATAAGAATATAATTGAAAGTGGGCTAAATCAATTAATTTAATTAAAATAAAATGAAATAATGATTTTGATACTTGAATTAAATCTGAAGAGAAATATAGTAGAAATGGATTTAAAAGATTATTGCTGCTACAGCTAACTGCTTATAATGGCAAAACATTTTATAGGGGTTTGGTTTTCCATACTAATGTATGATTGGATCAGCAGTTATTTATATTACAGCAGTTACATTGTATGTAACACCTAAACTGGAAGTACTCAAAAGCGTAATATTTTCACCAACCTGTTCGCAAGCCATGCACTCCTCGGTAATAATCTGTAATAGTGGTAAGGCATTCCTATCGCTTCTTTTGTACATTTCCCTGACGATGGAAAGTAAATTCCACATCCCTTCGGGCTCTCTTCCCCTGAGAGGTCTGAGAAGGCTTGTCCATTCTGCTGCCGCAGGAGGAGCTGTTGTACTGAGATAGTTGACATCACTAGAAAAAAAAAAAAAAGAAAAAGGATAACCATGGATTTAACCCTCGAGTAGTTGTGCGGATGACAATAGTCATTATATATTCATATAATTAAAGTTTGTTATATTTACTTTGAATGTTCCCTAATGATATTTTTCAAAGAGATGTGCTATTTGCATCAATGCGACCTACCCTATGATTATCTGCGACCTGTTATGTGTTTATAATGATTTAATTACTTTCTTTATATTTCATTATTTAGAGTTAATAGTATTTTTATAAAATTAAAGGGATTAAAAATAATACCTATTGCTAAAACACTAGAAAACTTAGTGGATGACTATTGTCATCCATGCAACCTTTTATTTTTTAAATAATTAAATAAATTATTAAGCAGATATTCCAATTTTTAGATAGCGAGTGGCTGCCAATGCAGCCGTATAGATGGTTAGTGGAGGTAATGAGGTCTAATGCTATTATCATTAACATATTTTCACCACCACTTCATAATTTGAAGTCCAGGTTTCCCCACTCTACAATCTGAAATCCCCTCTTTGGTCTATACTCCTTAAGATTAAATAAAAAAAAGTTAAATAACCGGAAGCTGGAACCTGAAGGAGCATACATACCTGAATACTATAGGGGCAGGAACACAAAATTTAATGAGAATTTTTTTAATGTTGTCGTGTAGTGTTTTCTCATCCAAATACCATGATGTCTGTTCATTAACGGAAGCTCCAGCTGTTGGATCTGGAGCACCACAAACCTGCAATAGACATTCGTAAAATATTTTAACATATGTATATTTTTTTGTAAAATAATGAATAACTGTTGAAGCTGCCGAATCCTTACGGAATTGATAGCTGATGGCTGAGAGGACAGAAGCTCATCCAGAATTCTTTGTGCAGTCGGCAAAATTTGTTGTGGAAGTTCACTTATAAGATATTGTGCAAATTTTTGAAGTTGATCTCGATGCAGCCTCGAAAGTGATTCGCTAACCGGTGCTCGTAAGCAGACTTGTGTGGGCTGTAAAACAATAACAATTTTTTTAATTCAATAAAACACAAAGGCATTACTTGTGGCAAGGTAACTGTGTACGCTACTTACAAGATGTATTCTATAAAGACAAACGGCAACGATGTGAGCACACCAATAGGCGCTAGAGCCACAAGTGCAATTGCATGAAGTTATTCTTCGCCTGTCGAATGCAACAGCAACATTGTACTGTCCGCGTTGGGTGTAAGATGCGGGCAGGAGGACTGTAGCGCTCAAATGGAATCCTAAACATAAAAATTGGCTACAGTAAATACACTCCTAATGTTTGAAGAACATCTTATCTCCAGAATTTAAATTAAATTATATCGAAAATTGGCAATAAACCAAATTTTATATCAGGTATTTAAAAAAATGAATAATATAGACAGTAATAACTGAATTTTTTAAAAAAATAAACTGAAAATATACTATTGGGATAAATTAGCATAGAGATAAATGAATTCTTAATAAAAGGGGATCCATTAACTATGTGAGCTCAACATGGCCAGGAGTAGGGTTATTAAGAATCTCACCTCAACTTTTTAATTCAGACGAATAAGTTTATAAAATATAGATATTTACAATATAAGTATATTATAACACAAATGCACTTATATATTTAGTGGTTAAAAAAAAATGCTACAAAAAATATAGATGATAGATAAGTATAAAAATAAAAAGATGATCAGAGATGCAGCCAGATAAAAAGAAATAAACACATCTGTCAAAGAAGATTTTTATTTGAATTAGAAATTTATTATTATGTATTGTTTTTTAAGATTGAGATAACAGTTGGTAACCTTCCAGGTGTTGTGAGATTAAAAAATAAAGTTTGAGTTTTGTTGGTTCAATTTCGCCAGTTAAACATTGTTTTACAGTAGAACCTCAATAATCCGAACTAATTGGGACTGGGGGTGGTTCGGATTATCAAATCATTAGGATTACCAAATAAAGTGCTTTCCAAGCATAGTATGCAGCATGCAAAAAATGAACACTGACATACTAGTTCCCATAAAATAAGAAGCACGTTGTATTGTTAAAGGTAAGTAGTTTGTTTTATGAAATACTACCTTGCTAACAGCATAATGTTGTTATATTTTAGATAGTATGTATGCAAACTTATACACACACAGAAAGTACAGTACTGTACACACAAAAAAATTATGCTGTACAGAAAGATAAAAAAAATTAAAGAAAACAAAAACTAAACATTTGGAAAATAGTCACTCATTTTTTTTCTGAACTAAGGTTGAAGAACGTTTTTTGGCTGCTGAATCATGGATTTTCTTTGGCGTGATCAACTGCACAATAACAACACTCCTCCTTCCCTCTCTCAGTTTGTGCTTATGATTTTGATTTTTTTTATTTTCCCAAAACGACGTTCGGATTATCGAGCATTCAGATTACAAAGGTTCGGATTATCGAGGTTCTTCTGTATTTACTTTGTTAATTTCTAAGATTTTCTAGGCCGCTAGTACAACATCCAAGCAAAAACTATTTATGGATTTCCAATGTTTCAAGCTGCCTTGCAGGTTTTCTTCAGGGCAGGTCAAAACGTTGGTACTCTGTATTATTTGGTAAAAAATAAATATTTTTTTACTTGGACGCGTTTATTTCTTTCTACCAGAATGCATCCCTCATCCTCTTCTTATAAAAAAAAGACAGTAATAACTGAATTTTAAAAATAAAATATATAAGTGGGATAAATTAGCATAGAGATAAAGGGAACTAAAGAACGGAATCATTTGAAGAATATTAATATGATGAAAATGTTTGATATTAGAGCTCAAGTACACCTTATATTGATATTAATATTAAATCAACATACCTATCTGAAGTGGATCTTTGACTGCTCGAGATTTAAATAGATGTTCCCCTCTTTGAAATTCATCTGCACTGGAATTGGCAAGACAGGAATAGAGACGGATATCTTCCTCATTATCTGGAAAACTCCAGAACGCTATTCGTAACTGAAGTTGCTCAGGAACGGGTGGATAAACATGTTCGACAAGCTCGAATGGTATATGTGATGCGACACATCGTGCTGCCAATTCACAGAGCTGAGGAACCCTAGGTTGTGAACCTGGGGGATCTAAAAGAAAGTAAAAATTAAAATTTTATACAGCAAATTAAGTATACAAATTAAAATTAAATTAAACTAACATGGGTAGATTAATAAAATAATATGTAAGAGGGAAAAATATATGAAGGGTCATGGGAAAGAACAATTATAGTCCCATACTTCTAAAATGCCAGAATATCAGATACAGTGTTCGGCTTCTAATGATTATGATCACCTGATATTCAGCAACTTTACCTCTTGATAACTTTCCATAAATGTTCTCTTGTCTGAATGATAGCATATAGACATTCTGTCGCTTTTATTTTTTCATAGGACCCTTCTTATAATATAGATATTTCAAATGTCATAAAATTTCTAACAGAAACCACAATTATCATAGCAATCGATGTTGACTTATACCACAGGACAAAAGCTCACTTATGTTATCCACTCATTTATTTTATTATCGTATGAAATATTAAAAAGAAATTTTATTATTAATTGAGTTTTTGGATTATAAAACCAATCTAAAAAAAATACAAGCATTGACACATTAAAATATTCTTATTCATTTAGCACTTTACCAATATACCGAATCGTAATTCAAAAGTCTTGTTATTTTACATTCAAAAGAAGTGAAAACTAAAAAAAAAAAAATTTTAAGAGATTAAAGTTTTAATCAGTTAATAAAGAAGTTAAATATTCATTTTATATAGTTAGAAAGGCCAAGATTTGACCAATTCTTAAAAAATTTCTGGGATAGAATATTTATATAAGCCAATGAAATGGGCAAGTTGAGTTGCAAGTGATGCCCAAACCATCTTATATTTGCATGAATGGAGAGGAGCAGAGCTCAATTGAAATAGATAAATTACATGTGACGGACTTTACATAAGCTGAAGAGCCAGTGAAGAAGAAATAATAAACAAAATTTTTGCAAAGCCTAGGAAACAACGTTTTAGACAATGTTAAATAACAACACTAAATTTTTAAAAAATAAATAAAAACAAGACTAAAATATGTCATCCACTTTAATTACAGCTTTACATGACATGGTTATTCAATAATTGGATAAAATTCATATTCAACAAACATGAAAACATAAATGAAAATTAACAAAAACACATTTAAATACATTAAAATTAAATTCATTAATATTGAATGAATACATACAAAATATAGAGTAATATTTATTCTTGTCAGTTTTTATTTAATTTAGAAATTAGTTATTTGTGAGAAAAACTGTTATATAAATGAGAAGCCTGATTTATAGGTGTTACAGTTAATATATAACCTAAATTATAGATTTAGTTGTCACTGAAAAGCAACTTATTCAAGCAATTTGTAATGGGGTCAGATCTTAAATCCACATAAACAAAAGATAAGACAATGATCAAATTAATTTTCTATTACTTTTCACGCAAATATTCAAAGTGAGTAAACAATTCATTTTGACAAAATTTTAAAAAATATATTTCTAAATACTTTAATACACTAATAAATATAGAATTAGGTTGCCTACGGGACTGGATTATTGCGCTTCAAGCTTAAAGCTTGGACCAGCCATGTTCAATTTTGTCATAGCATACTAAATTTTATCAGAATTGAAAATTACCAGACCTAGTCAGAATGGGAAGAGTAAGTGGATATACAAATTTATAGGGTTGACAAACCAGAAATGACTATTTGAATTTATCCAAAGTATAAATAAGAATGTTCAAATACAGTGCTAACCCCCGTTTCTATAAAGAATATATAAAAGACACATATAAATCACACTTTTAATATGTCTTAAGAATATTGAGAAGCTCCCATTTTTTCTGAATTGCAAAAATTTGTTGATTTTTTATCATCCTTCCGCTGACAATACTTCCTTTACTCGATCATCAACAATTTCTTCCATTCCTTTATTTACAATATCTTTAGTTTGTGCAAAGCAAAGAAACTCTTTCTTTCTAACCTACACACCCCCATTCTACAGAACTTCTGCATTCCAAAATTTGTTTTTTTCGCGTAACCATCCTTCAGAATCATCTCATTCCATCAGACAAACTATATCCTATCTACCTAATGGGTTCCACAGCCCTTAATGGGTTCTGGCCTCCTCAATAAATGTCTGCCCGTCAATGATTTATATTCAACTCACAATTAGTCAAAATTCTCTACATTGTGTGAATTACTTGGAGAGATTCTTGTTAATATTACAAAAAAAAAACAGTTGCTTGGTATATCTCTTATTGTATTGTATGTTTTAGGGGGAGGAAAAGGCTTGAGGAATTCAAATATGCTATTGATTTGATCAGTTGGGATATAATAGGTATGGCAGAAATATGGACAAATTTTCAACTAATGAAGCAAAAATGTGGAACCCTTTTAATGCATACCATATGGCAATAATAGGAAAAGAGGAAGGCAATTGAAGAGATGGAGCGATTCCTTCAAAAAAAGAGGCATGGTGGAGATTAGCAAAGAATAAAAATTCATGGTAGGAGAAGTGGAATCAGATGGCGAACCCCGCTTCCCAGTAGGACTGGTCGTCTTGGGAAGTGTAAGACCATTACTCCTCTTAGAGGAAGGCTAGTGCAAGAAGGTAAGGTAAATTTACTGTTTAATTGTTTATTATTAACTGTGTATTATTATTATCTACTTTGCATAATAAAAGCTACTTTCATTTCATTTCATATGTTTTAGAGGTCACAGATTCAAAAAATTCATCACTTTTTGCACAATATAATTTATTTGTTTATAACTTGTCAAAAAAATTCTGATGTTTATATACTATTTCAGATCGACTTTTTACTTCTACTTCTCTCTTATGTTTCCCGATTGAACATAAAAAAAGTTGTAAGTTAAGATATTAAAATCCCACTTTATTTTTTAAAAATCATGGATGTCTAGGAAAAATATTTTACCCCTTTCTCTTAAGGCTCTGAAGTTATCAGGAAAATAGTCAATATGGTGGGTAACATATGAACTTTTAAGCCCATATTGCATCTTTGAGCTTTACACTTGTTGTCAAATGGTTTTGTAGTCAGTTTTTAGAGTTCCAATAGCAAGCTTTCTTGTTCCTTGTTTTGTAATAAATTTCATTTTTTTTTTTTTTTTTTTTTGTCCAGCATAATAGCTTTTCTAGTTTTATTAAAACTACTTCAAATTGAAACCAAAATAGTGGTATATTTAAATTTTAAATTATATATATATTTATTAATTATTAGAAATAATAGAATTGTTTAAAATCAATCCAGATTTTTGTTTAAATGGCCAAATAAATATTTCCAATGGTCCCATTGTATTGTATCCAGTAGGAACAGAAAAAAACCAACCAGTCATAGAGAAAACCAATTTTAATTTTATACAAGGTTTGGGAGGAATTTCCAAACTGGGGTATCGGGTATTCCCAAAGATGCAAGTATAAAAGGTTTTCCTTATTTAGGTGTAATATACTTATAAATAGATAAATAATTTGTATGATGTATATTAATGTAAATGAATATTATTAGTCTGAATTTATAAATTGGAATAACAGGTGTTGCGATTTAGAACGTCTGAATTTTTGGTTAATGCGTGATTTGGGAATACTAGATACTCAAGTTGGAAAATTCTCCTTAAACCTTGTAACTGTTTTTTAAAAAAAAATTCCCCAGGTCAGTTGTGTAGAATTGTTAAAATTTAGTTGGCAGATACCATATCCACCACTAACATTGTAAGTAGTTTCATACTATTCTATATTCTGTAATTACATGTATTTTTATTATTTTAACACATGTTATTGTATACTTATATTGTAGCTAACTTTATGTTTTGAAATAACTAGTACAACTTACATAATTTTATTGTAACCTGTTTTTTCACTGTAGGGCATATTATGAGAACAATATACTCTCGAAACGTCGCCAAAATAGTTTTTTATTTATTGACTGAACCTCAAGAACCTTACTAAAAATTTAATAGTAACAGTCAAGATATTTAACAGTAATGATTTTTGCATATTTAAATTTTTTTATAAAATAAATCAATTAATAATTATCTTTAACTCATTTTGGGGTTATGTCAATTTTCTTTAGGAAATTATGACTGGAATTATTTAAACAACTTGTTTTGCACATACTTATATTTTTTTCTTAACAATGTTAAATAATTTTGTGCGTATGTGTACTTGTATATCTTGTATGAATGAACACATTATTAGCACTGTTACCTATTGCCCTTCACTGAGGCAGATTGTACATATATTTCAATAAAAGTTTTTTTTAATAAATTAAATTAAACAATGTGAAATAACATATTTAAATTTACCTTTGTCTAATTTAAATTCTATACAGTCCATTAAGGAGAGACCACTGCACTTTCACTAATGACAATCCTGTCTCCAAACTAACACTAAATCAACTCTTTGTCCCTAACAAGCTGGAGACACCAAGCTGCTTCCAGGCCCATAGCTCTGACCTCTGTAACCTTTTTCTACCTACCATTCTTTACCTGCTCCAAGGGTCAGGGAGGGGGGGGGGGGGGGGGGGGTTGCTACCTGATTTGACCCTTATTACCAATTATCTGTATTCCTTAACTTGAAATTTAAATATCATGATTATATTTATGTTCCATTTGGGAAAAACTAGATAAGTTTATTTTTGTCCGCAATAAGAAAAATATTTTGAGCAAAAATATCATCATGTATAAGTAGGCAAGTTGTAATGGCAATTTTATCCTTTTATACAATTGGCATTACAACTTGCCTGCTTTTACAAGATGTGTAGGATGCCAATATGGTCTTTTTACAAAAAGTATTTATCTTACTTTGAACAATGATCAACTTATATAGTTTTTCCCAAATGGTACAGATATTAAAACCACTTCAAGAGACATAAAAGAGATTTTAAGAATTTTGAAAGTTCTGTTCAAATACAGAGGAGTGCCAATTATCCGAGCGTTAGATTAATGGAACCTTTCATTTATTTTTTAAAATGTAATTTTAACTAAATTGATCAAATTACCTATTTGTATTATAAAAATTATTTTTATTTAAAAATTAAATTAAATGAAAAACAAAATGTTTTTTCCATGAATGTCTATAAAGGAAGCTCTATTTATTTCTCAGAAACTGCAAAAAATGAACTTCTATACATACATACATTTTTGTTTACTGAGAACTGTATACACCTAATTAGACCATGTTTGTTTACCTCAGTATCTTCCTAATCATTTGGTTGGTAATAGATCTCACCTTACGTCTTAAATCGTTTTTTGTGATGTATACATCGCCACTTTTTGTTTTAAAAACTACATGTCATCATCCATGCTAACAAAAAGGAAATGACAGCTCTTTTCATTTAAAGACAAAATGGAAATCATTACGTGACTAAAAAAAAAAACTGAATCAGATCAGACATTAGCTATTGATTTCAAGGTTAGTAAATGAACAATAACGGGAATTAAAAATAACTCTAAATCAATCATCAGGTACTCCCATAATCTTTACAGTGATATCACAAAACTTTAAGGCAGTTTGAGTTGTAAAACTTTGAAAAAAGCCAAAAGTAAACTGTTTGAAGATGCTGTTTACACATAATATTTTTTTAAAAATGCATTTCGATTATCCAAACCACCCTAGACAACATTAGTTCAGATAATCGACCCTCCACTGTATAAGGAGTTCAATCTTAATTATTATTGATTAAATCTCAATCAAAATGAAAATCAGAGGCAGGAGTGACGTTGGTTAAGACAATCGAACTAGACAGCCACAGATGGGCAGGGAACACAGTCAGTATGGAGGCTGGGATCCCAGGAAGACTTGGAAGAACTCCACTAAACAGGAGGAAGAAGAACAAGGATAGGATGTGCAAATGGTCATTCAAAAGATACATGGCAAAAGCTGGTAGCCAAGATTCTCTATGGGTTGTAGAGCCACAGATAAATAAAAATTAACATGCTTTGCGAAACAAAGAACTAATGCAATCTGCAATATACATTGAAAATGAGAATTTCGACAGGAGAAAACCGAAGCTGGCAAAGTTGAATTCCTTAAATGACCAAAGACAAACTAACTGAACTACCCCCACACTGGGGAAAAAACAAAACATGGATATGTTTATCAATTATATACTGTTTTTCCGAATTTACATTTTAGAATTAAAATAATCAAATTACATAAATTAATTATTTTTTTCCTAAGCACCTATGGCAAAAAAAAAAAAAAAAAATTTGTATACATTTCTTGATAATAATGATTCTACCTCTTTTACTGCACTGAAGGTGCATTCTAAGAGGCTTCTGAGGAGAGCAGTGGTTTGGACACAAACAAAGCATTACGATTAGTATTGATGAATTAATTGCCACTTCTATTGGGATTATTATATTAGAATACCAAACATCCATCATCAGTTCTGGGGAGATCTAACAAATATATGTTAGATCTCCTCAGAACTAAATGTTTAACTTAGAAAGACGAATGTTTAGCATTCATAACTAGTATTCTAATAAAATAATTCCAACAGAAGTGCCAATTAATTAATTATACCATCATGCGTACCTCACATAGACAGGGGCTCACAGAGTGACGGGGGGACACGGGGGGCAAAATCCCCGGGGCCCAGACTACGGTGAATACTGTAAGTGGGGGATTTAAAGTGCCTAGACACTGGATTTACCCCGGGGCCCGGCTTGGATCTCGGTGGCCCTGTACGTAGAGCATTATGAGTCATGCTCACTAGGGTTTTGGAACATTAATAATTAAATTAAATTCAAGTAAGGGGTCCAAACATAACTTTTTTCATTCAAACCGATGTAGCTCCTAAACGGTAGGTCCTAGGGACAAATGGGTAACGGTTCGATCGGCGACACCACCAAACTAGGTTGACCCACGCTACACCGACCAGTTCGATCCTTACGCTTCACTTCATGTTTACATTTTTCGATAGTTCATTCCTATAACCTCACATGTAAACAATCACTTCTACAGTTTCAACTTGGATTGTGTTGTTTAGTTTGTTATATTGATATTTAGACTTCTTAAATGTAAATAAGTGAAACAGAAGTTCACAAAATGAGTTTCATAAAGGATTAAGTGTTTTATGAATTCATGTTTTCTTATTTCATCTAATCTTATGTGTAAAAGTGTTATAAAACTTAAGAAGATTAATTTGTACATGGATTTGGTGTTTTACATATTTATATTTGTTCTATCAATTTAGGTGATAAAATTTACAACTTGTAAAAGTGTTATGAAACTTAACAAGATTTATTTGTACATGGATTTGGTGTTTTATATATTTGTATTTGTTGTTTCAATTTCAGTGATAAAATTTCAGTATACATATTTTGTGAATGGATTCTTTGTCATCCATATTACTTTTTGTGCTAAAGTGAGGCAGATTGTATAATTAATTCAATAAAACATATTAGTTTATAATTAAATGTGAGAAAGTATATCACAGGTTTTTTATGTTTTCTTATTTCCACTTCCCATTAGAAAATATAGCAGAAACTAACATCTTCACTTTCAACTAGGATTCTGTCTTATATTATATAATGGCTTATAACATGGAGAATTGACAAGTGAAAATAATCATAGATTAAGAGAGGTAAATGACACATTACTATATAATTGTAGAACTATTGGTATAATGTTATAGATTAATGTGTTTTTTAAAAAAAATCAGAAGCCTGATGATGAAACATGTAGCTACAAATGTTAAATAAATAGGAGTTATGCCAAATAAATACTTAAGGATTCTGTCTTTTTTATATTTATAATTTGTTATTTTCACTTCTCTGAGAGAAAGTTCATCAAGAATTAACTTTACTGGTAGTTCAGTAGTATATTAATTGTTAATTAAATTAATATTAATTCAAAATTGATTTAGTGTCTCATATTTCGATATTTCCTTATTTCCACTTTAATATTTCCTTATTTCTGATTTTAATATTAGAAGGTAAACAGAAGTTAATATTACTTTGAACAGGGATTTAGAGTTTCTCAGTAAATGTAGGAGAATAACCTTCCCCCTCTAAAAGCAGCGACTAGAACATCGAAATAAATCGGAACAAGGTTAGAATCGATAAAAGGTATTCTGAGCGGGTTTAGGGGTTGGTGTCGCCGATCCGAACCGTTACCGACAAATGTTATATAACAAAAAATGTTCTCCATTGAATTTCTGATGGCATTAGTATCGGCAATATTTCAGTCCTACACAAACACAAACAGAGCTAGAGTGAGAAAAAAATGTTACAGCAAAATATTGTAGTTAAAAAACTAGAAAAACACACTTACATAGCAAACCAAACTAAAAAGCTAAGTGTGGAGAACAATTCGCGACAGTCAGACCTTTTAATTTTTTGAGTTAAAGGTTTGAAGCTAATTTCCCTGTACTATTAGTGATTTGTTTGCAATTTTAACACAGTTTATCCAAGACCAACCAACAATTGTTTTTTTTTTTTTTTTTTTTTTTTTTTTTTATATATATCTCAGAGTAGGAATGGGTAAATTTTTATTTTAAAACCCTATCTTTCACAAAATTTAATGATCTACAACTTTTAGTAAATAACATTTTTTGACTGGATTAACCTTTTTTTGAAAATTCGTCAATGTTTGACAATCGATTGTAGTTGAATTCCTAATCCAAATTCAGCTTAAAGGGTGTCTTTAGACACACAATTTAATAAACTTTAGTTTTTTTTAATATAACATTTTTCGATTGAAAGCATTTTTCAAAAATCTATAAACAGTTCAAAACTTTTGGGTTTTTGCCCCCCAAACATTTTTCCCTTATTAAATTTTGTTTCATTCGTTTTGACATTTTATTTAAAAAATTTTAAAACCTACTACTTCACCTTTTGCAAGGCAGACTTCCATTTTGGGGGTAATTTAACTAGACTAAGTGAGGGCATTAGAATAAAGTTGTGAAATTATTGTATTGCCATTGGTCCTTGAAATTTGTGCAAATTTCTAAGTTAATCAGATTGCTGGAAATTAGAGAAAATTATGATGAAAGATTCCGTTACGTACAGGCGAAGTTAATTAAAGGTGTATTAAAAAAGTATAGACCCCCCCCCAGCTAAAAGACATAGCCATGTCAAATAATGTATTAAATTATTAATTATTAAGAACAACAATGGCGCTACGGTCCATGCAGAACCTTGGCCTCTTCCACGATTCCCCTCCATTGGTTTCTGTCTCCAGCTGCTCTCCTCCAATACCTCACACCAAGGGTCTTTAGGTCTGCCTCAATGTCTTCCCTCTAGCACAATCTATGCCTTCCTCTTTCTCTGCTCCCTCCTTCATGCCCGTTCTGCATGATTTCTTGGCATTCTGTGGGGGCTCATTCTATGCACATGGCCCAGCCATCTTAATCTTCTTTGCTTTATTGTAGCAACCAAATCTGGAGCTTTGTACAGTTCTCTTAGTTCCTGGTTGCTTTTTATTCTCCATATCTCCATCTTTAGTAGGGCCATATATCCTCCTCAAAATTTTTCTCTTCCATCTATTTATAATGCCTTCATTCTTCGCAGTGAGTGTCCAGGTTTCACTCCCATACAATACGAATGGTTCATAAACCCTTATCTTCAGATTTTTAGGGAGACTTTTTTGCCTACTATTTTGCTGAGGGCCCAATAACACCTATTACCAGCCTTTATTCTTTCCTTTATTTCTTCATCTGCTTAATTTCTTGAAGTACTGACGCTACCCAGATACTTGAATTTTTCGACGCTTTCGAAGTATTAACCTGCCACTTCTAGGTTTTCCACCTAATATTAAGAAATTAAGAACAAATTGCCTTAATAAAAACTTCCTAATTAGGGAAGATGTATTTTAGTACGAAAGGACCATTTACATTAAAAATTTTATTTATCTTTGATTAATTTTACTATTTTGGCAGATTAGTGCGGTAAATTTAGAATTTATTTATGTAATGTTTATTACAGATAGTATTGTTTGTTCTTGTATATTTACTTATATTAATTTTTGTTTTGATTTGTGTATCTTTTGTTACTTTGTTAGAGCGTAAGGTCTTAGGCTATATTCAATTGCGTAAGGGTCCTAATAAATTGGGATTAGTGGGGTTATTACAGCCTTTTTCTGATGGGATTAAATTATTTTTTAAAGAACAAATTTATCCTTATAAATCTAATTATTTAGTATATTATTTTTCTCCTGTGTTTCTGTTAATAATTTCTTTTTTTAATTAATTGTTTCTAATATTTTTACTTATAATTCATGGAGAGATTTTTATTCTTTAGATTCAACTGCTAAACACATGTAACTCACATAAATGTTAAAGTAGATGACATTTGAATCTGAATTTTTATAATACTTATTTAGAACATGGAATAACCGAATAACTATGTTTGCAGGTTTTTAACAGCCTGGGCGTATTATAAACATGAGTAGCAGCTGTGATCAGGGCTGATTTAATTGGGACAACATTGCCTACTTGATTGTAAGCCACACCTCCTAATTCCCTCCACCATATTTCACAGTAGGTGTGACATTAAAGTGATTAAGCTTATTATTTGGTTTCCACCAAATTTATATCTTCCTTCTAATCCCAAAAATATTAAACTTACTCCCATTGCTAAGAGGACACTTCTCAAATGTTCATTGACTTGCTGAGATGAGTTTTTACAAATTCCAGTTTTTTTATTTTCCTGATCTAGGAAACAAAGGACTAATTTCTTGGAGTCTGATCATTATTGTATAGGACAAAACTCTTTTCTAACATTGATGCTTTCATCTGTTCTAATGAAATCATTTCCAACTTAATGACTAATTACCAAACAGTTCTTAATGGATGTTTTAACATCTCAAACCATATCCCATACACTTACTTTGAGTCAAAGCCCTTGGTCGCCCTGTTTGACACTTATTTACAGTACTTCCTGTCTCATCAAATCTCTTATTATGTAACGGACTTTTGAAAAATTCTAATTTAAAATATTCCCAAATATATGGTAGTGTTTGCCATTGCTCTTTCAATGAAAAAAATGTTTTCCCAAACAGCCTGTTGGAAAAACCTATTTTGGATGCCATATTGAAAGACTGGACTAAAAAAAGAAAATATAAAAAAAAATGTAAACAAAAAGAGTGAACACCTTAGGTAAGGAATTAATTAACATAATTACACTGGCGGCAAATACTTTTCCAAGAAGCTTCCCCCCCCCCAAATAATTGTAAAAATGAGATTTTGTATTTTTAATATATTTCTTTTTCACATGGATCAATGCATGAATAAAGAGTATTGTTTGTACGGAGTTTTTTTTATTATATTTTTAGTTTAGCCTTAATATGTTTTTCAGAAAAATAATGCTTGCACAAATACTTTTGGCCACCATAGTATGGGTTTACAATGCAAGGAAAACATTTTTTAATCTTATTCGCCATAAAGAATATAAGTGTATAATTTACTTTAAATTTGATAGTTCTGATAAAAATCACTGCAATAAAATAAATAATAATAACAAACACAAAATAAAGATAATATAAAAAAAAAAAAAAAAAAAAAAAAAAAAAAAAAAAAAAAAAAAAAAAAAAAAAAAGAGAGAGACAAAAATATAAATATAATTGCAATTATTGCTCAATATATACGCATCAAACAGATAAGGTGATGGCTTATCTTAATGGACAGTTAATTTTTATTATAAGTGTACAACAAAGATAAATTTATTTATTACAGTTTTGGAGCACTATTTCAACTTTAATCATGATGCAGGCTATTAAAATTTAACAGATTTTTTTAACAGGCTATTTTTATCTTTATCTGAAGAGTAAAATATGCAACCGATATTTATTAAATCTCAAATTTAATATGACATATCAATTTTCAAAAACACATATTAAAATAAATTAATAATACACTACAATTAGTAACCAATTAGACTATGGTGTCCTATACATAGGTGGATATATATACATATATATACAAATTTAAAGTTGAACAATGGAAAATTCATTAAAAGATCTGGCCAAAAGAATTCATTTATAATGGATGACTACATAAACTCACAAATATAACATTCACTGAGTTTAAATTGTTTATGGACACATTCGGTATGGAAATTGAAAATTTTGATTTTTTTTTTTCAAAATTACAGATTTATAAAAAATTTTATTTTATTATTATTTATTTCTCATTAAAATAAAATTTCAACTGAATTCAGAATCTACAAAATCAATTTGGCATAAAAACAAAATTCTTTTCCCCACGAAGCAAATATATTAATTTTTCAATTTTTGTTTACAGTCATTATGTTCAAATTGTTTACCACTAACAACATATCTCAACAATGGCTTAGTCGAAGAATGCCAACAACAATACAAGCAAATAATTTTTATGTATTCACTAATTTATTCAAAGCAAGAATACTTTCCAAGAATAACATGTGACAAGGCATTGTTATTGAGTAAATATAATTTGTCATATAAACTATTAAATTTCATTGTTTTGTTTAAACTAAATACTTAATCAATTTAAAAAAGTTAATAACAATTAATGTTGGGTACCAGTATAATGTGTGAAGATGGAATTAAATGTATGTTTTTTCACATGCTTCCTTACTATTACTCAGTATTACTCATCCCTGACATAAAATTATTTTTGAATATGAAACCACATAGCATGGATGTCTTGTCAAAGATACGAGTAATATAGTTGGCATTTTAATGAGCAACAGTAAAGTTTAAAACATGAAATTAAATTGAAACTTTTAAATAGGTTATTGTAAACATAAACATTAACACTATGTACAAAATACTATTTAATAATTATAATACTGTTTTATAAATAATAAACTGAATTGAAGAATATTTAAATGATATAATATAATGATGGAATCACAGTAGAACCAAAAAAATATATATACAATAAAATTTAAAGAATCTATTACAGACTGAATATTAGGATACAAATGTTTATTAATAAACTTGATAATTGAATATAGTATATTTTTTATACAAAAGCTCTTAAATAAATCTACTACAAATATTAAATGTATCCCCCAATAACTCAGGTGAAAGCAAAAGGAGAGTGAAAGAGAAAGTTGTAACACAAATGCGAATCAAATGAACGGACAACCATTAAATAGTATACTTAAGCATATTACTTTTAAATATAATATAGGAAGTAAATAATTAAAAAATCAAAAACTTCTATCTTGGATAATTTTTAAAAAAAGAACTGAAACAATAATTTAATAAGAAACAGAGAAATTTAATGAAAACAATTATTAATGACTGTAGTAATAGAGATTGATAACCCTATCAAAAAATGATTACAAATTTGTATTATCATATATACTATTTGTTGAGTCATAAAAGATCATGGACTACTGAAATGAAAAAAAATGATACGAGTAATGATGAGAATTAGATGAATAAATAATTATTAAAAGGATGTAATAATAGTAAATGTTTTTAAAAGTAAATGTAAACAAAAGATTAGTTATTACCTGGAGTCGATTTCTTCCCATTAGAGTAGAATGAATTTGAGCCAATTGGCCTTTTCCATCCTCTCCAATTATTACAAATAGATTCTGGTTCTGTGCTCCAACTACATAAGGAATCTTCTTCGAATCTATCTGAATCTTCAAATGAGAATCTGTCTTGCTCATCATTCCATATTTCAAGCATATCAGAAGCCACTTGTGACATTCCAACAAGTTTGATGAGGAACTACTATTAAATTGTTTTGCTCTAACTGCAGGTTATAGAGTAATAACAACAAACAGAACGGACTGCGGGGGAGATTTGGATCTCAGTTAAAAGGACTATGACCTTTCTCTCCCCCTAGTCAACATAAGACAAAGAAAACACTTTTTATGTGAATATGAGAAAGCGCGCTTACGCTAATAGTTTTAGTTCGAAGTTGAAAAGATACATTGCAAGTCATTAGTACAGATGAGATCACACATTTCAAATAAGAAGTTTTTCCTGTCAAAAATCGACCTACTTCAACAGCAACAGACAAAACACACACTCACACAACAACAAATATGGCGGAACTGAAGGAGAGTGCATGATGGGAAGTAAACTGCACCTCCCCCTTACCCCTCTACGTCAATAGATTTTCCTTTAACCGCTCAAACATTGATTTAGAAAATTTAAATCATGTCCTCTTTTTAATGGGCCAAATCCAAAAAAAACTTTAACCTCTAATTAAAACCTCATTGCTACGTAGCTAACTCAATTACAATTAAGTTTTGATATTATAGTTTGCAACCTCCACATCTCGTTTTAAAGTAAACACTATGCCTGTAGAAGAGCATAAAGAATTACGTGAATTAGTTTCCCATACTCTTCAAGCTAAAGGCGTTTTACAGAAAGTTCAAGTTAGTAGATTATAGTTAAGAAATTTCCATTGTGTCAATACCTTGCATAATTAACATGTATCTTGGTTTATAGGCAGAAATTCGTGCTAGTGTATTTTTGGCTCTAGAAGAACAAGATGTTTTTAAGGTAGGATATTATTATAAAATTGAATATTTCGTTATTAAGATTATTGACATTCCATTGCTGTATTCTCTCTGTTTTAAGGGTAAAAAAAATGTACTCATAATACTACTTTTTCTTGTGATTAAAAATTGTTTATTACTAGTGAAATTTGTAATGTTTTGATTAAAGAAATAAGTAGATAAAGTTGTTATGTTTCAATTTAAAAATTATATAACACTGCTATGATATCTATTTTCAAAAAGCCGTAGAATACAATCAATTCTTCCATTCTCTGAATTGCAAGAAATATAAACATAACACCTTTATTCGTAACAAAAATCAATTTTACAAAATATCAACATCCTCATTCTCTTATGTCATAATCTGAAATAAATTAATTGTCTTTCACATTTATTTGTTATTATTCAGCTCAATCCTAATTTTTAGGATAAAAACCCATTCATTAATGCTCCTTTGAAGAATTATTTAGCTACAAATGAAGGATTACTTGCAGTTTCATTGATAAAGGAATTTCTCGATTTTTTCAATTTGGAGTTCACGTCTTTAGTATTTGATCCAGAAACACATGCCGGTATAGATTATACATATGAGGGAAGACAGAAAATCTCAAAGGATCTGAAGATTGATATTAATGGTATTATTTTAGATTATCATGATAGTTTAATTTAGCTTCAAAAGTAACCACTCTTTAAATTGTTTTTACATCGTTATTATTGTTTAGAAGGTAACAATATCGAAGCCTGACTACTCAATAACTTAAACTGACTGTCTCCTTAAATTCTAGTTTTACATTTATTGATAGGTCTTTTTGATAACCTCCCTGTTAAAAACCAATTTATTATAAATGTAGTTAAATTAATCGATGTATGTACTTACCCACATATGACACTTAATATTGTTAAACTAAAGTTTATTATAGCAGAATATACAATAAAAAAACAAGAAATAAGTGTGATATATATTATGATTATAGTTTAATAATGATAGCGTATACCACAAGGGGTTATATTAAGAGGAGATTAAATAAGTAAGATATGAACGTAATAAATATTGTTATAAAGTTTTATTGTTTTCTCCATGATTAGGTAATATCCTGAAGTGATAAGGCTTAAGATCTTGTTAGTGTAGTTGATAAGGGTAGGTAAGTGGTAACATAAATTTGAAAACAAATATTTTCCCCTTTAGGGTTGGTAATAAATGTGAGAAACCCTTTATCCCTCCATAAACTTTCAAATAAATCTAGAGGAGGTAACAATCGAGAAAAAGGTAGTTGGGGCGGGATTGTTCTTCGATATTGTTATCCTTTTCAAATAACTGTTAATAGTATTTACAAGTTATTGTTCACAAGTGTTTAGAACGCTTGAAATAGTTACACTAAGCTTATTATAATTTATTTTTACACATTATGTAATATAATTTAACTTTAGACTTGGAATTTGTATGATTTTTTTTTTTTTTAATATTTTCCTTATTTAACAGTAAAACTTTTGTACAATGATCTGAGCACATTTTATTTATATTTTGCAAAGTTGGAAAGTAATATTGATAATACTATCAAAATTTATCAGATAACATCTATCATTTATTAGTTATGCAGAGTGGTTCGTGTTTAAGAATATTATAGCGATTTAATTTAGATCCCTTTTATATGGTCTTATAATTTCTTATTTCAGTTTCAGTTGAACTTTCTGTTTCACTTATGATTAAATAAATAAATTTTTTAGGAATCCTAGATATGAAATGTCATTTTAAGTTTTCCATGTAATATCACTTTCATTATTTGTTTAGGAGTTTTTAGATAAATTATTAAACAATAGAACTGATGATTGGTGACCAAACCTTCCTTCACTACCCCATCAAAATCCGCAAGATCAGCATATATCTCCTCCAAAGTTCATTACAGCATCTAACGCTCTTATTTCGAATTTGGTGCTTGTAACCTTTTTTTGAGATTTAAATGGTGTAGGGTTGTTAACCATATGTAAATAATGGGGGACATAATTAAGGGTGCGGTCTATGTAAACACTGTTTATATTGGGTTGCTCTGAAAATAATTCTGGCTTTCTTGTTTTCTTTAAATTATACTGTTGTAATAAACTGTTTATATTTAATAGATTATTCTAAGTATGGATGTCAACATCTATAATTCCTCTCCTAAACATATATTAAATTCACTTTTTACTCAAAAGTTTGAAATGAAATGGGAAAAAAAAAAAATATCTTTTATTCTAGTTTACATGTGCTCTTCAGAACAGGATCCAAAGAGGTAGAAACATTAATAGAAAGTGAGTTTAAGATCGTTTGTGTGTGTGTTTAACAATGGTTTAAAAAAATCTCGAGAGGGAGACTTCAGCAATCAAGGCAAGAAGGTTACCATTAATGGTAACATTCTTCGAGCTTTGGTAGATAAACATACCAGAACTCTTCGAAAAATTCAAAGCAAATGAAAGAACTCAAGCAAAGTAGGGACACAAAAAAATCATTGCTATGAAAGGTTTTGTTATGTCTCTACCTCAATTGCCTTTCTCTCCAGACCCTCGAGGCTGCCAACTACCATTCTTTTAATGAACTAGACAATTCTTTAATGATAAAATTGTGTCAACTTTTCAGCTCTCTAAGTAATCTACACTATTTTATTCACACACCCTTGAAGTCGGGAAACCCACTTATGGCACACTCAGTCTCTATTAAGTGGGTACCCTTAATTGGGAAAAAGCCTGACAATGGAGTGTAGTTTCGGTCAAACTTATTACATATGCAGCATCCTCAACTATCTTCTCCACTTTTTGAGATTTACTGTTATAGTTCATTACCAAGTCCAACAACTTCATGGGTCTATAATTGTTACGATGTTATTATCTAAATTACATGTATTGGATAAATGCTCTATAATTATATATTTTGTGATTTCAAAATCTAAAATAGTATGGTGGTTCTATAGTTTTTACTCGAGCATGTTCACTTTCTGAATAGTTTAGTGTAAATAAACTTATTAATAATTATAATTTATAAATTTCTCACAATAAATAGAAGTGCGGAAGAACTGTCTGAATTGAGTAATTATGACTCTATGGTAGGGACTAAATTGTGTTTAATTAAAATTAGTGAGTGTATTGAAATAATTAGTTCATTTTATATATATATATATATTTTTTTTTTTCCTCTTATGTTAACCCCATAAAAGGACCGTTTTTTTTACATGTTCCATGCCGTTACAGGCATACTACATGTATGATATGTGTTACATTATATTATTTTACATATCAGTGATTGTACTTAACCAACAGTTTATTTGCGTGTTGTTACAATAATGTAATGAAATTTGAAATTTTATGAACTTTGTGTGGTTGTAAAAAAAAAAAAAAAAAATGTGTATGTAAACATATAATCGTTGGTTGGAGGAAAAAAAAAAAAATCATAACATTAAAAAAATAAATAAATAAATAATAATTTAAAGAGCAAATAAACAATTAATATTTAAACAAAAAATAATATCGAAAAATAAATTAAACTTAATAAGCATATAGGTTCGTCAGCAAATCAAATCAAAATCGATATCTTTGATGAATTTGATTAAATCATTTCTGAATTTAGTAAAAAGTATATGTTCTGTCTCAGGCCACGAACCATTTTTTAAAATTAGACTTTGTATCAATTTGTACCTTTGTCTGTCAAATAATTTACAATCATAAAGAATATGCCTAAAATTTTGGATTTTATATATATATATATATATATATATATATATATATATATATTTTTTTTTTTTTTTTTTTTCCAGATAATAAAGTTCCACTATTAGGTGTAGTATTGAAAATTCTAACTTCGGCTTTTAAGAATTCAGATTCTAGTCATTCTAGTAATTCAGTTCAGAAAAAAGAAACTACTAGTAACAATGAAAAAAACGCTGAAACAACTGAAAAGTTAGTATCTAATGGATTAAACGGAAGTGTGAATAGGAAAGAAAATATTCTCGAAGAGAAACCTTTAAATATAGCTACAGAAGAAGAAAAACAAAGCAGGCATGGATTCGAGAAAAGGTAATTCATAATTGAAAAATCTCGGTGCTACGTAATGCTCATTATCATCTTTTTGTATTGTAATTAATGAATATTCAATTTATCTACATTTATATTATACAGGGTGAGTATCTCTTAGCGTAAAAAAAAAAATTGGGTGAAACTAGATCAAAAGTGTAGCCAAATGCCGCAGACCTCACCTTTCTATTCCAATCCGTTGCAGATATATGGTAAATAAACGATTTTTTGGAGGAAAGCATGTTTTTTACGATAAAAGCTGTAATATCTCCATTTTGTTTAAATATTTTTCAAATATTGATCACATTTTCGGATTTAGCAATAAATTTCCTATAAGATCGGAGTAATTTAACCTTGAATTTTACAAACTTGGGACCTAAAAAATATCTTTATCTTCACCTAATTTAGGGAAGTTACAATTTCTTATAATACTTCAGCGCTCACTGCTTTTCATAAAAACAATCCACAAAACTGCAAAGCTCTCAAAAACTTACAAATTTAATAAGCTTTCAAATGATATGTTAAAAGTAATGATTTTGTTTTAATTTCATGGAGAAATTTACTTTTGAAACCGAAAAAACATGGTGTTCTCATTTAGCATACAAATCAGGTACTTTGGTAAATAAGACATTATGATAATCGCTTGATGAAAATCTGTATTTTAAATAAAAGAAACACTTCATTAGAATAAAAAGCAAAGAAAAAATTTGTTAATTTGAAAATAAAAGAATCACTGTCAATAAAGCGCCGCCAGAGTCCGTTATTTTATTAAATTTTCAAAATGTCCTCCATTATTTCGAATGCAGCTTCTTGCTCTCTTTCTCACAGCCTCTACGGTCACTGCTAAAGTCAGACGCTGTTGCAATTTGGCTCCGGCCTCCAGAATTCTCGTCTTTAGGACCTCAATGCTGGTCACTTCTCTGGCATATACCTCGCTTTTTATGTAGCCCCACACATAAAAGTCCATTGGAGCTAAGTCAGGTGACCTAGCTGGCCAATGTATCACACCATTTCTACCTATCCAGGTCGAATATCGTTGGTTCAGCCATTCCCGTACTGCTGCCGAATGATGTGGAGGAGCACCATCGTGTTGGAATATTATGTTTTGCTGAACATCAAGTGGAATGTCGTGAATAAGTTGTGGTAGAATATTTTGTAAAAAATCCAAATAACTTTCTCCATTCAATCTGCTGGGCAAAAAATGTGGCCCAATGAGTTGGTCCCCTATTATCCCAGCCCACACATTCACTGTAAAACGATGCTGGAAAGATGCTTCTTGAACCATATGTGGGTTTTCAGCTGCCCAGTAGTGCCGGTTGTGGACGTTAAAAATTCCTTCCCTTGTAAAAAGAGACTCATCTGTCCATAAAATTTTCCTCAGAAACTGGTGTTCTTGAATGTCTCTATTTAAAAGCCAGCGGCAAAATTGTATTCTATGTACATGATCATTAGGTTCTAGCCCTTGTACTTGTGTGAAATGATATGGGTGAAAATGTTCTCGGTGCAAAATGTTGATAACTGACCTTTGGGAGATACCAATTTCACGGGCCAAGTCTCTTGATGAAACACTGGGATTTTCATTTACTATATCAATAATTTCCTCTTCGAGTTCAACATCATGAGGAACTTGTCCCAATTCTTGACGTAACTTATGAACGGAACCTGTTTCAGATAAACGTTGATGAGTTCGTGAAAACACTATCGTAGAGGGGAGGCGCCTATCTGGAAACCTAAGTTGGTACTCCCGCCGCGCTGCACTCGCGTTTCCATTACAAAAACCATACAAAAAATGTATGTCAGCGTACTCACCATTTGTGAACGTTGCCATCTTCGCAGGTGTATTGCCAAACAGAAAAAAAATAATCCCAATAAATAAAATGGGCCCTCAAGCTAAGGATAAGCAATATTAGCAAGGGTCTTTCTAATGATAGTGACACTTTTATCTCTGTAGCTTCTTAATTTCCAAATCAAACTTTCAATCATTATATCAAAATAAAAATAAAATAATAAACAATAATCCCCTCCCATTTCAAAATAAACAGGAAAATAACTATGAAATAGCGATAATGTGCTTAGTACTGAGAGAGGTCAAAGTCGCTGTTGTTATTATGAATACCTGAACTGGCCTAAAATTTATGTCAATAAATATTATATTTTTTCTTTGCTTTTTATTCTAATGAAGTGTTTCTTTTATTTAAAATACAGATTTTCATCAAGCGATTATCATAATGTCTTATTTACCAAAGTACCTGATTTGTATGCTAAATGAGAACACCATGTTTTTTCGGTTTCAAAAGTAAATTTCTCCATGAAATTAAAACAAAATCATTACTTTTAACATATCATTTGAAAGCTTATTAAATTTGTAAGTTTTTGAGAGCTTTGCAGTTTTGTGGATTGTTTTTATGAAAAGCAGTGAGCGCTGAAGTATTATAAGAAATTGTAACTTCCCTAAATTAGGTGAAGATAAAGATATTTTTTAGGTCCCAAGTTTGTAAAATTCAAGGTTAAATTACTCCGATCTTATAGGAAATTTATTGCTAAATCCGAAAATGTGATCAATATTTGAAAAATATTTAAACAAAATGGAGATATTACAGCTTTTATCGTAAAAAAACATGCTTTTCCTCCAAAAAATCGTTTATTTACCATATATCTGCAACGGATTGGAATAGAAAGGTGAGGTCTGCGGCATTTGGCTACACTTTTGATCTAGTTTCACCCAATTTTTTTTTTTACGCTAAGAGATACTCACCCTGTATATTGTACATATCGCACATGTATTTCTAAAGTAACACACTTTAAAAATCCATATGTTTGATTTATCATCATATTTAAGTTAATACTCTTCTATGAAATGTCAAAAATGTATTGAACTAACTTATTCATAACTAAAAATTAATTGTACATTTTTTTAATTCAGGTTTTTGAGATATGTCACTTTGAAAATACATGTGCGATATCTTTGTATTATATTTGAAAATATCAACAACTTTGTTTTGATTCAGCCTTGATTTTACCATGCTTTATCTTTTTGGAATTCCTTGCCCTTCTTGAAAAGATAATTTTTTTTATTAATGATTTTGAGTTATTTTGGTTTGAGAAATTTTTTTATGTTTTTTTAACTTATCATTAGAACACCGTTAAAGTTGCAGTATGATTTTAATGTTTTTAATGCCTCTAGTTAAAACTTAAAGTGAATTTACAAAATTAATATAAAATAAAAAAATATATAGAATTTTAATTATAAATATTTGGGATTTTACCGTATTTAATTTAATATTTAGTTTATATGTGCCTTATAAAAATATATTTTAATGGATAAATATTTCTCCACTTCTCATATTTTAATATTTGATTATGTTTATTTTATTTCTTACAAATAAAAAATATGGCAAGATTAATTACAAACAATGAATATTGAAACGGATATTTAGTATTTGTTTTAATGTAAATATCTAGGAAATAATAAATTTATATTGATTTTTAAATTAAATTAGATTTTAAAGTTTAATATAAATTTTTAGAACGGGTATTAAAAAAGAAGTCGGAGTTTCGAGTTCTATGTCCTCCTTAGGCGATCTACCTCCACTAACAAAACCTACTCCTCAAATTGCCTTATCAGAATCTCATAAAAGAACTATAGAAGAAGAAAAAGGTGATATGATTATAGATGAAGGTATGTGTATTTTTATTTTTCTAATTTTAATTTATATATTATTTATAATTTTGATTTTAAAAACAAAAAAATATATTTGTAAATCGTTCCTAGAAAGTGTAACACTTTATTCAAGTGAGTCATGGACTATGGACTAAGGAGAGCCAGGCGAAAAGACTTTTAGTCCTAGAAATGAATTACACAGGCCAACAAAAAAAATGTTTTTGAAATTTTTTTTTACTTTAATAGCTGATTTTTATAGATTTTTGTGTGCTGAATCCAAATCTGGTCTTAGGTTTTTTGTATCACCCATAGTTTTTGAGAAATTTGCTTTTTTTATATAATTTAAAAAAGCATATATAACTGTTTCATATAAATATAAAGCATTATATAACTGTTTCATGAGGCCTACCTTTATATGTAGAGGTGGTAAGAGAATGTTTCCAAGATCTACAAGGTTTTTGTGGAGAATGTTCCTCTCGCCGGGTTTTAAAGACTCCCTCACTGGCCAGTTCTTTCTGCACCAATGTTGATCCCTTGCTCTACTGCCCCATTTACACAAAAAACATAGAAATTTGGTAAAACCGCCTTGCTGACCAAGAACCATGCATGGTACTTTCAAGTCACCAATTATCATATCATCCAACCATAAGCCGAATAGCCAATTTTATTCAAAACTATTTCTAGGTTTTCAAAGCTCTCTTTCATATGTACAGAATGGCCAACAGGTAAAGATGCATAAATGTTACTATTGTGTAATAAAACAGCTTTTAAACTAGTTTTGGAAGAATCAATAAACAGCCTCCAGTCTTCTTTTTTGTATTCAACACCAAACTTAAATCAGCCCAACCAAAGCTGTTAAATTCTGTAATAAATCAAAAAAATTAATATATTGATGTGAAAATGTGAAAAAATGGTAGGTGATACGGCTTAATAAGTGTCATATTTGGATTTAGCACCCTAAAAAACAGAATAAGGCGTTTTAAGTAAAAAAGTTTTTTCATTGTTGGCCTGAGTTATTGAAGACGTTCATGTGCTGTATCATGGCTTCAGGAAGATCCGAACGTTGACATTAGACTAAGAGTGGAACAAATGGATAACATCCTCCACACTATTGAGACTATGAAGCTAAATTGGTTTGGGCATGTTTCGAGGATGGGAAAGGAACGATGGCCAAAAAGAATTTTGGAATAGAGCAAAAAAAAAAAATAGAAGAAAGGTCACTCTAGAAGACATTAGATTGAGGGCCTCATGGAAGGAATGATGAATAGGGAATCGTTCAAGGGGTACTGGTTGGGCATAAGAAGTTGGAACGAACTTATTTTTGGCGAAAAACATTTGACATAGAATTGTAAAAGGTCTTTGATAACTAAAAAAATAATAATTTTGACTCTGAGCTATTCGTTAAAGTGCTGTAATACATTACACATAAGTTATGAACATATTAATTGTTATATTCAATACTTGATTTTGATTTCTTAAAATTAATTAATAAAATTGTTATTGCTATTTTATTTTCTGATTATTTAAAAAATAATTTGTTACTAAGAGTTAAATATTTTTAGTATCATTTTTTTTTTTTTTTTGTAATGTTTCATTTCAAGGTTCTACTAGTAATGATGACTTGTTTCCGCTGCCTTCTGCAAAAATGAGTAAGGAACAAAAAAGTAATTCAAATATAAGTGAAGAGAGTGAAATAGAAGAAGATATATCAGAAGCGGCCTCTGGGCCCCCGACGGTAAGTGTAAATACATAATTACGTCTACATTTTATTTTATGTTTTCATCATTCTATGTTTTTAGAACCTTGATACTGGTTATTAATATTGCTTATTCAAATTTATTCTCTATCACATTTAAATATTTTTGCACATTAATTGGTAAGTCTGTGCCTACACAATCTTGGCAAAATACCAATTAAAGGGTGATTTAAGGAATCTTCCTAGCAGTGGCACTTATAGTTTAAGTTTTTCTTCTTCTTTTCAGTCCTTGGTGAACTTTGGCCTCCCTAATTGTTATTTTCCAGCCATCTTAATCCAATCATTTCTTTTCCGTTTTTGTCAGGTCCTCTTCCACCTCAGCGTTCCAGTTCTTATGAAGACGTTATCTTCCCAGTGAGTGTCGCCTTGAAAGCTTTTTTTGCCATTATTGTGCCTGGCATCCTTTCTTCATGTCCTAATCAGCTGATTCTTTTTGATTCAATAAACCTTACATTATTTTCATATTGTGCTAGATTATCCAATTCTTGGATAGTCCTGATGTGCCATGCTCTTTAAGCGTACACAGAGCTGAAGATGCATTTGAAAGATTCTAAGGGCTTGTCGGTCAGCTGTTGTAAGTATCCACGTTTCAGCACCATAGCACCCAACGGGCTATGAGTTATAATATATAGAGATATGAACAGTGTGATTTATGTCCTTTTGGATAGTAGGGTCAAATTTATAAAGTTTATTTTATTATTTGAACTGTATAAAGCTCAAGGATAGTTGAAATATGTTATTCAAATTCTTGGAATGTTTTGGTGGATCTTAGTAGCATGGCTTTCAATGTTATTAACCCTTGACTGGGTTAATTGGTGACAATATTTATCCACTGCTCTTAAAGTTGCTGATGTTTTGTTTTAGTAGGAGTGAATATATTGTGGCTAGAGCCTGCAACGGTGGGCTAGGGGGTTAGTCTTAGCATCTCATTGCTATTTGATATTCACGACCTGTAATTCCCTATTGTTTTGGTTGGATTACAATTCTCCTCCTATTACTCTTCAATTAAGTACTTTTATTTATTTTTTTTGTCTATGTTTGCAAAATTTATACAATTAGAGTTTTATTACAATGACTTTGAATGTCCTCTACTGATTTTTTTGAAGTATAGTGCTAGTTGTGTAAATTATTTTGTTATCCAAGTGTCCTTCACAGTAACTATTATTTCTGACTTATTTGTTTATAATGATTATGTAGTAAGGTCCAAAAGATTCCAGAAGGAAATCCAGAAGTCGGGATAGAAGGAAAGGTGAAAGAAAAAAACTGGTCTTACTGTTACTGTTCAATATATTCTCCTCTAAGTTCAACACACTCAATACAACACTTTTACAACATTTCTATACCATGAAAAAAATTATTTTCTTCTTTGTTAAAAAAATGTTCTTCCATTTCTTCTTGGAAAAACGCGTAAAAATTCATTGCAGCAGTGAACTCGTTTCTGTTTTTGAGCAGCTGAAAGAATTTTTGGAACCCATCTTGAACTAGCGTTGTTCATATGCAAATGTTCTTTGATGATCCTCAAAACACTTGTTTTTCAAAGCCCCAACCTCGCGCTATTTTTTTGGTTTTCAGTTGCAGCAGTCAGACAGCAATTCAGATTCCACAAGTTGGATTGTTTCAGAAGTGACAGCTTCCAATGGGCGACCGGGATGCGGGTCATCTTCTAGACTTTCTCTCCCGAACTTAAATAATTTTACCCATTCTTTTACTGTGGAATAAGAGGGGGAGGACTGTCTGTATACACAATCCAAGCGCTTTTTAACTTGTGCAGGGGTAAGACCCTCTTTACAAATGAATTTAATAACTGCACGGTACTCGAGCTTGAACATTGTAGAACTGGGGAGTTTCCTTCAAGGCTGGACACTGACTGACAGGATTGAGGAAGTGCGGGCAATGGGTATGTAGTGAGCAGGCATATACCTGCATATGCGTGCAGGTCCCAGCTCGTTTGAAGGAGGGGAAGCAGGACATACCGGAAACTTATGAACGTTACTATATATGTACTTTCTTTATATTTCATTATTTTGATTGAATAATTTTTTTTTCTCTTATCCTTTGTAAAGTATTGTTAAATACATAACATGATAAACAAATGACATAAGTAATAATAAATACATGACATACATAAGAATGTATAACTATAACATAAGTATGGTAAAGAGTTATGGGGATCCACCAAATCATCGAATTCCTCACGCATCCAATTACTCCAGGCCAAAATCCTTCAAAAAATACTTAATGCTCCTTACTTTGTCACTAATGAACTGATCCACAATGACCTTAATATCCCATATGTCTCTGATTTGGCATGAACCAGATACATTTCCTTTCAAAATAAACTTATTACTTAGCCAAATCCACTAGTTGCACAACTATCTTCCCATTCCATTCCTGGCAATCCTCTGAGGCATCTGAAAAGAAGATGGCCCCGGGATCTTCTTTTGTAGATATTTCATAAGAGTACTACCAATGTGTTCCTCTACAAGTTGTAAGCATGTCATTATTTTTCATTGTATACCGTATATTTACTAGATGTATTTTTTTTTTTAATACAGTTGTAAATTTCTGTTAATATAAGAATAAAAACTTTTTTTTTATTTATTTATTAGAAAATTTAAGTTCAACCCAACTTTCATGTAACTTGGTAGTTAAATTTTTATGAGGATTGATAATTTATCTTTTTTATTGTTTTATTTATTAATCTTCCTGCTGCATGTTTCAAGCCTAAATCTCACGTAAATTTTCAGTTTTTTTGTTCTTTATGTTTGCATTATTAGTTTTGATTTTCCATCTCACTTATTGTTGTGTATTTACATTAATATGAGCAAATAATATATTTTGTGATTTTTTAAATTCTACTATTTTTTTTTTTTTTAATATAAAAAATATAACTTTGGGTTCTCTAAACCTAAAAATAAAAATTTCATTTTCAGGACAATACCGTCGACTTATCAATTTCCAAAGAGAGCGGAAAAGCAGATTATTTAGAAGATTTATAAAAGATTCATTATCTATTTAACTGGAAATTTAAGGAAATAATATTGCTTACAAGTCTACTGTATCCTGTTGGGCTGTTCGAGTCTTTCTTTCTACTTATATATATATTAGAAACAGTAAACATCAAATAATTTATATTGTCAGTTTTTTATAGAATTCATTCCTGATAATACTTGGAGCCAAAATATTACAGAGTATAATATTTATATTTTATTTTATTTTTAATTTTTATTAAGATCGTATAAACTGTTATCGTATGTTAATCTTCGTAGACCAAACTATAAGAAGTATTACATAACATAACCTTTCAAATATATGAAAAAAGTAATAATAAAATAATTATGTTTTGGCTCATTTAGGGAAAAGTATATTTAATACTTAAACTATTCATTCAACTGTAGATTATTTTTTTAAAACATAGTATTTTCTTTAACTTGCTCAATATTTATTTGTTATGAGAAGTTATATAATTTATATTTATATATATATTATATTTTGAAGTACAATATTATTACAATAAGAAGTAGTAGTGTAGTATGTTAAAGGGGAGTGTACTGCTAATTAAGAGAGCGAGCATGTATGTCATCATTTCATGTACCTTTTTTTTTTTTTTTTTTAATTAATATGTGGATTTGTTAATAATAATTTATGGTTATTAAATTCCTATTTTTAATATATTTTATTTATTTATTATTATTAATTTTTTTTTTTTTTTTTTTGTAAAAATCACATTAAAAGCATTTACGCTCTCCTTTGACAAATTCTACTAACATTTAAGTGGCCTTAAGGCGAGTTTACTTGATTCCATTGTGTTCATCAGAATTTTTTTAAAGCCTAAATTATTAATATTTTATTTCTGGCATGTTCAGTCTTAAGAGAACAAGTTACAAAAACTAGTTACGGTTGGAAATATGGACTAAAGTGAACTAATACTGTGACATGTAACACTCCAAAGCTCAAACTCGCTCACCCTTAAGGCTTTTTGACTGATATTCTACACATTTTGATGTTTTCCTAGAATAATTCTTTTGTTAAAACATAATTCCTAAAAGCATCTTTTACTCTATAATTCTATAATCCATGTTGCAATCAATCTCTTTTATTTTAGTTGAGTATTTAATGTGATAAATGCTAAATAAATTTATTTACTGTATCAAAATGATTACGACTGAACCAATAATTTTAAGGTAGGGTCAGAAAAATGTTTCACCGCACACTATTGCGATTGTGAACCAGCTTTAATAGTATTTGAGTATTAGAAATAATTGTAATTCAAGAACCAATATTCAATTAGCATCGTAAAAAGACTCAAAAGTATAATATCGTCACAAACATTATTGCTACATTGTGGTGGCTTCACTCAATACAGTTCTAATCCTGAAAAAAAAATGATAAGATTCCAGGAGGTTATGCTGTTGTTACAATGGCTTGATTTGAACAATACATATTCTATTAGTATATTGTTCATAACCATTGTTCATGTTGATTGATGATAAGCCAGTTTTTGTATTCTGTGGGATTCATATTGAATTCCTCTTCTGAATTACCTCAATATATTTGAGACTGATTTATAAATTAATTTCCTTATTTTAAAGCATATACTAAGAATAAGATTATATTTAAGCTGAACATGCCAGAATTTATTTTAATTTGAAATATATAAAGGAAGAAATCATGGTCTGAAAATAGCATTTGATTGCTTATAAAATAGATCGGTTATTTTATTCTGATCGGTTTTTTTTTCCAGGAGTAATTTAACTAATGGCTTTAAATGAAACAATATATTGTATATTTGTAATCTGATTGAGATTATATTAGGAGGTGATGTGGTCATCACCCAAGGGTGTGCTTCACGTCTAATCTATTTGTTTAATTTACCAAATTTCATGTGAAGTATTATTTGTAACTCGGGTTTATGAATATTTGAGTACTCAACCCTTTCTGAAACCTTTCGGAACCCAAGCTATTCCAGGAATAGGGAGTTCAATGACTTACTAAGCTACCAACCGCACTTTAAATTGGTATTTAATTTACATTATTCTCAAGTCTTTTGTTTGTTTTTGTATAATTGATTGTTTGAATCGCAATGATTATTTATATATTTAACCATTCTCTATTATTTAAGTTTTAGCCAATCATTTTATCAGTTTAGATGATTTTTTATTAAATGGGTTACCAACTCTTTGAATTTACTAAGAAACTGGTGTTATTTGAAACTTAAGTGAGAATTGTTAAATTATTTGTGATTTGAAATGTTTTGTAGAATGTATTTTTCACTGATCAGTTTATATTTTATGTAGGCATTTTCAAAAAACAAAAAGAAATCGTTATGGTAACAAAATCTTTTTATGCCTAAAAGCCCCGTATTTCATGAATTCTTATATTTTTTTTTTGCTTCTAATTACTCTTTCTTTTTTTTATAGCAATGATAGAGAGAGTATGTCAATGGAAATTCATAGTAGAAAGTGTTAATTCAGTAACTTTGTTTAACTATTTTTTTTAAGATATTTTATTTTATTTTCTTATCTAATAATGCAATAAAATAATGACTGGTTAATGTCAAGAACTGAACATATATCATTCCAGCGAATTCACCATTCCAATGCCACTTACCACGCAGTATACTTATTTTAACTTATAGCTTACTGTCGTATAGCTCGTTTCATATTCATTAAGGTTCCTTTTCCTTAACAGTTTCTTGAGATTGGCTGTTTATAGGTTTTTGCTCATTTCTAATTGAAGTTTGTGTTTGTTAAACTTTTTCAGTATTATTTTTTAGACCTGTTAACTTAGCTTATTCAATTACTTGCCTTATTTTAATTAATTACACAAGAATAATTCTTCTATTGATATATTACAATTATAATCTGGAATCTAGTAAATTAGCCATTATTATACATTATTTTGAAAAACATTTTGAGGTTTGAGTGAGTTAACTATGCCTGTTCATGATTTATAACGTTTAGATCGCAACTATTTTTTTCTCTAAACGAAGGCCGGTTTACACGCTATGTTATATTTTATATTCTGGCTATTAAATTAATCGCTGCATGTAAAACAGCATACAACATTCATTAGTATTTGCTAAAATGTAATTTACTGTTTTATTTCAGCTACCTAATATAAAACATACCGAAATATCATTGCGTGTACACCTTCCTTAGTATTTCACTTCCACTATAGGTGCTATATAATATTTAATAAAAAGTCAATTTTCCTATATGACAAGGTGTATGTTCCCTTAATATATATATACTCTACATATGTAAGCTTTACACAAACTGTATAACGTAATGGAAAATGGTTTATATAATGGATAATGTTAACAGAAACCAAACATTTGTCGATTATGTTTTAATGTTAATGGCTTTAAGGTCCAGTTTTTGTATCATATGTTATATGATGTTATTATCTTACTTTTTTTACATTTATTATTCAAAACACATCACTTCACAAATCTAAGTCAATTATTTTTGAGGGGCCTTTTACAAACAGTTAGCGTCTGTTATTTTATCCTTATTTGTACAATATATTTATTTCTTTTTTATGTTTTTGTTTTTTAACTTATTTTTAAGGCATGTTGTTCTTTTATTAAATAAATACATTTCACAGTGAATTGCCTTACTTATTATTGATGAAAAACCTATTTATCTCTTTTATGATTAAATTTATTAATAAGTTATAATTTTATTACAGTTGAAACTCATTATTTCTTCACTGGATAATTTGTCTTATTCTGTAATTCGTCAGTTTTTTTTTTTTTTTGTAATGTATTTTTTCCCCTTGGTGCTTATTTAATCTTTAAACCGCCTCATTTGGTTTGTTACTAAAAAAAATATGCCTATATTCATAAATTTTGTAAATGATTTAATAGAAAAAAAAAGAAAAAGAAAAAAAGGGTATATATTGAATAAATATGGTATGTATGTCTGTTTTTTTTTTGTTTTTTTTCTATTTTATACATTTATATACGTTTTTGTATATAACTTAATTTTTTTAAAATGGTTGTGTTTTTTGCCACTGTCACTCAAGTCCAATGTTTATAATGTTCATATGGTCATTTTTATATTCAATAAATTACAAACAAATTACAATTATATACTTTCAAATAATTTTTTGTTACTTTACCAGCGAAATTCTGTAATTTGTCATTTCCATTATTTCGTCACCTTCCTTCCCCCAACCATGACGAATTATCAAGTTTCTACTGTATTACTTTTTTTAAAATTTAATCGGAATCTGAAAATATCGCTCATAGGCTGCAATAGCAGAACAACTCCAAAAATCATGTTTTGAGATAAGTGAGTTTAAAGTTTTCATTGCTAAGGAAAATACATGGAGTTATAGTACTATGGAGAGGCCCTTCCCGTATATTGTTCCGTGAGGGGCGAGACCAAAACACTATAACTGGCACGCCCACTATGCCCAACTGGCGACTTGCATTCCATATGGGTTAGGGGAATTGAAAGGGTTCGTAATAAATTAAATAAGTAAATCAATCACCAACATAAAATAACTGCAGTATAAGGCCTACGAAACCAAAATTTGAACTGATAAGAGGTTAATATACTGATAATGTGGTTCACACCAAGATGGCTGCCTCTGCCCTGACTATTGAGAGGTAAGCCCCCTCCACTTGTCTATAACTCCATGGGAAAATGCTTTAGTTTGCTTCAATGAAATAACCTTCTCTAAAGAGTTATTTAATAATGTGTGTATAGTTTTGATTTTATTTTTCAAATGCCAGTTTTGAAAAAATATTTCGAGTTATGCCACTATTGCAGCCCATGAGTGATATGTACTGATATAATGTATTTTTTTAAATATATATACTTATATCAGTAAATTTAAATAAACTATAATTTTTATGGAAATTCATTATTATGACAAAAACTTAGTAAATTGAACCAACATGTTTCTGTTTGTATATAGTCCCCAACAGGAACAAATATTAATACCATTAATACAAAGTATAGTTGTACATGATATTCTGCAAATAAGGTTACATGGCAGACTGGAGTTTAGTTACCATGGTAACAAGGGAACAGCTTATTTGTAGTTATATGAATCATATGATAGTTATTGCTGTGGCAGTGAAAATATAAATTTTAAAATTTATGGTTATAAAATTGACCTTCAGTTCTTGAAGAATGTGAAAATATTTTTAAGGTCATCAGTTTTTTTTCTTCTATATATGATTAGTTTGATGAAATGAAAAAGTTAGTATGAGAAAGTAAAAATTGAAAGTTGTAGATATTAAAGATATGGACCACTACAATGCATTATGGGTCTTGGGTTTAGTAACTGAAGTGTGGAAATGTAAAAGGGTATAAAAGCCTTCAAGAAAATGTATGCTTAACTTTAAACATATAGCAACTATTGTGAACTATGGTCAGCACTTACATCTATACCATCTTTTAACTGGTCAATGAACTACTTTATAACAACAAAAAATCACTATCCGTCTTGGAAGAATGGCTTTGGCTAAAAAAAATTTAAAACTTTTAAACCATTTTGCATTACCACAGTTCAATTGATAACAGTTATACCTTTCATTATAAATGGTCATATCAATAGGTAATGTGGTTAGCAGCCACACTCAACCATCATGTTCTTTTTCCAAGGCATTGAAGGCTGAATGTGCCTTTCGAGGGTCTCATATCTCCCAATCCTGAAGTTAAAAAATATATTAAGATTGCTGATATAAAAGAACAAATTTTCTGATCAACAGCCGGATATGAACCTGGGCACTTGAGCTTTCAGAGAAATAAAAAAAAAGACCCAGAGAAATTTCATTGTCTTACCATCTGTACTACTATGCTTCCTCTAAAATTAACTAATATTTATAGCATTTCCTAAATACATGACTATTTTCCATAGTGAATGTATTAATTGATGCATTTCAATATATTGATATTGATGAGAACAGGTGAGAGGTAGTATATTGCCTTTCAGGATTTGCATTTCCTAGACATTATAATTTAGAATCTATACATCCCTGTAAACCTGAAAAACTAGAGGTCTGAACCGTATTCAACATTTATGAGATGTATGATCAAGAAATAAAGAAACACAATTTGACCATAACTACATTAAGAATTTTTCTCTTTATGGAAAGTTATGAAAATATTTTTGGAAGTATACCTCTGTCTTTCTTATTATTAAGTTCTTAGTG
Organism: Euschistus heros; assembly: GCA_003667255.2. Taxonomy (NCBI): domain Eukaryota; kingdom Metazoa; phylum Arthropoda; class Insecta; order Hemiptera; family Pentatomidae; genus Euschistus; species Euschistus heros. The sequence continues at coordinate 2,017,987 of RCWM02000063.1, forward strand.
ATCCGCTATAGTGCTCTATTCTTAATAGCTGAAAGCATTCATAATTGTCTGATTACAATTAGACAGATAGTAAGTTGTTAATTGGAGCCTTGAGAAACATTACTAACAATAGCTCCTCTTTCCTGACTATCTATCTGGACCATTCTAAAACATAATACCTACTACTTCACATTTTGCAAGGCAGACCCCTTTTTTGGGAGTATTTCCACTGGACTAATTAATAACATTAAAACAAAGTTGCGCAATTATTGTATTGCCATTGGTCCTGGACACGTGTGCAAATTCTAAAGTCAGATTGCTGAAATTGCTGCAAATTACGATGAAAGATTCCGTTACATACAGGTGAAGTTAATAAAAGCGTATTAATTAATGAAAATCAGAGTTACTATATCACCTATTTTAAAAATTTATTTAAATTTGGGCTAAATATTAAACTTATTTAAATTGTCAAAATATTATGCTGGAAAATGCATTATATATAAATATTATATTAATTAATCTTCAAGATATAAATGTGTAGAATAAAACAAAAATCACAGGCATTTGTAAATTACCTGTTTAATAGCAATACTTGGGTAATTTTAACTTTACCATTATGTGAACACTAACACTAAATTGTTCATTTAATTAAAAAAATAGAAAAAGTATTTTACCCTCTTCAATATTTATACCATTGTTAAAGAGTTCAAAAAACAAATTCTAAACATTGAAATATATACAAGGTTGGAAAGCATTATAGTTGTAAGTATAAAATTGCCTTCAAAATTATAGTTATTTTCAATTTTTTCCAGAAATTTAGGTTCAGTAATGTAACATTTTATAAGCCATTTCATATACTGGTTGTTCCTATCAATACAGATGTAGATTGAAAAATAAAGCGGGTGGGGAATTTGATTTAATGAACACAAATTATGAAAATTAATCTATTAAATTGAATTTAATCTCATATTTTTTTGTAATTAGGAGTGAGAGACTAAACCGATCACATGACATGAAATTGTGCTTATTAATTTGTAAATCATTTTTGACTTTCTTTATTAAACTTGACTACAAGGATACAAGAGACAAATAACTGCATCGTTTTTGACATTTAGACAAACGTTTGAAGCTTTGAATTAATTGAAGAAAACTCATTTACTTGATCGTTTTGAGAGCAATTTGGACATAAAGAGTTGAGCTTAGGGGATCCACTTAACTATCTGATTCATTTTGTTTCCGATCCTTTTAATTAAAAATTATTATTATTTAAAAAAATAAACTTTTACATAATGATCTTAATGCCACTACGTTGCGAATTTCTCCCTAAGTAGATACCTATCCTTCCATGATAAGCTCCAAACCTACTAGAATCCAATAGTCACTCAACTTGCCTCATATACTATTCCTGATGACCATCTGAGGTGTCTTAAAAAATAATAGCCTCAAGACCTTCTATTAAAGGACATTTATTGAAATGCTATTTATGCGTTGTTGCTTTACAAGTCATTGATACGCAATTAATACACAGTTTCCGCTAATTTACTTTCTGCACTATTGTACAGTTATAAATATCAATAAATAAGATTTTTTAAAAAATACAAGTCACACATTTATTGTGTGGAATAGATTAATATTGATAAAATTTTGTTTACAGAAATATAAAAATATATATATATATATATATATATATATATATATATATATATATATATATATATATATATATATATATATAATCTGAAAATATGCAGTATAAATACACCAGCTGAAAGTATTACAAATTTTAATAATCCTTTAGGAACAATGTTTTCTTCAAATGAAAAAAAAAAAAAAAATTAAACAAAAACTTCACTTTTAAGTATTAGTTTTGAAAACAGACTAGCATCAATCCAAAGCCACATTCTTGATGAAACAAGATAACTTCGACAAAACACTTGAAAAACAATAAAAGCTATTTTTACAAAAAATAAAATAAAATAATAATCTGTAAGTTTATTTTAGTTAAAGGATATCATATTCATTTTAATGTTCATATCATATTTCATATACTATTAGAAAGACAAAATTTTTGGCTCGAAAGTTAAGGTGGTATGATCTTTATAGCCCAATCAGAATTCAGTATTCTGTGTTACGCGATTGTGTTAAGTTTTAAACAGTTTTTCTGTGTTTGTGATTTTTCGTTTTTTTGCAGATCGGTGTTTTTAGTGCAGTTCTCGTTAATAAATACGCGTGTGTGTGTGTGTGTGGTTAAAATGGAGTTGTAATACATTTCTTGTAATAGAAAAACGTAAGAGAAAATATGTAAATACCTCTCTACAGTTGGTGGTTGGATACATCATGGAATCTGCTAATTTCATCTTTATTATCTGGGAGATATGGCAAAGTAAGATTTTATTAAATTTTTACTCGATTATTTTTTCCTCTGGACAGATTTGACTATTTGCGAGTTATTTAAAGAAACAAGTGAGTTGTAAAGTTAATAATTTTAGGATAAATAAAAATATTTATGATTAGCTTTAAATTCATTTACATTTCAAAAAAAAAAAAAAAAAAAAAAAAAAAAAAAAAAATAGCTCAAATAGAATAACTTATCCATACTTAACTGTGTTTCTTAACGCAGTCATTATTAAAACTCTTATTTAATTTATTTATGATTTATTAATCATTAATACTGAATAATTAAAAAACTCAAATATATAAACGAATATGAAATTAGAGAGAAAAAAAAAGAGAAAATATTACTTGCTTCTTTAAGGTTAGATGCTTGTATAATAATGGCTGTTTTGACTTCAGTAGTTAATTATTTCAGATTCGAGAAACAAGATTATAAAATTAATTAGTTCTTTTCAGTTTATTTTAAGGAACCATTTTACTAAATACCTAGAATAAAATTGAATGTATTTAATGCGAATATATGTATTTTCAATGTTTTATAATTATAAGACTATTGCAAAATTTTATAATTAAATTATACTGATCAAGCTATGTTGTTTAACATCAGAATTATTTAAAATAATATTTGTTTCGCAATAACAAATAGTATAGTGGTAATATTTTTAACATATATTTTTATTAAAGAACGGATTTTATGCCTTAGCCTTTATTTCCTTCTTCTGGTAGACGCCATTTTGAAAACAGGAAATTTCTGCTTCCGCTGCCATTCCTAAAAGTAAATCAATTTACCTTCTGACCTACATAACTTAATAATGGAAGTACGGTTCTTAAATGTGTTTTCCTGACGTATTTGTGTTGAGAATGGTTTTTTTAACTTATCTAATTTATGAAGGAAAACTTCGTTAAGGGATACTGGTTTAGAAAAATAAAGAAAACAATATAAATATTAGGCTTTTAAAAGCTTTGCCCGATCTATGAAGTAATTGTCAACAAATTATGCTTATCTTATAAAATTATTGACAGTAATTTTTAAATTAATCGTAAAGAAAGAATTTATTTATTGAAGAGGATTAGTAAAATAATCACAATATCACAAGTACAGGACACCGTTTTCAAACTCTAGATATTGCAAAAAAAAACATAAGGAATCTATGCCAAAGCGGATTCATGAGGTAATTAAAAAGAGAGAATACACAAAAAAATATTGTATTTTATTTTTTCGTATTAAAATGGCGAACTATTAAACTATATGAAAATGAAAGTCTTATAAATTAAAACGCTATTATTTCTTTTATCCCAGTAAATATGTGGTAAAGTCGAATTTTGACCAGAATGAGTCAAGTGACTAATAAAATCGTGTAGGTTTTTCTTCATGGTGGAAATGTGGTTAGGAATGATGTTTATTTTAAAACATAGTTATTTAAAATGAACACCTTACTTAAACTCTTGTTCACCTTGAAGTAAAACCTCGACTAACTTTTTTTTCTAGTCACTTAACTCATATTGGTCGAAATTCAACTTACCCACTTAATCACTGGGATGACAAATTTATTCATTATCTCTTATATAATATATTGATATAAATTTATCGTTATTTGGTATGAAATATTTTTTTCCTAAATGTGGGTGTGTTTTATCTCTAAAATTGAAAAATGAATGAAGGTATGAAAAAAAACAACAAACAATATATAACATACTGCCTGAGTATTGTCACTAAGTGTAGCTCACTTTGGACTAACATTGACATGGATATTCTTTTGGGGGTCTGTAGTTTTTCTTTGTAACGCTAAGTGTAGCTATGACAACCTAGAGTTTGTAACTTTTTTTCACCTCATAAATGTAAGATTAACGGATCGAAAATTTGTCGACAGTGTTCTGATCAGAAATTTACCGGAGAATATTTTTTGTTTTACAACACTTGTTGCTAGGACTTACCGTTTGGGAGCTATATTGGTTTGAATGAAGGAAGTGACCTACATTTTTTAAGTGTTGGGATTTTTCGACATGCTCCACCTGTGTTGGCGTTGCTCAGATCGAAAATTTATCGAGTTTCTTTATCAGAAGCAGTAAATTATAGGCTGATATATGTTTTTGCATACCAATTATTTTCTTTTTTTTTTTTCTTTTCTAATGATAGCCTAAAACTAAATAAATCTTGTAGCTTTATAAAAAAAGGTCCAGCCAAAGGAATAAAATAGAAGAATAAATTAAACATTTTTTTTTTATGCTAACGTTTCGGCCATAGCATTGATGGTCATCATCAGACTGATAGAGAAATAGAAATAAATAAATTGAATGTGTGTCAATTCTATGGCCGAAACCTTTGCATAATAAAATAATGTTTCGTTAATTTTAACAATTCTAATTCTTTATCCCTTTGTCTGATCCCTCTTAATAAATCTATAAAATATATTTTCATCCAGTCGCCATATATGTACATCTCTTCAATTACACTAAACAACATTACGTTTTAATGATATTACTTTTATTTAAAATAATTATCGATATTAATCTTAAATCAAGACATGAATCACATTCCTTATAATCGATTTAAGCGCGTGACCCTTCTTTTTAAGCTATAACGAAAAGATCTATTTTTTACCGTAACGATCAATTTGTTAACTAGCACGCACAACGCTCTGGTTTCTGAAATATAACACATGATTTAAGTAGTTTTGCAAATTCTAAATTTAAGGTTAAGAACATAAAATTTTAATTTATAAAATGTTACAGTTCTCTCCAATTTGGTATTTTTAAATAATTATTTATTATTTTTAAAGATGACGAAAGTGATTACATGTGTATATAAATACATTAGAAAGGACTAGGAATGTTTTACATTGAGGATCAATAAAAATATTAATGTATTTTTACGTATCTGAATGTTGGGGCAGAGAGGAGCCAGCTATGGGAGTGTATACGTAACGAAGTAAACCCCAAGGTCGGCCAGCCACACGCGATAGTTCCAAGTTCTCTCACCCGACTCTCGACAATTCGAACTAGTAGCGCCTTTGGAACAAGCCACGTTGGGCCGTTCTCGCGGGAGTTCTGTCACAGCGCCTCTTCATCGCTCGGTGCCGCCATGTCCACGGCCAAAAAGTACAAGTCTCTCTCACTCGCGGACAAGAAGAGAGTAATCGAAGCCGTCGATAGAGGTGAGAGGAAGACAGACGTGGCCAGGGCCTTCGCGATCCCGCTCAGCACGCTATCTATGATTGTCAAGAGCAAGGAGAAGATCCTGGCTGCGTCTTCGAGCGAAACGAGGAAACGGATTTGCAAAGGTAAGTTTCCTCAAATTGAAGAGTATTTAGTTAAGTGGCTGAAGGAGTGTAAAGAGAGAAACATCCCCGTCGGTGGGCATTTATTGAAAGAAAAGGCAAAAGCTTTCGCCAATGAATTGGGATTCGATTTTTCAGCGAGTGAGGGGTGGTTGACGAATTTTAAAAAGAGGAATGGTATAGGTTTCAAGAGGGTATCTGCGGAGAGTTCAAGCGTGGAGGATGATTGCGGTGAGTGGCATGGTTCACTTGTTGATCTTATCAATGCTTATGATCAACGAAGCGTTTTAAATGTCGAAGAAACTGGATATAATAGTTCACCGGAAAAAAAAATTACGGAAGTAGAAGAATGCCATGATTTGAAAGACAGCGATGAGGAGAGATCTGCAGAATTACCACCCCTAAACAAGGACTTAGCAGAAGATCTATCCAGAAGAGGGGTCGATTGCAAAGAAGATGAAGACAGGCCAGAACAGCTGACAGAGGTGACTGTGACGGAAGCGCAGGCGGCCTTGAACAAGCTCCACGATTTCTTTCTGCAAACTGAAGTCGATAACGATATTGTGCAAGCTCTATCTGTTCTTGATAAGGCTGTTGGTCGAACAAGGATGGGTGCTTCAAAAGGAAAAAAATGATAGATTATTTTAATTTTATTTATAATAATTTTTATTTTTTATTCGTTTATATTTTATAAGTTTATTGTATAAGAAACTATTTAAGTTTCTTGTAATAAAGTTATTTTTTCCTTATAGATTTTTTTCGACCACTTTACTCTAGGTTTTTTATAGTTCCAACAGATTTTTCTAGTTGACTGAAAATATCTTTCACCCCAGTGAATAAGTCGAATTATGACAACATACTTAACCACTTATTTACCATGAAGAAAAACCTTCACGATTTATTTCAATAGTTAAAGTTTTTTGAACCACTCTTTCACTGGGATGATAGATATAATATAGAATATATATATAAAATTATTTTATTATTATAACTATTTTTTTTATTGTTCCTTAACATCCTTATGTACTCCAACTAGGGCAGGAAGGACATGTTATCCCATAGGTTACCAACATATTCTACCCATGTTGGGAAGGTCAACATTCATTTAGTGAGGTATAAAACTATCACTAACTAAAGTTTTTTTTTTTTTTTTTTTTTTCTCTTTCAGATTTTAATTCACACCTGTTATTATTATAAGTTGAAATTTATTATTTATTTTTTTCTAATTTCTGATATATTCGTCTTAAGTTTTATAAACTAAATTTCTGCCTTCACGGAACTTTTTTGTGATTTACTTATTTTAAAGAGGTTTTGGTAATGTAAAATTACAAATTAAAAATATTTTCGATTAAAAATATTTATAAAGTATAGACAGAAAATAAGAACTAGATAAATATATTTAGAATAATATTTTAAGTTTATGTAATACTTATTTAATTTTCGTAATTGTGTAGATTAGTTGATTGTTGGTTAAATTATAGAGATATTTGTAGATATTGTCTGAAAATAAAATACAGTTTAACAATAGTCGCTTACCGACATTGTGGTTTACTTAATTTAGGTGGTTGTGAAGAAGTCGATAAGTCAAATTAACTTTCAATTAAATAATAGCCTTTTGGCAATATTTGTAAAATATTATTAATGAACGTTTTAATACAAAAAGAAATCATATAAATATAGAATTTATACTTGTTGATATTGTATTAATGTTGCAGTCATGTTGCACAATCAATTGGTTTTATTTTTTATAGTTTGAAATCGATTACGATCTGCAACATTTAGATAATACACAGTATATTTATGATTTAACCAATGTAAAGGAAACCATTGAATGTATGAGAACTACCTTTAGGAATATCAAAATATTTTAAAGATGTTAACTATCTAATATAGGAGTAGAGTTGACGTCTAGGAGCGTTAATAAATCACAACTCACGACCTGCTTCTGACCCGTGACACGCAAGAAGCGGTTACTCGGTAACTGGAACAGGTTCCTAGTCGTTACAAGTATTTTTTTTAGGCTACAGCTGACGCCATGATGGCTGAGCTCGTTTGTTGGAAGAGATCGTTCGTTCTGGAATAGACTGGGCTCGGTTCCCGCCATAATCAGCTGATATTTTGAAATCGGTGAATTATTTGCCATTTTTATTGGTATAAATAATAATCACAATAATAATAAATAAATAAATTCCTAATAGGATTGACCCTTCTCTACTATCACACCTGCCTCACATCTGATTATGAAACAGGTTAAATTGGATGATCCAAGATGAATGTTGCTGTTCCATTAGTTTGATTTATCGAATTATCCAGGCATTAATTCAGGGTTACAGTTAAAATTAAAATATATATCACACAAACCAAGACATCATTAAACTCACTCTTTACTCAAGTTAACATGTAACGACAGTCAACGAACATATTCATAATCTTTATTGGACGATTTTATGACAGACATCATGGACATAATAACATTCTCATTAATGACGTTGTCACGACTGGAATACTAGGAGATACTCTCAGGATGATGAAAAGAAGCTGAATGAGAGATCTAATCAAATTGATATTTTTTTAAATTTATTATTTATTATTTGTGCTAGGAGGACCTAATCTTGAGTGCTACTCTCCCATTTCTATAAGGCCTGTATTATTATTACACTTTCTGTAAATTCACTTTTTATTCACACCCGATATGTGAATAAAAAATAAAAAAAGAGAAAGATATATAATAAATTATTTAAACAAAATCTTCATCTGAAGTTTTCGAACCCTGAAAATTAAAAAAAAAAACATATTGTGTTCCATTAATTCTTTATTATCTTAACATATTGAAATGTTTTATTCCGTTATTGTTTTGTTGTTTTTGTATTCTTATATAAATTATTTTTTTTCAAGAATTTTTTGATAATTCAGTAAAAATATGATTAAACGTTATTTCAGTAATTATTAAACGACTTCAGAAATAAAGGTTATCAATTCGACTGTATTTTATTTTATGTATTTATTTATTTTATATGTTTGTTATTTTTATTCCGTCAATTATAAATCGATTTTGATATTTTTTTTTTCAATCAGTAGGTCATAATTCGGAGGTGGTTCCATAAAAATGTTATAGAAATCAACTCAGCGCTTTTTAAGAAAAAAAAACAAAAACAAAAACCGGCGTTAATATTAAACCTACATGTACTAACTTGAACTAAAAAAATCGACCACTTTACTCTAGATTTGTATTGCACCAACAGATTTTTCAATTCTGAAAAATATAGCTTTCATCCCAGTGAATAAAGTGATTTAAGTCGCATTTTGAGCAAAATGAGTTAAGTGACCAATAAAAATCGTGGAGGTTTTTCTTCAGGGAGGTGTTTATTTTAAATAAATATGCTTTAAAATGATCATCATACCTAACCATTTCTTCACCATGAAGAAAAACTGGCACAATATTTTTTAGTCGCTTAACTAATTTTGCTCAAAATTCAACTTTACCATTTTATTTATTTATTTACTGGGATGATAGATATAATATAGAATATATGTATACAATTTTTATTTTTTATTATGCCTTAACCCCTTTATGTACTCCAACTAGACTATCAACAAGGACGGTTAGTCTACAGGTTACCAACATATTCTAGCCATGGCGGGAAGGTCACGATTTATCTGGTGGGATATCAACACTAACTCAAGTTGTGTACTAACGTTTAAGTCACTAACTTGAACTAAAAAATAAACAAAAACAAAATACACTCACGACTAAAAATGAAAAATAAAGATAATTTTTTTTTTGGGGGGGGGGAAAACAAACCAAAAACTGTCTTCAAGGTAGAAAATACATGTACGAACTTGAACTAAAAAGTAAAAATTAATATTTTCTTTTACTTCAAAACAAAGGGCATTAAAGGAGGACAATCAAAGAAATTATCGATACAACCAAAACAGACAGAAATCAAAATAATGCTGATAATTGTAAAGAAGTGGATAAAGTTTATTACAAGGCAGGATTAAACTGCCTTTCTTGGCTGGCACCGACTCCAAAAATAACTGATCATAAATTATAGATAGGTATAGAAGTATCGATAATTTTGTTGATTGTCCTTTAATGTTTCGAAGTAATTAATATATTATTTTCACTTTATAGTTCAATTTGTTTATTTAGGTTTAATCTTGAAGTTTTTTTTTTTTTTTTTTTTTTCTTAAAGTTAATTTTTTTTATTATTTATTTATTTATTTATCGCGATACAGGCCAATGGTGGACTACGCGTATATCATTTTCAGGTTTTCTTCCTTTCTGCCCAAATTCTTTTCATTTTTTCGCCCATTTCCCTCTTTCTTTCCTCCGTCCATTTCTTACTTTCATGCTTCTCCGCTACAAGAACCTTTATATTTTTAACCATTTTTCCGAATTTATCCTTATCTTTGTAGTCTCCCTCGGCGATACCCAATTTTTTAACTTCCTCTTTCATTTGCTCTGGGTAACCTTTTATATTTTTAAATTTCATTAATTTTTTTTATACATATACAAAAATTAAATAAATCGTAGAAATTAATAAACACATTGCTATATAATTTGCTAAGGGAGCTGAATGGAACGTAGAGTATGATTTGGCGGAAGGTGGACCGGGGGTTGTTGACCCCATCGACCGGGGGCCCAGTCCCCCCAGCCCCCCCAGCCTCCACCCCCAGCCCCGCCACTCCCCTCTTTCCTGATTTGTTGAATACTTGCCAACTCAATGGCTCCGACCCCTTATAATAATTTTACAACCCCCTTATTGATAAATATATTTAGAATAAACCATTTATTTATTGATTCACATTATTTTTTTAAAATTAAAAAATGTATATTTTGTGATGTTATATTAACTTAAGAATAAATATGAGTGACCATAGACTGTGATTTTTCTAATAGAATAAAGTATGCGAAGAGGGCGTACTGTTAAATTTATAACTTCTTTGTAAGAAAAAGAAATGATAATTTCTTTAAATTGTTATTATATATATTATATTATATTATATTATACAATTAATATTATACGCCCAGTGTATAAAAAAAGAAACTAAGATTTGGACTTGATTTACTGTCGTCGTTGGGACTGAAATAGGCTCGCAGGAAAAATAACGTAGGAACATTGACGTAATAGACATATCATTTCATGTCAAATAATACTGTCAATGTCCGTTTAGCCCTAGAGTCGGGAGACCTCCCTGAGGCTCACCCGGTCTCTATAAAATGGGTACCATTAATTGGAGAAAGACCTTAGGGTAGAACGTGATTTCTGTCAAAATCTTTTCCTTTCACAACTGTTGGCCGAGTAACAATTCATCCTTACCAAAGTACTGAACTAGTAGTTACGGTACAATATATTTTTTTTATATACATTTATTGAAATTTACAACTGTACAGAATATATACATCAAGTAAATTTATTGACAACGATTACAATAACATGTCAAAACTTGAAAAGAACTACTCATCAGTAGCACTTTATTATAAATTCTACACTAGAAGGTTTCTAGGCCATCTTCGTTTCAGACTCCTCGGGGCATTATCAGGAATGGATTGGAAAGCAAGTTGAGAAATTAACGGATTTGAGTGATTATGGAGCTTACTATGAAAGGATAGGTATCTGGTTAGGGCTAACTCAGCAAAATATGGAACATTAAGATATTTATGGACAAAGTAAGTAAGGAGCATTGAGTATTTTAAGAAGGATTTGTATTGTAGGAATTGAATACGAGATGAATTGAATGGTTTAGTGGGGCCCCAAAGCTCAACTCCGTACGTCCAAATAGGTCTAACCACAGTCATGTCTATGATTCTTTTGTAATTAATTGGGAGTTTTGAACGTTTGTCTAGTAAATGTTGAAGTAGTCTGTACCGACGGGCAGTTTCTTGTCGTTTTAGTTTTGTTTTTTATTTTTTTAAATTTATTTTTGAGGTCACCTGGCACTCACATATTTCTTGCTAGTATTCAAATTTTAGTTGGCTTTATCCTATGTCATTATTGTTATACTTTCCTCTGTTGTTTTGTGTTCCAATCTCAGAAATCAATGTTAAAGGAAAAACTTGTAATGTAAAAAAAAATAATTTAGTTGGTTATTGAATTAGTAGCAGCTCTATTTTCCCATTAGGGTCTTAGAGGTTTCAACACAAAGCTGCAGTGCTACCAACATCACTTGATTAAATTTTCTGTTAATGCCCCAAGTTGGGCTGTGCCCCAAGTTAGGGCTCTTGATTGTTCCAGATCTCAACTCATTGATTTAAGTTATACTCTCACAGGCTCTGATTTGCTTCTTGGGCATTTGTCCTGCTATTCCTTGATCATATCCCGTCCTGTTTGTTTTCTATTTATTTTGTTCATACGTCTTGAAAGACTATATAATCACAAATCTCCAATTTTCTAAAACCTTCACATCTCCGTTCCAATCTGGTTTCTGACCTCGTTAATTAATTCAGCCTTAATAAAAATCACTAATTATACACATAATGCACGAGACCAACGAAAAGTAACAGTTCTTATACTTTAATATTTCTTAAAAGCCTTTGACACTCGTGAACATTCGAATCTTCTCACCAAATTAAATGCCCTATCTTATTCCTCCAGTTCTCTGGTTTCATCCCTTCCTTTATGGCAGAACTAAAATAGTATCAATACCAAATCAACCATTATTATCTCCTCTTCCGTTGCCGATGTCAGCACTATGGGTAACTTCTTTGCAAGGTTATTTTTTGCACCTGCATAAGTGACCTTTCAAGTTGTATTCGCCACTGCTCCTATGATCTATACGCGGATGATTTCCAAATATACCTATCCTTCCGATTTAATAAAACCATTCTCCGTTATCCAAGATGACATTGATAGCTGCGACATTGATACCCCACCTTCCGATCCTGTCTATAAACTCCCTACACATTCATTTCTATACTACAGTTAAAAACCTTGGTATTCCTTTAAACAAACCTTTACTTAAAAACCTCATGTTTCTCAATTCTCTCGGCAGGATATATCCATCCTTGAACTTATCTATTCTTCCCAGGATTACCTCCTAAAGCCCACCCGACAACACCTGATTTCTTCCCTTAACCTCTCCCATTTTGACTATAGTTATGTGGCATATGGTGAGTTGTCGGCGGAACTCAAGAGTAGTTTAAGAAGGCCAATAACACGTTTCATGAGGCTTATCATTCGGGTTCCGAAAATTCCCAAACATCACATTTTTATGCCGGTTTTACCTCGCAGAAATTACTTCTTAGTTTCATTCCTCTATCAGACCATTGATTCTCGCAATACCTCCTACATCTATAATATCTTCGACTTCAAATTCTCAGCTTCCTATCGCACTTAAATATCCCGTTCCTCAGACCTGTATACTTCTCCCAACTAGAGAGCATTATAGGTACTAGACCTTAGGTACTTCAACTAGGGCAGGAAGCAAGGTTATCCTACTAATTGCCAAACTATTATAGCCAGGGTGGGAAGATCAAGTTCATTCCAGTAGATCCACCACGAAATAAATGTTAACCCTTCCAATTGGAAATCTATCCCGCTATCTTCTGAATGAGACCCTCGCCCCGACGCGCTCGGCCAACATAGTCCTCTCATTCCTTCGTGATGCTTCTTCTCTCTTGCGAAAGTTGATCCGCTACATTTTGAATTCTCTTGTTTTATAATAATTTCCTATCTATCTCCTTTAAAATAAATTTAATCACCATTACAGTACCATTTAACTATACATTTGTGTAACTTTTTAATAGATATCGCGTCCCATAATTTCAGATAAAATTGCATACTTTTAATATTTATGCTTTTAGTGCATAAATTGATGTAATGAGTAAATAGTATTTGGTTTCTAGTTAAACAATGTGATTGGAATCATTTTACCTCCTAGGAATACCTCGGCCAATTTAATTAACTGGAGTGGGCCGTGGAGATTCAGTGAGTTTTAACACAGGCTGAGCGGGAGCAGTTTGTATAAAGATTTATTTGTTATTTTGAAAGGGCCTCTAAACTAACAGGGCGCGTTTGTTTCTGTTCGAGTGTATTTACAAGGGCGTCTCTTTTACCAGCGAAAGTTGAGGGTTCCATTCAAAACGTTTACTTCTAGTTCTATTGGTGATTCCCTAATCTGCTATTTCTTAGAACTAAATCAATTTGAATCCTTGAAATAACAGGTACAAGATTATAATAAATCACAAACCAATGTTAATTTACTAAATGGAATATAAAGTCTTCCCTCTATTTGTACAAATATATACAACTAGCATCCTCCATCACGACTTCGCTCTCTCTCATTATGAAAGAAATTTTAATTAATAATTGAAGGTGTATTTTTTTTAATATTTTTTTTTTATTTTCACGCATAGCAGTAATTTTTTAACTGGTTAAAATTGCACTGTTTTATTGTTTGAAGATTACGCAAAAGCATAATCACATACCCAATTTTTAATTTTAATGCATGAGTTGTAAGTCTAGAGGGACAGTGACTATTAAGAAACTCTTTAGGATAATGGAATGCATCATCAGTGCTTAAAACTAATGGACCACGGATAATATTTTTACACACATTATCAAATCGACATTTTGATTTGGTTATAATTTTTATTCTCAGAAATAATTTTATTTATTTCATCTGGTTGAATTTTGATTTCTAATCATAAAAATATATAACAGCAGGGCAACATTTCTGCCACTCAACATTGTACATTCAAATTTTTATTATTTTAAAATTTAGTATTGATAATAATGTGAAGATAAAGATAAAATTTGGTAGAGATGGGTTCAGTAGTTTTAGTGTTGTAAACTCTATAGCGAAATGGTGCTAACCAGATATTTATTTTTAAACTTCACTGAGATCCACATGTCGCAACACATATTTAAATCTTCTTTCAATAATTTAATTGATAAGTAAATTAATTAACACTGTTCTTGTATAACCTCTTATGTAGAATTTGCGGTCGCTGCCTATCGGTCAATTTTTTTAACTTCACTGTTATCCACATACTATCGCATTTTTAATAATAAATTAATTGCTAAGAGTTAGATTTTATTATTGCTAAACCTTATTGGAACTATTGTGATAATGTGGTTAGAATATGGTACGGAAGGTTCAGTAGATTTCTGGGTTAGTAATCACAAACGAAAAATGGCTTGTCCTTTTATATAATAGTATAGATATACAAATGATTTTGAAACAAAAAAAAATTACTGTTATAAGGATAGGTGGGACCCCTGGTAGCTCAGTGTGTAAGGTACTAGGCTGCCATGCTCCTGGGACTAAGTTAGAGTCCGGCTGAAGGCAGAAAATTTATTTTCTGTTCGTTCGACTACGAGACCCTTCTGGGGCACACCCTGCCTCCATAAAGTAGGTACAGTTTATGGGGAAAAATTCTGTCCAAATCTCCTCTTTGTGGTGAAAAAGTGAAAAGTCAAAATACGTTGAAAACAAGATAATTATTAACCCTCAAAGCAGAATTTTTAATATTTATAGATGGGACGACTAGTCGGCTTGCAAAAAGTCCGAATAGTCGGCCAAGCCAATCAGTGCTTCGATTGGAATTCGGATGAAATCAGCATGGATTTAATTAAACCAAAACTGTGATTAAAAATAATAATTGTTAGTTTTCTATGTTCTTTATTCTGTATTGTTGAAGTTATCGAATGTATTTTTAGGTAATATCATAATATCTTTAGGTTCGATAGTTGATAAAAAAAAAAAAAGATTCTTATTCCTGGAATAAATAAGAAATTATAAAGATGAATATAAAACATAATTTATAATCCATAAAGGCCCTGCTTTTCATATCAATCATCCTATTTTTAAGTGTAGAATTATAAATGCCTTGTCCGTGCTGTTTTGCCCACTTATCACTGGGAATTTTTAATATTTATACATAACAGAGATGTATTAACCGAGCTATGTTGTTAGGAGTATATCTCTAGAGGAATGTTTTATTATAATTGCTGATTTCTCGGATAAGGTTTTATATGTACTTGAATGAAAATGGAATTTCTTTTCTTTTTTTTTTTATTTTATATTATTCCAGCTCATGGTGAGGATTTGTGACCTCTTTATTTACCGCGAAGGATATTCTAATTAAGGCCCCACCTTCCAGCTTTAATTCCTTAAAACAGCCTACTATTTCACCAGGAGGTAGGGGGAGGAGTGAGGGGGTGGGGTGTAAAATTTTAACGAGAACCGGATGGAACAATCAATTAGGACCTTAAGGTTTATCCTTTTAAAGGATTTAACGGAGCCGTTTAAGTGCTAAATTGTGTTAAAAGAGGATTGCTCTAATCCTGGGGACGGTGCGGTCCTTGGAATTTACTGGCTAAGATATTTTACACAGGAACAGGACTTTCTTCTGCCACCCTTTCCATTAATTCGATCCTGCTTATTCATTCGTCCCTTCCTATCTTCCTTCCCTCCTCTTCTACAGCCGGGATGGGAAGGCAACAAGTAGCGAACGAGGGAACAGAACACAATGGGGAAGGAGTGGATTTGATGTTATCAATACGAGAAATAGATAGCGCGTTCGCTCCGCTGGGCTGAGCCCTGTGTGCGCGCCCTCTGGTGTGGAAGCTGTCGACATTTGGTCCAGTCCAGAGATCAAAAGGCGATTGCATTGGGGTGAGGGATCACGTTGTGGGGTTGCGTAACTACTTCAAGTGTTCATTCACTTCATGTCTGCTCCGTCCACAATTTGTACTAAACCATACTTAATAATTTATTGAAAATCGTATACTACAACACGGATGTAATATTACCATAATGAGATAGGATTATACAGGGCGAGTACCTTTTAGTTAAAAAAAAAAAATGGGCGAAGCTAGATCTAAAATGAAGAAAACCGCTGCAGACCTTACCTTTTTATTCCAATCCGTTGCAGATATACGATAATTCAAAGACGTATTTAAGGAAACCACGTTTTTTACCATAAAAGCAATATCTCCGCTTTGTTTAAACATTTTTCAAATTTTGACCACATTTTCGGATTTATTATTACATTTCTTATAAGAATAAAGTATACGTAACCTTGAGTTTTACAAACTTGGGACCTAAAGAACAGAAATCTTCACCTTATTTTGGGATGTTATAATGTCTTATAATACTTTAACGCTCACAGTTTCTCGAAAAAACTATCTACAAAAAAGGCAAATCTCACAAAAACTTGAAAATTTAACCAGCTTTCGTATGGTATGTTTAAATTAATTATCCGTATCGATTTCATAGAGAAATTTAATTTTAAAACCGGAAAAACATAGTTTTCATTTAGCAAACAAATCAGTTACTTGTGTAAATAAGACATGATTATGATAATCGCTTAATGCAAATATACATTTTAAACATAATAAAATCTTTACCGGAATAAAACGCAAAGAAAAAATTTATTGTAAAAAAGAAAATAAAGGAAAACTGTCAATAAAGCGACACAAGATCAAAGGATTTTATGTTATTGTGTTTATTTATTATTATTATTTAGGATTTTTACTAGGATCGTAAAAATTCGTAACCTCTCTCGAATGATACTCGCCAGTTGTCCTTGGATTATCAAACTTTACTGCACATAAATATATTTATTGTTTTTTTTATGGCAATATAATTGAAAATCTTTAAATTTTATTATTGTTAAACCTGCCTAGAACTATGAAGATGATGTGGTTAAAATTTGGTCCAGATTGGTTCAGTAGTTTTCGCGGTTAGTGATCACAAACGAATAATGGCTTCTCCTTTTGTATAATAGTATAGATATAGATATATATATATTTATAGTATAGCATTTTAGATGTTTTTATTGTTGCCGAGCTGTATACTCCTTAGTTCTTTTATCAAGAGTTTTTAAAACGAAAACATTAACAACATAATGATTCATAAATTAATATTCATCTCTGTAATAGCCGCTTAACTTAACCCGTTAGACACAAATAAAGAGAGCAAAATAGCTTTCTGGTGATACCGATAGTTCAAATATCACAAAATCGTGCTTAAATCACGGATTTCACAGATATTTTGTCGTTTTTGTTATTAAACACATTAAAAATAAGGACAACTTTTTTAAAATAATTAAATGAAATCATAACAGCATAATGTGCTAAGTATAAACCAGAGGGGTTTGATTTGTATAATGCAGCTAAAAAATCTAGGACTTGCACCCGGCATATTTCAAATTCTTTCAAATTTAAAAACTCTGTTCACCTTTTTAAAAGCACAAAATTTACATAAATAAAATATAGATCCACCAAAAAAAATATGAATTTAAGTGAAAAAAAAGAGTAATAATAAAAATAAATAGCTAAAAGTTTATAAAAATCCACAGGCGTTTATGACCTTTGTAGTTTAGCCTATAAACAATAACAAACAAACAGAGGGGTTTGACAAGTCGTTTATCTAACCTTCATATAAGAGCTTTAAGGTTTGAATAACATTATCTACAAACCGTAACCATGTCACCTATCCCTTTGATTCTAATACACAAACATTAATTCATTAATTTATTACTAATAATAAACCCAGAACCACTAATGTCTCACGGGTAGCGCTCATTAGCCAACCATAGATCACTTCTCGAAACCACTTTATATTTCTTAGACGCCATCTATTGGTCAAGTTGCAGAGTTAGAGCAATATCCCCTTCATTAAGGGAACCCTAATGGAAAAGAAAAAAAATAAACTAATGACTCAAAGTTTTAGCCGGGTTTGGTCCTATCGATCGG
The DNA here is from genome assembly GCA_003667255.2 of Euschistus heros. Taxonomy (NCBI): domain Eukaryota; kingdom Metazoa; phylum Arthropoda; class Insecta; order Hemiptera; family Pentatomidae; genus Euschistus; species Euschistus heros. The sequence goes on from RCWM02000063.1 coordinate 2,036,345, forward strand.
TTCCCTTTACGTATTATTTTTTTTTGTGTGTGTGAAAATGGATTTAGTGATAACCTGTGCTATAATTAGTTTCACGATAAAGGGTGGATTCCAGCATAACATATTATTATATAAGGGCATCCTTGACCACTATCCTTTCCAACAAATTAGGTTTTGTCCTTAAAGGTGGTATTGTTTTGTAATCTTTCAGGATTTAACCATTTTATTAGTTTTCGTCCTTGAGGATACTATTTTAAGATGGCGGAAGGTTACTTTGGGCCACATATATATTAGTTTTCGTACTGGAGGATTTTGAAATATTCCAGGATTTAACGATTTTAAGATTGCGGAAGGATACTTCGCCATTGTTGGCCTCTTAGTTTTTGTCCTTAAGGATACAATTATAACTCCTTATCTGCTACATTTATATTTTAAAACTCATTATACAACGTAGAAAATCAGTGAATCTGTTGAGTGAATATATAAAGAAAGACAAGCGGTACCTCGTTCTGTCTTGATTTTAGTCTAGGAGGTCGCTCATCGAGCTCCTTTTCAGCCTTCCGTATGTGTTGTCTGGAATAAGTGTTGTTGTGTGGTACCGTTTATAGAGTGCGTTTGGATGTCCATGCAATTTTTGTGGAATTGTTTGTAGTGTTACTCACCATGCTAAATGTGTATATATTAAGGCAAAATATGTCAATTATGATATGTTCAGTGGGCTGGCGTGGGTCTTTAACGGGATTTAATATGAATCACATATATATTATCTAATACCAAATTTAACCAGCTTTGAGATGGAAATTTAAATTGAAAAATAGATTTGGAGTTACAGGGAAGAATGTGCCAAAAAAAAAAACAAACGTGGATTTCATAAAAGTACGGGATATTTAGCGTTCTGGCATGTGTGTTTCAAGAGGCCCGACTAAAACTTCATGCATAGAGTCCAATAGCAAATTTTACCAGCTTTTAGAAAAAGGAAGAAATTTTGATTTTGAGAAGTTTTGGAGGTATTGTTAAAAATGTGCAAAAAAACGTTAATTTTACGATACGGGTTTTTTAGCGTGATTTTAAGGGACATCATTAAAACCTCATATTTAGTAGACTAATACATACATACATACATACATATGCGGCGCAACAATTCATAGCTGAATCAGGGCCCTCTCCAAAAGTTTTCGCCATTCATCTCTATTCTGTGCAGCAGCCATCCAGTCTGGTGTTCCAAGGATGTTCCTGGCATCTGCACGGACGCTATCCATCCATCTCATTTTGGGTCGTCCGACTCTTCTAGTTTGATGAATAGTCTCAATAATTAATTTTTTTGGAATTTCGTTCGGATCCATCCTGGCGATGTGCCCCGCCCACCTGAGCCTCCTCACACTGATCCACCTAGCGATGTCTGTGTCTTTGAAGAGTGCGTAGATCTCTTGGTTTTTTTCTTCTTCTCCAGACATCACCCTCCCGGATCGGACCAAAAATTCTTCTCAGGATCTTTCTCTCAAAGATAAGCAGCCTATTTTCATCAGCCTTAGTCCATGCCCATGCTTCAGATCCATATGTCAGGACCGGACGTACAAGGACTTTGTATAGCCTTACTTTGGTCTTGTTGGTTAAAAACCTACTTTTAAATTGCTTAGCGAGGCCAAAATAACACCTGTTTGCTGCTGCGATCCGACGAATAACATCCTTAGTCACATTGTTTTCTGAATTAATCTCTGACCCCAAGTATACAAATAGTTGAACCCTCTCAAACTTGTATTTTTCAACCTTAATATGTTCTTCCCGGAAACGCTCCGATCCAGCTATCATATATTTAGTTTTTCCTTCATTAATTACCAGACCAAACTTCTTAGCTGCCTTTTCTAGCTGGAGGAATGCGTCTTTCAATGCTGATTGAGATCTGGCAACGATGTCGAGATCGTCAGCGTATCCTAATATCTGCACACTTCTATTAAAAATTGTGCCCGATGTTTGTATCCCAGATTCCCTTACTGCTCTTTCTTCGTATTAGTAGTATTCTTAGTATTAGTAGACTAATAGGAAATGTAATCAGCTTTAAGATGAAAAAAAGTAATTTCGATTAAGACAAATAGTTTCGGAGTTATAGACAAAAAAGTACGGCAAACATGTTTTCGCGAAGAAGTGGGAATGACAGTTGGTTAATTTCTACACTTTTTCCCAAGACTATATCTTCGCGGTAAATGGTTCGATTTCGGAATAGTTTTTTTCATTTCGTATAAAAACTTGATGGATAATAATCCTAGCTATAATTAATATTTAAAGACTTTCTTCGAAAAAAGCTTCGTTTTCGCGTTATAGGTAATATAACCGATTTTGAGTATGAAGCCGACGTATGCTGAGGTAGCAAACTTCAGATTCGGATTCAGCACCCCAATAAAACAAAGATCCGTTGAGAATAAAAGTTCGGAAGTTTTTTCTTCGGCAAACCCTTAGTAAAACTGGACTATGCTTTGGCTTGGAAAATATGGAGTTTCTTAATATGTGTCTTTTCTAGCTTAGCAAATATACAACTGCAGTCAGTATTGAACCTTGAGGCACTCCAGCTTAAATTTGTTTTATTGGAGAGATTTCTGAGCTTTGTTGGGCTGAAATGAACCGTTCAAAAAGAAAATACTGTAAAATAAAATAATAGGTACAAGGGAGAAATCGAAGACCATGGAGTCATACCCTATCGATTGTTTTACTGGCATCTGACAATGCTCTGCAAGTATTTATTTTAATTCCAGTAATGTTTATTGTAGAATTCCTATTAAAAGGCATACACATTATTTTAATTTTTATATATCAATTAATCATATAGATTCCAATTATACGTTTATAGGAATAATTCGTTCCAGGTTGAGAGAAAATCCAATTAAATTGAAATAAATTGAATAGCTTACTATCAAATAAATTTTTGATAATACAGGATTATTTTAACACAATCAAAAAATACAATTCCTATTAATTCCATGAAAGCTATTAATATTTTATATTCAATTTTGAATTTAATTCAGAATTGTATTTGAACAATGTGGTTATATATTTATTTTTACCTCGCAACCATAATACAGATACATTACCTGCAGGAATAGACGGAATGAACTTTTGCCCTTTTGACCTTTCCTTTATGATCCTGTAACCTTAGTAACGGGGGAACATTAGTAATTACCACGGCCTTTTGAATATCCACTCAATTTTTTGTTTGTTTTGAGATTTCAACCAACAAAACATTAATTTTATAAAATATTCTTTTAGTATTAAAAATCACTTTAAATAATAAAGTTAATTATTAATATACAATGTGTTTACAAAATAAGTGCATTATTTTTATATAAATAAAAAACTTTACTACGTTGGCATAATAATTATTCATTCAAGAAGGTTGCACACACAATCTCTCTCTCTCTCTCTCTCTCTCTCTCTCTCTCACTCCCTATTTAAGAGATTAAAAATAATATATAAACGTCTGAAACATGTTTCCTGTTCAGTTGCCTCTTTGCCACTATGAAATTTCGAAAATCGAATTCGTGCTTTCCGATCAGAGAGATTTTATACACTTAGAGCAATATATGTGTCTCTTTCGACCGAATACTTTCGACTAGAGCTTTGGAACGCTTCGAGGACTATGACTACTTTGTTTTGTTAATTAATAAAAATTAGTCCTACTTCGACTTGTAAGGAAAATAGCAGCCTGCCTAGTATTCCTTAAAAAATTGAACTTTTCAAATTATAAGTTTTCAAAAATGTATAGAGCATAATAACAGACAATCAAGATAAATAATCGAAGACATATCTATTTATTTATTATAAATTATTATTTATTTATTTTATATACTATATATATATATATATATATATATATATATATATATATATATATATATATATATATATATATATATAGTTTTGCATTGGATCTGGCATATTCCTAAAAAAAAAAATATTCAAAATCATAATAGAACCATGCCACATCGAATACAAGACGTAATGAACGCAACAGCGGATTTATAGCTTATTAATTTAAAAAATCATTTTAAAAGGTGTTGGTAATTTTTTAAATGCTGCATGATTTTATTTAAGAATCTTTAAACTTTTCCATGTGTCTTGACTAAGGTAATACCTAAATCAGAATTATACTTTAAGCCAAGAAAATGAAAATAAATTCAATTGGGAGATTTTTTTAAAATTTTTTTATTCAGAATTTATTTTGGTTTTAGTTTACTTTTGAAGTATTGCTATCCGTTGTCCCATTGCATTCTGAAAATATATATATTTTTATTTTAATATTCAAATCTATATTGTTTTTTTTTTTGTTTTTTTTAATACTGTTTGATTTTATTTAATTAATATGTTTAATTATCCTAATACTTTAAGCCAAGAAAATGCAAAAAATTCAATTGAATGAATGTTTTTGTTTGTCACTGTATTTCAATTTTTGTTTATTTGCCGCTGAGTTTTGCTATCTGTTGGTCCATTGCATTCTGAAAATGTATAATTACTTTGTTTTGCTAGCCTAATCTAAAACTTATACTTTCTGTTTTCCAATCCATACAAGAAAAACAAATTCTGAACACATTTTTTTCGGATTATAATACTGAGTGGCATAATCGAAATGGGATCCGATGAGAAAGCTAATTTTACCTCGGACTTTACCTTTCCTTCAAATTAGCCTTCAATGAACAAAGAATGTTTTAATTAAAATTTATAAACGTTTTCCAGTTACCAAAGTTCCAGAGCGTCCACTTCAGAAATAACCAAATTCGGAGAAATGATACGGTGTTTCCTTGTTTGCTCGCTTTGTACTCAAGTAATAAGAACGCTTGATTCCTGCGAAGTAGCTTAAGCTCAGGTTATATTTTCCTTGATGCTATTTCAACATTAATTAAATTTAATTTAGTTAACTAAGGCAGTGAATAACGCATACAACATACTCTTTATTAATTATTACAAATTATGTACAGCGTTATCTTTTGTTGTTCTGACATTCAGACAATGTGGTAAATCTATGAAAGCAATGATATATCGTGTTGGACAAAATATACTCGTATTGGCAAATAATTGGAAATAAAGGCTCGTGGCTTTATTTGAGCTTTATTCTTACTAATGAGATCTCCCATTCAACTCCTTTTTAGACTGTGGCATATATTTTGACAATGTTTGTATAATAATTGAATGGTTTGTTGCGAAAAGGAGGTATGTCCAGCTGGGAGTGGAGTTTATGTAAAATCTTGCGATAAAATATATGTATATATTTGTTTTGTTAGATGACGTAGCTCCAATTTTTAGTTAAATGTGAATCATGAGATGTTTGTCTCTCTCATGTTTGTAGCAAGTTCATTCAATTTTCAACTTATTTTTATATTTGTTTGACGAAAAAGTGATTTATTAACAATTGTGGTAAGAAGCATCTACCATATTTTTGCGGCAAACTCTTCAATTGTGGAGCTGTCTTGTATAAGTATCAATACCATCATAGCAGGTTATGAGGTTTTTTGAAATGAAAATAAATTTTATTCTGGGACCATTGCCCCTTAAGACTAATTATAATGGACAATGTAATGGCGGCCTAGCTGCTGTATGTATAATTTAGAAATATAATAAAACCAAGAAAAATACAATTAAAATTAAATTAAGGAATTGAAAAGGAATTTAAATTACAATATAAAGGAATAAAGTAATAATACATGTTTTAAAATATCACAAGAAAAACAAATTACATCTTAAAGTTAGAAATTTAAAATAAGCCACAAAAACAAAAATAGGAAAAATAAAAAAAAAATCAATGAAAATATACAGTAAACAAAGCTAAGAAATATAAATTATACGGAAAAATAATGTATCTTGTCTGATAAAATAATATAATTATGCCGAAACCAATTATACAAATTTAGTGCAATAGTACTAAAATAATGGTGTAAAAAATCAATATCATATTTTGAATATCTATATTTAATTATAAAAAATATTTTCTTCAACTATATGACTATTAGAATATCTAACAAATAAACGAACAGATGAGATTTGAAGCTATTATGAATGGAGGAATGGCGAATGATGGAAGGAAGGGAGTTTCAGAAGTTAGAAGCTCTAGAAATAAGGGAACGTTTGAAGGATGTTGTGTTAAAGGGAGTTAGGTAGAGATCTGAGAAACGGGATCTGGTTTTGCGAGAACTCACTGATGATTTTAATGTTAATGCTTTAAGGATATAGGGAGGTGACTGAGAGGAAAGTGATTTGTAAAGGAAGGAAACAAGGAAGTATTGTCTTCGGAAGGAGGGAAAGAACCATTTTAATCTTGGGTAGTTGTGAGATACATGGTCGTAACCATGTTCGTCATAATATGTGGATTTAATGTGTCCTCGCAGAGTATGTCAGTCTGATTGTGCAATATTAAGCTATGTTCTCACGGGGCAAAAAGACGAAAGCGTGGCACGCCTTCGTTTTCTCGTTCGTGGTGCTTGCCTGGAGTGGGGGAGAAAAGTGAACTAGCCGAGAGTCGTGGACAGTTCACACGACCGCGATTCAGATTGCACCTTGAAACCTACCAGTTTTGAGTTCAGTTTTTATTGATATGTTGGCGAAAAGATTGATAGAGTCACGTGGACATATAAAAAAACGGAAGAAAAGCTTTGTTGGGTCAGGAACTGGATACTCGCAAGAAAAATCATCGAATATTAATAAAACAGTATCCTTAAGAACAACAATGGGGGAATATCCTTCCACCATATTAAAATCGGTAAATATTAAAAATATTTTAAAACAGTATCCTTATAAAGACAACAATGGTGGAGTATCGTTCGGATCCTGGAATATTTCATCATATTATCCATTTTTGTTCTAAATAAACCACTCTCTTAACTAACTCTCTCGATTGGCGTGGTCCACGCCTGAAAATCAAACAGGTTTGATACCGAGCGTGAGCGGTCGTGGACTCATTTCTTTCTAGATGACGTCAGAGACAAATTCACGCTACCTCGTTCAGAGGGAGGAAATTCCACGAATGCGTGGATCACGTGCCCCGTGAGAACGCAGCTTTAAACAGTTACATTCTATAGAGATCGTGGAGTTGTGAGGAATTTGTATCTAAGATTTTTTCTTACTTTTCCATACTTTGCATGGCATCTGTCGAAATTAGTTTCAGTATATGTGTTTTCTGGCTTTAAATTTTAATGTGCCTCCTCTAGGATAAAAAGAAAAGTTAGTTGCTTCTATAAAGTAACACGAAAGTATCTAAGTTTGTTTTTTAAAAACAGATTAATCACACGTTGGGATTTGGTTTATATGCTTTCTTCGGATTTCGCTTTCTTTTTTTATAATAATTAAGACACTACATTAATTATTATTTCAATGTGGAACACTAAATAAATTAAAATGGTAAACTTCGATTTTTTTTTTTGGTTTAGTATTTAGATAATATTGCATTGTTCCAGGCAACTTGTAAAATATTATTTTTTTTGTTTTTAATATTTCTTTCTTTTATTAAAATATCAATATCTGATAAGTAACCGTTTAAATAAAACATTAATATCTATTATGATCAAGATTTAAAAATTCATATTATCACCTCTTTAGATCTATTATATGCATTTACTACTATTTAACATATTTTATTTAATGATATTTTACCCATTTCTAATAATTAAATGTATAAACCACTCTTATATCATTTGAAAATGATATCTTTAAATCATATGAATATCTAATAACTTATGCTCAAATTTATTATGAAATAATAAAAACCTTTCTAAAGTAAAAATATATAAATTTATATAGTTTTTATATTGCATCTACGTTTAATAATAATGTTAAAATTTTATTAGAACCAGACAATAATAAAAGAGTTCTCTACTTTATTGGCTAATAAAACTTTATATCCTTTGAGTCTATATTTATGTGACATAAACATGAAAGTTAAACATAAACATAGGATGGCTTCCTATGTTAAAGTTTAGCAGTAAAACGGAACTTGTGGAAGGTCCTCTTTTTTTTGCTTTTAATTACTTGGCCACTTCTCATCTTGGGAGCTTCTTTATCGCACCATCTTAATTAGTCCATATGTGATTTTATATATATATATATATATATATATATATATATATATATATATATATATATATATATTGTTATGTTTGTTTCTTTGTTGTTAAAGGTTATTTTACTGAAATTTCTATTATTTTGAAGTTAATTTAATTTGTAAATAAAATTTTGAGGGAATAGCAAGGGTTCAGCTTTTCAAAGATAACGATTTTGACTCAAGAATATATTTTTCAAATAAAGAAATAAAAACATTTTACAATTATATTACGTTTTTTAATTAACGTAGTTATAATTAAATACCTTCTTTCTTCTCAATGTGACTGTAGGTTCTCACAACCCAAATGTTCCCCAATTTATCCTTCTTGCATGAAACTTCCTTCTTTTTCTTCCTTCGCCAGCTTATTCAAAACTCCTCTCATCCAGACTGCTAGTATAATTTGTTGTTTCTTCACACATGTGACTTTTTAAATATCAGATAGATGTGATGTTTCAAATTCCGAGAGATGGGAGCAAGAGGTGTTGTCGCCTCGAAGTTCGATAGAAGAGAGCGGCTAAAAAGAGAGCATTGTTGATTCATCGGAATCCAGGAGCATAGTGAGCTAAAAAGACGCCATCCCAAGCGTCCTTTCAAAAAACCGTTAACGGCCAAATCTGCTTCATCATGGCCTTCATATTTATTACGTCTTAACTTACAATAACTATATAAATTTTAAATTATACAATAAAAAACATTTTAAAAATCCTAATAATTTTTAACATATCTCAATTTAAATTGATTAGCAAAAATCACGTAACAATTAGATCGGCGGCGAACTCTCGCTGGCGCCAAATTCAAACTTGAATTCTTTTAAATTACAATTTATCTCGACTCCGAAATATCATTACAATATATATATATATATATATATATATATATATATATATATATATATATATATATATATATATATATATATATATATACATATATATGTATATTTTAAAAAACTATTTATTGATATTTACAACGGTAGATGAATATACATCAAGTAAATTTAAGGAAATGATTATAATGACATGTAAATAACTTGTGAAGAACTACTCACTAGTAGCACTTCAAAAAATGTTCTAAACTAGGTCTCTTAGCCATCTTCTTTTCAGACGCCTCGGTGGGTTATCAGGTATTAAATGTGAAGCAAGTTGGGCGGCTAATGGATTCATGTGGGAGTGCAGTTTACTATGAAAGGATTGGTATCTGGTTTGAAATAAAAAATGTTAAAAGATTTTTTATTGAGCTAAATAAAAAGCTGGCTTAAAATACAAGAAACCGTTCTTCGTTTCCGACCACTTTTACTAAATTTACTAGACAACCGTTCAAAGCTTCCATTAAATTACAAAAGACTTACTTGGGGTAATCATGGTGGTATAGAAGGATCAATACAATTAGGATTGATGAATTAATTGCCGCTTTTATCGGAATTATTTTATTTGAAAATTAGTTTCGAATGTTAAACATCCATCATTAGTTCTAAAACATACAAAATTTTCAAAACATCAGCACTATGTTACATTGATTATATATACTAAAATAACAAAAAAAAAAAAAATAAAATAAATCAAATATATTGGTACTCACCTGAGGTGGTCAAACGGGTTTCTGAAATATATCAAGAGTGGAAGGGGAAGGGCCAGGTGTTTTGGGGAGTTTACTGGGTTCTCCCTATGGCTAATTGGATTTTTCGGTTCCTATTGGAAAAAAATTTAAAATGGGCCCATTGGGAATGTTCATTTGGTTATTTAAACAAAATTGTGGATTGGTTTATAACCATTTTATAATTTCTAATGATTCATAAATATTTACCTAATTTTAGGCTATTTTCTATTTGATGTAGTATTTTTATTCTCGAGTCTTTTTTGAGTTTATGGTTATTTTCATTTAGATGGCTAGCGAACTTGGAATTATGGATCTTATTATTGTATACTCTTATATGTTCTTTAACTCTTTGATTTACCGATCGTCCAGTTTTTCCCGGGTACTTAGCTTCACAGTCGTTACATTTTAGTCTATGTACAGGCTTTTTTGGAAATTGCCTCTTCTGTCTTTGGGTGAAGGGATTTTTTCCTTAATTGTTTTAGAACTTGTGATAAATAGAATTGGCATTTAATTAATCGATCCTAACAAAATGCTTATTTACATGACAGTAAGTAGAGCAATTTGGACATTCAGAGTTGAGCTTTGTGGCTCCACTAAACCAATTCTTCTCGTATCGAATTCTTACACTCTTAAAATCCTTCATAATCCTCAATGCTTCTTATAAAGTCACAAATAAACTTATTCATAAAATCTTTATGTTATTCATGCTGCTGCTTCGGCCCAACCAGATACTCGTACCTTTCCTTTCATAGTAAACTCCATACCCACTCGAATACACTAGTCTCCCAACTTGCTCCACACTTAATTCCCGATAATCCTCCGAGGTGTCTGAAAAGATGATCTTATAATGTAGAGCTTTTATTGAAGTTTTGCTGGTTAGTATTTTTTTAGATGTTATTTTAATCATTTTTCTCAAATTTACTTGTATTTAATGTGTAATATCAATAAATAGTTAAAAAAAAAAAATGATCTATATATTTATTTAAAGTACAGTCAATAAAAAATATTTTAACAATTTTTATTTAAAACGCATCAAGATACGAATCATCTGTGTCAATAAATGAATAAATATAAAATAAAACTTTTGATTCTAAAAGCCTTTTCTAATAACTGAATGATAATCACGTCACATGATAATCCAATAACTAAATATGTAAAACTCATGTTTGGCGTGTTTGATCTGAATGTCTAATAATCTATTAATTGTTAAATTACATCGCTGTCAGTTTTATATATATATATATATATATATATATATATATATATATATATATATATATATATACCAATATTATAATTTAAACGAACACTTTTAATGAATTTATAGCATCGAAATTCATGAAAATGGGTGATATGCTGGAAACTTCATGTGTAAACGCTGTTTTACTTAATCAATATTATCAAACTTTTCTGTTATAACTTGGCTTCATTGATTTTTTTATTTTATTTTTTTATTGATGATCGTATTATTATATCAAAGAGACGCTTCCTGTCTTTATTTCAGATTACAAAACACATCTAGCCGAACTAAGAACCTAATGACATGAAAAGATCTTGTAACGAATCTACCTATTAATTACACTCAAATGAAAACTCTCTATTAGGAGGACACGAAGCCAATTTCTTTTCAGACACTATAGTAGGCTATGGAATAGGTAGCAAGTTTAGAGACTAGCGGGTTTGAGCGTCTATGGAGTTGATTGTTAAAGGATATATGTATAAGATTTTAGCCAAATCATCCATATCAGCTTTTGTCACTAATGAAGATTTAAAATAGAAATAGAAATTGATATAAACTGATGTTATTGCCGTCATAAGGCCATTATATATCCATCCCTTTCTATTGTTTGTTTATAGTGTAAAAAAGGGACAAAAATCTGAAAATTGTCTTTGGGTCAAGTTCTCAAGCTCTCAGGAGAATAAACGAATTTTTATTATTATTATATAACGAATGGTTAGAATGAGGTTAATGTAATTAAGCAATTAGTGCTTTATTCGAGGGAAAATTAATAACAATTAAATTTAACTTTAAAACACATTTTTCACAGATTATATTTTATCCCAAACCTCGGAATTTCCCAATTCCGTGAATATAAAAATTTATTTTCCGCAGGGAAAAGTGCTGTGAATAAGAATTAGGTATACATTTAAAAAAAAATAAATGAAATTAAACAAAAAGTAAAGGATTTTCTTGAAACCTGTTTTTACCCCCCCCCTTTTTTTGTTAATGAATATTTCGAATATATTGTTGCTATTGTTATTTTTTATTTTTTCGAGTTCGGCTACCTGTGGACCACGTTCAACAATCTTTTTCTTACTCTTACGTTCTTCCTAATATTTCTTCATTACCTCTGCCTGATATTTTCTCCTTTTATCTGACTACTGTCTACTAATTTGTGTTTTAACCATTTCTGGAAATTAGATCTTGTTGATTGCTGTCCGAAATTTGTCTCTGTCCCACATTAAATTCCATTGTATATTTGGCATCATCATATCTTCTTTTACCATCCGTATCCATGTATTCGTTTTCTGTTTTTGGAGGCTGTGTATGGAATTATTTCTGTATTACTTTTTAGTTTAAAACCTTCTCCAGTCTCTCTTGGTCCTAATATTTTTCTCTCCTTCTTTTTTTGTTTAGAAACAAACATTCAGAGGCACATACTGTTATTGTTATTATTTGTTATTTCTTTATATTATATTGTCTTTCACTCTCAGAATATTAGTGTTTGTTATATTTATAATTTGATAAGGTTAAAAAAGATTTTATATTTAATTGTGATAACCTTTACCTTTATAGTTAATTTAGAAAACAAAAACTTAAATAATAATAAAAACTAAAATATAGAGCATCCTTTGAGCGGAAGGACTGCTTCGCCTTCAATGCTGGAGGTAGACTCGACCAGTCATACTCCACGGCCTTGCACTAAAATTAAACAGGCGCTCTTTTAATTAAATCTTTAATTAAAGATGGCTGGCTGGCTACCTTCTCTCTCCTCTCAGATCTCAAATAGCTTTGAGTCTCGTGTCCACTACTTTTCTAATTAGAATCTAATATTAATTCGTCTTCTTTATGTTTTCCGAATCAGATGTATTATTTCTGAATTTTTCACCATATTTTATATTTGAATGGCTGTGTTAAATGGCGAAATGAGTATTATGTAACGTAGGTTGTTGAGAGGGATAAATAAAAAAAAAAAGGTAATGTTTGAGATTAAAAAAGTAATTTTTCTATTTTGCCAATGTTTTGGCCATAACATTGATGGCCGTAATCAGAGCAGATGGAAAATTAAATTAAAAAAATTATCTCAGTTTAGATCAAGGATTAAAGCAAGAAAAAAAGGTACTTGTTTTTCGATATATATTTAAAATCGGGTAGGATCAGTGTACTGATATAATGTACATTCATTTTTTGGTTATAGATAACAATGGGGTGTATAAAAAAAATGACCGTTTCTTAAACAAATATTTGTATTATTATTTCTTTGATATAAAATACAATTAATACTCAAAGTATAGTCCATTGTTATCTACCGTCATTACCCATCTGCTAGCCAATTGCTCGATGACACGCTGATTCCATTCCTTGGAATGGCTGTCAAAGAACTCTTGGACAGCATTTTCAACTTCCGCAAAATTATCAATTTTTTTCCCTTGAAGACAATGGGCCATGGATCGAAACAAGTAGTGATGGACTATATGGTGGATGAGGCAGGAGTTCAAACCCATGAAGTTCTGTAAACTTTTCTTTGGCTCGACTGCTGATGGTTGAGGAGTAAGTCCGTGGGGACCAGTATACAGGTCTTTTCACCTTCCCCATGGAGAGAAGATGACGACTAACAGTATCTTTCGACACACCACACTCCCTGGCAAGTTCGCGATTACTTGTGGACGGATTTGACACAACAGCTTCCTTCACAACCTCATCAATATGCATTTATTATTTACCAATACTTAATAATCTATTTAGAGCATTCTTTAAGCTTCTTTACTAACACTGGACTTCTTGAAAAAAAGCCTCAGTTCTGTTACTTATTTCAAAGAAGAAACCAGTGTCCTATAGACTTTTGAACTCTGGAATTTGATAAAACGATCCTTTTTTTTTTTTTTTTTTTTTATACGCCCTCTTATATGGTTATGTAAGTAAGGTGGTTCTTACTGGTGAGGTTGATATTACCTGCGAACACCAAGTCTATACAAGAACCATCACGTGTTGTGACGTATTTTTTGTTTTTTGTTATTAATGAGTCACACTAGAATAATATTAATATTATTATAATTAATAATAATAATAGTAATATTTTTTAATAGTAATAATAAAAACAATTATTTTTTTTTTATAAATAAGCAGCAATACTAATTCTAACAGACGCACAGTGGGGCAAGTAGCCCTAATTGTTGGCATAAACTAAATATTCTTACTTGCATCTTAAATAATCATCAACATTGGTTCTTAAAGCTGTATATCATACATTGAAAAACCTAAATCACTCACTTTATTTGTGTACAATACGGAAAAACTTAAAAAACAGTAATTAAAAAAATTCACACTTTTCATTAAAATAAGTAACACACTTTCTATCAACAACATTTCCTCATCATCTTCGCTGTCTTCTTCTTCTGTGTCAGGCCTATTTTCAAAAGGAAAACAAAGAAAGTTTAAAGCCTCTGTTGGTAGTGACTTATTTTTTTTCTTAGGTAGTTTTCGTTTGCTTGTTAGAACTGGGTATGAACTCAACAAAAAGTTAATGAATATATCCTGCTTGGATTTTTCTCGACTACACTTCCGTAATGTTCACGATATTTTTTGAAATCCTTGTTACGAGCTTCCTGTGCTTCTTGTACCATGAATAAGAAACTTGTCGAGGGTCGGTGACATCGGGTACCATGGGCACTTTTCTACATAATACTTTGCAGTACCATGAGCAAACTCTTGATAGGCATTATTATTAATTTCGTGCCCTCTTGATATTCCTATCAGTATTGTATGAAGCCTTTTAATTAGTTCAGCATCAACTCCGGTAATTTCTGACGAAATATCAGCATGAGAGAAAAATCGCCCAGCCTTAATTCCATCGTTACTATTTCCAAAGCCAGGTTTAGGCATGTCAATAATCAAACCACACTTTTTTTAAAAAAACTTTCTTGGATTCGACTCTTGGTTTCTTTAACAACTTGTTTGTCTTCATTGCTGCGGTCTTGCCATTTTTTTAGTGGAAGCTTGTAGGATAGGTGTATAATAGGTCTATAGGATAGGAAATAAAATGATTTTTTCGTCTATGCACTAACAAAGGAGAAATATTTTTTCTGATGCTGGGGCAGATTGGGGCAAGATTTTTCAACGAAACCATAATATTTAGATAATGTACTAGAAGATGGTGGAAAAAAATATGCTTGGACGGGTTTGGAAGGTTACTAAACCATTCGCTACAGATAAACTAAAATCAATAATCTTATTTTATTATACTATTAAGGCAAATATAATCCTATATTTCAAAATTATATACCTGAAAATGATGATTCCATGCTATAAAAATATATAAGTATTAAAACTGTATGTGAAAAAAACAAAAGATTTGTTAATAACAAATTGATGCAGACACTGACATTGATGCCACTGAACATTGTCTACTTTCACCGATTATCAGTACAAGAAATGACAGTTATCAGCTTGAGGAATGGCATTATTTTGTTCTGCAGAGCCTAAACTAACAGATAATTAAGTCATCAAGTTAAAAGGAAAATTTTAGTTTTAGGACTTCCATTGGTTTGCCCTACTGTGGGACGGTTGCACTCTTTAAACCCAGTTAGTTCCCTGATTCATCTGTTTTGATTAATTTTTATAATGATTTTTTTTTTAAATTTCTATCTGCTCTTGACGGCCGTCAATTCTATGGCCATTATCAAACGTTACTCAAGTTTTTACTGATCTCTCTCAATATCTCACTTTATATATTATCCTTCAATATTTTTTTTTTTTTTTAAGCTAAGTGTCGATGTTTCCTAGGGGCTCTAAAAATCCCTGTTGGAAGGCTTTCTCTTTTGGACGATTGCCAGCCGCTGAGTCCTGTCGTTGGGCATTAAGCTTCAGCTCTAATCCTATTGGTGCTATCTTCTCCTAAAAGGAGCCAACCTTACAGGAGTAGGGAATTTTAGGAAACCACTTAAGGGTATTGCTTGGAAGTAAAGTTGCCACTGAATCCTTGTTTTATATTTATTAAGTGTTTTATTCTGATCGTCATGCATATATCAAATTAAATAAAAAAAAAAAAAAGCCTCTAGCACTACAATCGTTAAAGGGTCTTGGGTTATGTACTCAGGCAAGGATGTACTATTACTGGGGCAACGGTTGTGAAAGGAATCTTGCTCAACCGCCAGGTTTTTTCCCCAATTAAGGCTACCCATTTTATAGTGGGTGAGTGCCCCCGAAGGGTCTCTCGTCCTCGAAGTCGAACCAAGGCAAAGCCAAATGAAAATAAATTTTCTACCTTCAGTTGGACTCGAATTTTTTTTTTTGCAATATATTAGTTATCTAATAATAGGGTGGAACAAAGAATTGGAAGAGCTATTCGGGGAACCGAATATAATGGCGGTCATCAAGGAAGGAAGGTTGCGGTGGCTGGGACATGTCCAACGGATGCCGGACGAGAGGCTGCCGAAGAGGATGATGGATAACAGATGGGATGGTACCAGATTAAGAGGAAGGCCTAGAATAAGGTGGCAGGATAATGTGGAGGCGGACCTGAAAAATCGAGGAATTAGGGGATGGCGAAGAAAAGCGATGGATAAACTCCTATGGTCATCTCTTCTGCCTGAGGCCAAGGTCCATCTAGGGCTGTAGAGCCAATCAAAAAATAAATAAATAAATGAATTAGCTATCTGATATACATTATTTAACTATTTATTTTCATTATATACATCCACTCATTTAGTGGTTGTATTTTTGATCTTAAAAGAATTTTTTCGGTTTTCTTTTTTTACCTTATATTTGTTTAATATTTATGACATTTTTGTTTTCTTTTCTATTTTAAATTCACTTTTATTTTTCATATATATATATATATATATATATATATATATATATATATATATATATATATAAATGCTGTCTTATCTTCAGAGACTTTTAGAACTTTTTATCGAAATAAATATAACTTCACTTATACTTTTTATTTCACATTATTTTTTTTACAATATGTAACCTTCTGATATTTTAACACATATGATTTAAAATACATTATGACTTAAAATATCAATCGATATTTTTATATAATTATTAATGTGATTTGATACCCTACATTACTCCTCTCCCAGTAACATCAGTATGTTACGATATCAATTTTGACTTTGAGATTACATTGTCATGCAAAAAAAATAAAGAACACTGTCTAAATAAACACATTTTCTAAACTGCATAACCAATTTTACAAAACATAATTATACCTAACATACTCGTAATTTACATAACAATTATTTTCTCTTTCTAAAAAAAAAAATAATCATACCATAATAAATTCGAAAAAATAAATAAAAATAAAATGTTAATAATCCACTTCACTCATGTTAATCACTAGAGTAACATTTCGCATTGATCACTGCAGGTAACGCTGGGGAACCTGACTCTTTTACCCGTTTTTTTGTTGTTACCTCATTCCTGGATGCTGAAAATGGAACATCCTGATTAGTCATTAAGGGCTGTGGCTTCATAGGCATTGTCAATAATCTTGGTTGTTGATCCGTCCTACATGTTGGGTCCTCAGGGTCCAAAATGTAAGCAGGCTTCAACCGATCTAATGAGATATTCACCTGTTTTCCTTTGATCTGAAGGGTGAAGTACTTTTCTTGCCTTGATATTATAAGGTAGGGTCCTTCATAAGCTGGCTCAAGGGGCTTCTTTATTCTATCTACTCTCACAAAAAACATGGGTGCACACCCTGAGATCTTTATGTATAAACACACTTCTTGAATTTTTCTTTTCTGATTTAATTGGTTTGAGAGCATTCATCTGCTCTTGTAAACGGGAGAGAAAAGTGCCGTGTTCCATGCGAGATGTCTTCTCTTCAAAAAATTCACTTGGCAGTCGAAGAGCTTTTCCATATACCATGTGAGCAACTGAATGATTGCCATCATCTCGGAGAGCCGCACGTAAGCCAAGTAAGACTGTAGGTAAGGTTTCTGTCCACTTCGGAGAATTGTGAGCTTTAATAGCCGCTTTTAGAGTCCTATGTAAGCGTTCGACTTTGCCATTACATTGAGGATGGTATGGCGAACTTCTCTGCAGCTTTATACCACAAATGCTAGCCAGATTTTTAAATAACTGTGATTCAAATTGTCGGCCTTGATCAGTAATTACTTTAATAGGTGCACCAAATCTGCAAATCCAATATTTGTAGAATGCTTGAGCCACAGATTCAGCTGTTATGGTCCGCAATGGTATGACTTCCATCCACGATGTAAACCGATCAATCGCAGTGAGGCAGTATATCTTGTCGTCGGATGGCGGAAGAGGGCCGATTATATCCAAATGTATTACACTGAAACGATCGTCTGGTTCTTCATATTGTCCTATTGGTGTTTTTGTATGACGTATTACCTTGTTGCTCTGGCAACCAATACAGGCCTGAGTCCATTCTTTAATATCTTTCTTAATACCAGGCCATATAAATTTTTCTGTTACTTGTCGGACTGTAGACTTAATCCCTGCATGAGACAATGAGTGGATACTGTTGAAAACTTGTCGTCTGTATTGTTTAGGAATATATGGTCTAATTTTAGAAGTTGAAATGTCACACCAAAGAACCTGTCCATTCGGAAGAGGGTGTTGTTTCAACATTAAGGAAGAATCGGATTCCTGTAGCAGTTTAAGGTCTTGATCGCCTTTTTGACTAGCTGCAATTTTGTCATAATCTAAAACGGTCATGGCATCGAGTCTTGATAATGTGTCAGCCACACTATTGTCGTTTCCGCTGACGTGTCTGATCTTGGTTGAAAACTGAGATATATACTGTAGATGACGCTGCTGTCTTGGAGATGCTTTCTCATTTTTCTGTTGGAACGCAAAAATTAAGGGTTTGTGATCTGTATAAATAGTAATGTCACTTCCTTCGATCATATGTCTAAAGTGTTTTTTATAGACAGATAAATACTCAATAGCTCTCTATCATAAGTGCTATAATTTCTCTGAGCTGGGTTGAGCTTTTTTGAAAAAAAAGGCTATAGGCTTCCAGCCTTGATTTTCAAACTGCTGTAGTACAGAGCCAATTGCGGAATCTGAAGCATCTGTAAATAATGCAATAGGAAGATTTGCATTTGGTATGGCAAGCAAAGCTGCGTCTGCTAGGTCTTTCTTACACTGTTCAAACTGTTTAACAGCTTCTTCTGACCAATCTATTTTTGTGCGATCGTTCTTCCTTGCTCCTTTTAAATATTCATTCAGTATAGCTTGAGTCTTACTTGCATCTTTAAGGTATGGCCTATAAAAATTTACCATTCCAAGAAATGCACGGAGTTTATGTACAGTCTCGGGAAGTTTTATGTCCATGATCGACTTAACTTTTCTGGATCAGGTTTTGTACCTTGTGCTGTAATCTGATAGCCTAAGAATGTGATCTCAGCAACACCGAATATAGACTTAGACATGTTTACACGCAAGCCGAACCTGTGCAGCCTCTCTAGCACCGCCTTAAGGTGATCTCTATGTTCTTCTTCAGATTGTGAAGCTATCAACACATCGTCTAAAAAAGAAAAGCAGAAAGGTAAATCTTGAAGCACCTGATTGATAAATCTCTGAAATGTAGAAGGAGCGTTACGTAGCCCAAACGGCATGAAATTAAACTGAAACAAGCCAAACGGAGTTATTATTGACGTTTTCTCTTTATCTTCGTCTGCTATTGGTATATGGTAATAAGCTTGAATCAAATCGATTTTGGTAAAAATTCGCTTACCTTCGAGAACAGAACTCACATCGTCTATTCTAGGGATAGGGTAGCGATCAGGAACTGTTATGGCGTTTAATCGCCTATAATCTCCACATACGCGCCAGGTTCCATTTTTCTTGGCAACTAAATGTAACGGGCTGGCCCATTGTGACTTAGATGGTGATATAATACCTTCGTTGATCAGTATCTGAAATTCTTGTTTTGCAATCTTCATCGCCTCTGGTCCTAGCCTTCTAGATTTCGAGAATACTGGAGTGCTTTCCTTTGTATTTATATAATGTCTAACTTCATGTTTCACAGGTGGTGGAAAAAATGACGGTTTTGTAATTTCCGGATACATAGACAATAGTTGGGAAAATTTATTATTGCTCTGCAAAGTGCTAACAGTATCTGCAACTGAAACTTCTGCAATTTCTCCGTTTACGGACATATTTGTATTAATATCTATTAGTTTTTTATTTTTTAGATCAATTAATAAGCCAAATTTATGGAGAAAGTCAGCGCCAAGTATACCTTTTGTTGTTTGAGCTATAACAAATGGCCATTGAAATTGTCGTTTAAGCCCAAGGTCAATATCGAGGAGTTGTGAACCGTATGTGCAAATTTCTGTTCCATTGGCTGCAAATAATTTAAAATTAGAACCTTTTTCTTTTCTATTGTTTTTGGCGGGAATGATTGACACATCAGCTCCACTATCCACCAAAAAAGTCTGTTTGCTGTTTCGATCAGTGATAAAAAGTCTGTATGTGCGACCAAAAGGAATTTCAGCAACAGTTGGGGTCGCTACATCTGCTACTGCTTGGAGTTTCCCTGATTTTCAGGTTTTCCGTGGTCTGTTTCCCACTGACATGGAGCTTTACATTTATCTAATCGACATTTCGGCCCAAATCTAAAATGAAAATAACAATATTTTCCTCCATCTTTATACCTACCTCGGCTTTGACTTCTACTTCGACTTCTGCGAGGTGCTATATTTATATCTCGAGACCTACCGATACGTTTAATCTCTTTATCCATAGCCTCTAACTTAGCAATTAATTGAGGAAACGAAAAAGAGTCTAGAGTGCTAGATTTTGGTTCACGAACCTCTTCCATCATATTTTGTGGCCGTATCTCCCAAATTCGGTCTCCAATATCCGCCAGTTTATCTAAATCCCCATCACTAATAGTTAAAATACTTCTGATTTGACTCGGAAGCTTATCAAGCCAGAGTGTTTTAATTAATTTATCGGAAACTTCCGATGTAGCTAACCCTTTCATTTTCCTCAGAAGCTGACTTGGTTTCATGTCACCAATGTCCAAGCCACTGATTAATTTGCGGATCTGACGATCTTCACTTTCTATAAATAGTTAATAAACTTTCTTTGGCTCTTGTATACTTGTCTTTTCGTCGTCCGATTTTACTAAGTCCCAAATATTTTCTACAGTTTTTAAATCCAACTGAGCCATTAAATAATTAAATTTTGTCTCTTCCCTAGTTACATTCGAAAGCTCAAACTGGGCCTCAGCTTGGCAAAACCATATTTCGGGCCTTTCCACCCAGAACGGGGGCAATTTTATAGCTACCCTGTCTAAATGTAAATTGGTTTTGTGCTCACCTTTTTCGCCATCATCACTCCCGTCTTGTGGCATCGTGAACGTCGGGGTCACCAAATTGTTGCTGTCTTATCTTCAGAGACTTTTAGAACTTTATATCGAAATAAATATAACTTCACTTATACTTTTTATTTCACATTATTTTTTTACAATATGTAACCTTCTGATATTTTAACATATGATTTAAAATACATTATGACTTAAAATATCAATCGATTTTTATATAATTATTAATGTGATTTGATACCCTACATATATATATATATATATATATATATATATATATATATATATATATATATATATATATATATATATATATATATAACCCTGGTGAAGGTTTACAAGCAAGCCGAAACGTTGAGTTGGCACAATAAATTAAAACTGTTGTTTCAATTTTTATATCGTTTTTTAGAAAATTAAGAACTGATTGTTTCATTGTCTACACCTGAGTTTGACGATGGTTTGCATATTTGAAATTCCTGATTCTATCGTATTCACACGTTTATTTAAAGTTTAGATTTTTTAAGCGCAGTAAATACTTTTCATAGTGTCTTCTCTTTCCCTTATTGTGGTTAAAAAAATAATTGTTTCATGTGCCAATGCCGAATTGATGAATTTTATCATCAATCATTGACATAGCTATCAATGTCTAAAAAGTCTAATAACTGCTTTTCTTTTCTTTCTTTTTTTTTAATTGTATCGAAAATTAAAGGATACCAATAATTCATTATTTTACAACTCTTGAGTTACTGCTTTTCTCCTTGGCAGGACTCAACAATATCCCAATGATTTTATCGTTACGGGTTTAGAACTCGACCCTATAATGGCAACTGTATTATCACGCCCTTGGAGTGGGCGGCAGTGATTAAGACTAAAATAAAAAGGACCCTCGGAAGAAGTGTTCATTAGCGAAGTAATCAAGTGCATGGAAGTCGTTAGTGAATTCTCGAGGAGGTGCCACCATACTGTGCCCAAGTAGTGATTCCTTACTCCTGCTCCTGTAAGGGTCAGGCTGTTCAAAGGATACTCCTTCATTTGCATCCTTTGCATAATCCCATACGGTTTTATAGTTTCTTTATGGGGAATTGTAATAGTACCCATGTTACTAAATCCAGTACACATTGTAAACATATTGTAGAGTGTATCAAATATGCGATTATTTTTGATTTCACTGCCTTCTTAACGAGTAGTTAGAAGGTAAACATACTAAAAGTCCCCGCCCCTGGAGGGTCAGCTAACTGTGGAGGGAGGGAAGAAGTTCAATTTTTTTGGTTTTTCGATTATATCTCGAAAACGGTGGACTCTAGAAAAACATGTTACAAATTAAAAGTAAAGTTAATTTAATTTCCTATAAAATTAATTATATATACATTTGTCGATATTCCAACGGTTTTCGACATATACGTAATTGAAAATCGATGATTTCGGGAAAAAGAAATGTTACCTCACTTTTTGTCAGACTTTTGTTTCTAGTTCCTTCCACGATCGTTTCTCGGAAAAACATGTCGTAATCAAAGTTGTAGAGCATTTTATTTACTTTAATTTTGTATATACGTTTGATGGCATTTTTTTTTAATTTCTAAAATCATGGATTTTTATAACGTATATCTCGAAAATCGTTGAAATTTTGACAAATAAGTATGTATCAATTTTATAGGAAATTAAACTAGCTTTAATTTTGATTTGTATAATATTTTTCAAGAGTCCACCGCTTTCGAGATATGTTCGAAAAACACTAAATGAGGACCTTCTCCCCTCTCCCCCCTCCCGTTAGCTCACCTCCTAGATACGGGGACTTTTAGTATGTTTACCTTCTAACTATTCCTAAGGCAGCTGTGAAGTCAACAATTATCGGATATTCCATGGACTCTACGTCCCTCATTTCAGCGCTCATTGACTGGACTAATTAGGAAATCTAGAAGACAATGCAGACTTGTAATCCCCTATATATGAAACTGTCTACTGTTTTATTTCTAATACTTAAAAGTAATTAAGTCTTTCCTAATGTTTTAATGATTGGTTTTCTCATACTTTTCTTTTTCGTGGGGAGCTTCGATCAAAGTGCGACTTAAATGACCAGGGAAAAATGGTAATTGCACTATGACCCAGTTTAGGCATGGTTCGAAAAGCTTCTTACAACTTTTGGACAAATAGGAGGTTTACCCTTAGCGATGTTCAAAAGTTTCTAACAAATTGGGAAAGGTTCCTCATGGAATCAACTTCCGAAAAACCAAATGAAAAAATATGTCATAGTAAGGTTTCTATGTTCTAAAAATTGTTTAAACCTGGTCATGACTTTTAAATATACGAGGGATCAGTCCAATGGAAAAGTTAGAAGTACTGAATTAACGAATCATTATTATATATTTATAATATTCCTGCTACACGATTGATGGCTATCATCCGTATTTTTATAGCTTTGATGACGCCATTAAATGTGGCAGAAACGTAATAAAATAATGGTTAATTTTTTTTCCTATTGACTAGTCACTCATACATCAAGACATATTCATTTCCAGTCTGCAAATCTACCTGTCAGATTTTATGTTACAAAAGATATTTTTAATAACAGAGCAATACACTATCAATATATAAAGCAATACACCTAAATACAATATCAAGAGTACATCTGCGATTCCTTAAGAAATAAATGAAACCTAGAAACATAAGAATATTTATCTTTGTAAATAAGGATTAATAAAATCCATTTTATTTTTTTGCATTATCTGCAACTATTTTCGGCAACACTAAGTATTGTAATATTCAAAGTTTTCTATCTATAATAATTTTCGATAAATCCTTTAAAATCCAACAATATTAAAAAAATTGAGTTTTGAAACAATTACCTTATTAGTTGATCATTTAATATATTTGTTGATACATACACACAATATAAATACAAATACATATAGTTCCAATTATATTCCAGATACAAGCCTCTAAGTGAGGCTGACAAAGGGCCTGACCCAACCCGATGCCCGCCGCACAGAGGAAGATCAGATATTGCCAAAATCCGCTGATATTCAATGGCTCGTCGGAAATTGATTCGGTTTCAAGTTTCACTGCCGTGAATCTAAGTTTAGTATTCCAAGCTAGTTAGTGCTATTGGAATTTCCACCAGGAGGGGGCGCCTCCCGAATTCTCTATTAACTTCTAAATACCTTGCTTTAGCTAATAACATCGAAGATCATCTTTAAAAATTACTTAATTACATTTAGTATACATTTTTTTTTTTTTTACAAGTGTTTTTCATTTGTTTTAGCTGGGAAATGACTACATCTTCCTCCACGTCCAAGTATTCTTATGAACTTAACTTTGACATATAAATAAAATCATATATTACCGTTTTTCACATGACTGGGTATTATTTATGTTAGAACTAATCAATATATTGCACATGTATCGTTAAAGTGACTCATGTAAAAAAAAAAATTGTAAAATAATTTTGTTGTTATAACCTCTAGATAGAAGGTTTTTTTTGTTTTTTTTTTAAATGTACACTTATTGAAATTTACAACTGTACAAAATACGATTATGTTAAAACATGTTAAAACTTGAGAAGAACTACTCATCAGTAGCACTTTATTAAAAATTCTACACTAGAAGGTCTCTAGGCCATCTTCGTTTCAGATGCTTTGGAGGATTATCAGGAATGGAATGGGAAGCAAGTTGAGAAACTATCGGATTTGAGAGATTATGGAACTTACTATGAAAGGATAGGTATCTGGTGTGGGATAAATCAGCAACTTATGGAACATAAAGATCTTTATGGATAAGTTTATTGGTGACAAAGTAAGGAGCATTAAGGATTTTTCGAAGGATTTTGGATTGTAATGATTGGATACGAGATGAATTGGATGGTTCAGTAGAGCCCCAAAGCTCAACTCCGTACTTCCAAATAGATCTAATCATAGTCATGTAAATGAGTCTTTTGTAATTAATTGGAACCTTTGAAGGTTTGTCTAGAAAATATTGAAGTAGTCTGTAACAACGGGCAGTTTCTTGTCGTTTTAGTTTTGGGAAAGAAGTAAAAATGTATATACTTGACGCCAAAAGTTTAGATACAACATAAAAAAAAAAAAATAATAATAATATGGTGCCCAAAACTATTAATTCTTGCATCAGTGAACAGAATAGAATATAAAATGCTCTAGCTCTGTTAGTGGTACTCGAATTGAAAGTTTGTGAACTCATTCCTGATCAGAAATATAATGAAGAATATTTTTAGATATGTAATATTTGTCGTTAGGAGCTACCGTTTAGGAACTATGTTAGTTTATATAAAAAAAGTCGCATTTGAAATCTCTACATTCTTCCAACTTGGTCCATTTCATCATCCCTTCATTCATACTCAGTAGCGGTTTCGCCCGCTCTCATAAGTCAAGAGCTTAGATAGTTATCTTCAGCTAATCATTCAAGTTTGATTTTTTTTAAAGATTAAAAACTTGTATTGAGGTATGAAACTAAGCATTATTTCTTCGATGATATTTTCACACATAGCAGTAATTGAAAAGCTCCGCCGAAGAACGTTCTAAGCGACAAAATTTCCGAAGTGGCGATTCTAAAGTTTTTAAAATGTATATTAGTACATCTTGGTATTATATAGTACTCCGTTATGCTATTATCCATGTAAATATAAAAAATTAGTATGTAAATATAAAATCTAACTTACAAAACTAACTAAACTTTAGATTATGATTTTCTTTCACTGATTACTCAAAATTTTATGTTTGTCGCTTAGAACGTTTTTCGGGGGACCCATTCAAGTTTTAAATGTAGTTAAAATTATACTGATTAGGTGTTCAAAAAGTACTTAAAAGCATAATTAGACATCCAATTTTTAATTTTAATATATGAGTTGGTGATCCGGATGGACAGAGGCAATTATGAAACCTTCGGATAATGGACGGATATTCGGTAATCATTTTTATTGGCAGAAATGATTTTATTGATTTAAATTTCTAAGTATTAAAGTTGCTATGTCCTCTGCGTGAGTCCGGATCATACATTTATCTGAATACAGGGATGCTAGCCAGGACTTAATCTCCTGACAATTTATAAATGAGTATTTTTATGTAATTAATAATTATCTTCTCCAGAAGGTTATCGTGGGGCCAATGATTAAGATTTGTTAATTATAAAGGAGAGTACTCAAAATATACTAATTAATGAGTGGCATGCAAATGGTAAATGATTGACGGTTGAACTAAAAAAATAACGTATAATTAATTATGGATTGACATATAAAAATTACAACTAGAAATAAGAATCATAACTTAGGTTTAAAACTTATACGGTAACAAATAACTTAATCTAGGCTTATCTTCTTAATTCGAGGGTGACGTTATGTTGTGGGTTCATAGTGGTAAGCCGGGAGCTGCTAAGCTCCGAAGGATCCAGGAACAAGCTCGGACCAAAGACAGTTCAAGACCCCTCCATCTCCAAGACTCTCTCAAATACTGATCTAAAATATCGCGTTTACCCCAAATATTACCCGGTAAGGGATAGGCAGGTAGAGAAATATGTCTCACAACAACAAAGGACCCCCTGTCCCAGACCACCCATGGGGAGCTATCAAGGGGTTAGCTTATTGCTTATCACGCGAATATTATTCTGTTAATTAAAATTTTTTTGGTTTGATACATAGCAAAGTATATGATTGTATGTGAAACCTCGTTTCTGCCATTTAACGTGTGGTGATGTAGTTAAAATTTGGTACAAATGGGCTCAGTAATATTACTACTGAAAACTCTATTTCGGAATGGTATTAGCTACATATTTTTCGATTTTCGAACTTCTCTGGGATCCTTATGTCGCTCCACATATTTATATCTTTTTTAATAATTTAATTGAAAACAACTAAATTTTAGTATCAACTTCAAACTCTATATAGCACCGTACAATTATAACCTCTCATGTATCGGCCAATTTTGAAACCTCACTGATATCGCTTTTTTAATAACAAATTAACTGAAAATCTGCAGATTTCTAAACCTTCCTGGAGCTATAATGATGATGCGGTTAAAATTTGGTACGGATTGGTTCATTAGTGTTCGTGATTAGTGATCACAAACTAAAAATGTGAGTTAAGTAATTTGATCTTTTTAATTCTAAAATGTAAGTTGGGAAAAGCAGCTGATTATAGAAAGACGTATCGATCATCTATTGTTTTTCTCAATCAGGGAGAACTTTATTTTTTTTTTATTAAGGTAAATCACAAGCTAAGGTATTGGACAAGTTCAAGGAACCTGTAATATGACATCTTTGGTTATATATTTAGATTCTCAAAAGTTTATTTTATTGAATGTAAAATTGACAAATACACTAAAGCTTCCTTTCAAATAAATGTTTATAATTTTTTACAAAGAGACTAGTATTTTTAGCTCTATGGGCATGTTGTACCAGTTATGGTCATAGCCAAGACTAGTTATGGTCATGTGGCAAAATAAGTTTTAAACAAATGTTTTTGATAATTTAAAAATAAGTATTAATTAATGTACAACTAGAACTATAAAAATAATCTCAATACTAATCCAACGCAGTCTAACAAAAAAGTAAAATATATATATTTAAAAACACAATTACTTGATGCACTAGTTCACAAACTTTGTAGTTACTCATTAACTTAGAAAATAATTATAAAATTATTGTTGAAAATGGATTAAAACAACAATTTATCAAAGTGTAATTTATAGCATTCGGTTCACCTGCAGTACCGGCACAATATTCTAATCATACCCACTTAAAAATGAATGAATTAAAAGAAATCAAGATGTATTTTTTATAAACTATCTACTTATAATAGTTTTTTTAGACAGCAGTAGCCATCCGCGAAGTCCATAATATAACTAACAATATTAAGGAGTAATGGTCACATGGCAAATAGTAGGAAGGTATGTAGTATGGAAGTTTTAAAATGACATAATCAAATAAAGAAAATTCCAGTTTTTCTTTATTAGCTGAAAGAACGTTAGTAACACCAAAGAAAATTGAAATGAATATGGGTGACCATAATTCATATCCCGTATTTTTATACACCGGTTAGAGTCAGTTCAAAATTATTGTTAATTAAAATCAGATAGTTTAGCTCAATGGAGCTTGAATGGAAGCCTGAATTCTAATGGAAAGTTACATAACTCAATAACTAAAAATTAATGAATCAATTTCAATATAATTTCTTAAGAATCCTCACTTTTAAAAACGATCTTCCAAAAAAAAGGAGTATTTCAGAACACTATTTGAAGAAAATTATTATTGCGATAATTGTATTTACTTGCCCATAACTGGTAAGGTGACCATAACTAGTGATTTACCCTATGGTTTATGAACCCGTTCCCGTAATTACTTTTTTTATTTAAAGGCAAAAACTTTGATTGTTCTTATATTAACATATCATTAAATGTTTTATGGTATATATTTACACACACATATATATATATATATATATATATATATATATATATATATATATATAGAGAGAGAGAGAGAGAGAGAGAGAGTTGTAGATATATAGATATATAGAGTTGTCATTGAAGTCAGAGAGGAAGTGATGCTGGAGAGAGCTCAGGTGAGGGCGTTGCCCCGGGGATCAATACGTTAGGCCTACCGTCTACTCCCTCCCCCGGTCTCCCTTCACGGCCCTCTTATCTCCTATATATACCTATATAAATTATATTATATTATATTATATTTTATATATATATATATATATATATATATATATATATATTATATCATTATCAATAATATATTAATAATATCATAGCATAAGAAGCAAGAAAATGATAAGTGGTGTAGGCTGGAGAATGCAAGAAAAACGGCCTTCTTTAGAGCTAAAATTAACAAAAATGTAGATGTGACCAAATAATAACTTTAAAATAAACTAAATGACAAATAGATGTCAAAAGAGCTAATAGTATTTTTTTCTCTTTAATTTTATTAATCCACACCTGTCACTTATCATGCAACAACAAGCAGATATGATAATTGTAATATTCTAGATATTTGGCATGTCAGAGTATGAGTTAACTTACTGTTAACAAGGAACATAATATTTAATCAGTCTTAACGGAGTAGATCCCTCAACCAACTCCTTTTTAGTCTCCTTTGGGTATTATCAGGCAAGCTTCTGGAGGCCATACTTTGTATTAAATTATTGATATGTCCATGAAGTTTGTCGTGAAGTCTTTTGTATAATGTCTGGATGTGATCTTGTACCATGGGTATATGTAAGTCTGTGTGTAAAGTTATGTCACTGACATACCAGGGTGATTGTGTAATGAGTCTTAAAGTTTTTGACTGGAAAGTCTGTATTTTTTGTATGTGTGGATAGTATAATTTAATTACAATTTATTTAGTAATACTGCACCATAATTTTAAATCATGAACATAAGACACATAATAGAAAATTACTAGAGGCAATATTACATTAACAAAACAATCGATAAATTATAAAACAGTTATAGAAAAAAAAAATAGGAACTAATAACGCAAATATAATAAACTAATTAAAAATATAATTAAAATTAAAGTAAATATTTTGTATATAAAAGAATAAAATACAATTTAATATAATTAATATAAAATATAAGAAATACAAATTATAAATAGATTTATATAATCACTGACTTAAATATTTTTAGTGATAAGTGTGAAACCATAAAGTAAACAAAAGTTGAACATTGTTCAGTAGAATAAGTGTTAATATGGATCCATATTATGATAGTAAACAATGTGCATAAACCACAGGAAATGGAGTAAATAGTGAATTGTATTGAGGATTGTAGAATTAATTAAGTGTTAATTATGTAATATTAATGTGCTTGTACAGTTTTAGAAACTTGAAAATGGGACTAAACTCCCGAAACATGTCGAACAAGATAAATAAATAAGTTAGGAGTTGAGCCAAAAAAATTATACTAAGCTGATAGTATAAAAAAGAATGACTTAAATCATGGTAATGCAAAGAATACTAGCGTAATAATGTATATTGAAATGAACTGATACAATATAAAGTTTATAATAAAAAGAAGCTTTGTAAGGATAAGGACCAAAAAAAAAGAAAGAAAAGAGAGAGAAAAAAAAAGAAATGAATACTGAAAAAGACCTGCAAGGTAGGTCAAAAACCTAGGCTCTCCATAAAAAGTTTTTTTCTTGACCATGTTTTTTTTCTCTCTCCTAACTGCATTCCTGATCATCTTCCTAAATTACTTATTAGTCAACTATAATATTTTTATTCTATTATAAGTACTTCTTTAGTCGGATATAAGCCTGATTCTGTCGTTATAGACTACTTCAACATTTACTAGACAAACGTTCAAAGCTCCCAATTAATTACAAAAGACTCATATACATGACTGTGATTAGACCTATTTGGACGTACGGAGTTGAGCTTTGGGGCTCCACTAAACCATTCAATTCATCTCGTATTCAATCCTTACAATCCAAAATCCTTCTAAAAATCCTCATGCTCCTTA
This sequence comes from Euschistus heros, assembly GCA_003667255.2. NCBI lineage: Eukaryota > Metazoa > Arthropoda > Insecta > Hemiptera > Pentatomidae > Euschistus > Euschistus heros. The sequence goes on from RCWM02000063.1 coordinate 2,067,007, forward strand.
CTTTGTCACCAATAAACTTATCCATATAGATCTTAATGTAGCATACATTGCTGATTTAGCCCAAACCAGATACCTATCCTTTCATAGTAAGCTCCATAATCACTCAAATCCGTTAGTTTCTCAACTTGCTTCCCACTCCATTCCTGATAATCCTCCGAGGTGTCTGAAACGAAGATGGCCTAGAGAACTTCCAGTGTAGAATATTTAACAAAGTGCTATTGATGAGTTGTTATTTCAAGTTTTAACATATTATTATTTTCGTTGTCAATACATTTAGTTGATGTATATATTTTGTACAGTTGTAAATTTCAATAAATGTATACAAAAAAAAAAATTATGATTCCGCTATTTACTTTCTCAAATTCTTTTAAAAAAGTTCCACGAAATTCAGCTTGTTACCAGTACATTCTTTATAGTAATTGTATTTTTCGCAAATCTTCAAAGGATGCTTCAGGTTTGGGAGAAGGATGCTACGGACTGGGCGGGAATTAAAGAACTTATAAGGTGAAATGGACATTATAAGAGTAATTCAGATCAGGACCCATTTAGTAAGGATGGAAAAGATAATACTTAGATAATTAATTTATGGCAGGCCAGGGGGTGAAAGAGGAAGACTGTGCGATTTGGAAGCTGGCCTGAAGGATATAGGAACCAAGCACTAGAGGTATCTTGTGGCCGGCAGAGGAGAGTCGAAAAAGCACTAGCAAAGGTCATAGTTTTTAAAGAATTGTCGAATCCTCTCAAATGAATGAGTTTTCCGCAAATTAATGTAGGTAAGTATATGGTTTTAAAAAGGTCTAAAAATGGTAATAAAATATTCCATTCTAGATTATGTTGATGATTTGGTCCATGAAGATACGGAAACTATCAAATTCACAACTCTCATAAAATCTATTAAAGAAATCCGTTATAAGATTATAACCGATTAAGGACAATACGTGACTGGAGGAACGGTGATAATACGTCAGGGATTATGTTTTAAGCGGTTGAAATATTCAGGTTCAATACAATGTTTAGGAAAATTAAATAAAAGAGGAAATAAAGGCCAGAAACACCTAGTTTTCAGTCGCAAAACTACTCGATTCCGGCCTACTGTCACGGAACTTAAAAATAAAATCATTATTAAAATAAACATAATTATTCTATCTGATTTTCTTTACCGGTAGAGGATACGTAGCCACTAAGTTAAGGGAAGCAAATCCCCTCGAGGTTTTCGAAAATACATTGAATATTTGGCTCAAAGTGAGATTTGCTCTATAGAGAATCAAGTAGGCTCAGAGATTGGGAGATATTTATCCGGCTTATATTTCTGTGGGACTAACAAACAGTACGGTGGATGAAATTGGCTTGTTGAATAGTTTTAGATTTAAAAATTATGGAATCAATATTGAACTGTCCAGAAAATATCCAAGAAGTAGACGGGCTGATCTAGTCGATTTGGGCTATGGTTTGTTGGGATGGAAGGAGGTTTGTGGTCAGAGATTGGTGGTATTTCTGTTTCTATTAGCTTTGTCCCATGATATTTATGTATCTAATTCATTTATCCCCAGTTAGTGAAATATTTAACAGTAACAGAGATAATTAAAGAAAATATTCCCCAATGAAAACATGTTTCATTGCTCTTAATATGTTACTGCCAACTGGTTGGTGGTTTTCTAAATCTATCTAAATGGATTTTAAATCTTTATTTTTAACTAATTATTAAATCCATATTTTTCAATCGATTTTTGAATTAAACATCTTTTGAAAAGCTGTTCAGGTGCCTTAAAAAGTATAGATAAATTAACAGTATCATAACTAAGCTCCACGAAAAATTGATTCTACCCTAAAGGATATAAAATATAAAATACTTAAACCGATAATTATGGTGTTATTAAAATATTAACAAAATCAATGTGACTTAAAAATTTAAATTTTTTATTTCTAGTTATATTTTTTAGTTGTTTATCGAAAAGAACGAATATATTTGAACTTTGTAAGAAAGAAATATACAGGGTGAGTATCTCTTAGTGTAAAAAATGCCTTCCCCTGTAAAAACAGACTCATCTACCCATAAATTCACCACAAAACGTGGTATTCTATAATATCATCTGCATTCAGAAGCTAACGGCAAAATTAAGATCTATGTTCATTATCATTGAGTTTTATACCTTACATTGAAAATCTAATAAAATAAATCCTAAATCATAATAATAAATAAATAAATGTAATAACATAAGATCCTCTGATCTGGTGTCACTTTATTGACAGTTTTCCTTTATTTTCTATTAAACAATAATTTTTTTCTTTGCTTTTTAATCCAATGAAGAGTTTATTATGTTTAAAATGCACATTTCCATTAAGGGATTGTCACAATGTTGTTTCGGTTTCAAAAGTAAATTTCTCCCTGAAATCGAAACAAAAACATTACGTTTAACATATGATTCGAAAGCTTATTAAATTTTCAAGTTTCTCTGAGATTTGCAGTTTTGTGGATAGTTTTTCGAAAAACGGTGAGCGTTGAAGTAATATAAGACATTGTGACTTCCCCAAATAAGGAGAAGAAATAACACGTAAAATTCAAGGTTACAAGTGCTCAGCTATTATAGGAAACTTAATGCTAAATCCGAAAATGTGGTCAAAATTTAGAAGATATTTAAACTAAATAGAGATATTACAGCTTTTAGAGAAAAAAATATAACGTGGTTTCCTCAAAAAAGTCTTTGATTTATCGTATATCTGCAACGGATTGGAGTAGAAAGGTGAGGACTGCAGCATTTTGATACATTTTTTATCTTGTTTCACCCAATTTTTTTTTTTTTTACACTAAGAGATACTCAACCTGTATAAAACACTGAATAATACACAAGATAGGGTAGATACAAAATTGTCAACATTTTATGTAATGATTGTAAAGGAATAGCATGCATTACGGCAAGACATATACAGAATATTATAATTCAAATATGACTTTTTGCAATTCATTAAACAAATGAACGTAACAGAGGGTTTTAGCATGGCAGGATAATATTTTCTATATTTGTACTTTAATATTCTTTTTATTGTTTTGGTTTTTCATTGTTTTTTGTGTACCTGTTCATTAAGCCGCTTATAAATTACTAACCTTTTATTTTAATTTTTTAATAGAAATGAATACACCATGTAATTTGTGTAATATGTCTATGAATAGCCATGTCACACATAACCATTATAAGAAATCCATTATAAGCGTAGAATTCCAAAACCAGCTAAGTTATATATTTTAAAAATTGTTGACAGTTGGTCAATAAAGGTTAATGTCAGACTGAATTAGGCAGGGGAATTATTTTTTGTACGGCCGTTCTATAACTTTTTTTTTTAGAAAACCTTTCACCTAAAGATAGTCTTATAGAAAAAATATTTAATTAATAAAAACGACGAAAAAATCTGGTAATTAGACTCATTTTGGAATTTCACGCCTCATATATAAACTCTCCTCTTATGAGGTTACCTTGAGGAGGAAATGAATGGGTGTATGCATATAAATATAAATGTTAATTTAAAATAATAGTTAATTAAATAAAACCGGTGAATATATAACATATTTTTACAATGTAATTTTCGCGTTGTTCGATAAACGGAAATCGCGTGCTTGATAACGATCAAGGGCTCTATGAATGAGAGTTATCGTAAGATTTTCGTGGCGAACTCTGTCACGGCAACGTTATTTACCTTAATTTATTTCATTAATATTGTCATGTCCAACTTTATTTGTCCCCCAATATATTTACTATTTGTATTATTCAGCTGAGAATGAGGTAGTTATGATTATAAGGATAAAGGATTATAATTAAAGGATATAACTATAGGATTAAATCCCTGTGATTAAAGATTAAATTAAATCAATATACAAACTTTTTTTATAATAGTTATTTATTACTTTAGATAATATAATTTTAAAAAAAACTGGTAAAAATATGTCAAATCACGTTCATGAAGAGAACTGAACAACATTATAAAGCAGTTCTCTGTTTAACTATTTGTATAAATTGTTGCTCAGTTCTCTTTTTGGCAATGACTAACCTATCTGTTGTTTCTAATTTAGTTTATTTTAATTCATATATTTTCCCTGATAATGGCCTACAATTCTTATTTTCCCTCCTTTTGACTCATCCCTTCTAATAACCTTGATAAAGAATTTCAGATTGTGATGATACAATGTGCGAGGAATTTAATGTTTCTGTATAATACATGACACAATGATATTTTTAATAATAGGCCGAACGTTTGATTTATAACAATTTATTTTTTAATATGTGATTTATCTAATGATATTAGTCATGCAGATGGTTCTCTAAAAAAAATATAAATTTAGCGTCTTTAAGTATCACTTTAGCATTCTCGTAACCTCTGTAGTGCCGGCTTGGAACCGGCCTGAGTTGAAATTTATTTCAGGGCGAACCCACGGAATAAATCTTAACCTTCCTACTCTGGCTAGAATAGGTTGGGAGCCTGAAGGATAATCCTTCCTTCCTATACGTTTAGCATTAAAAAATATATTAATTTAATATTTGGAGCTTTGGATGTTTGTCAATTATATTATCATTTTTTGATCTTCAAGATTTAAAACATACATAGTATAAAACATTTGGATTGACTTCCTAACGTGTATAAAAGCGGCATTAAGAATGGGATCTGGAAAAACACTCATTGACTCATTATTTCTTTTGTGAAGCTAAATATATGGGAAAAACTGGACGATCGGTAAATCAAAGATTAAAAGAATATGATAAAAGTATAGTTGACTGGATGATGAATGGAGAAGAAGATTGTCAGGGATGACAGTCATCGTCCCTCTCCTCACAAGTGTGGTTCGGGGGCCCTGAAGAGGACCTGCAACGCAGGTCGAAACGTTGGCACGTATTAAAGAATTCCTTCGACAATCTTCTTCTCCATTAAAAGAATATATAAAAGCATACAATAATAAGACCCAAAATTCCAATTTCGCCTCCCGCCTAAATGAAAATAACTATAAATTTAATGAAGACTCGGGAGTTAAAATAATACAAGTAGAAAATAGCCTGAAGTTAAATATTAATGAATCATTAGAAATAATAAAATCGTTTAAAACCGATCCAAATTTTTGTTTAAATGACTAGATAAACATTTCAAATAGCCCCATTTTTAATTTATTTCCAATAGGAACGGAAAAAGTAAACCCCAAAAAATTTAACATGCTTCCTCCTCTTGGGTATATTTCAGATATCTGTTAGATCTCCTCAGGCGAGTACCAATATTTGATTTCATTGTCTAACATTTTTGAAAACTTTATTATGTATAATCCATGTAACATAGTTGTGTTGAAAAGAATTTGTATGTTTTAGAACTGAAGATGAATGTTTAGCATTTGAAACTAGTTTTCTAATAAAATAATCCCAATAGAAGTGGCAATTAATTCATCGATCCTAATTGCATTATTTCTCTGTTTATTCGTTCTTTTGTTTTGTTTTCTTTGAGATAGTTTCTTTGTTTTAGATTAATGATTAAATTTCAAACTTATAAATCTGTGTTATTTCATTAAACGTCGGTATTTTGACTAACATTAACTTACAATTTTAAATTACGAGTTATTAATTTTTTCCTCTTTTTTTTTGTCCTAATCTACATCTTACATAATAGGACATTAAATTATTGCATTTATTTATTTGTTCATATAATGTTATTTTATAAATAAATTTGAAAAATGAGTAATGAGGTCATGAGACACCTTTAACCTATAACCACCCGTAGATTGGGGGGGGGGGTAATGTATGATCTAAATATACAGAACACTTGTTAACGATTGCTTGTGAAATAGCAAAGCCTTTTTAATAATAACTATATATGTATATATATATATATATATATATATATATATATATATATATATATAGAGAGAGAGAGAGAGAGAGAGAGAGAGAGAGAGAGAGAGAGAGAGAGAGAGAGAGAGAGAGAGAGGATTCTAGTTTTAATTTAATCTTTGGCTATAAATATATTTATATTGAGCTAGGTATAAAATATAGCCGCCTAGAACAAGTTTAAAATAAGGGGAGAGCTGGAACGGCAGACTGCGTGCCTCCGAGCGGCGGGTGGGAGGGAACGGCTAATTGGGAGGGGTGGGGGTGGTCACGTGACCGGGGGTGGGGCTAATGATTAGCCCACTGCCATGGCAACCGCCCCTCCCAGCATCCCCACCCTCCTTAACATAATTCCGTCTAGACCCGGAACCGCCAGCAATCTCTTACAATAATCTTCCTCTAAGCAATGAATGTCTGCAATAATCCTTGACCGCCAGGAATCAGGTCATTTCTTATTGGAAAAAAATGGCCATCTCTAAAAAAAAAAGTCCTCAGATTTTTCCGACCATTATATAATATTAAGAGTCCATTAAAAAAATTAATTGATATTTTTAATAGGAGTGAATTTTTCTGTATTTGAAAAATAAATATGTAAATTCATGCTTTGGGTCTTGTGCCGAATCCGGCCACACGCCTTAATCTATAGTAACTCTAATAATTTATTCGACATTTATGTTGTTTTATTATATGTTAAATAACCTTTCTCTTTTGTTGTTAGTCTATTACAAGTGCTTTTAAAATTTATTTATTTAAGTGCTTTAAAGATTTATTTGAACAGATTAAAATACATTACAGCATTCTCTCGTCCTCAATAAATTAAAAATTAGAATTGCTTTGTCAATAATAAATATTATTATGTTTTATTCACTTCTTTTTACAATTCAAAATAGATTATTAGTGTTAAGAAATTAAAAAAAAAAAAACATATGTTTTAATCACATAGCAGGTTATTTATATAATTATACTGGATATCGGCTATTGCGTGTGGCCGGATTCGGCACAAGACCCCATGCCTTTAGCTAAGGTATATTATACGAAATGTTTGAAATTAACATAACAAAATATGCTTCTTGGACATAGTAGATACATTTTGACAGATGAATTTTTTTTTTTTTTTTTTAATCTCAAACATTTTCCAATTGTTTTCCTTTAACATCGATCTTTACTTAGCTTTTTACTAGTTTTACTTTTAAAAAAAAAATAATAATATCCTAAATAATTCATTTTTGAACCAGGAAACCTGGAAATAGCATTTTTCTTGTCTGTTTACTATATATATTTTTTTAACTGATTCGGTTTTCGAGAATGGATGATCGAAAATCGATTCATCCGAACAGATCGATACCACTATAGTTGGCAATAGTTTTTTATATCTAATTATTATAGATTCTTTTCCCCAAAAAGGAAAAAAAAAAAAAAAAGAAGCTTTTTCTTTACTAACAGAGCAATTATTTATGTATTAGATCAACGCTACTTATACAGAGAGCTATATGCTTTATTGATATAAAGAACATACTGCTGTCCAATTTTATTGGGTTGCTACATACACAGCATACATAATAATCTGCCTAACTGAAGATGACACTATTATAATATGACAATAATTCTTGATATTTATAATTTTGTTATAATTATAAGATATAATATATAATATATACTAACCAAAAAATTTTTTTTTCCTGCCTTACATTTTTTTTTTCTTTTTTCGAAAACAATGCTTTTGGAAACATCAAGCATTGATACTGCAACCATTGAGTGCATTTGCTCTTGGAAATGGAGAAATAAAATCACAATTTCATACTGCCGAAGATGAAGTTCCAGAAAACTTCTTTTTATCCTCCCAGTCTTAGTGAAAGGTTTTGTAAAATTTGCGAATCCTTTGGTAATAAATAAAGCCCAGAAACTTTAAAAATATATCTGATATAATTTTTTCAAAATAAATTCGTTTTTTTGTACATTTTTAAAGGAGTATTTTTTGTGATAATACTTTATTTTCAAAACATTATATTTTTGAATAGGTATCGAGAACCGATAAAAATTGGTACCGACACATCTCTGGTTCGGACTTGTTAGGTAAAAGTAAGTAATAACTGGTCTATAAGGCCTCTTTCCCTGATAATGTATAATACAGAAAAATGTAACATTGAAAAAAATAAATTAAGATCCTAGGTCATCAAATTTGCCAGCCTAACTCCAATATATATATATATATATATATATATATATATATATATATATATATATATATATATATATATATATATATATAAATATTTATTGTTGATTTTTATGCTTTTAAGCTTTCCTACGACAGACATCGGCAAACACACACACACACACACTCTCACACACACACACACACTCACACACACACACACACACACACACACACACACATATGTGTATATATATATATATATATATATATATATATATATATATATATATATATACACATATATATATATATATATATATATATATATATATATATATATATATATATACATACATACACTTAAAATATACCTGTATAAGATATTCTGTATAAGATATATTTATATAATGTCCAAAGTGGCAGATGATGTGCTTTATATTTAGCAGTTAGCAACGATATTCCTTCCCATAGAGCACCCGCTCCCCCTGTCCCAGGGGAAGCTCTATCCAACGAGGGGGAGCTTTCTGACCAAAAATGTCAACATCTTTACTTTGTTTTCCTACTTTTTTGGCTAGGGTGCCAATGCTATGTATAAATTTTAGTTGATAATTTATTTTACTGTTTTGTCATATTTTATATTTTATTTAATAATTATATATACCTATATGTACATATATATATATATTCGGCTGGTATAAATGAATGTTTAGATATTTACCTCAGAGATGGACTTAAAAAACCTAGCTCTTCACTGTCTATAATCTTTAGTTTATTTTTAAGACTAGTTTTAAATGTTAGACATTCGTCTTCAGTTCTAAAAATATATAAAAATTCTAAACATTTCACAGTTGCGAAAAGAGGCAAATTTGGCTAGAATTCACGCTCAACCGCAAATCTTTTCCCCAATTAAGAGTACTCAATTTTTTAGAAGCTGAGTTTACCCCAGGAGGGTCTCCAGACCTCGAAGTCGACCCACGACCGAAATAACGGAATATAGATTTTCTGCCTTCAGACGGACTCGAACTCGGGCCCGGGAGCTTAGCAGCCATGTGTCTTATTTTGTAATAATAATATAAATATATTATAATAATTTATAAATATAATCTACGACATCTACATGTTGGCACCTATCGGGACTTGCGTGGATAGGTCACTTTCAACAGCAACCATTTTTTTATTTCTTTATAATTTACTATAACAATTAATAACAATTTACTATAACACTTTCAGTAATTTTAAATCATTATAATTTATCATTAGTTCAAATAAATTAAGTAGAATATTAAATACTCAAGATTTATTTTTATGTATTTTTCAAAACTATTTATTGATACTTACAACTGTATACAATACACAACGAGTAAATTTTGGAGAAATGATTACAATGACATGACAATAACACTACTCACTATGTAGCAACTAACTTGGAGTCCTATCCAATAAAAGGTCTGCATTTGGTCTCTTAGCCATCTTCTTTTCAGACGCCTCGAGTGGTTTTCAGAGTGCGAAGCAAGTTGGGGGACTAGTGGATTCGAGTAGGTGTGGAGTTTAGTATGAATAGGTATCTGGTTTTGTTCAAACCATCCACAAATGGAACAGTAAGATCTTTATGGATGATTTTGTGACACAACCAAGTAAGGATTGGACACAAGGAGAATTGGATTATATACATTAATAGTTTATTTATTTGTAAGCAGAGCCATGCCCTTACAAAGAAGTCCGGTTATTTATTATGTTCTATTAAATAAAATACGAATATTAAAGCAACTACACATATTATGTACATTATAATACTAAACCGACAATATAGAACTTTAAATATAACTAAAAATTAAATACAAAGAATAAGAAGTAAATAAATGTTTTTCAATCTAAATAATAAAAAATACCTAATAACAGAATTTACACTTTTTTTATGTCAAATGTTGAAATATTTAATTTTTTACATAAATCTTTTGTATATTTCTGTAATTTATATATTTATATTTCTGATATCGACTTGGATTGGCAAGTTTATATATTTTATTCCAAGTGCTTTCTAATGAGTCTTCTAATTAAATATTCTTTTCTTATTATCCCACTTGCTTATAATTTATTACTTAAGCAGTGCTATTTTTATTTTTATTTTCCTCATACTTCCTAGCATAATTGTTATTTAGGGTTCTTCCTCCTAGAGAGTTATTGACGCTTCCAGTTCGAGCATAAAGTTCCTTGGTTTTAGAAACTTTGAAGTTCCTTGTAAGTTATAAGGTGTTCTGCTCAACTCTTGGAAGCAGAAAGTATTTTAATTTTTAAAATGTTTTAATTCTTAGCGGAAGGCGGTAATTCCCTTCGAGGAAACACCCGTTAAAATTAATAATTCACTGTTGATTAGTTGACGGTTCTCAGAATGTAACAGCACTCTGTAAGTACTCGTGTCTATCCTCTTTAGTGGAAATGTTATCATGTAACTTGAGATGAGAGTTATCCTTATTTACAGTTAAGTTGGAGCTTTGGATTATAGTTAAATTTACAACAGATGTTCCAATTTCAAAATATCTCAAATATCATATTTCAAAGTATTACTCTTCTAGTTTGCTTTCCCCTAATTTAGCTTACTGCTAATATCAAATGAATTGATCTTTCTGAACGTTTCCTCAATACTTATTTAAGGGGTTTTAGAACTGAAGATGAATGTTTAGCATTCGAAACTAGTATTCTAATAAAAAAATTCCAATAGAAGTGGCAATTAATACATCAATCCTAATTGTATTGATCCCTTTATACCATCATGCGTACTTCTAGTGATTAATATGCAGGGTGACTTGAAAACAGATGCGGAGCCGATAGGGGGAGATAGTATAGGCTAATTTAAATCGATTTTACTATAACAAATACTCTCCTAAAATTAGTCGTTTTCGAGTTATACTAATTTTTAAGCTTTTATAAAATTAATGTCCTTCGTACGTTAAACAAGTTATTGAAACTTAGAAATTGGGTGTTTTATCTGATTTTTTTTTGGTTTTACAATAAAAATATTCTAAAATACGAAAATTGATAATCATTGTCAGATGTACATTATTAACGTTATTTCAAGCAGCAAGCTTTAAAATAGTTCAATTTTTATTTTAGAACATCTTAATAGAAAAAAAAAAAAAACCTACAAATTTTTCGTACAAAATAAGTAGAAATCATCTGCTTTTCATTACCTTTCAAATGAGGTATAAAAATCAGAAATCAGTTAAATTATTAAAGTGGAGGAAGGAAAAAGCTATAAAAATACTACAAATACGAAATCATACTTTAAGATAGAATAATTTGTTCGAAACTATGTTTTTTTATTTTTATAATACATTTTCAATGTGGCGCCATCTATTTCCAATGCGCGTGCGTGCTCATCTTATTACAGCTGATTTTACTAGCGCCGAATTCCTAAGAGAGGCTTGAATTTCATGTGCTGCTTGTATTATCTTCTTTCTGAGGTTGTAGGTACAGGATTTTGATCAGATACTAAAGTTTTCATGCACACGAATTTGGTAAAAAAGTTTTTTGACTTATTTAACGTAAGAAGAATGTTAATTTTAACTCGAAAACGGCTAATTTTCAGATAGTAGTTCTTATAGTAAAATCGACTCTTATAGCCTGTACTATTTCCGGCTCCGGAACTATTTTCTAGTCACCCTGTATATAATCTATGCAACAAAAAGCTAATGTTTTGAAAATTGTATATGTTTTATAACTGATGATGAATGTTAAACATTCGGTGCTAGTTTTCTACAGGGAATAGTGTTACAAATAATTTTATGAGAAGAATAAATTTTTTATTTAAAAAAAAGTTATACTAAAACTTGAAGGATGACTGCTGGTTCTATATCCTTATCTTAGCCTATATGATATAGGATAATACCATGTCCCATATTAAAAAAAAAAAAAAAGAAAATAGGGTTGTATACGGTTGCCGATAGGGACTTGATGTATCGGGGAATGGAAGCAGCCTTATCTACCTCCCGGAGTCCAGGTCCCCCTTATCAGGAGGGCGCTACCCATGGGAATGGTCCTCTGAGGGATCTTCAGTGGAAGATAGCTTGCTGGAGGGGCTGCCAACTTTCCATCGGTCGCTGCCGTCTGAATAAGTAAAAGGCAGTTGGTCAGCTGATCTGTCGTCAGGGGAAACAGCTGATCCAGAAGGCAAAGATTGTTATTTTAACAGTTCTATTGTTTGTAATTGAAATTCCTATCTTTATTGAAGGCTATATATTTTTCAGTATCCAAATATTAAAATTAGTATGTGAATTGAAATATACTACAGTTGTTTGTAGTGATTTTATGTCATTATATAATCCTACTAGGGCAGGAAGGAGGGGTTACCATTTAGGTTTCCAACCTATTCTAGATGAGGTGGGAAGGTCGAAATTAGTTTCCCGGGACTACTATAAAAATAATCCAAAATAGGTTGGAATCGAATCCGCGACCCCCAACATCATGTTATATAAAACTTACAACTTTTACCTCTTCTTCTTCCAAATGCTCGACATACCATTACCATCCTCTAACAACTTCCGCCAGTCTGCTCGTCGTTGGGCAGCTCTCTTCCAATCCCTGACTCCCAGGATCCTCCTAGCATCCTCCGCTACGCCTTACATCCACCTAAGGCGGGATCTCCATCTGCTCCTGGTCATGTGTATATCTTCCATCAATAATTTTTTAGGGATCTCATTCTCCGATATACGAGCAACATGGCCGGCCCACATCAGTCTTCCCAGTCTCATGTGTCTCATTATATATCTGACCCTTTCAGGAGGTTATACACTTCTTGATTAGTTCTTCTGAGGTATGCCTCCCCGACTCTCTTCGGTCCATATGTACACTGCAGAATTCTCCTTTCGAAGGCCAGTAGGCTTCGTTGGTCCAATAGAGAGACTACCCATGACTCCGAACCGGTTAGTACTGGTCTTACCAGTGTCTTGTACATTTTGGTAGTTCTTGACAGAAATTTGCTTCGGAAGAATCTACCCATACTCGGGTTGGGCTATAGTCGATAGCACTATCGATAGGCCGATACTATCGGTTAAGAACTATCGATTGCTATCGATAGTTTTTCGATAGTTGCTTCCTTTTTTTCCGAAGCTATTCAATAAAGAATTTCAACAAATTTAATTAAATTCAATTACTATTACAATTACTATTTGAAATTTGCAGGATTATGAATTATAAGATTATATCATAAAGATGAGAGAAAAAAACTAATTTATTTGAATCTTACAAAAGTATTTACAATAACAATGAACAACTAAAATCTTCAGGAAAGAAAAATAACGAAGTACTTAATTTTAGGAGTCAAGAAACTAGCATTTCTGCTTTCCTTTGGCTTAATCTTTGAGAGAATCCTTGAACTCTACCATAGGAATTCCGAATTCAATTTCAAAAGAACTCGACACTGGACAGAGACAGATCAGCAGAATAAAAAAGGATCTTTTTTTTTTTTTTTTTTTTTTTTTTTTTTTTTTTTTTTTTTTTTTTTTTTTTTTTTTTTTTTTTTTTTTTTTTCCCTTCCTACCTTTTCAGGCATACGGGGTTATAAAAAAAAAAAAAAAAAAAAAAAAAAAGGGATCTAGTCGACACTATCGATAGTGAGCATCGATAGGCATGACATCGATATATCGATAGCAACTATCAACTATCGCCCAACCCTAACCCATACCATAGTAACACCGGTTGGCAATGAGTTTTCGCCTCTCGATTTCTCTTGATGTTTCACTATCTGCGGTTAAAAGTGTCCCCAAGTAGATTAACTCTTTCACTTGCTTGAAAGAATATCTTCCCAATTGAGCATAATCTGCCGAGGGATCAAGTGTGCTGGTCATGTATTTTGTTTTCGTTTCTTTTACACAAAGTCCCAGTCGTTCGGCTGATTCCTCAAGAGCCAGGAAGGAATCACAAAATGTATTCTGAGACCGTCCCACAATGTCTAGATCATCAGCATATCCGAGGATCTGAACCATTCTTCCACTTTCGAAAGAAATAGAATATAGAAACGAAACAAAAAATTAGCAGTGTATATGTGTTTGTATCCTGCTATAAGGACACTGTTTTACAGATCGGCCAGGATCTGACGATTTTTCGAGGCCGAAGGACATCCTTGGCTACTCTCTCCTTCAACAATTAGTCCTTTTTAATGCATACAAATTTTGGGGGAAGGGAAATCCCTTCATTTATAGCAATTGGCTTTAAGAAAATAGTATTTTAATATTCATGATTAAATTGTTCGGAAGTGAAACTAATTTATCAGCTAAAAAATAATCAGAAATTAAGTGGTTATGAATCATTAAAAATAATAAAATCGTCCAAAACCAATCCATATTCCTGGATTAAAGAACATTTAAATATTTCCAACTGTCCCATTTGAAACTTGTTTCCAGCAGCTACAGAAAAAAAAAAGACCAGTCATAAAGAAAAAAGTTCTACAAACCTACCAAACCCTTACGTCTCATCTACATTTAGTATACTCTCGTTTTGAGCGTCAATCCAATGCCATATTTTTGATGAAATAATATAATTTCAACAATACAAATGAAAAACAATAAAAGATATTTTTACAACTAAGAAAAATTAAGCTGTAAGTTTACTCGATTTCTGATAAAACTCCGAGCTGTTTGAATAGAAGATGGCCTAGGGACATTATAATGTGGAACATTTATTGTAGTCCTACTAATGGATAGTTCTTTACAAGTTATTGTAATGATTTACCGCACATTCACTTATTATATATATTGCATTTTGTTGTAAATATCAATAAAGTATACACATAAAATATAATATAAACTTATATGAACTTAATCCTTGTGTTCAGATTACGAAGTTCTTCAGCTAAAAAAAACAAAAACAAATCCACTTCTTACATTATAAAGCAGATTTTTGTTCTTACTGTGATTCTCCCTATTTTTAAAAGTCTTCCCCCCTCAGCTAAAAAAAAAAAAAAAAAAACGGAAATCCCAAGCTCTTAAATGGAGGCAGTTGTTCCTTCCTTCTTTACTCGTCGTTTGTGTGCAATTTCCGTCTGGTGGATCTTTAAATCCGAGCCCCCCCTCCTTGGAATCCAACCCTTATGCTTATGAGGCCATCTTCTTCCTTCTGCTAAGGATATTTGATGGCGGTTCCGTGTAACGTAAGAAGGGCTCCTACCTGATGGTATTTATGCAGGGACTTTGGTATACCATATAGGCCATGGTCGTAGGGCCCTCCCTACCCCTCCTGTAGTTTCCGGAATACTTATCTCAGCGAACATTACTCTTCCGCTTGAATATATCTTCTGCAATATATTATGTAGATTTGGCCAATGATTATAGCCACCATTTTAGTTGGCGTCTATTTGAATTCCTTTATTGCAGTAGCATTTTTATTCACAATAATAAATTCGTTATTCATTTTATGTATAGGCTAATAATAATTATTATGCAACAGTTTGTAGCCTAACTTTTATTTGCTGACTCTCAAAGCCTTAAAAACTTTAATAATGATTTATTTGAATTACGTTTGGCCTGGAAATCTTCTATACGTAATTCTCATAGTTAAGTGCTGCGTTCTCATGGTATTTAACATTATCTCTCATGTGAGGATTTTAATTTTTAACCATAAAATTGTTGTTTGCTAAAACTCATTTCTGCTATTAAAAATTGTATATTTAAATTTTTATAAAACCTTCCTAGAAATATAAAGATGGTGTAGTTGATAGGTTTAGATGTTTATTCACTATAATAAATTCGTTATCCATTTATGTATAGTTTCTTAATAATAAAAAAGCAGCAATATTTAGCCTAATTTTTGTTAGCTTTTATTTTTAATAATGACATATTTAATCTTGACCGAAATCTTCTATATGTAATTCTCATAAGTGCTGGGTTTTCACGATATTCAAAATTATCTCTCATGTAAGGATATTGATTTTATAAGGTTGGATTCTAATTTTTAACCATGAAATTGTGTGATAGTGTGTTAAACCTCATTTCTGCTACTAAAAATTGTACATTTAAATTTTTATAAAACCTTCATAGAATTATAAAGATAGGTTCAGTTTGTTTTGTTCAGTAGTTTATTCACTACAATAAATTCGTTATTTATTTATGTATAGGTTCTTAATAATTATTTAGCAGCAGTTTTTAACCTAATTTTAGATAAATTTTAGTTTGTTGCTTTACCACTGTCAACTCTATTGCTGAATAGTGCTGATACACATCGCTCGATTTATTGTATTTTTATTATATACATATCGCAGTAGTTTTAGTGATCATAAACGAAAAATGGTTTGTCTTAGCCTAATTTTTATTAGCTTTTATTTTTAATAATGACATATTTAATCTTGACCGAAATCTATATGTAATTCTCATAGCTAAGTGCTGGGTTTTCGCGATATCCAAAGTTATCTCTCATGTAAGGATATTTATTTTATAAGGTTGGATTCTAATTTTTAACCACGAAATTATATGATAGTGTGTTAAACCTCATTTCTGCTACTAAAAATTGTACATTTAAATTTTTATAAAACCTTCATAGAATTATAAAGATGGTGCAGTTGATAGGTTCAGTTGTTTTTTCACTATAATAAATTCTTTATTTATTTATGTATAGGTTCTTAATAATTATTTAGCAGCAGTTTTTAGCCTCATTTTAGATAAATTTTAGTTTGTTGCTTTACCACTGTCAACTCTATTGCTGAATAGTGCTGATACATATCGCTCGATTTATTGTATTTTTATTATATACATATCGCAGTAGTTTTTGTATTTAGTGATCATAAACGAAAAATGGTTTGTCTTTGTTGAAAAAAGGCCAGTTGATCAAAAACTTTGAAATATTTTAACAATACCACTTATTTATTTATTTTTTTAGCTTGAGTGTAAATATTGTAAGTGATAATAATAATTTTAAAAAATAACCAGTCCTTTTTTTTTTTTTTTTTTACCATTATGCTTCTTTAGAAGAACCTATTTTCTTATCATTTTTATTTTGTATTAATAAATAGGTAGCGGATTTATAGCTGCCGCAACTATTTGATACCATTTTTTATTCAATAT
Source organism: Euschistus heros (assembly GCA_003667255.2). Taxonomy (NCBI): domain Eukaryota; kingdom Metazoa; phylum Arthropoda; class Insecta; order Hemiptera; family Pentatomidae; genus Euschistus; species Euschistus heros. The sequence goes on from RCWM02000063.1 coordinate 2,084,070, forward strand.
AATAAATTTGTTATTCATTTTTGTACCATTTTTATGCCATGTAGTGGCAAATACCTCACCAAACCTGATATCTATAACCATTATTCTAACCGTTATCTTGTTTCACCGTGCCATTAGCCATTGTAATTATTTTATTTGATTTTGACCAAGGCTTATTTAAGTAATTTACGTTTGGATTACGATATTGTTATTACTAAATGAAGTGTCTAATAAAGAACTATATATAAACAGTTAATATAATATAAAAGTGTGAGAATATTTTTTGTTGAATTGCATTCCCCGCTAAGACCTACCGTGTAGGAGCTATATTAATTTGAATGAAAAAAGTAACTTTTGAAACCCTTATTTTCTTTCAATTTTGTTTACTTTGAAGTGATTTTTAATTTAATTTCTATATTAATTTGATTAATTTTTTTATAATATTTGATCCTTTTAATTATAAAATGTAAATTGGAAAAAGCAGTAGATTATAGATAGGCTTGTGCATGATCTATTGTTTTTCCCAGTCAGGAACAATATTTTTTTCCGGCAAAAATAAAATTGAATTTAAAAATTATATTAATTTAATTATATCGATAATGATCCCTCATATATTTCCTTTATCAATAATAAACAATGCCGGCAATAATATGTAACATACCTGGCCGATAAGCATATATAAATATAGGCCATATTTATTTTAGATATATATCAGCATTCTCAGAACGAAGCTCTATCTGTAATTCACAAAATGGAGATTGCTAGAACAAGAGCTGAGGGCAATTATCTGACAGCGATATCCTACCCTCCCAAGCTTTAATTTTATGTTTGTTCAAATCATGCATATTTTATTTCATGAGTAAATGTAATCATTGAACTCCCATGTTGAGCTTTTTTTCATAAGTAACTAAATTTAAAAAAAAATCAATTCAATTTCATTTCAGATCATTCTTCAACTTCAAGTACGAGATGGATTGAATAGTTTAGTAGAGACTTTTAATACTTATTTTTAATGTTTTATTAAAAAACTTATAAGGATATCAATATTCTAATATTGAACAATCAAGTATATATGCAAATTATAAGTTAAACAAATACATTATTAAAATAAACTGACAGAAACATATATAGCCGCATTATGGATCTAGCGGATGTAGGGCAGCACCGGCTGCGCTCTGGCTGGATCCAGGTCAAGGGGACTTCCTCCAGGCTAACCCTTCCAGACCAAGGGCGCTCTGTCTGTCCTCCATGTCTGCCAGGTGTCCTGTCTGCATCTCACCTGTCTGGATCTGAGCTGTCTGAGTCTAGGGTTTTTTAAGAAATTTCGCATAAGGAAACAAATGTCTATCTAGTTTAACGTTTCACTTGAGGTGCGCATAACGGTATAGAAGGATCAATACAATTAGAATTGATGAATTATTTTCCACTTCAATTTTTCAAATATTATTTCCGAATATTAAACATTCATCACATAGCAGAATATAATGACAAGAAACTGCCTGTCGTTTTCGACTTCATCAACATTTACTAGACAAACATTCCTATAAATTACAAGATTAGACTTATTTGTACTTACAGTGTTGATATCTGGGGTTTCACTTAACCATCTAATTCGTCTTGTAATTCAAAATCCTTCGAAATATCCTCAAAACTCTCACTTATTCTAAAATTAACTTATCCATAAAGATCTTTGATGGTAGGTACTATTTGTGCAAGGTTAATAATAAGTTAATACTCAAAATTATGAAAATAAATTAAGTACATGAATAAAAGACTTATTTCAAATTAAACTACATTTACTAAAATGAAATAAACAAAAACATAAAATTATAGGTATATTATTCAACATATAAATATTTACGAAAAGCGTTGTACATGTTTGTACATCGTGACAAACATCATCAAGAGCATACATCATTTTCTAAAGTTACATGATGTACCTGAAAAACCACCATCAGATCTAAAAGAATGTGAAGTAATAAATTACAATAAGGCAGAGTTTCGATTGAGAGGGGGATAATAATGAGGCACGGATCGAAACGGATATGATTTTTGGGATTTAATTAACACAAAATAATGGACATCGACCTGATATAAGTTTCAACATCGTACTCCATCGTCCTTTGAAATGCTGGCTAGTTTTCCAAAAAGTTTACTTTTAATTTTTGCAGATTTATTTTTAATAACTCTTCAAAAATGCGCTCAATTTTGAAATAATCGATCGTACATGACTTTACTGTATTAATATACATAAACAGCTTATTTGTATCATATTATATTAAAGAAATAGCACCTTCAGATGATGCTTTACAGTTATCTCATTTAACCGTACACCTTGGATTTTAGGTCGACAATTCAAATATTTATTATGAACTCTTCCACCTTTACCTGGAATCACCACATCAATATTAAACTTACAAAGACCTACGCAAGGCTGGCAATGCTGTACCCGATAATAAACCGAAAATCGACTCTTAAACCAAGTACAACTATTTTAGTCTACAAAAACTATACTCAGGCCATTAATGATGTACGGTTGTGAAGTGTGGGGTGCTGCATCCTCTACCAAACGGAAAAAATTACAATATTTCCAAAACAAGGTCCTGAGAATTGCTGTAGATGCTCCCTGGTTTGTAAGAAATAGTCAACTACACCGTGAATTAGACATAGAAGCAATAGACTATTTCATAAAAAAATGCTTCACCAGGTTCCATTGCAAGTTACCAGCGGTTAAAGGTGCAGTAGCTTTCAACATATGAGCACAAACAACATCCCGCAGACTGAAACCAAGACTCATGCAAGACGTCCTGATGTAAACACCATTACTATTTCATCCAGTATTTACTTTTTCGTTTCAACACCAATTACTGTTCTTATTACTACAATTTGATTGTATTACTTCATTTATTTTTTTTTATTACTATTTTTTTTTTGTGTATACACTTGTCTGTTATTTTTTATTATTAATTTTTGTTAATTACTTCATTTGTATATTACTATGATAACTTTTTCCTTTATTTAATTTTATTATTTTTATTTTTATTCTTTTTATATATATCTTTTTCTTTTAATTATTTCTTTTTTATTTTATTTTTATTTTTATTTTTTTTTATTTTTTTTTTACTTTTCCCCTATTTGATTATCATTATTATTTTATTTATTAACTTTTTATTGTTACGTCTTTTAATTTTTTTTTTTTTTTTTTGTTATTATATACTTCCTCTACAGTTACAATTATTCTAAAATTATTATAAAACTTAATTGTTATGGGATCCTCTTACGAGACTATACCCTCCCTTCTACTATTGTTACTCATTATTAATATTGTTAAATCATACATGTAAGGCTTACCAGGCCGATTTGGAAATAAAATAATAAAAAAAAAAAAAAAAAAAAAAAAAAAATCTTCCACTTTCTTGAAAATTTTTTAAATATTTTTCCCGTGTACCGGACATCATTTAAAACATATTTTTGCAATAAAATATTTGGCCGCCGAAATGGATTTTTTGCCCTCTGTGCGCCATACCGAACGCTTTAATTATTCGAAGTGGTGAAGCCTAAATTATTTATTTATTTTTACCAAAATTTTTGGTTTCTAGACTAATCCTTGTTTCTAATATAGTTTACTAATAGTTAAAATAATTAATATTACTGCTAAGCAATGGCATATTATATTCTGAAAGAAACATCTGTATGCGTATTTATAGATGTATTTTAAAGTTAACTATTATTCCTACAAAAGAATCTGATCGGGAGGAGAAATGAATCTGCCTGTCGGTAAGATGACACTCTCAAAAAAGTATTAGCTTCATATTCCTGTCTTCCCAAAACTTTGCTACAAAAGTTATTCATGACATATTCGGATTTGAACGTAGCGTTAGAGTTTTGCTTTGAGGCCACCACTCCCCCTTCAACTTCTCCCCCGAGGCCCCCCTCATACAAAATCCATAGGCTGAGAATGAATGTCATTCATGTGTATTGCAGCGGGAGTTGGAACAAAACGCTGAACGGAAAACGTAATGATGCCGGCTCGTATCTGGGAAAAGTTTAATTGAGATTTCCAGTAGCGATAGGCCTCAGTATGTTGTGGAGGGGGGAGGTAACTCGAAATGATATATTGCAGAAATGATTGTAAATATATTCTGATAACTGTACCGTTATCTTCTTTAAACACCTTAATGAAATGGAATGAAAAAAATAAACTTTATTCTGGGACTTACAGTCCCATAAGAATAATAATAATGCCCAGTTGCAAGTATCATTGTCTGGCCCATTATTTACAAATTAAATGCTTTAGTCATTATAGCATACATTTTTGACAGGAAAAAAAATTAAATGATAATAAGTAATTATGTACAGAAAAAAACTTATAAAATAATAATTATAACATAAAATACAATGTACATATAAAAGAAAGAAAGAAAAAAAAAAAAAAAAACTACCCCGAAAAAATATATTTTGATAACATACTACGGCCCAATATCCACTAAAGTCAGGAAAGAATTTTAAAAATAAGGTTTAAATCCTGCATTTAAAATAGATAAACCATTGTCATCATACTTCCCTTAACCTAAAGACAAAATAGACCCTTTCCAAAAAAGCGACGTATACGAATTGTAATGAAAAATGTAATGACTGTGAAGCAAAATACATTGGAAAACCTAGACGATCGGTAAATCAAAGAGTAAGAGAACATATTAGAGCATACACTAATAAGATCCAAAATTCCAATTTCGCTATCCATCTAAATGAAAATAACCACAAATTTAATATTTTTGAATTACTAGAAATAATAAAATCGTTTGAAACCGATCCAGATTTTGGTTTAAATGATCAGATTAACATATCCAATAGCCCCATTTTAAATTTGTTTCCAATAGGAACAAAATTTTAAGTTACTTGCCCCCTTCTACTTCTCACGAATTCAGTGAGAAGTCCATCTCTGTTTTAGTTACCTCGAAGGTGAGTGCCCATGTTTGGTTTCTTGTCATACCTTTTTAAATAATAATAATAACCACTTTATTTGTTAAAGAAAAAGATCTTGTACAAATATTTCAAAATATAAACAATTTAGTACAAACTTCTTATGAGTAGCTGACCGCACATCTTAGTAAAGTTTGGATTGTGAATAAAATAAATTATTACTCTTACTATATACATACTACACATTATTAGATCCTGGTATAAATGCATAATTTTACATAATTAAAAATTAATAATTAATATACTTATATACATATATATACATGAACAAAGATTAAATAAATAGAAATACTGATATATCATATCCATAAAGCAAATAATACTCAAATAATAACATAAGAGTAAGTAACTAGTTAATTAGTAATTTCAGAAACCTTTTTAAATACTTCAGTATATATAATCTATGTAACGTAGTGCTGATGTGTGGAAAAAAAAAATTGTATGTTTTAGAACTGAAGATGAATGTTTAAACATTCGAAACTAGTTTTCTAATAAAATAATTCCAATAGAAGTGGCAATTAATTCATCAATCCTAATTGAGAAAAATAAAGTAATTCTAAGTATTTATTTAATTATTGACATATTTGCGGAAGATTGATTTTCTAAACTAAGTACAGAAATAAATTATTTTTTAAGGAAGCTAGGGAAGGGAAGCTGCTTTATGAATAGAAGTGGGTAGGGAATTATTATGTGAGGGGATATATTGCTTAAAATGTTAGGATGTAGTGTTCAGGAGGTGGTTAGAAGAGGGCAGAGTTAATAGATCAAGAATACAATAAGGTTTATGAGGTCTTATTGAATTTTTTCATAGTATAGCTTTTATTATTTATTTATCATTGAAAGTCTTATATTTCCATATAATATTACCATACCCACTCGAATCCACAAGTCATTCAACTTGTTTCCCACTTGATTTCTCATATTGTAGTAATCATCTTACACAGATTAGCTTCATTTTTAGATTGTATCACCTGCTTACAATCTATACGTTTTGACTTGTAACTCACAGATTTGAATGCCGATTTTTGTGTAGGTAGTAGGGACCTATAATAGTGCAAAACTTTTATTGAGTAATTATTACAATCTTCCACAAATGTGGGCAATAAGTAATATAGATGGCATATGATTACATTCACACATTATGTACAAAGAAAAAAAAATTATATATATAAAATAAAATAAATAAAAAGATAACAGAAAGAACTTCCTATGCATAAACAATATACATATAAATAAATTGAAGTACTAAAATAATAAAATAAAACATTGAGTAAGTAAAAATAAATAAATAATAAAAATAAAGATAAATTAAATTACAATACACACTCATCCTAGGGATCTCTCAACCAACCCTGCCCCTCCACTCATGGAAGGACAGGCCCGGCACAGAGAGGTCCCAGCTCTTCTCTCTCAGCTGCGTCCCTGGTGTTGGAAAACCCAGTGGAGGCTGAGTGAAAGCGCAATGTACAGTCACTCAGGGCATGAGTAGAGAAGCTGGCCAGTGCCAGAACACCAACATAAATACATTTTTACAATAGATCTCGGGGCCACTGCCGTTTTAATCTGTGAGGGGGGTTATCGGGGTGTGTTGAACTGGATAGTGATTGAGCCGGAGGGTTAGGATGGAAAGAAAAATTGTGATGGAATTTTAAAAATTTAAGAGGTATAAGGTCGAGGACGTATGGTATGTTGAGATCATTGTGGAGGGTTTTGTTGGAGACATAATAAGGAGCATTAACTATAGTTCGGAATAGGATATATAGGATTGGATGGATTGAATGCGTTTGATATTCGACTATTTAGCTGTGCCCCACAGTTCAAGTCCATAAGTCCAAATAGGTTTAATAATGGTTTTGTATATGAGAAGTTTGTTTTCAACGGAAAGATGAGATGTCCTGTTTAATAGTCTATACAGTTGGCTGAAGCGTCGGTTGTGTTCTTGCCTTTTGAGTCGAGTATGAGGGTTCCACGTAAGTCTTTTGTTTGGATAGAAACCAAGATACCGAACTGTGTCAGCTTTAGGTAGTGGAATACCATTTAAGTAGATAGAGCTGGATTTTCGGCGGAGGGTAAAGGTTACGTTGGTGCATTTAGTTTCATTTACTTTGATTCGCCAATTAGTGGAAAACTAGAGTTATAGCTGCCAATGAGCATTGAGAGCCGAGAAAAAAAAAAGAAAAGAAAATCTCGTATGAGTTACAAGTCAAAACGTCCCCTTGTCAGTATAAAATAACAACTAATAAGTACACATTTTTTTTGTTGTAGATCATTTATATATTTGTATGTGTGCTAGTTCATATTATTTGAATAAACCAATCATTATAATCCCCTGAACATCCTAAAATAACACCCATACCGATATAGAGCAAGATGGTGAATAGAGGCGGTGTTAGAACACTAATATATTCAATATAGTCCGATGTCTGGGCGGCTTAACTAGCTGTTGGTAGCCATTGTACTGTGTCTAGGGTCTTAGCTCTCATCATAATACTGCTGTCTGTGAATTTACTGTCCACAGTTGATTGCATAATATCGTTTTCAAATTATAATATATATTATAGAAATTTTACAAGAAGGCTAATTATTAAGATAGTTGGAGAAACCTTCAGTCACCGTTAATAACTACTATCCTTAAAAATACAAGGAGCTATATTTCACATTTTAAGCAACTATTAAAATTAGTTGAACAATTTTTTTCTGGTACATTAAAAAAATGTGTAGGCTTAATATGTGTAGGCATTAATATTTTTGCATACACGCATAAAATAATAATAAAATGTTATAATGATGTCAGATAGTTTAAAATATTTAAATGTAAAATGTAATTAGATGTTTCATACGCGCAGATTTTATTTTATACCTTATTTTATTTTCATATTTTGAATTTTTTTATATCGTTTTTATATGATTAAGTTTGTTTTACAACAATGCTCCTGTTAAAAATAATTTCATACATAGAGATCGAAATGTTCCAAACGTTCACTCCATATATTGTATCTACTGGTCTCTTCACTTGATTCATATCCAATGAGATCTGAAAAAAATAAAATGGTTTCAGGATCTTCTAATATTAAGCTTCCATTAAATTTTTGTTTATATACTACTTTTTTTGCTGTACAAGTCATTAAAAAGATTATAATACATTCGCTAACTTTTATATTTATTTAATTTATTATTTGTTGTTAATATGATTATACAAATTAAAAAATATATATTTTCCTTAGATTGATTTATTTTCTTTTTTATCTTTTATTTCTATTTAAATTATAATAAAATGCTGAGACTTTTTTAGAGAAAAGAGATCAAGCATCCTGCAAGAAGCTGGATGAGAGATTTGTTCAGACAATTTTTTTATTTTTTGTTTAATCTTTGCCAGAAGGAAATACTGTTAAGTGCAACTCTCCCCAAGTCTACAAATGCCTTTATTATTACACTTTTAACTAATTCACTTATTTTTACTATAATAATAGGTGTGAATGAAAAAATGGAAAGGGAAAAAAAAACCTGCAACAACTTCAGTTCAACCTGAAACTGTAGATAATAAATATTGGAATACATTTCTTCAACTCTTACTATTATATATAAATATATGTGTGTGTGTATATATATATATATATATATATATATATATATATATATATATATATATATATATATATATACTGGCGCGGATATTATATTTTTCAGTTATACGGCTAGCCTTGGGGACAATCGATTCAGTCGCTGACGAAAATAGAAGTGTTGCCTCGAGGGTACGTCGAATGAATATTAAACTTGGAATGGATTAAGGTTGATGGCCGTTTACAGCCATTTTAAGAATTAATTTAATTTATTATAAGATTATTTTAAGTAAAAATCATATAATAACATAACGAATTAGTATCTTCTTGATTTTTTTAATATTATTTTATAATTTTTAGGCTCGAGAGATTTTAATATTTTCATTTTATATATTACGACTCTCTCTCTCTCTCTCTCTCTCTCTCTCTCTCTCTCTCTCTCTCTCTCTCTCTCTCTCTCTCTCTCTCTCTCTCTCTCTCTCTCTCTCTCTCTCTCTCTCTCTCTCTCTCTCTCTCTCTCTCTCTCTCTCTCTCTCTCTCTCTCTCTCTCTCTCTCTCTCTCTCTCTCTCTCTCTCTCTCTCTCTCTCTCTCTCTCTCTCTCTCTCTCTCTCTCTCTCTCTCTCTCTCTCTCTCTCTCTCTCTCTCTCTCTCTCTCTCTCTCTCTCTCTCTCTCTCTCTCTCTCTCTCTCTCTCTCTCTCTCTCTCTCTCTCTCTCTCTCTCTCTCTCTCTCTCTCTCTCTCTCTCTCTCTCTCTCTCTCTCTCTCTCTCTCTCTCTCTCTCTCTCTCTCTCTCTCTCTCTCTCTCTCTCTCTCTCTCTCTCTCTCTCTCTCTCTCTCTCTCTCTCTCCCCCTCCCTCCCCCCTTCTCCATTCTCCCTTTTCCTCTCTCGTACTATGTGATATGTATATTTGAAGAGTGGAAATGTTAGATGTTAAAATTGCTGGATTGATAGTATCATTTTTAAAATACATCATTCAGTTAATTACAGAATATTGGTTATTTATTTCGAATGTATAAATAAAGCTGTTTTTTTATAATTAAACATTTTAAAAAAAATATATTGAATTCGTAATTTGTCGAGGATTTATTTTTAAATTAAATTTAACAAAAGAGATAGCTTTTTTTTTTTTTTTTTAGACGCATTTATTTTCTAAATATTCATACACATAAAAAAGTAATTACATATTTTAATACATCGGTTTTTCGTATGGAATATATTTAAAATTAATACTGGACTTAGCATGTTTATTTAATTTTAATATATATGGATCAATGAGTAATCGAAAGTTTAATTATTTTTTCAATTTATTTTTAATAACAGCCAGCAATTTTTTCGTACTTTGAAAAATTACTTTCACAGGATATTTGTGTATTTAACGAGTATATTTAAAATTAATAGATTATACATTCAATTTTAGATTTATTGAAATTAGCATATCCCTTTATTTTGTTTACACCATTATCATTTCTAAAGTAATCATCATAAGATGAAAAATTATTTTGAGTTGAAATGAGTAATATATTTAATCAGACAAATCTCCACAGCGTTATTAAAATATTAACTATGGGTCTCGCGATTTCCGAGCGCGTTGGGTTAAGGGTCTCAGTGAAACCTATGCAGAAGGTCGTGGGTTCGATTCCCACCTGGGTGGAATGAAATTAATTTTCGCCGTGGACCTCTGGAATGAATCTTGATCCTACTCTGCAGTTAAATAGGTCGTGAACCTGTAGGTTAACCCGTCCTTCTTGTCCTGATTAGTGTACAAGTGGAAGTCAAGCCCCAAAAAACAAGAATTAACAAGAAGGAACTTTATGGTGTAGATGTGAGTAAGATCCCATGTTTCAAAGTACAGATCAAGACCGGAGCGATATTTTTTATAGACTAAAACTATATTTAAAACTATATAATTAAATAGATTATACAAAGTTAATATAATAAAGATTGATGAATTTTTTATTTTTTATTTATACACCTTTCTAAAAAAGCAGTGTATATGAACGGATTAATGGATTATTTTCAACTTCTATTGGAATTTTTTTATTCTAAGACGACTTTCTGGAATTTCGGGTTTACAAACCGCATTTAAAATTGATAAACTATTTTCATATTATTTTCTTTCACATAAAAACAAATAGACCCTTTCCTGGAAAGGGTGTGTGCGAACTAAAATGTAATGACTATGAAGCTGAATACATTGGAAAACTGGACAATCAGTAAATCAAAGTTTAAAAGTGCATAAAAAACATTGAATAATAATTCCAAATTTGCTATCAGTTTAAATGAAAATAATTAATTAAAAAGAATTAAATTAAATCTGTACCTCGGAGGTACAGAACAATATGTCATATTTCCGTAACTTTACAGGAGAGCATTTTAAAGGAAAAAATATTTCATTTCCTTTATTGTTTATTATACTTATGTGTACGAAATAAATCTTGACTTTGCCATCCAGGCTAGATTAGGTTGGTAACCCGTCCTTCCTGCCCTAACTGGGGTACATAAGGACGTTATGCCCTCCCACCAAAAAATAAATAAATAAAAACATTTTTATGTAACTTACCTTACAATTAATTTGTCTAGGACATAGAATTCTATACCTCTGTATAAAGGGGAAAAAGGTGAATAAGAATACATAATAATGTATTTTTGGTAAAAAAAATGACATAGTGTGCTGTACCTCCGAGGTACAGAAATATTTACCAATCATTAAAATAAAAATCTTTCAAACCATTTTAGAATTTCGTTTTTATGGCCAGATACATATTTCCAATAGTCTTATTACCATTTCTTTCCAGTTAGAACATAAAAACCGACTAGACTTAGGAAAAAACTGAAGGACTGCCCATCGACTTGACCAGTAAATGTAGTGTTACGTCTCTTTACACTTACTATTAGTCTGCCCCAGGTACTGATATATTTTAGAAGCCTTTGCATTTTGCCTCCTTAGATCATTTCTTGTCTATAATCTACGTTCTAATGTGCTGATATTTTTAAATTTTTATATGTTTATATATAGAACTCATAATGAATCTTTTATATTCTTTTATCTTTTAAATCTAGTCTTCAAATAAAATATTACAATAGAAATGGCAAATAATTCATCATTATAATTGTATCGATTCTTCTAGACCAGGGGTTCCCAAACGTTTTTGTACCACGCCCCCTTTTGTGGAAATGAAAACTTCTCGCACTCCCCCCCCCCCCCCCCTATAACAATAAATTGCCTAGGAACAAAACAAAAACAAATAAGTGTTACATTGAAGACAAAACATTTATTTATGCTGCCATAAGATACAAAAATATCAGTTTTCATAAAATAAAAAAATTATTAATAAAATAAAAGTAGATTAGGTTGGTTAGTGAGATGGATAGGCTTGCATTTTCTTTACTAGTAAGCCTATTTGTGGCTGAGTTTTAGTAAGTGCACAACGCAAGTCACTAGCAACATCAAGTTTATTCCGATACTTTGTTTTAATTGCCACTAGTGTTGAAAATGCTTTTTCGTGCAAATAGGTGCTTGAAAAAAGCAAATATAAACGAAGAGCTTCCCGTGATACACTAGGCTACACTTTGAAATATTTTAACCAAAATGAAGGTTTGTCCATTTTATCAAAGTTGTATTTGGCAGAGGAATCATGTTTTATTTCCGAAGCATATTCTTGAAGGGAGTCTATGTTGACATGGAATGGGTCAGTTGACATTCTGTAAATACTATCTTCACAAGTGATTGGGAAGTATTTCTGGAACTCTTCAATTAGGCTCTCCAAATGGTTTGATATTTGGATTTTCAAACATGATCCTTCATAAATGTCGAACATAAACAATTAACTGAGAACATTGTGCTATGTCTTTTAAAATTTAGAATTTTAGAAAGATTACCAAAATTTAATTTAATGTTCAACTTATCTCGCGCCCCTCCCTGACATGCGCCTCCCCAGTTTGGAACCAATGTTCTAGACCATCTTGTACCACTTCTATACAACTGTACCTTAAGTGAAAGTTGTTATAAATTAAATAATTTTTATAAAAATAAAAACATAAATTTCTCTTGAGACTAGGAAAACAATAGATCATGGATATGTTTATCTATAATCTAATTGCAATTTTTTGATCTGAGAAACACCCACAGAGCTCAAATCGTGTCATATCAAAGCCCCAATGTAAACAATGTAGGCAAAACGTGACTTTTTTTCATTCAAACGAATATAGCTCCAAAACGGTAGGCCCTAGCGGCGAATATTATAACAAATGATATTTTCCATTAAATTTCTAAAAGAAAATTTTCGTAAAATTTCTTATTCGAGCCACACCAACAGAGCTAGAGCGTGTCAAATGTAATATTTTTCTATGAGAAAAAGAACGCTACACATTTTGAGGATAAACGTGACACAAGAAAGTTACAGACCTCCAGTCTAAAGGCATCCATGCCAAAAATTTTGAAAATGTAAAAGAGTTTTATCCGGAGCAATGAAATTCAAGAGGAAATAAATGCAGTATTAATGGCTGAAAACTTATATTTTTTTTAAACATAACAATTCTACTACTTACAATTCTTTGCTTTGGGATCCTCATACAAGACTAAAACGACAGGAAACTGCTCTTCGTTTTCGATTTCTTCAACATTTACTAGACAAACGTTCAAACCTCCCGATTTTCTACAAAAGACTCATTTACATGACAGTTATCAGACCTATTTGGACGTACGGAGTTGAGCTCTGGGGCTCAACTAAACCTTCTAATTCTTGTTATCCAAAATCCTTCGAAAAATCCTTAATGTTTCTTACTTTGTTACAAATAAACTTAACCATAAAGATCTTAATGTCCCATATGTTGCTGAGTTGGTCCAAACCAGACACATTTATACATTTAATGTATTACAGTTGGGTTACAGTTGTAAATTTCAATAAATTGATATATATATATATATATAAGTTAAATAGACTGAAGAACAAAACTTTAAAAAAAAGAAATAAAAGGGATAATGAAACGCACGTAATGACTGTTAAAGAATAACTGGTTTATTGCTCTGATGCAGCTCTATTTATACAAGTACATTGTTTATTGTGACTAGAGATAGGATTAAGGCTAATACTAGCCTGCTTCGGACCTTGACTTCCCCCCGCCAGTTTATGACCATCCTTCATAAACTTTAACTTTGGGCACTTAATACCAATACGGTATTAAAGAGTCCAGAGATTAATCCCCTCATGGTCAAAGGCCGAAGCAGATAGCGATACATAAACAACCTAATCCTATCCTGTCCATAGTTCTATCAACTAATTCTCTACACATATTAAAACTACTATCTTAATTCTCTATGATACAAAGTACAACAAAAGAAAACTTTACACCATAATCCTTAACCTAACATAGTACAAAAGTAAAACTTTATTCACATTATAAAAACAATACTTAAACTTAACTTACAACTAAACATTCATCCAAAACTAAAATGACTCCTTTTAAAATAAAACACACGCACACTCACACACACACACAAAACAAAAATTTTCTCTGTACAAAAATAATAAATCTCTTTCCTCTTATTTACAACTCCACATTACCTCTATTATGTACAATAAAATTAATTTCACATCAACAAAATTTTCTCAAAAATTAAAGAAAACATTTTTCTCCAAAAAAAAAAAAAATTTACACAAATAAAATTCTTCTTCCGTTGCTTGCAACGGACCATCACAGATCAGGGTATAACCTGTTCCTCAATAGGAATTTTCAATGTACATGTACATTTCTCCGCTTCCGCGGCTCTTTGACGCTCTCCAGCGTCACCACGTTGTGCTCTCTAATGCAAATTACCCGGAATGGCCCTTCATACCTACAAATCTCTTTCCCTCGGTTCGTACTCTTTTTTCTATAGACGACCATCCCGATCTTGATTTTCCCCGCAACATCCCTTACCTTTACGTTTTCCCTCTCAACCCTTTGTCTCTTCTCTTTGAGTATGCGCTCACGCGCCTTCCCCCATAACTTACTGAATGCCCAACGTCGGTTGGTAATAAAATTTATCATTTCCTCCCCTACTACGGTGTCGCGGAAGTCCCGGCGTCGCTCCCGGAGCCCAAAGACGATCTCCACCGGCGAATATCCCGTCGAGCTGTGGATGGAACCGTTATACGCCGCAACCGCCTTTTCCATCGCGATGTCCGGCTCTAGTCCCTTCTCAACCTGATATATTCGCAGGTGGTCACTAAGGGTCCCATGAAGCCTCTCAATCCCCCCTCTGCCCTTGGGATGCCCTGGGGTATTTATATGCCACTTAATCTCTAACTCTTTGGCCTCCGCCCTGACTAACGCGTTGTCGAATTCTAAACCTCCGTCCGACGTGATACGATCCGGGATTCCGTATTATCTGAACCAACCTCTTAACGCCCCCAATACCGCCTCCGCCGATTTGGCCTGCACGAGATGAGCTAAGGCATATTTACTGAATACGCCGAAGATAGTAACCCACTGGTACCCCCGCTACTTAAACGTATCCACTTGGAGGTCTGATAAGGGGAACGCTACCGTAGGTGTCTCTTCCTGTACCCACCCTGGAGGATGCCGGTCGTATTTCGTGGTGAGGCATACCTCGCACGACCCAATGACCTCTTGGATCGTCCGCTTCATGCCCCACAAGAAATACCTCCGTTTCAATGCTTGGAGAGTCTCCTGTGTCCCACGGTGGTTCGTCTTCCCCTGGTGGTACGACAGGGTTACCTCCTTCTGCCGCTCGACGTCCTGTACCACCTCTACCGACCTCAGGCACCTAATAAACGTTCGGTCGATCCCTATCTTTTTTCCCCCTTTTACAGCCTCTTAACCCTGTCCCATATAGTGGCATTCCCGATATAGAGGTGATATGTCCTTCCCACCTTAGTCTCCCCGCGCAGTAGTTTCACCATTGACTCCTCCCTAATCCCCAGCTCCGTCCAAATGGTGACGACCGTGCTCTTCCCATATTTCGAAAAGTCCGCCTTTGGGAGACCCTCAGTCCTGGTTTTCCAGATGAGCTGGTCTCTCTTATCATTTACTATCTCATCTACTTCTTCCATGTCTGAGGGCCTCTCATCAGCGGAGCTTTCGTCTTCTTGGGGATCCTCCACACCACTGCGCGTCTCATCCTCACCTTCTCCCTCCGGTGTCCACTCCCTAAGAAACTGCCGTATATCCCCGGTTCGTCCCCCTCAACGGCATTTATCATTAGTGCGCGCGATAACCAATCCGCAACCACGTTCTCTTTCCCAGGCTTGTATACTATCTCGAGATTGTATTGGCTGAGGAACTCCTTCCATCGCGTAACTCTTGCGGAAGATTCCTTTAACATACCAATCCACTGTAACGGTCTATGGTCCGTGTGGACCCTAAATCTCCTTCCAAAGATATACGGACGGAAGTGATCCACAGCCCACACAATCCCGAGTAGTTCCCTCTCTAACGCACTATACCGCGTCTCCGCGTCCGTCAACCTTCGGCTCGCATACGCTACCGGCCTCTCCCCTTTCTCGTTCTCCTGCGATAATACCGCCCCCAACGCGTATTCACTCGCATCCGTAGTTACGGTAAACACCTTATTGAAGTCCGGGAAGGCTAATACCGGCTCTCTCTGCAGCTCTTTATGCAGCGCCTGATGTTGTTTTCCATTTCCGGTGTGATAAAAATTTTCCTGCCCTTCTTCAATAAGTTGTTTAACGGAACTAAGAACCGCGCCATCTCGGGGATGAATCTACGATAATAATTCAGGGAACCCAACAGCCGCCGTATGCCCTTAACGTCCCGCGGGATTTCCATTCTCGCAATGGCCTCTACTTTCCCTTTATCCGGCTTCACCCCGTCCTCCGATATTGTGTGCCCCAGAAAACTTATCTCGCTTTCCCCCAGACGCGACTTTTCCGCCGATAGTTTCAATCCAAACTCCCGAATTCTCCCGAATACCGCCCTAAGATGTGCCAGATGCTCGCCCTCCGACTTACTGAAAACCAAGAGGTCATCCATATAAATCTGGCACATACTTTCATCCAAACCCCTAAGGAGCTCGTCCATTATTCTTTGGAACGTAATGGGCGCGTTCTTAAGCCCGAACGGCATTCGGGTGAACTCGTAGTGACCTCGCTCGAAGGTGAAGGCCGTCTTACACTGGTCCTTGGGGTTCATTCGGATCTGGTGGTACCCGGCTTTCAAGTCTAACGTGCTAAATACCCTAGCCCCACTTAGCCTATCTAGAATGTCCTCGAATCTGGGGATAGGGTATTTCTCGTCCCGGGGTGTTCTCATTAAGTTTGCGATAGTCAATGACTACCCTGTACTTTTCCTCCCCGGGGGCACTCTTTTTCCTCACGGCCCAGAGCGGACTATTGTAGGGGGAAGTGCTATCAACCACGATCCCTTGACGTTTTAAGTCCTCTATCTCTTCCCGGATATGCCTACGGAGCGCTTGTGGGTATCTCCTCTCCTTGACGTACGTGACCCGCTCCTCCTTCAACGGTATCTCGTGCTCCGCCCTACCGGTGACGCCCAACTTATCACCCTCCTTGAAAAAGATGTCATTGAACTCTTTTAAAATTTTCCCCCTCCAGTCTTCCGCCCTGTTCACTACTCCAATTTGCCCTTTTTTCCCCTTTTAACACCGAGCAACACCTATACCGCTTTTTCCCAATCCTAATACTCCACCTCCCCTTTTTATTGCTCACCCTGGCTCCCACCTTTTCCAATAAATCGCAGCCTATAATACCATTATACGACTTGGCCATTTCCCCTATTACATGGCATACTAGTTTCTCCCCTCTGTCCGACCATTTTTCCAAACTCATCTCTACCTCCCCTCGATGGTACAAGGGCCACCCAAGGTAATCAACTTACAGGAACATGCCCTTACCTGGAGTGCTCCTTTGCAGCCACTGAACTGCTCCGCCGCTCGCCGACTCAGGATGGTGCTGGAGCTCCCTGTGTCCACCAGGCACCTCACCCCTCGCTCCACTCGGATAATAGGCAGACCGCCGCTTCTCGCCCTCACGTTGTGTACCTCAATGATGCGGTCGCCTCTCCTCGGACACCCTCCTCAGGCCGCCACACGTCCAGGTTGTGCCGCTCTCCTCCGGCCGCTCCCCTCCCGTCTGCTGGTTCCCTCGTCTCCGCTGCTCCCTGGTCCTGGGTCCTCCCTCTCGGTATCCGACACTTCAGATGTCTCAGAAGATCTCGGGGATTCTGGCCGTGATCTCTGTCTCCTCCAGACCCTGTTGATTTCCATGGGCTCACCCCGAGGATTCTCCTTCCGTCTGAACATGTAAGGGCATTGCCTCGCAATGTGCCCTTCATTCCCGCATTCAAAGCACTTTGTGCGGGGACATTGTGCGACCAAGTGCCCAGGCTTGCCGCACCCGTGGCACCGCCGGTCCTCTCTCTTACTGCCAGTAGCCGGTTTTCTTGGCTCCGGCTTCCGATGTTCGGCTCTCCTTGGCTGATCGGTTCTCCTCTCGGTTTCTCTGCTTCTCCACGGTGGGCCCCGAGGTCTTCGGTGTACCACCTCGGTCTAGCTTCTTTCCTCCTCCCGTTCTGGCCGGCTTTCTTCTTCGCGGGCACCCATATCCATTAGTTCTTGGGCGCACTCCACGAATCCCTTGTCTCGGGGAAAGTTCTCTCTCTTTCCCGGTTCCCGGGCCAGCTGCCGCTTAAGGATGGTTGCAACAAAAGCCATCCTTGCTTCTACCTCCGGTGCGCTTGCTGTCTCCCTCATTTTATCGGTCACTTTATTAAATTTTATTAGGAGCTCACCTGCATAGCGCCCGCTGCTTTGCCGCGGATGCCTGCTTTCCCTGAAGAGTTGAAAGAGGTCTTCTTCCGGCGTCCATCTTCCTCCGCCGTACGCTTTCTTCAATCTCTCTTTGATGACTTCCCAGGGCGTTTCTTCATCCGCCTGGATGTGGTTCAGGACGCTCCGCTTAATTCGACAAATTAAGTCTGCCCTGAGTGACTCTGCATCGTGAGCATCGAGGAGATCTTCGGCCCTCTTCGTTCCAATCCGTGCTAGAACCCTGTCAACGCTTTTCAAAAAGTGATTCAGTTCTCCTACCTCGCCCGTGAATCTCTCTATGTCCGAGACTGCCTTTCTCAGGTCCTGGGCTGTAGCCGTCCTCACTTTCAACCATGCAAGAGTATTTGCATGGGCCTCCGCCATCGTTTGCCTAGGTAGTTCAGGTAAGCTGTTAGGTACTTGCAGCGTCGGTGGCCTCAATATGCCGTTATCTTCCATCAGAAAAACCCTGAGCGGCAAGAAAGAAAAAATTTCTTACCTTCCCCGCTCCTCGTCTCGTCCCGGGTTTCGGCACCAGTTAAATAGACTGAAGAACAAAACTTAAAAAAAAAATATAAATAAAAGGGATAATGAAACGCACGTAATGACTGTTAAAGAATAACTGGTTTATTGCTCTGATGCAGCTCTATTTATACAAGTACATTGTTTGTTGTGACTAGAGATAGGATTAAGGCTAATACTAGCCTGCTTCGGACCTTGGCTATATATATATATATATATATATATATATATATATATATATATATATATATATATATATATATATTAAAAAAGTAGAAACAAAAGATGACCCAACAAAAGAAACTCAATGTCTCTCTGAATGGAAATACAATAGATCATGGATATATTTTCCTATAATATATTGATTCTTCCAATTTACATTTAAGAATTAAATGGAACGAATTACTTAAATTAAACTAACAATTAATGATTTTTCGAAATAGATAAAAGAAAATAGGGATGTCAAGCAATGTCAAGTATAGCTCCTTAACGGTAAGTCCAATCGATAAATATTATATAACTAAAATATTCTCCATTATTGATAAATATTATATAACTAAAATATTCTCCATTATTGATAAAGAAATTATTGGCAACTTTTCGATAAAGCAACACTAACAGAGCTACGGGGTGTCTGTTACATGTTTGTTAATGTTAAAAAAAAAACGTTAAACCAATAAAGTATAGACACCCATTAAAAAGAAACATCAATTCAAAATGTCTATTACTAAAAAATACTAAAACGTATCTAAAAATAAAAAGATAACAGATTATAGAATTACAAAAATAACCTCAGTAATATACAAACTAACGAGTGTAAAGAAAATAAAAAGCATTGAATGTTTGTTTAATAATTGTATTAAAATTATTTTTTTAAATATATGTATTTATTAATGCCTGTCAAAAAACAAATGACAGTGGATTGGAATATCTGGCCCAAACCAGATACCTATCCTTCCTTATTAAGCTCTATAACCACTCAAATCCTCTAGTTTCTCAACTTGCTTCCCACTCCATTCCTGATAATCCTCCGAGGTGTATGAAAAGAAGATGGCCCAGAGACCATTTAGTGTAGAATTTATTGAAGTGCTACTAGTGGCACATATTCTTCACATTCTTCAAAAAAAAAAAAAAAAATTAACTTTTCTACGATTACAAAACGCTGTCGCATACTACTCGAAGTATTGTGAAAAATATTTCGGCCAAAAATCGGAGTAGGCTCTACAACTCTGAATTGTATGGCATTTATTCGGTAAATATAGTTGAGGTAATTGCTGCGGCGGTTTAAATGGGCATGCAAAGTCGTTGGGTTTAGTAATGGCCGGGTTCGGAGGTAATCGGCCGTGAAACAGTCGGGTAAACGTCCATGGGTAGACCGAAACGTAGATGGGAGTATTTAATCTGGATTTAGGTTTTGGATGTGTGGGATGAAGGAAGATGTCTTTTTTGACATTGGTGGTGTCTATATCGAACCTTCGGTTTCACTAAGCCTTTTCATTTATTTATTTATAATTTAATAATAGTGAAAGCTTGGTTTAGCCGCGGACAGGAATAATATTTTAAACGTATAAATTATGAGCGTTAACTAAATTAGGATTGAATAATCTCTAACTTCTATTGAAATGTTTTTATTTGAAAACTTGATTCGAATATTAAACATTTATCATTATTTCTGAAACCAGCGTTGTTTTGTTCGTACAAAACTTTTTCGATTATCGATACCGTAACCGATACTAAGAAATCGATTCTCTGTTCTCGATACCAATACCTCAGCTTAAAAATTAATTTCTATTTCAAAACATAATCCTTAAAATGCAAAACAAATCCATCTAATACCTATAATAGTTCAAGAAATACATTTGTTGCATTTATTATACAAAGCGTATAAAATATGTTGTTAATCATTATTTAAATAATAATAAAATCCAATTCAGAAATTATTATTTACGAAGATAAACATTCAAAGATTTTATTTATTGATTAAGGAATCAAAAATGAAACTAAACTCTTTCAATAAAAATTATGGATGCACTAGATTTGTTTTGAGTATCAGGGTTCGAAAACTGTTATTTACACGTAATACAATGGAAAATAATCTTTATTTCGTGATATATCGTCCCTTACGAATAATAAACATATATTATAACATGGTATTATTGCCTGTTTGGCATTATTTCGTTGATTAGAGATAGTGTATCTTCAACAAACTTATGTTTAACTTGCAGTTGCAGGGGAATTGTTTATAATTTTCTACAAAGGAAGCTGGGTCAATAGAAGAATTGATGTATAATAATAAGTTACAATTAGTTAGATATCAAAAAATGTTGAGCAACGTCAGCTGTATCGATCGGTTCCTAGGAATCGACTTTGGACGGTATCGTTTCTCGATACCGATACTTTGCTCAAGAATCGATAGAAACGAGAATCGACACATCCTTACTAAAAACATTTAATCATATCTATACATCGAAAGTTTGTTACATATTATTATTACTTAGGATCAAGCAACAACTTCATTTCTCTTATTTTTTCTTTTTCCTGGTGCGAAGTTTCCTCTGCGTCCAATACTTCTCCATGCGTTCGCTGGCCTGCTTTCGTTGCTCCTCCATCCTGAATCTTCCGGGTTTCTTGGTTCTTCCTGTGGCTTGAATCCCATTCAATTTATTCAATAGATGTCTAAATCTATCTCTGTTCAATAGTTGTTGTTCTAAGATGCTTAATCTTTCCATATCCATTTTTACTTCCTTAATCCATGCTGTTGTGGTATTCTTTCTCTAGATTTAATCGGATATCCGTTTGGTGTCTCTTTTGGTCCATTCTGTACAGATGTCCGAGAAATGTCAACCTCCTCATCCTTTGTTACTTACAATTAGTTATTATAAGTTTCATTTTAAAATATAGTATGAAAAATGTTGATACTAGCCTAAAGAGGCAAAGTGAATAGGACTTCTGACAAATATGAAGACCTACAGGAGACAGTGAAAAGAGATAAATGGGTTATGTGGAAAAGATGGCTTTCTTTTTCTAAAGGAAATAAATTTAAAATGGGTCTATTGAAAATATTTATCTAGTCATGTTATCAAAAATATGGATTGGTTTAGAACGATTTTATTATTTATAATGATTCATAATTTATTAATTTTAGACTTATTTCAACGCGATGTATTTGTTGAGCTTGTGTTTGATTGGATCGTCAAGCTGGAACTCTGCGTCTTGTATGCCATTGTATGCCCATATATATTTTTTAAATATTTGATTTACTAATTCATTTTTCCCAGAGTATTTAGATTCCAGGGGTACAGTCATTACATTTTAGTTCGCATACACCGCTTTTCTGGAAAGGGTATATTTTGTTTTTAGATGAAAGAAAATAATATGAAAATAGTTTATCAATTTTAAATACGGTATTTATATCTAATTTTCTTAATTCCTTCCAGAAAGTAGTTTTTGAATAAAAAAATTCCAATTGAATTGGAAAATAATCCATTGATCCGAATTTACTAAATTAGTATTGTAGAATCGTTTCTGACATGACTTCTCAAAACTTTTCAACAGCTTAGACTTTTACAAACTGATCAATGTTTGTATCATGAATGTTTTAAATTTGATTTGAAGGTTTTCTTCATAATAGTACGTAAAAGTTCTAAATGCCAAATCTGTTCAATTCTGCATATTTAATTTTATAAATTATCTTTACTTTTCAAGACTAAAACGTCAAGAAACTGCTCGTCGTTACAGACAACTCCAACATTTACTAGACAAACGTTCAAAGCTCCCAATTAATTAAAAAAGACTTATGTACACGTCTGTGATTAGACCTATTTGGACGTAGGGAGTTGAGCTTTGGTGCTCCACTAAACCATCCAATTCTTCTCGTATCCTATCCTCCAATCCTTACAATCCAAAATTCTTCAAAAAATCCTCAAAGATCCTTACTTTGTCAACAATAAACTTATCGATAAAGATCTTACTGTTCCATATGCTGCTGATTTAGCCAAAACCAGATACCTATCCTTTCATAGTAAGCATAACCACTCAAATTCACTAGTTTCTCAACTTGCTTCCTACTTCATTCGCAATAATGCTCCAAGGCGTCTGAAAAGGAGATGGTCAGAGACATTTTAGTGTAGAATTTTTATTGAAGTGCTACTGATGAGTAGTTCTTTTCAATTTTTGACATGTTATTGTAATCTTTATCAATAAATTTACTTGATGTATGTATTTGTACATTTATAAATTTAATTCAACTGATATAAAAAACTTTACTTTTCTGCTGGTGTCGGTTTATATTTTAATTTCTCTCTTGTTGAATATTATCTTTTATGTCCCTTTTATTAGGGTACACCATATATTTTGATATAGATGTACGAAATGACACATGTATAAGAAGAAGTTATAATCAAGAACAATTAAAATAAATATATATATATATATATATATATATATATATATATATATATATATATATATATATATATATATATATATATATATATATCAAAATATAGAAAAACCTTTTGTTATTCCTGGTTTATGCTTTACCTTTATTAAGGACTTTATATTCACTAAAAATGATTCTGATGAAAGGGAAAAGGTCGCTATTTTAGTTTATTTATGTGGAAGAACCATTAAACATTGAAGAAGCAGAAGAAGAATGCCAGAAGTTCTAACAAAGTTAGGAAAGAAGGATTTCCTTTGTGAGCGACTCCAATGGAATGCATTAGGTAAATTAATTGTTTCCTATTTGGTAATTAATTACCGCTATCCTCGTTGTAATTAATTACCATAGCGTTCTATTGCTACGCCGGCTCTTTCATGTCTTGCTAGTTTAGCTCTATTGGTTGTTCTGGTGTGTTTTAGTAATTTATTAGCTGTTGAACTAAGTGAAATAAACATGTATTTATATTAGGTGTATAAAGGTATTAATAATTGATTCTCTTCCAAAGCTTTATTTTGAAATGTCTTGTTTTTTTAATTAATAAAATAATGTAAAATACATCAAGTCATTGTAATAAATAGATAAACCAAAATAAAAGCATAAAAAATGTTTGTTCTATGTGTAATATTGGAGAAAATTAATTATTTAGGACGTTGTAAAGTCTTGGAGGGAATGAGAAAAAAATATTTTGGTGCAGTTACTATGACTGGAATTGATATGGTCAAATACCTAAATGTTGAAGACTGGGCAGCTCTAGTAAGTTACTTGAAAGAAGCCTATATCTACCGTTACTTTCTTATTCAAAATTTTAATTATTAATAACCTAATAAATTATCAGGATCATATTTATTTAAAATAAAAGAGAGAAAATCAGAAGTATGTGAGTTGTGTGGAGACATGGAGGACCTAGAACACATCATTATGAATTGTAAAAAATACGCCTTAGAAAGAATAAAATTTACAACCCAAATTAGGAATAAATTAAATATGAATACAATAACATATACAAATATTTTGCAAAACCCTGCTTCACTAATCAATGAATTCGGTGCCTTCTTGAGTGAGACAAATATTAAAATTTAGATTAATTCAATTTTAATTAAATCGAAATATTTTTTTTTTTTTTTGTAATTAAGCGGTCTTAAATTTAAGTCGGTACTTATAGTAATGACTAAATGAGAAAATGGCTAATGGCTAACGCTAAGGCCTTTATTTATAAATAAAAAAAAAAAAAAAAAAAAAAAAAACCTAATAAATGTTTGGATATTATTGATTGAGGATACATGTTATAAATAGATAAAAGTGATATTAATTAGATATTATTAAATAGTATAATAATGGTTGGATATAAGTATATATTATTATTTGAGATATAATTAAGATATTATTATAGGATATACGGTAGTTATGATGTTATTGTATAAGACATAGTTAATGATTAATAATAGATTATATGATATGTAATTAGATAGTATTGCATTGTTTGTGAATAAATTAGTTAACATATTAATAAATATCTACATATTTAAAAATAAATAAACAATAATGATTTAAAATATTTTCAAATTAAAAGCGCTCCTGACAGACAGCCGTAGCTATGTTACTAATATTACTTTGAACACTTTTATGTAAATAACATAAAATTCTGTAAATATTATTAATAAAAGTATTTTCTATCTATTTAATACATAAACCAAAATAAAAGAATAAAAACGGAATACGTTAATGGCTTTTTTTTTTTTCTTTCACTTCTTTCATTATGGCAAGGTTTTTTTTTCTGGCTAGGAGAGGGAGTAGGGATGAGGAATATTTGCTTAAGGAAGCTGTACCAGCTTGCCACATTCCGATTTCTTGACTTTTCAGATTTTTCATTATTTCCTTCGACATCACCAATTAATTCTCGGGCTTTTCTACCGTACTGCTCGTACGCTCCTTAAGTTGTCCCCACATTCACACCAATCTCTTGCACCGAGTTTTAACATTTTGTTATCAGATATACAAAAGATTTGGTTACCTGTAAAGGAGAAAAAAAAAAAAACTTATAAAGAATTATAAATTATAATTGAACTAACAGTGACAGCGCCGTAAAGTGGCAGCAGGTGGCCGCAGTACAGCAAGGCCATTCCATCACCTGCGCTACCTGAGACACGAGTTCTTGACCTCAAGATGTCCTGGCTGAAGGAGTCAATTTATCCTGAACAAGATGATGGGGGTATCCTGTTAGTCTTCGGTAAGATGAGGGTTAGGTCAATAATAGGGCCAATAAGGAAAATACCTGTATATTTATAGATTTTTTTTTTGTAATTTAAGTTGTTCAATGTAAATTTTATTATTGCTTCACCATTTCCGAACTATAAAGATGATCTTGATAAAATTTGGTACAGATTGGTTTATTAGTTTTCGTGGATATTTATCACAAACGAAAAATGCCTTGTCCTTTTATATAATAGTATAGATATAGATATAGACGATGATAAAAGAAAATAATAAGTTCGAATCCGGTCACCGCCACTCTCCACCTTCTCGGCCGAGGATACCCAATGAATCACAAGGAAGGGGTGAAGGGAAAAAAAAAATCGTACTTAACCCAGATCCGAGAGTTCATTGGCTTGACCGATGAGCTACCGTACCTCATCAAACACTAATGAATAAAATATAATATGATAGTTATAATTAAAATACGAGGTGTGATCAAAAAGTTCCAGGACTGAATTTTTATACATTTATTCATACAACATACAGGTTATTCAAATTTGTCTCCTTCGAAGTACTCCCCTTGGGAAGCTACACACTTTTCCCACCTGTGTTTCCACTGATCAAAGGCCCCAGAAAACTCTTCTTTTGTAAAGGTGTTTAGCAGCTCCGTTGTTTTTTTCTTTAATTTCGTCAACTGTTTGAAATCTTCGTCCTTTCAGGTGCCTCTTGAGCTTTGGGAAAAGAAAAAAGTCGGCTGGAGCCAGGTAGGTGAGTAGGGGGGCTGAGGAACGACAGTCATTGCGTTTTTTACACAAAAGTTACGGATAACTAATGCAGAGTGAACAGGAGCATTGTCATGGTGAAGGACCCAATCACCACTTTGGCACAGCTCAGGTCTCTTTCTTCTCACAGCATTACGCATGAAATATTACACTCTTCTGCCATTTCACGGATTGTTAGTCGACGGTCTGATCGTACGAGAGCGTTCACTTTAGCAACATTGTCATCATTGATTGACGTTGAAGGGCGTCCGGAACGAGCATCGTCGTCTGCGGATGTTCGGCCATCTTTAAATCTCTTGAACCACTGATGGCAGTATGATCGGCTTAGGCATTCTTCACCAAAAGCCTCTTGTAACATCAAAAAGGTTTCAGAAAACGTTTTGTTCAGTTTCACACAAAACTTCACACAAACACGTTGCTCTTCTTTCACATTCATTTTCATAAAATAGCCAAACTCTATAAAACTAAGCTCAAACAAACTGTGCTAATGTTACTTTCAGTGATGTTATGATTGATCTGCAAACACAGCTGTGTTCCTGTTGAGTCAGGCAATACAATGCTGCCAACCGCATCGCTGTGAGACATTGCATTCCATAGTATATAAAAAGTCCTGGAACTTTTTGATTACACCTCGTATATTATATTAATTTTTCTTGAGGTTCAATTTTCGTAAGAGGCGTAACCACGCACGCAGGATACTAAGTTAGTGATATATTAAATTTAAAAAATAATAGATAAATAAAAAGTTTAAGACCCCCTTAAACATGTTTTATGACCATCGATGCTCATATGTTCTTAATTTCTTTCGCTTACCTGTAAAAGCTCCTAGCGACAAATGTTAATAACAAAAAATATTATCAATTAAATTTGTGAACAGAAAACTGTTGTCGAATTTGCAATTATAGCAACACCAATAAGGCTAGATTTTTTTTTTTTTGGAACAGTACAAATATATAAATCAAGTAAATGTGTTGCTAACGATTACAATAACATGTCAAAATTGAAAAGAACTACTCATCTGTAGCACTGCAATAAAAATTCTACACTAGAAAATCTGTAAGTCATCTTCTTTTAAGACGCCTCAGAGGATTATCGGGAATGGAATGAGAAGCAAGTTGAGAAACTAGTGGATTTGAGTGGTTATCTGGTATGGGTTAAATCTTCAACCTATGGAAAACTAAGATCGTTATTGGTAACAAAGTAAGGAGCATTGAGGATTTTTTGATGGATTTTGGATTATAAGGATTGGTTATGAAATTAATTGGATGGTTTAGTGGAGCCCCAATGCTGATCTCTGTAGTCCAAATAGGTTTAATCACAGTCAAGTAAATAAGTCTTTTGTAATTAATTGGGAGCTTTGAACGTTTGTCTAGTAAATGTTGAAGTAGTCTCTCACGATGAGCAGTTTCTCGTCGTTTTAGTCTCGTATGTGGATTCCAAGTAAGACGTTTGTCCAGACGGAGTCCATACTAGCGATCTGTTTCAAAAAACAGGGATTAGTGGAATATCATTAAAGGACAAAGTAAGACAGGAAATGTTAGGTTTACAACGAAGGGTAAAGATTATTTGGTGATATTTGTTTAGATATATTACGATTATCCATTAATTAAATTAAATTAAATTAAAAGTGGCGTTTCTCCAAACGGGTCAAACATCTTCCATATTAACACCACATTTATTCTGGTTAAAATATACTTCAAAGACTCAGCCTGAGGACTATTGCCCCAGCTCCTTCCCGCGAACGATCCTGCCTAATCATAAATATGCTTCATAGTAATCCAATGGAGGCAGGCTGAGATCACTATATTTCCAACCACTTCGGAGTGGTTTAACAAATGTATTGCTGGTTTTTAATAGAGATCTCGCAGCCACTATTTTTTCGTCTTTCAAGGAGATTATTGAGATCAGCTGAATTAAAGGATTTGGACAATATTAAAATAAAATCCAAATCCTGTATTTCGCCTTTGATGGCAAATTGATATTTAAAAAAATGCCAACCGCATCGCTGTGAGACATTGCATTCCATAGTATATAAAAAGTCCTGGAACTTTTTGATTACACCTCGTATATTATATTAATTTTTCTTGAGGTTCAATTTTCGTAAGAGGCGTAACCACGCACGCAGGATACTAAGTTAGTGATATATTAAATTTAAAAAATAATAGATAAATAAAAAGTTTAAGACCCCCTTAAACATGTTTTATGACCATCGATGCTCATATGTTCTTAATTTCTTTCGCTTACCTGTAAGATTTTTAATTATTTAAAATAAATTAACTACTAATTTGCATACATAGAAAAAAAATTATATTGGTATGCTATTTTATTGTTGTTATTTTATTGATTTTACACTGTTCATCATATCTTCGATCATCTTAAGAACATACTTCCTTTTGATTTTTTTCGTACATTTTATATTTATGATGCCTTATTGTACAGCAATCTTTTGTTGCTCAGATGCTTTTCGACGGAAGTTTTCCATCTAGCAAATTGCTTTGGGTTAGTGAGGAAGGATTCACAATCTCCTGATGACTTCCTCTCGCCTTGGTAAAGACGTTGGTTTCTAAGAAGTGCTTGCTCATCTTAAGGCTGTCGATCTCTTTATATTCTTCTTTTCTTTTTTTTTTAGAATCTTATGAATAGGGCTGCAGGAAATGTTGATTGTTATTTAATGTTTGGAATTTTCGAAAGATAAACAAAATGCTTTGTTTGCCATTTTTGTGAGGTAACGATACAACATGTATAAGATCTATTCCTCCGGTTCGTTTTATTCCACTTTGCGATTTTGTTCCAAATTTTTAATTCATTTTAAATCCATCTAAACGAGCCGATATTATAACGAGCCTAGGTGCACTTCTATTGAGTTTAGATAGTAACAAGTTTTCTAGTCCAGCTTTTTTTCAGTAATGAAAGGTTAGACTTTGTTATATAATTCTCAAACAATGTTCCAGTTTCGATAAATATAGGAATACAGCGATATAAATAATATAACTGATGATAATGAAGATTATAAGAACTGAAACTGTTAAACTGAGAGATGTTGGACAGTACTGTACTAGCAGTGGAGTTGACTGATTGTTCAAGGTCAACGGCCTCGTTCAATAGTCCGGGGTTGTCTTCTCTCCCAGCCCATCTCTTATATTTTATATTATTATATATCTTTATATAAAATAATTAATTAATTAATATATATATATATATATATATATATATATATATATATATATATATATATATATCATTTTATTATCGTGTTTTGATTGAAAGTAATCTTTTTTTTTTTTTTTTTTCTTTTTTTTTTTAATAAAATATATTTCTTAGTTACTCGGATCGCAGTTCTACTTACTAGTTCAGATAGTTACTAGGTTACTTAATTACAAGGAACTATTGCTTCTTACAACGATTATTGCTTCTTACGATGCAGTAATAATATTGTAAATGACCTTTTTAAATATAATTTAAAAAAACATTTGCATAACATAACATAAACATTGGTAAATGAAATTTTTATTTGTATGAAGTTTCATATAAAACTGTATCTAAATATTTCATTTAAAGTTACTATATTTTATGTACTACTATCTACGAAGAGCTCCAGCCCAGCCCCTTCACCCGCCCAGAATACTTTTTATCGATTCTAATCTTGTTCCAATTTATATCGATGTTTTAGTCGCAACGTTTCGAGAGGGGTAAGGTTATACCTTTTCCTTCATTTACACACTAACTCTAAATCCATGTTCCAACTAATTTTAACATCTAAAATAATTAAGAGGAAATAAGTAAATATAAAACTCTAAATCAATTGTGAATGAATATTATAGTAAATCAGAATTAATATAATTCTAAACGACAAGCAATGTTAACTTCCGATATACTTTCTCACTTTTCTTTTTAGATTGATGTGTTTTATTGAATTAATAGTACAATATGTAATATGGATGACAAAGAATCCATTCACAAAATATGTAAACTGAAAATTTCTCACATAAGGGAAGTGGATATAGCAAATATAAATATATTAAACACCAAACCAATGTTGAAATTAATCTTATTAACTTGTGTTACACTTTCTCACATTAGGGAAGAGGAAATGAGTAAACATCAATTTATAAAACATTAAAACCATAATGAAACTCATGTTGTTAACTTCTGTTTCACCATTTTACATTTAAGAAGACTAAATATCAATATAACAGACTTAACAACACAATCAAAGTTAAAACTGTAGAAGTGAATGTTTACATGTAAGTTTATAGGAAAGAGCTATCGATAAATGTAAACTCAAAGTGAAGCGTCGGAATCGAACTGGCAGGTGCATCGCTGTTAGGGACGATTTGATGGAGCACTTCCTCGCTAGTAGTTTCATTTTTTAAACAATATTAGGACACTAAGAACAATTAAATGAAATAATACTGCTGCCTTTAAGATATATATATATATATATAGAGAGAGAGAGAGAGAGAGAGAAAGAGGAGAGAAAGTTAACTCATATGCTTTTGTGACTTATCAAGGGACTGAAGTTATCAAGATTTTTAATATTAATATTATCCAGTCTTTGAAAATCTCAAAGGATATGGAAGATTAATTTTAACAAGTAATAAAAAGGACTTGAAACTTTCGAAAGCCTTAAAAAGGACAGAAAAAACCGGAGAGAAGAAAGAAGGGGGGGGGACTCCTCAAAGAAGTTCTTAATGGACTGCTAAATGAACTTCATATCAAATATTAATGACCTACCATTTTCATTTAAAATTCATCAATTAACTATTTTATCTTTCTTGTTTGTAATTGTTATTCTTCTTTAATATATTTTATTTTAAATATTCATCTGGTACCGAATGAAAAATAAATCAAATTATTAAAAAAACAAAAAAAAGTATTCAAAGCGAATATTATTTCTTTACTAAAAACAGTTTTTTTTTTAAATGAAAATTTTATTTATAATTTAAATTTAATTTAAAATACGTTAAAGAGAGAATTTCTATGTTACTCATGATCCTCGGTGCCTTGCTCCTCCCAGATATTATTTTCCATTAGATTCTCATCCACTAAATCCTTCCTTCTCTCCTTTTCCTACTTCACCCTACCCCTTCTTCTCCATGGTCGCCTACTTTAACCTAGTCTCTTGATTTTGGTATGTTCTAACCATTTTAATACATTTCGTTATATTATTGATGAAATGTCTCGTTATATTTATTAGTTTTCGAATTCTTTTACTTGCCATTCTATCTTGTCTGGACTTTCTTTCCGCCCTTCTCCGACAAGATGAGGCCATTGCCATACATCAAATCAAGCAATAGAAGCTGTTAACGAATTATTCCCTAATAAGGTCATTCGGCGTAGGGGTAGCATCAACTAGCCTCCCATAAGCCCCAATCTTAGTCCACTTAACTATTTTGCATAGGGATACCTTAAAAGTAAGGTCTATGAGAATAATCCGAAGAACCTGACGCAATTGAAGCAAAACATGAGGTGAGAAATGGCAGCAATATCGAGAGCTACGTTCCAGCATGTGATCGCTGATCTTCGTTCCCGATTAGAAGAGTGCCAGCAGCAAAACGGTTACCATTTAGATAACATCATATTTTCCAAATAATTTTCCACTTTATAATGTAACAATTAACTATTAACTTTTCTTTTTTTTTTTTTTAAGTAGTTTTTGTTTTATCGAAATAACAAACACCCAATACTCTTTTTGGACACCCTGTACAATAGAAGTACCCAATGTTAAATTCATAGAAAGTGAAATTCGTATTAAATGGAATCTTAATTATGCAAGAATTGAATCTGAGTCTGAATCCAGCAATGGAATAACAATTTTTGACTAAGTAGGTAGTTAGTTAGCAAGCGTCAGCTTGGATGAGAAGGAAGTATTGAAAATAAAAGTATTTGAATGTTTTCAGGGATTTAGCTTGTGAAATATAAATAAAATGAATAGTAAAATATAAAATAATTTGTTTGTTTGTTCTTGGGCGCTACAGTCCTTCCAGGACCTGGGCCTCTGCCACCATCCTTCTCCACTCCTCTCGGTCCCTCGCCAGGCTCCTCCAATTCCGTATCCCCAGCCTCCGTAAATCCTCCTCCAGGTCATTCATCCATCTGCGCCTGGGTCTGCCTCTCTTCCTCTTTAATAAAATAATACAATTGGAAAAAAAAAAGAGTAGAATTTTCAATATTAGTGATGATCATTACTTTTTTTCTTCTCAAAAGTGGTCAGTTGGGTTTTATTTCACGTGTTCCGTGGATTGTTTGAGATGAAGTTTGTGAAGAATAAAGTTTATTGTTTTGTTAATTTAGGGAAAATCAAGTTCCCATTTAGGCCGACAGAGCGTGTTATTTAATTCGCCCCCCCCCCCCCGCGAGAATTAACCTCAAGAGCTCGTGAACCTTGCGCCCCTGGCATCAGCCACCCGAGCGCCGAGAGATTAAACTCGGCCCACTTGATATTCAGAGCACCCTTGGGCCGTAAAGAGATGTCATGTTCAGAGTCTCTCCCCCCGAAAAGAAGAAGATACTCCCCGCAAGATATATCATCATCTAACCCGGGAGTTAGTCCTATCAGGTCCGGGTTTATGTTGTTAATGTTGAGGTTTATGCGATCCAAGTCAGGTAGGAGCAACTTTTGCTGAATTGGTTTAACTTCCTCTCCTATCTACTCTAAATTGCTTCCATCTTACCTGCATACTCCACTTGTATATCTTGCATGAAGATACCTCCAAGGCTATACTAAAAACGAAATTTATACTGTTCATAAATGTTCATATTATGTAATATCTATTTTTGAGAAAAATCAATTTTTTTTCTAATTTATTGAAATTTACAACTGTACAAAATATATCCATCAAGTAAATGTGTTGAAAGTGAATACAATGGCATGTAAATAACATGTGAAGAACTACTCAATTGTAGCATTTCAATAAATTCTATAGTAAAAGAGCTCTGGGCCATTTTCTTTTCAGACGCCTTGGAGGGTTATCAGGAATAGAGTAGGAAGCAAGTTGGGAGACTAGTGGAATGGAGTGGTCATGGAGCTTACTATGAAAGGATAGGTTTCTGGTTTCAGCTAATCAGCAACATATGGAACTTTAAGATCTTTATGGATAAGTTTATTTGTAACAAAGTAAGGAGCATTAAGGATTTTTCGAAGGATTTTGGATTGTAAGGATTGGATACGGGAAGAATTAGAAGGTTTCAGTGAAGCTCCAACGATCAACTCCATATGTCCAAATAGGTCTAACCACAGTCATGTATATGAGTCTTTTGTAATTAATTGGGAGCTTTGAACGTTTGTCTAGTATATGTTGAAGAAGTCGAAAACAACAAGCAGTTTCGTGTCGTTTTAGTCTTATATGTGGATTCCACTTTAAACGTTTTTCCATCACTTTTTTTAAATATAATTTTTAGAGTGGAAATAGCCAAATATGTTCTGATTAAAGCAGTAATAATTTCGTCCCATATAATACACCCGTACTAGTATTGTTGTAGCAGTTCGGCTAGCGCAGGCAACAAATGGATCCAAACAGAATTTTCTACATAAAGTAGAACCTCGCCAATCCTCGATTTGCAAAAATATTTATTTTAGCTACGCATGATGGTGAAGAAGGATCGATTAGGATTCATGAATTACTTTTATTTGAGTACTAGCTACAAATATTAAGTATACACCATTGGTTCTACAAAAATTTCAAAATATTCGCACTTTGCTATATAGTCCATTCAGTAGACACATTGTAGGGTGCATGAAATGTGCGACAATTTTTGACTTCACAGTAAAACATACTAAACGTCCCCGCTGCTGGAGGGTGAGCTAACGGTGGGGGGGGGGGGGGAAGTTCTACTTTTTTTGGTTTTCCATAATATCTCGAAAACTGTTGACTCTAGAAAAATATGTTTCAAATAAACATAAAAGCTAATTAAATTTACTATAAAATTTATTTAAATGTGTCGTAATTCTAACCATTTACGAGATATACATTATTGAAAATCGGTTATTTTCGGGAAAAAAAAAAAAACAAATGTCACCTCACTTTTTGTCTAACTTTTACTTCTATTACGTCCGATAACCGTTTCTCAGAAAAACCGTTAGAATCAAAATCGTAGAGCATTAAATTTACTTTAATTTCATATATACGCTTCTGGTATTTACTTCAAATGTTTAACAAAAAGTGATGTTAACATTTCTTTTTTTTATTTCTAAAATTGTCTATTTTTAATAACGTATATCTCGAAAACCGTTGGAATTTCTACGAATACCGAGATAAGTAATTTTATAGGAAATTTAATGAGCTTTAATTTTGATATGCTACATATTTTTCTAGAGTCCACCGTTTTGAAGATATAATCGAAAACCAAAAAAATGAACTTCTTCCCTCCCCCCACCTTTAGCTCACCCCCCACGGGCGGAGACTTTTAGTATGTTTACCTTCCAACTAATCCTAACGAATCTATGAAGTAAAAAATTATCACGTATTCTATGGACTCTACGTCCCTCATTTTATTACTCATTGACTGGACTAATTATGATTTTCTTTCACTGATTACTCCAAATTTTATGTTTGTCGCTAAGAACGTTTTCGGCGGACTTTCTCAATTGTATTTTCAATTTAATTTATTTTAATTTTTACTATTATTATTGTTTTTTATATAACTTATTTTTTTTTTAGTTTATACATTGTACAAATAAGAGTGCGCGCGGGAAATGCCAGAAGTGTATAAGGCACCCTCTGGAGCCCCTATCTAAATTTATATACGTTTCTGGCATTTTATGTAAATGTTTAACAAAAAGTGAGGTAAAAAAATTCTTTTTCTTCTAAAATTATCTATTTTTAATGTATCTCGGAAACCGTTAAGCCGTGTCCACACGATGTCGACCGACAATGTCGTTCGACACTATCAACATTGTCGTTCGACATGATCGACTTCAGTCTGATTCACACTAAGGTACGTCCACACTACGTCGATCCGAGTGGGACGGTTTTGTCGGTCGACAGTGTTGAACCAGTGTGCACGTGTTATCGACTTTGTCGAATATGTCGTGTCGAACCAAACGGAAACTCGAATCAAACCGGTAAAGATCAAAAGAAGTCGAATCGTCAACGACAGAGTGGACGTGTCGAATGTGTTGTTCGACATCACTGAAGAATAAAACAAATATTATTCAGAAATAAATCTAAATTATGTCAATAAATTAGGAGGAAAATGAAAATGTTTATAAAATGACTGCGGCAGTGCCTAATCCTTTTCACACTGCCTCTTTGGTCAGTATTCCAACTGATAACGGGTAACCTCCACCATTAAATAAATTATGTCATTTTACTCGTTTTACTATAAGTAAATATATTGCTTTATTAATTTAAATTTTGTTTTCCTTTATCATGAATTGGAGTGACGAGGATACCTCAATGTTTTTTGTGGAACTCCACTGATTTACTGTATGAAAACAAAAATAAAAGACAAGATGGGTTAACCGAGGTGGCGGATATAGTCCAATAAAATAAGGATTTGGTGAGGAAAAATACTGCGGAACTTTTATTCTCAACGGATCTCAATGTTCTTTTGGGGTTGCTGAATCCAAATTTTAAGTTCTTTTCATCTAAAAGATTTACTTTGTTATTTCTTTAAATTTACTAACATGCCGGTTTATGGAATTTAGATCATATCTCGTAAAACAAACACGTCCGCACACTAAGAACTCCGTACTGTTGTGAAGTCCTAGTTTTTTCGGCAAATATTTCGCTATAACTCCAAAAATTTACTATCAGATCCTGTATAATAAATTTCCATTGAATGCCCGTGCCAGAACGCTAAATGTGTATGTTTTGGCAAAATACGACGATTTTGACATATTCAGTGGGCTGGGTTAAAAATTAAATATATATATAAATACACGAGATCTGATTGCAAATTTAACCAGATGTGAGATGAAAAAAAGAAATTTTTGAACCAGAAAAATATTTTCGCAGTTATAGTGAAAAATGTGCTAAAAAACAAATTTGGATTTCATAATAAAACAAGGTTTTTAGCATGTCATAGGTATTTCACGGGATTTAATACAAATTTTCAGATTTAATATGGGATCTGCTAGGAAATTTAACCATGTATAAGATGAAATCAAGAATTTTGGGATCGGAAAGATATTTTTGGAAAGTAAGTTTTTTATGTAGTACGTAAATTGACCTGTACACATATACCATTTCGAGGTGAACTAGACAAAAGTCGACCGACATTGTCGGTTATATTATGATAGTCACCTACGGAGGCAAAATGAAAATGACTTCTGAAAGATATGAGGACCAAAAATCAAATATCCAAACATTAAATTACCGCACTTTCTTCTTACGGACTTTCTTTGCAATGCCAGTGTATGTTTTATTTACTAGTTATCGTCACGTGAAGAGATCCTTAATCCATTTCATCTGCTTGATATATCTTTACTTGTTCTAATGCCTTATCAAGGCTGAAGAAGCGGCTGCCGCCCAGAACTCCGGATATCCTGTTATGTCGTCGTTAAGACGGCCCGGTGTGCCCTTGGACAGCCCCAAGGCTAGTGGGCCATAGCCCTCGGCACATGGCCCCACATATGCTGTCATTACTTGACTAAGGCAGCAGGTGATGCGTGGCAATGAACTCCTTACCTTCTTCTGGCACCTGTAACATCTTGGAGCAGTGGCTCAAGGTCGGCCCAGGTTCGACGATCGATGCTAAAATGTTAAAGGTTAATCCTCTTCTAACATTTAAGTTTTATTTTGGTTGAATCTGAGATTGTTTGTGAATCCTTCTACATCTTCATACAAATTAGATTTTAAATAATTCTAAAGGTCATTAGGCAGCTGTGGAATCGGATCTTCTATTTTTCTAGGTAAAGAACAATTTTATTTTCAAGTATGTGTTTGTTTGTTGTGCTATGGTCATTAACGCCAATTATTCATTTAGCATTAATGAGTACATACATTATCAAAATAATGTTCTATTTTCAAAATCATTTCGTAAAATATTAATGGGTGATATTTTGTTATATCAATTATATTTTGTCATAACTTTATGTGAAGTGGCATATAATACAGGTAGTAGGTACTTATATCTCGCAAAAAAGGTCGAAATTTAATAGAACAAATAAGGATTTCAAGAATTTTTTTTTTCATTCATTGATACCTACAACTGTACAAAAACATATTCATCAAGTAAATGTGTTGGCAGTGAATAGAATGGCATGTAAATAACTTGTGAAGAACTACTCAATAGTAGCACTTCAATAAATATCTACACTAAAAGATCTCGAGGCCATATTCTGTTCAGACGCCTCGGAGGATTATCGGGAATGGAGTAGGAAGCAAGTTGAGAGACTAGTGGATTCGAGTGATTATGGAGCTTACTATGAAAGGACTATCTATCCGCTTTTGGGGAATGGTATATGGAACATTATGGTCTTTATGGATAAGTTTATTGGTGACAAAGTAAGGAGGATTGAGGATTTTTCGAAGGATTTTGGATTGCAAGGATTGGATACGGGAAGAATTAGAAGGTTTAGTGGAGCCCCAAAGCTCAACTCCGTACGTCCAAGTAGGTCTAACCACAGTCATGTATATGAGTCTTTTGTAATTAATTAGGAGCTTTGAACGTTTGTCTAGTAAATGTTGAAGTAGTCTGTAACGACGGGCAGTTTCTTGTCGTTTTATACTTGATTGGTCTTCTTGCATTTCCCGTGCGCACTGTTATGTGTACAATGTATAAACTGAAAAAATTTAAGTTATATAAAAAACAATAATAATAGTAAAAATTAAAGTAAATTAAATTAACAATTATAAATACAATTATATTCAATCTACAAAGGATATTTCAAAACATTAATTTAGCTGCACTATAAATATAAAAATGCGTTAGAATATTTAACTACATGTAATTACATATTCATGTATATTATAAGTGCTGTTAACTGATATACACCATAAGTTGAGTATGGTTTCCTAACGAAAGATCGGTCAGGGTTTTCAATCAGTAATTTACTGTCAAATTTATGTAGCGTACAATTAGAGTGTTATTTTAGTCCTTTGTTTTTTTATTAAACTTTTTCCTCCTCTAGATCTTAATCTTTCCTCTAGTCGGGTAATTTAAACATTTTGAAGCAATCAACATAACACAGATCAATTACCTGGGAACGTGCCCGGGCAGGTGTAAGAGTACAAACATATGCCCATCAAACTTTTCCGGGTTTAGGTTTAATAGACTGCGGGATTGAAATTAAATATATATTATGTAAGAATTGCTATTTGTAAGCCATTTGAAACTTAATATTTGAAATCTTAATAAATCATTAATTTTCTAAAACACGAATTTTCAAATATGTTTGACGCATTCATTTGTCATATTGAACACATTCACTGATTTATGTATTTAGGGTCTACTATATTTAAGAGAAATGAAATTCAAGAAGACATACAGGCAAGAATAAAGACGGGAAACGCTTGTTTTTTTTCTGTCATTAAACGACTCAGTTTTCGATTATTCTCCTGACTTTTTATTTTACCTTTTTATTGAAATTACAACTATGTACAGAAAAAATAAAAATTCATTTAGTTAATGAGATGATAATGCTTGCTGTAACATGTCAATTGCTGGTAAAGCAACTACTCATTCCTAGCACTTCAATAAGTTCTGTATTAAAAGGTCCGAGGCAATCTTCTTTTCAGAGGGGTATCTTGAATAGAATGTAAAGCGAGTTGAGATACTAGTGGCTTAGCTTGATGATGGAGTTTGCTATGAAAGGATAAGTATCTGGTTTGGGCTAAATCAGCTACGTATGGAACATTAAAGTCTTCATGATTAAGTTAGGA
The DNA here is from genome assembly GCA_003667255.2 of Euschistus heros. Taxonomy (NCBI): domain Eukaryota; kingdom Metazoa; phylum Arthropoda; class Insecta; order Hemiptera; family Pentatomidae; genus Euschistus; species Euschistus heros. The sequence continues at coordinate 2,123,149 of RCWM02000063.1, forward strand.
GCATTAAGGATTTTCCCAAGGATTTTGGATTGTTAGTTTTGGATACAAGATGAATTGGATGATCTAGTAGGGCCTAAGATCTCAACTCTGTAAGTCGGAAAAAGTCTGATTACTGTCATGTAAATGAGTCTTTTGTAATTAATTGGAAGATTTGAACAAAATGTTGAAGGAGTCGAAAATTCATAAATTTAAAAATTAGGATATATAAGACTATTACAGTGACAACAGCTCTTTATTGAAGTTGAACGTGCCCGCATATGTTAAGAGAACAACGTCTTTCAATTTTCCAAAATGAAGTGTTGCGTAGAATAAGTGCCTAGATTAGATTTTTGGTAGATTTATCTAGGTATCCTAAAAGGGTACTGTTTTTTAGATCTGCCAATATCTGAAGATTTTTGGCGGCAGGACACCCTGGCCAATCTTCTTTTCCACGAATCAGTATTCGTCCTTAAGGAACTATTTTAAGATGGCGGAAGGATATATTTGGTCCACATCTATATTAGTTTTTATTCATAAGGGTACTATATTTTTTTCTTCCAGGATTTAACGATTTTATTAGTTTTCATCCTTAAGAATACTATTTTAAGATGGCGGAAGGACATCTTTGGACCTCACACATTAGTTTTCGTCCTTAAGGATACTATTTTGGAATATAACAGTTTTAACGGTTTAGCGTTTTTAACAGTTGTTAAGTTGTCCTTTTAGTTTTCGTCATTAAAAACACTATTTTAAGATGGCGGGAGGACATCTTTGGGCCACGTACATATTAGTTTTCGTCCTTAAGGATACTATTTTGAAATATAACGGTTCAACGTTTTTAACAGTTCTTAAGTTATCCTAAGGATATTCTGCGATTGTTGCCCTTTTAGTTTTCGTCCTTAAGAATACTATTTTAAGATGGCGAAAGATCCACATAATTATTAGCTTGCATCCTTAAGGATTCTAATTTTTTTTCTCAGGATTTAACAATGTTATTAGTTTTGTCCTTAAGGATACTATTTTAAGATGGCGAAAGATCATTTTTGGGCCATATATTTATTACTTTCCATCCTTAAGGTTTATATTTTTTTTTTCTAAGGATTTAACAATGTTAATAGTTTTGTCCTTAAGGATACTATTTTAGGATGGTGAAAGATCTTCTCTGAGCCACATATTTATTTGCTTTTATCCATAAGGATTCTATTTTATTTTTTTTTCCTGGATTTAACGATTTTATTAGTTTCCGTCCTTAAGCTTACTATTTAAGGATTTAAAATATAGTTCAAGAAATATTTGCGCAAGGGTTCAAATGGGTATGTAAAGTTGGATTTAATAATGGTAGAATTCCTAAAAATGTAATCAGTGTTGAGCTACATGAGCCGTCCGGTAAACGTTCAATGGTTAGAAGGAGACGTAAATGGGAGAATTGTGTGAGCCTTGATCTTGGAGATGTATGGTCGCTGTCTTTTATTTATTCAAAAACACTTTTAAACAATTATTAAATAAACAACTAAGCACTTGGGGATGCTATTTTGTCGTACTATAGCTGATAAGATGTTTATTCAATCAAACTTGGCAGATACTGAGATTGTAGGTGATGTTTTCTAGAAAGTGTTTTCCCTCCAAGATCTGTTTACCCTCCTATCAGGATGAGATAAGGGATTCCTCAAATAGAGAAGGTTAGCGAGGACGAGCCGTGAGAGAGCGGATTGCGACGAGATGGTATCAGCTGCGAGTTGTTGAGTTCTCCAGGCCCATCTGCTGGGGGCCACCTGTCTTCCAGATTTATTTCTTCATGAAGCCACTCCGAGGAATGGTTGTTTTGCTTTGCTTGTTACCAAGAATTTATATCTTTGATAATTATATCTTGTAAGCACAATGAGCTTTTGCAATTTAAGCTAAGGTGTTCAGTTAAAAGCTGCACAATACATATGTGAATATCTTTGAATAACAAAATAGAAAAACGAACGGGTATAAAAATTATTATTAATGATTATTTTATTGGAATTATATTATCAAAAAACGAATTTTTAATGTTAAACATTCATCACCACTTCTAAAAAAAAAACGAAAGATTCAAAACATTAGCAATTTTCTACACAGATTGTGCATATTAATTTTATAGTATAAGACTAAATCCTTAATGCTCCTTACTTTGTCACCAACAAACTTATCCATAAAGATCTTAATGTTCCATATGTTGCTGATTTAGCCCAAACCAGATACCTATCCTTTCACAGTAAGCTCCATAACAACTCAAATCCGTTAGTTTCTCAACTTGCTTCCCACTCCATTCCTGATTATCCTCCAAGGAGTCTGAAACGAAGCCTAGAGACCTTCTAGTGTAGAGTTATTCATAAAGTGCTACTGATGAGTAGACTCAAAATCCTACTGGTAACCGAAATGCTGCCTGCCTTACCTTTGTCAAAAACTTATCCGAAAATGAAAGAAAGATCTTAAGGTCTGCCATTCAATTGTATCGGACCAGCTTCGCCCGTTTAAACTCGACCCCCTGATCCGTCGACATCCGCAAGTAGTGGTATTTTACCTTCTTTTGTTTATTTTTGATTTAGCCCCTAAGCGAGTATGCCTTTTCTCTTCCATTTGAAACCAGACTACCTATCCGGTTCCAGTAATGTTTTTCCTTTCACAGTAAGCTGCAACGCCATAATTCGCTAAAATGATTTTCATTGTAGGCTCTGTTGCGGGAGTTGGTAGCCGATGGAAATAGTTTTTCATGATACTAATATAGTAATCGCCTTGAGTTCGCCCTAATTTTACCTTTCGCTATAATTTTGTGGTTCATATTCTGCCCTAAGCTCTTTCGTCAGCTCATCCCACGACTTGCTACCAGAGCGCGACCCCCACTCGTTGGAGGCATTCCCATTTTGAGATCCTCTTCCCCGTCGCCGGAAAATTATACCCCTCTCCAAGGAGCGCTTGGTGTAGTCTGTTCTCCATCACTCGGTGGTGGTTTTTCTCTTCCATTCAACGTCAAGCATTCATCAGTATATGCTGGCCTCGGTGTGGAGGGCTTGAGAGTCCATGTTGAAGTTTGGTGGAAAATTTTCTAGTGTCTTTTCAAGTTTAAAACATGTTATTATTGTACCACAAGTACTTGTACAAGTAGGACAGTCGTTGTCAATACATTTACTTGATGTATATATTTTGTATAGTAAATATATATATAAAAAAGAAATACAGAGCGATGTGGTAATTTTCAAACGAGAAGGAAAGAAAAAAAAATCAGATAAATAATCAGAATAAAACTAATAACCAGCAACCATAAATAATTTAAGTAGACAATCCCTTTGAATTTTCCCTATAGCTGGTTGAGTTTTGTTTCCCTACTGAAACCATTTTCCCTATAAGTTTTGTTTCCCTACTGAAATGTGACTCGAATTGGAAAGCTGGTTGAGTTTTGTTTCCCTTTTGGAAATTTTTATCTGGTCTTTTTTATATAAATTTGGATAAATTTTAAAAGATTTTATTATTTTTGATATTGTTACAGACTACTTTCAACATTTACTAGACAAACGTTCGAAGCTCCCAATTAATTACAAAAGACTTGTTTACATGACTGTGATTAGACCTATTTGGACGCACGGAGTTGAGTTTTGGGGCTCCACTAAACCATCCAATTCATCTCGTATCCAATCCTTACAATCCAAAATCCTTCAAAAAATCCTCAATCTTCCTTAATTTGTCACCAATACACTTATCCATAAAGACCTTAATGTTCCAAATGTTGCTGATTTAGCCCACACCAGATACCTATCCTTTCGTAGTAAGCTCCATAACCACTCAAATTCGTTAGTTTCTCAACTTGCTTCCCATTCCATTCCTGATAATCCTCCGAGGCGTCTGAAACGAAGATGGCCGTCTAGTGTAAAATAAAGTGCTACTGATGAGTAGTTCTTTTCAAGTTTTAACATGTTATTATAGTCGTTGTCAATAAATTTACTTTATGTATATATTTGTACAATTTTAAATTTCAACAAATTGATATAAAAAATTTTATGTTGGCAAATATTTAATTTTATATTATTTTCTAAGTGGTGTCCTAGTTTCTGTCTCGAGTCTTTGTTGAATTTATTTATGGCTATAATATGAGAAAAACAAATAAATCCTTTAAAATAAGATTGGAATTTTGTGAATGGGAAAAGGAATTTTTTTAGCTAGTCACTGCTATATTCTGCTAAAAAATTCCTGAAAATAAACTTGTCTTATTCCCTGTGCCCTGCTCGTGACAGCTAGGCAAAAATGCCCCATTTTCTCATAAATATATTACGATCTCTATGCTTTATGTTTTCTCATTTGGTATTTAGATTTGTTTGGAATAGCACTCTGCATTCTAGTCTACTTTTATTATTTTAAAACTGGTTAGCTAGTCATGGCATGGAATGTAATTAAGAAATAATTATACAAATTTAAATGGAATACTGAGGTGCAGTTTTTCCCGTGTATTTTTCTTCACAGTAACAAACCGGACGATCAGTAAATCAAAGAGTAAATGAACATATAAGAGCATACACTAATAAGACCCAAAATTCCAATTTCGCTATCCATCTAAATGAAAATAACCACAAATTTAATAAAGACTCGGAAGTAAAAATATTACATCAAGTAGAAAATAGCCTAAAATTAAATACTTTTGAATCACTAGAAATAATAAAATCGTTTAAAACCGATCCAGATTTTTGTTTAAATGATCAGATTAACATATCCAATAGCCCCATTTTAAATTTCCCATAGGAAAGAAAAAACCCAATGAGTCACAAGGGAAACCCCGTAGTAAATCTAAAACTTAACCTACCTGCCCCCCTTTTACTTCTCACAATTTCAGTGTTTTAGTTACCTCGAAGGTGAGTGCCTATGCTTGATTTCTTGTCTTATCTTTTTAAAAACCTTAGTATATTTAATCTATGTAACATAGTACTGATGTGTTGAAAAAATGTTTGTATGTTTTAGAACTGAAGATGAATGTTTAGCATTCGAAACTAGTTTTCAAATAAAATAATCTCAATAGAAGTGGCATTTAATTCATCAATCCTAAATAATATATATATATATATATATATATATATATATATATATATATATATATATATATATATATATATAGACTTAAGTCTAGTAAGCTTAAGAACTTAATATAACATTACTATGGTAAAATATGGGAACATATTTAAATGAAAATAAGATAAAAAATACATTTAATAAAAAGATACAATTCATCAAACCATACATTAACATCTCTTGGTGGAATAAATGTAGATGTAAATTTGATAATACCGTTGTGAGCTTTCATATCCGTGGGCTTCATTTAAAGTATATATGAAAACGTATTTAATAAAACGAGTTTTAATAAAATGGTGTTGTGTGTGACAGCCCTAGTCCCTGCTACTGCCTGCCTCTGAACTCTTCAAGGGCTTTTACCGTATTTCATGTTATTCTTTTGTGTTCTGAGGTATTATTATTTTTTTTTCTCATATGCTTTTATTATTGCCAGATTGGAAAGGTGTGTTATTATTATGAATTTGACGACAGTTTCCTTATCACAATCAGTAGATATAAAAGTAGTAATTTACAGATAGACATTGTTGATCGCAAGTTTGATTTAACAACTTCATTCAGGTTATTTTATCATTTTTCTTAATTTAAATAATTATTTACACATTATTTAAGAAATTTTCAATTCTTCTGTTTGTGCCCAACAAAGAAATTCAATATTCTATCAATTTTCATTTTCAGTAAAATATATAATTTCGGTGGCTAGATTTTTGGAACATCAAAGTGAATCGTTTACAATAAACGGAAGGGGGATAGAGGATAGAAGTGGATGTTTTCTAAAAAATATTTTGAAAAATTCAGAGTGGTGGTTGGTAGACTTCTTTCGTATGGAGGTCTACACTTATTTGGTGTAGCGTTATTTTCACATTCATTTTGAAACGTTCCAGCTCTGTTTGTGTTGCTCGGATCGAAAATTTTCTGATGAGAAATTTAATGTAGAATATTTTTTGTTGTATAACATTGCCCGCTAACAGGATACCATTTAGAAGCTATATTTTGCTTTCAATGAAAAAAGTCACGTTTGAAACGCCTATTTTCTCTTAACTTAACCTAATTTCGAGTAGTCATTGATTGTTAATTTAATCATTAGAAAACAAAACAACCTGTACCACTTACAACCCCTGAAGGCTCTTGGTTCAGTAGTTGGTTAAGGTTGTACTGTTTCTGAGCCAACGGTTGTGAAAGGAGGAGATTCGGCTAGAATACTCCCTCAATCTCCAGGCTTTTTACCCTAATTAAGGTTTCCGCACCTCCTCGATTTATTTATTAATTTAAGTAATTTGATCCTTTTAATTCTTTTATTTTTTTTACTTATTTTTTTAAATTTACAACTGTACAAAATATACATCTAGTAAATAGTTTGATTATGATTAAAATAACATGCCAAAACTTGAAAAGAATTACTCATCAGTAGCACTTCAATATAAATTCTACACTAGAAGGTCTCTAGGCCATCTCGGAGGGATATCGGGAATAGAATAGGAAGCAAGTTGAAGGACTGGTGGATTTGTGTGGTTATTAAATTTAATATGAAAGGGTAGGTATCTGCTTTGGGCTAAATCAGCAACATATGGGACATTATCAGCTTTATGGATAAGTTTGCTTTCAACAAAGTAAGGAGCATTAAGGATTTTTCGAAGGATTTTGGATTGTAAGGATTGTATACGGGAAGAATTAGGTTTAGTTAAGCCACAAAGCTCAACTCCATATGTCCAAATATGTCTGATAACTGTCATGTGAATGAGTCTTTTGAAGTAAAAGACTAGCAGTTTCCTGTCGTTTTAGTCCTGCATGTGGATTCCAGGTCAGACGTTTGTCCATTGGGAGTCCTAGATAGCGGATCTGTTCAACAGGGATTAGTGGAATACTTTTAATTCTAAAATGTAAATCGGGGAAAACAGTAGAATACTGATAAATAAATCCATGAATATTATATACAATATAATATACATATATCCAAATATTTCCCAGTCAGGGAGAAATTGAGTTTTCTTATAATTGAAGGGTTTGGTGGATGAAGGGGTTATGTCACATTTAAAAAAAATACAATATAATTCTCTGGATGACGAATTAATGTGTGTTAGGTGGCAAAGTCGGAATATTTCAAAACAACTTTATAAAGAGATATGAAGAACATGAAGGGGCTATGTAGCATTTTCCTGCGCGAAAGGAAAATTAAAAAATAAGTAAAAAAATAAAAAACTTTAAATATAAAGTACTCATAGTTATGTTTGGCTACATAACCGTCTTCATCCATCAAACACAACTTTGCTATTTCGTTGTTTTATTTTTCCTGTAAAACTGCTACTTTTTATTTTTATTTGAATTATTTATAATTATAGTCTAGAGAAAATAAAATCATGTTATTGGATTAATCATTGTAAAACTATAAAAAGTGCGGCCAATAAATTTCGGGACTGAAGCTATATCTCAGAAACCAGTAGCGACATGTGTTTAAATTTTATGTCATATGAAGTTTGGACATATATAAACATAACCTAAAACTTTTATTTAAATCTGTTGAAATCTATCATTGTTTTTGATACTCTGTTTGTCAGTTTATTTTGTTACATGTCGGAAAACAATAACGGAACAACGTGATGTAATTATTTGTCAAATTCGACCTGAATATCGCAATTCTGATGACTGCTGTATGTTACACGATAATGCACCCACCGAGTCACACTTCATTGATTGTTCGTCAATTTTTGGCAAGAAATCAAGTCTGTGTGTTGAATCATTCACCGTATCCTCCTGATTTTTGAATCGGTGTAAAAAGTGTATTGAAGCAGGAGGAAAGTTATTTGAATAATTTGATAAAAAGATTTGAATAAAATTGTTTTGTTTTTATAGATCCAGTCCCGAAATATAATTGCCGCACTGTGTATATTACAATGTAATAGCAATGAAAGATGTAGTATTGACACTTTGGTTGGCTCCATACTATTACCCTCCCTCTACTAGATTACCGTGACGAGTATCCCTTAGGGCGAGCTAAGGAACCAAGTGAGGTCACCAGAAGGCCTCATTAACTACCACGGTTCGATGCCCGCACGCGACACAGCACTCGTTTCTGACTTTAAGGTTCGCGTGTCGTCACTTAATTGAGTCTTCTATTCAATTATTACAATTTTACTTGCCACTTCTGTTCAAGGCTAGTCGGTTGGTAAATTGAAGGTTATAAGTCCACCAAAACTGAAGTAAAATCATTACTTCCTTTATTTATTTTACGTATTTAAGCATTTACCTAAGTAGCACCGTTAAAATTGGTGCTTTTAATGGTTACTGAAAATAAATGTATAACGGTAAAGGAATGTATGAATTTGATTTTCATTTTTTTTTTTCACAGTAATGGTAGGATATGGTTCTATTGGATCTAACTCTCTTTATAACGCGTACTTAATTACATAAATAATAATAAAATAACCAAACACTTTCTATTTTTTTCGATACCTATTCCAATATGAACAAAATCAAGTTTCAGTAGAGGCTTTAAGTTCGATTATTCCAGCAACCAGACTTAACTACTCTGCTACCTGTCCCATCCATAATCCACTCTTTCCTTTCCATCGCTACTCTCTTCCAGACCTGCCCCTTCTTCATCACCTTCCATCCTTCTCTTCCTTTATTTCTACCTTGGATACCAATCCATAAGTAGCCTGTTTTAACATGTAATCGTTATCAATACATTTATTTAATGTATACATTTTATACAGTTGTAAATTTCAATAAATGTATATTAAAAAAAAAAAATAATTTTCATATGCCGATCAGTTTAAGTATCTGGGGTCTACCATATCTAGGAAAAGTGATTTTTTTTTTTTTTTTTTTTTTTTTTTACCAACGGTCGTGCAAGTTGGTGATTTGACTAGAATTACCTAACAACCACGTATTCCCTTTTTAAGGGTACCTCATTTATAGAGGCATGGTTATGCCCCCAGGGTAACGCTCGTCTATTATAACAGAATAAGTAATTATCTGCCTCAACCTGATTCGAACTTGGAAGTTTGTGGTTTAGTGTCATTTAGTGTCATTGCATACGATTTGATGGAGTTCTAGCTCAGTGGAGCCACTACACCTCCATCAAAACGTATTTACTGCTTCATGCTTGTGTAATGACAATAATTTTGACTTACAACAACTGAAATTTTGTCTGAAATGATTTACATATTTAAAATTGAAGTGTGGCAAAAATAAAAAAAACTCACCTGGCAGCTGAAAACAAAAGTGACAGGAAACACTTTCTCCCAAAGTTGAATACATTTATTGTTGCTAAATTTATAAAAAAGCATTAACCTGCGGGACCTTTCGGCAGGTGAGGCTTGGCGAACATTGTGCCTCAAGAATGTTTCAAAACAAGAAAGCAGGTGTTAAGATCGTCTATAATGGTCATTCACTTATTCAAATAGTTTGTTTCTTTTTTTACTTTATTTGTGAGAATAAATTAAAAAGTTCTTGTTTTTACTTATGTTGCTGCACCTGTCAGGAAATGTAAAGGTGTAAAGGAATATTACTCTCAGGTATGCGGAAGAGAAAAAACCAACATAATCTGTTATATAAAATAAGTCTTTACACAAGATTTAACTGTAATTTAAGATTGTATTATGATTACAATAATGATGATTTTTTATTATACAATAATTTGTAAATCTTTGGGATAATGTATATAACAACATATCAGTGACTTGTAAAGGAAAAACGTTGGTAGCCCTCCAATAGAAGTTCTATACGAGAACGTCTGTAATAGAGTGGGGAGCAAGTTGAGTAGAAACAGGGTTTTACTGAATATAGAATTATTATAAAAGGATTGGTATCTGGTTTGGGCAAAATAATTGGGACATTAAAACATTTATGTATGAACTATAGTAAATAGTACAGGGAAAGCAGACCGGAAAATGACTAAACATTAAACTCCATAGATAAAAAGGTCTGACTGTTGGAAATTGTTCCCTGCCCTTAGCTCTAAATGTGGTAAAAAGTCTTCCTCGAAATAGCGTTGGGTTTGGGTGGGAGAGGGAGGAAATGGTTGAAAATTCTATGTTTTTAGCTGTTTGATCAAATAACTCTGAAACCGTTAAGGTGCATTCACACTACGCTGACGTGACGTGTTGACACGCGCTCTACGACTCGTGCAAACACGTCAGCGTCAGCCATTGTGTGCACACTGTTCTGACATGTCGGGATGAATTCATGCCAGTTTTTATTTGTTTTCACAAGGTGCACATCGTTGCGGAATAGATATGAGAATTTTAGATGCTTTAGACGAAGAGGAAGAGTATATTGCTGTGATAGCAGCTTTTATGGCCGCTCACCACTCAAGGAGAATATGGGTGCACCTTATAAATAGTTGCAGACCGATTTACGGGGAGTTTCAGCACCTGATGCCTCAGCTATTAGAAGACGAAGAACGTTTTTTAATTTACTTTAGAATGAGCAAAGATTAATTCTATGCACTTATAAATATGGTTAGAGGAAAAATTGAAAAAAAAACAATACTCAACTGAGAGAGAGCGTTTCAGCCGAAGAAAGATTAGCATTGTCTTTAAGGTGAGAAATAAAACTACAATTTACAAATTAACATTAATTTTATTTGGATATATATATATATATATATATATATATATATAATAAACAAAGTAAAAAAAAAAATATATGAAACAACATTATATAAACTTTTATGCTGAAGGAGATGTAATAATAATAAATATTTCTTTGGCATAACTCCTATTTATTTTCATTTGTAACTACATGTTTCGGAGACAATGCTCTATATAAGGCTTCTCCTTATCAGTGCAGTGATTACCTTCACATTGTCAATTCTCACATGTCAGATGGAGTCATACTACTCCAGTAGTATGGCTAGAACTTATTACAAGATAAATAACCAACTGTTGCTACCATTGATTAAAGAAACCAAATTTTATGCTTTTGCAATTCTAAAGAATTACTAAATTAATAAACGTTCTTTTAAAGTGTTTGAAACATTGTTAAATAAATAAAACAGTCAACTTTACAATAAATTAGTAAATAAATGTAATTATTACATGATATTTCCAGCATTACTCCTATTGACTCCCATGCCTCGTTTCGTATTTTTTTATTCTTATACTCCTTCTCAAACGGGTCAAAAAGAAATGGATATTTCTTTACATGCTCGATGAGTTGCTCCTCAATGTTTATTGTTGACGGGCTGATGACTACTGACGAGATATGGGAATTTATATTTGGTGCTGACGTGTTAGAGAGTGTGTAGCGACACAGCACAACACGTCAGCGTAGTGTGAGCACTTTCTTTCTAAATAATGGTTTATATTTTTTCGGTACACGTCAATTGACGTGTCAACACATCACGTCAGCGTAGTGTGAATGCACCTTTACTTTTAGAACATTTTGTGTTCTATACCTCATTCAAGCAAATAAAATTTGCAACAAATTTGACTTTATTTATTTGCTCAGATCAATAGTTTTAAAGGGGTTCGCCACCTAAGATTAGCTAATTTGTGGTAAGTCGCACTTCTTCGCAAAAACACGTTGTTTGTATTATGTTGGCTATAACTCCGAAACTGCATGTCCGATTCAAAAAAAAAAAATATTTTTCGGAAAGCTGGTTAAATTTAGTAGTTTAAGGTTTTTTTTTATTTTGTGCTAATTTCCCTGTACTACTGAGAAATTTAAGTGCCACGAAGTAATCAGCATTGAGTAATTGACGTAGGATATAAAATTATAATGATTGGAGGCGAGGAGAATTCGACGGTTTAGTTGGAGCCCCAAACCTCAACTCCGATTTTCTAAAAGGTTCTAATACCTGTCGTGTTAGCGAGCCTTTTGTAATCGATTGGAAGTAGATGTAAAAGTGAATGTTGAGTATGTAGGAATATTTTGAGAAGCATGTTGATAGGCAACAGGATATGAATGTTTATGTAGTAAACTATGAAAGGAAAGATATCTGGTTCGGGCTAAATCAACTACATATGGAACATTAAGGTCCTTATGGATAATTTTTTCTGTGTCAAATTATGGAGCATTGATAATTTTTCGAAGGATTTTGGATTGTAAGGATTGGATACGAGATACATTGGATGGTTTAGTGGAGCCCTACTCTACTCCGTACATCCAAATAGGTCTATTCACAGCCTGTAAATGAATCTTTTGTAATTAATTAGGAGCTATGAAAGTTGCTCTAGTAAATGTTGAAGTAGTCTGTAACGACGGGCAGTTTCTTGTCGTTTTAGTCTTATGTGGTTTCCAAGTAAGACGTTTGTTCAAGTGGAGTCCTAGGTAGCGGATCTGTTCAACCGGGATTAATGGAATATTTTTAAAGGATACTTAAGGTCAAGCAGTCGTTTTAAAACGAAGGGTAAAGGCCAGTTCAAATATGTCTTATGAAATTTACAACTGTACAAAATATATATATCAAGTAAATATGTTGATAATGATTACAATAGCATGTTAAAACTTGAAAAGAACTACTCATTTGTAGCCTCGGAGTGTTATTGGGAATGGAGTGGGAAGCAAGTTGAGAAACTAACGGATTTGAGTGGTTATGGAGCTTAATATGAAAGGATAGGTATCTGGTGTGGGCTAAATTTGCAACATATGGAACATTAAGATCTTTATAGATAAGTTTATCTATGACGAAGTAAGGAAGATTGAGGATTTTTCGAAGGATTTTGGATTGTAAGGATTGGGTATGAGGTTAATTGGATGGTTTAGTGGAGCACCAAAGTTCAACTCAGTATGTTTAAATAGGCCTAAAATTACGTTCGTGTAAATGAGTATTTTGTAATTAATCCACATCTTTGAGCTTATGTGTGTTGGAAACGGTGAAAAGACGAGCAATTTCTTGACGTTATAATCTTGTATGTGGAAATCAGGTAAGATTTTGGTCGAGGTATAGTCATTTGTATAGGATTTTGATACATACATGTATACTGATTATATCATCACTTTCACCTGAAAATTTATCAAAACAAGTCGATTTCTTTCTATGTATATGGTGATCGGAAAGAAGCATCAAATTATAGTTGGCTTTTCTAATACTTATCTAAGGTTAAGTATCTTTTTGTATCTGAGGTCGAATTGAAACTCAAAAGAGGAGACTGTAAAGTTGTGCATCAAGATGCCCCTCACCAAATTTGCATCAAGATATCTCCTCACGCGGCCTTTATGTGGTTTTAGATCCTCCTGGAACCACCCTTCTTTATTTATAAGTTATTTTTATTATTCTTGTCAAACGAATTTTAATGGCTTCCTTTAGGGGTGTAGTCAACGTTATTGAAATGAACCCTCCCTTTCTGCTTTCACCCCACAATGTAATATTTTTTTACCAACTGCCAGAAATTTTAAAAAGTTCTGACTTCATTAAAAATGTATTTTTTTCTTCGAGTTTAAACATAAAATACAGTCGTGTAAAGTTATTTGAAGTTGCTCTATCCTTTCTTTTAGTCTGCAGATACTCTAAAAGGGGTCCAGCAAACAATTAAATAAAAACTTAAAACAAAGTTGGAAACTTAATGAAATCATATGTTGTATATACTTTGTCTGTAATGGAAAAAAAAATATGAGGTGAACGGTAAATTAATTAAATTCTTTAATTTTCCTTTTCGTCACTTGTTTTCTATTTAAAATAGTTCTTTTTGTTTAGAAGTAGTTTTGGTTGCTTTTTTATGTTTTATTTTGTAGATCTATGAAAGAGAGAGAAGGTATTGTACGGTTAGGATTAGCATGTTGACGTACCACAGGTGGTTGTCCATCTGCTGGTGCCACCTGGTTATGTCCAACGGAACGGTTAACGGCTTCGAGTACTTGTAACAGCAGGTTCTGTTGGAAGTGAAGTCAAGGAAATAAATTATATCCCACTGCCTAAGTTACCTTAGCAGTGCAAAAAGTCAGTACCTTAGTCAGTACCTTAGTTAGTACCTTAGTTAGTACTTTAGTCAGTACCTTAGTCAGTACCTACTACAAAAGGAGATTACATTTTTTTATTTTAATCCTAGAAATATTTTTCTTGTACACAGGACTGATCCAAACCTTGGAAAACTAATACTAACACATCATATCCTCACTTAGAAACGAAACTTCTGTGTATATTGATAATACTCCATTATCACAAACTTATCAAGTAAATTACCTAATAAGATAAACGTTTGACCGGAAAATGACCCACTCCCGTAAAAAAAAAAAGCCAAACCTTTACCAAAAACAAACTATTTATATCCACTACTCATGCGACATTTTCTACATATTTTTCAAACTTATCGCATTTCAATTTTTTAGACTTATCGCTCCTTGTTACGTTACCTACGCAACATTACGTATATTAACAGTTACTACAAATAATTCCACAGAAATTTGCTTAGATTAAAAAAAAAAAAATTAATTAAATATACACCACGGAGGTATTATAGCTGTATATCATTCTTCCTCATCCATGAGAAATCACTTTATTCAATTTTTTTTTTTTTTTTTATGTCATCCGATCCACTGATTTTTTTTTTTTGACAGGCGTTAATAACAACGTTAATTTTTGACATATCGCTCGTTTGCTGCAACAACGGCATAACTCCAAAACTTCAATTTTGCAGGTCAGTCTAGTGAATAAAGCACAGGACGATCTGTAGACATAGAATGGTGATATCCTGCTCTCTCTAAGTGAATAGTTGAAGCTCAAATATAACGTCCTACCGGCTAAAACTACATAGGTCAATGGTTCATAATACAGTCAAAAACTCGCCATGTCAAATGTTGCATATCGGCTAAGCAAGTCAAATGTTTATTTTTGAGTTATGTTGTTTTTGCAGAAAATGAGGGATATATTTAAAAAAAAATTAAATATTATTATTAAACAAACATTCAACGCATTATACATGTTAGTTTGGATATTACTTATTAGGTTATTTTTGTGATTCTATATTCAGGTGTCTTATTATTTTAAGATACTTTTTTATATTTTGTGTTGTTTTTTTTTTTTTTGGCTTGAGGTCTATACTTTATTGGTTTAACGTTTTTTTTTTTAACTTTAACAAAATCTAACAGACACCCTGTAGCGCTATTGGTGTTGCTGTTATCGAAATATTGCCGTCAGTTCTCTAAAATTTAATTTAATTTATTTTTCACTTGGGGTACGCATGATGATATAGAAGGATCAATACAATTAGGATTGATGAATTAAAGAAGTGGCATTTAATTCATCAATCCTAATTAATTTATTTTTGTTCTATAATATTGGTCGCTAGGCCTTACCGCTTAGGAGCTATATTGGTTTCAATGAAAAAAATTACATTTGACACCCCTATTTTCCCTTAACTATGTTTATTTCGAAAAATCATTAATTGTTAGTTTAATTTAAGTAATCCTTGAAGAAGGCCTTTAGTGTTTCCAAAATCTCCTGATATCATTGATTTGATAAGGTCCATTATTAGTTCAGTCAATTTATTGCCTCCATATTTAGCCTCCTGGGCTAAATCCATCTTCACAGCCACAAATTCTGGAAAATGGGAAAGCTCCCCGTCCCATTTTCCAGAATTTGTGGCTGTGGAGATGGATTTTTGGAGCAGCTCAGCAAGAAACTCAAGGATTCAACGAATCCGGAATGAAATCATAAGAGAAAGAGTGGAGGTTAAGAGGAATATTCTTGAGGAAATGGAGGGAAGGAGACTGAAATGGTTCGGCCATATTAAAATAATAGAGAATAGAAGAACCCCCAAAATAACTTAATAATAAATGGGAAGCCGAGGGGACGTGAAGGATAGGTAGGCCTCGCATCAGGTGGAGAAATGTTGTGGCTGAAAGCTAACGGAAGAAGAATCGATAGACAGAGAGGAATGGAGGAACCGGCTAAGGGAGGAGTTTGGTTGATGGAAACTTCGAATAGCGAAGAAAAATCCTATACAAAATTGTATTTCCCATCAGGGAGAAATTAAGTTTCTTTCGTTGGGTCGTTATTTGTTACTATTTATAATATTTTTAGACCATTAAGTGTAGTCCCTTCATAAAATGCTGGTGTAATTCTCAAAATGATTATAAATATTTTTTTGAAAAAAATGTTGTGCTAAAAACCATATAATATAAATGAAGGATGTTTGAGTTTCCACTTTATTGATAATAGTAGTTTGAAAAACCAAAAAAGGTATTGAATTCAATACATCAACAACAATTAGTGCAGCAACGAAATTAGTTGCTATATTGGATGCAGTCCCTA
Source organism: Euschistus heros (assembly GCA_003667255.2). Lineage (NCBI taxonomy): Eukaryota > Metazoa > Arthropoda > Insecta > Hemiptera > Pentatomidae > Euschistus > Euschistus heros. Next base: position 2,139,401 of record RCWM02000063.1, read on the forward strand.
CACCATATCAACCGCTTTGTTTGCAAAGCACAAACACCAATATGTGAAGCACAAAGGATATTCTAGAGGGTTATTCATCAACAACTTTCACCACAAAGAGAGCTTCCACGAACAGAGCACCCTCTACTTTATTACACTATGAACTACAACAAGGAGGATGGAGGGTGTTGTGGATATTAATATTAGAGCTTGGCGCTGATTGGCTGGAGGAAGCATCAGGTGAATTGATCTAATTAATGAAAGTTTGTAAACTTGTTTCTGATTGGCAGAAATGAAATGAGTCGACGAATCCTTAAGTATGGTGTAGTGTGGGGCCTCAAGTATCTATGAAAATTTACACGTTTAGAGGAAAAGGTGTAAATATGGGCACCCTCTTTTGTTTTTGATTTAAAGTTACTTTCAACTTGAAAAATTCTAGATTTTTGTCATTCATTAACAACTATAACAAGTTTCTTAAATGCGATAAGGCAAAATAATGATTAACATCAATTATTTTATTTTAAAAACGACGATTTACAAAAAGCCTTCAAAATTGGGGTGTATATATGGGCCCTCTTCAAAAACGTCACCAAAAATAGTTTAAAATTGGATAAAACAATTTAAAACTGTAAAGAGTTTATTTATTATACGGAAAAAAAAAAAATTTACTTTTTTTATTACCAGTCAAGCTGAAACTCGTCTTCGTATATGGTATAAGGTTTGTCGCACATAACACTTTTTAGAAATAAGAAAAGCTTATCATTATGAGACATGAATCAGTATTTTATGAGGGAACTTAATGGTCCAAAAATATTATTAAATAATAACAAATAAAGACCTAAAAAAAAACACAAAAAAAAAAAAACACTTAATTTCTCCCTGATTGTAAATACAATGGATCATGGATATTTTTATCTATAATCTACTGCTTTTTTTTTCCAATTTACATTTCAGAATTAAAAGGATCGATTTAATTAAATTAAATTCGGAATTAATTATTGTTGTAAAAAAAAAATCATAGTTAGGAGAAAATAGAGAGGAGTCAAACGTAATTTAAACCTCTACAGGGTGAGTATCTCTCAGTGTAAAAAAAAAATTGGGTTAAACTAGATCAAAAATGTAGCTAAATGCCGCAAATCTCACCTTTCTATTCTAATCTGTTGCAGATATACGATAAATCAAAGACTTTTTGAGGAAATCACGTTTTTTTTTCCCATAAAAACTGTAATATCTCCATTTTGTCTAAATATTTTTCAAATTTTGGCCACATTTTCAGATTTAGTATTAAATTTCCTATAAGAACAGAGTACACGTAACCTTGAATTTTACAAACTTGGTATCTAAAGAACAGCTTGATCTTCACCTTATTTGGGGAAGTCACAATATCTTATTTACTTCAACGCTCACCGTTTTTCGTAAAAACTATCCACAAAACGTCAAATCTCACAAAAACTTGAAAATTTAATCAGCTTTCGAATGATATGTTAAACGTAATGATTTTGTTTCAATTTCATGGATATATTTACTTTTGAAACCGAAAAAACATGGGTGTTCTCATTTTGTATACAAATCAGTTACTTGGGTAAATAAAATATTATGACAATCCCTTAATGTAAATGTGCATTTTAAACATAATAAACTCTTCATTGGAATAAAAAGCAAAGGAAAAAATGATTGTTTAATAGAAAATAAAGGAAAACTGTCAATAAAGCGGCACTACATCAGAGGATATGATATTATTACATTTATTTATTATTTTTATTTAGGATTTATTTTATTAGATTTTCAATGTAATGTTTAAAATCCAGTGATAATGAACATAGACCTTAATTTTGCCGTTAGCTTCTGTATGCAGATTGTGTCTAAGAATACTACTTTTTGAAGTGAATTTTATGGGCAGATGTTTTTACAGGGGATGGCATTTCTACCAATCCATGTATATCGTTATTATGAATGGTCGAAATGCCATCCCCTGTAAAAATGAGACTCATCTAGCCATAAATCACATAATAAATAAATAAATCTAATAACATAAGATCCTCTGATCTGGTGTCGCTTTATTGACAGTTTTCCTATATTTTCTATTAAACAATCATTTTTTCCTTTGCTTTTTATTCCAATGAAGAGTTTATTATGTTTAAAATGCACATTTACATTAAGGGATTGTCATAATGTTTTATTTACCCATGTAACTGATTTGTATACAAAATGAGAACACCATTTTTTTTTCGGTTTCAAAAGTAATATATCCATGAAATTGAAACAAAATCATTACTTTTAACATAACAAGTTTTTGTGAGATTTGACGTTTTTTGTGGATAGTTTTTACGAAAAACGGTGAGCGTTGAAGTAAATAAGACATTGTTACTTCCCTAAATAAGGTTAAGATCAAGCTGTTCTTTAGATACCAAGTTTGTAAAATTCAAGGTTACGTGTACTCTGCTGTTATTGGAAATTTAATGCTAAATCTGAAAATGTGGCCAAAATTTGAAAAATATTTAGACGAAATGGAGATATTACGTTTTTTATGGGAAAAAAACGTGATTTCCTTATAAAAGTCTTTGATTTATCGTATATCTGCAACGAATTGGAATAGAAAGTTGAGATTTGCGGCATTTAGCTACATTTTTGATCTAGTTTAACCCATTTTTTTTTTTTACACACTAAGAGATACTCACCCTGTATAGCTGTTAAAAGGTAGGTCCAAGAGACAAATGTAATATTACTAAAATATTCTCCATTAAATGTTTGATAAGTAAACTACAGACAAATTTTCGATTCGAGTAATCACAACAGACGTAGCGAGTAAAAAAAAAAACCCCTAACACTGAAAAAATGTAAGAAAAACGTTACTTTTTTCATCCGAATCAAAAAAGCTCTGCCGTTTAGGAGAAATAACTAGCGACTAATGTTGTATAAGAAAACATATTAAATTTAGTTTCTGATTACGAGATTGTCGTCAATTTTTTTATTAGAACAAGACCAATAGAGCTGGAGCGTGGCAGAATGTTACTTTTTTTGTGAAAAAAAACGTTGGACAACATAACTAGGGAACAACAGCCAAAACACACATCAACGTCAAAAATATCCCCTTTATAATTATTCATAATGAAGTTTACTCTGATCATCGTATTTTGGATATATATGGTAAAAACAGCAAAAGAAATCACAATTTCAGTTAATTATTGTGAAAATTTATTAAATTTGTAAACCAGTACCCGTTTAAGCTACAAGAGCTCATTTTCTGCTAAAACTGTAGCAATTTAGTCTAGTCTAATGTTAAATGCAACAAGTTTTTCTCTAGAACTTCAACAAACGTGTAGGAGAAACGTAGAAAAAGTCGAAATTATTTACGCCTCGATCCTAATGAATAGCGAACAGCGGCACTATAAGGTCCATCATATGGATTATTTAATACACAAACACAACACTAACAACAGCTGATCTTTTGCACAGCAAGCTCCCTTGGTTTATCGACTGATTTACTAGAGTATGTTGATTCCGTTCGATAAAACCATCAAAATATAACTTATTAGATTTTTAGATCGTATCAGGAAATGTTGGCCTTCTATCATCTTTATAAATAATAATCATAAATTATTTTCCTGCCTCAGGGTGCAGACAATAAGAAGATGTACAATAAGTAATATCCTAATAGAAGAAGGCCCTCTGAGTACAGTGAGGTGCGGCCAGGTGGGGCTAAAGTGGTTGTCTGCTTCACCTGTCTTTGCTCGCCTCTCATCTCCTCTATAACCATTCTTCCTGTTATTATTTATTATATTTTTTGTTGTTTTATTTTTTTCTGACTCCTTTTTTCTATTTTTTTTTAATATACATTGATAATAGTACCGCACTAAACCTGTAACGGAAGTAGGCCATGAATATTTAACAAGGTACGTAAAATAGATAGAAAATAAACATTATTCTGGGACTATGTGTCCTAAGAATAATATATTGAACATAAAATAAAATATAATGATTCTGGTTACGAAAAACTAAAATAAATAGAATTAACAATCTATTCACTGACACTATTTACAATTTAACAAATTAAATTTCAATAAACAAGACTAAAACAAGAAACTGCCCGTCGTTATAGACTACTTCAACATTTACTAGACAAACGTTCATAGCTCCCAATTAATTTACAAAAGACTCATATACATGACGGAGATTTGACCTATTTGGACGTACGGAGTTGAGCTTGGGGTCCACTAAACCATCCAATTCATCTCGTATCCACTCCTTACAATCCAAAATCCTTCTAAAAATCCTCAATGGTCCTTACTTTGTCACCAATTAACTTATCCATAAAGATCTTAATGTTCCATATGTTGTTGATTTAGCCCAAACCATTACCTATCCTTTCATAGTAAGCTCCATAACCACTCAAATCCACTAGTTTCTCAACTTGTTTCCCACTCCATTCCTGATAATCCTCTGAGGCGTCTGAAACGAAGATGGCCTAGAGACTTTCTAGTGTGAAATTTTTAATAAAGTGCTGCTGATGAGTAGTTCTTTTCAAGTTTTGGCATGTTATTGTAATCGTTGTCAATACATTTACTTGATGTATATATATTGTATAGTTGTAAATTTCAATAAATGTATATAAATGTAATGTAAAATTCAATAAATATTGAATAAAGATAAATGAAGATTTTTTATATTTTTTTTTATACAATTAGTGTCATTTTTGAGAGAAAGGGTATATTGAAACAGGGTAGATTTAACTGTAGACTGAGATGGAGCATAACGGATGTTAAGGAGTAGCAATGAACGTTAAGAACAAAAAAAAAACAGATAATAAGTTTTTGGTAGATATTGCCAATTTATAGCCACTGAAGTTGCAGATCAGCCCCGATCTAATGTTGTTTGACGACCCGAATATTCTTCAGCCTCTGCTACCCGAAGAACTAATTACTGTCCTTTTGAAAATTTATTAAATATTTTTTTCTAATGGACACTCAGAGATCTTGATGGCCGAGCGAGTGGGTGAGTATCATCCCCTCTATCTCTGCGCACTAGATACAGTGGATTCGAAACCCACCTGGGCGTAAAAATTGATTTATTTTTGGTGGATCTACCTAATATTTACCTTCCCACCGAGCACAACAATAGATTAGGTAACTTCTAAGATAACCCGTCCTTCCTGCCTAAGTTGGTGTACATGAAGGGGTATGAGCTTCTTGTTTGTGCACCGGTAATTCTTTGAGGAATTTAATGGCTGTATTTTCTCTTTCTGATAAAGGGAGTGTTGTGTTCGACATTTTTTCAAATGCCTTGGTGAATCTGGGTTTAAAAATGTATTTGTGTGCTGGGTGTTCGGGATAACGTAGAAGTTTGGAGATATAATTAATTGCTGACGTTTTCGTTCTGAATGACAAGGGCGGTATTCCTACTTCACAGCACAAACTAAGAATAGGACTTGTTCGAAACGCTCCTGTTGCTAAACGAATCCCAGTATGATGGACGGTATTAATTTTATTTACTATTCGGAGTCGGGCAGAACCATAAATAAAACAGCCATAATCTAGTTAGGAGCAAATTATAGCGCGATATATTTTTATTACTGTTAGTCTATCGTAACTCCAAGCAGTAACACTAAGATATTTTAATACGGTTAGTTTCTTTGTGGATGCTGATTTCAGGGTGGAAATGTGAGAGTCCCAAGTTAATCTACGGATCTAATATCATTCCTAAGAATCTATGAGAGTTTGTGTAAGGTATTATGGATGTTCCTAGACTGAGTTCAGGAGAGAGAGGAGTGTTTCTTTTACGACTGAAATGAAGAAATCGAGATTTTTAGGTGGAGAATTGAAGGCCAATGGCTATAGACCAGCGACACAATCTATTTATAGCTTCCTGTAGTTTATTTTTAATATTGTCAATTTTCTCGTTGCAACAAATTATGGCCGTCATCAGTGAATAATAATGGCTTGACACCTCTCGGTAAGTTAAGTCCCAGGTCGTTTATTGCCAGGCAAAACAAGGTTGGACTGAGGACACAGCCCTGAGGAACACCGTTGACCTGTTTGTGAGTATTTGATAGTTCTCAACCAATTCTGACTCTGAAGTGGTGATTGAATAGAAATTGTCTAATATAAATGAAAATAAATTCTCTGATTTCGGCAGCTGATAGTTTATTAAGGATTATGTTGTGATTGATGTTATCAAAAGCCTTTTTTAAGTCAAAGAATATCGCAATCATCTGTTGGGAATTGATGAAGGAATATTGGGCTTCGGCCTCTAATATGACCAGGTGATCTACAGCGTATCTTCCCTTACGGAAACCGGACTGAAATGGTTGTAGTAAATTGTTATTTTCTATCATCCACATTAATCTTTTGTTTACCATTCGCTCCATAATCTTACTAAGGCAGCTTGTAAGAAATATGGGTCGATAGCTGCTTGGGATTCTTTTGTCTTTTCCGGTTTTTAGAATAGGGATTATTATTGAGTTACGCCATGTTTTTGGAAAGTGTCCAGTTCGCCAGACATGATTATAAAATTCAAGTAGCCATTTTTGAGTATCAGCTGACAGATTTTTATCATATTTAATGGATTTGATATTACACTCTCTTTCTATCTCTCTCTCATTCCTTCTCACACTCTCTCATACTCTTACTCTCTCTTTCTCTCCCCTCTCTCTCTCTCTCTCTCTCTCTCTCTCTCTCTCTCTCTCTCTCTCTCTCTCTCTCTCTCTCTCTCTCTCTCTCTCTCTCTCTCTCTCTCTCTCTCTCTCTCTCTCTCTCTCTCTCTCTCTCTCTCTCTCTCTCTCCTCTCTCTCTCTCTCTCTCTCTCTCTCTCTCTCTCTCTCTCTCTCTCTCTCTCTCTCTCTCTCTCTCTCTCTCTCTCTCTCTCTCCCTTTCATTCCGTTTAATTTTTTTTACACTTCACCCTCTTCCTTTCCGCTATTTTGGATGACATTTGTCACCTATAAGATACTCTTTCTTGAGTATTAGCGTTAATGTTTTTGAGTACATAAATAAATGTAGGATAGGATTGATAAACTGATTTTTCGATTATTTCATGACCAGGATCTGTACACGTCATTGTACTTGCGCTCTTCTGAAGTGAATATAATAAAACGATTTTAAAGTTACATATATAAATAATAATTTACATATAATAATTTAATATGAGAAGAATTATTCGCCAAAATTCCAAATACATATCAATGTATAATAATGTGAATTTATTATTTATTTATTTATATGTAGGGATTTTTATATATTAGATATAAGGATTGCTATTTTAAAAGAACAAAGCTACCGTTGTTCTCCCTCAAACCGCTGTTATTGGTCCCAGATATTAAAGCCATCAATCATCTTTTGCGATTAGAAGAGGAGGAGAGCGGGGCAAAGATTTTCGAACGGTAGGGGGCAAAGACCCGAGGGCTTTAAGATAAAAGAGCCTAGACAAATCGCTTGTACTTTTTCAACCCCTCCTCCCCCTTTAGCTTCCAGCTTTTGGAAAGGCTTCTCCAGGTGTCAGGGAACACGAGGCTTCTATCTCAGACTTTTCAGGGCCTGGAGGAACAAAAGGGTCCATCAGTCATATCTACCTTCCCTTCCCCTTACATAAAGAATATAAATTAAATTTCAAGGTATCAAATATAAAAAAAAACTATGGTATTTTATCAAAACAAAAATGATCAATGTACGATACATTGTATACATACAAGAAAGTATTATTTATTTATTTTGTTTATGAGACAAGTGTCCTCGTAAGTACTTGTGAAATTTATTATATATCGAGTTGCATGGAACAACTATTTCTATTTAAATTAATGGCTAACAAAAAGTTAAAAGTAATTTTCATATTTTATCTTTTTAGTATTTAAAAAAAAAAAAAAATTATTTTGCACTAGCAATTAACAGTTAGAAGTCTTTGGAAGACCAAAGGCTAGAACGCATAACTGACGAATCCGAGTCGAGTGCATTTCTTGTCTAACTAACTTCAGCGTAAAATCTGCTCCGAAGAATCTATATATCTACCGTCTTAATCAATTTTAACATTTTTATCAACATTTATGGACCTCTTATTTTTTATTAAAACTCAAAACCGTATGAAAAAAAAACTAAAAAAAAAAAAACTAGCAAATGTGATTTATATTAATTTCTAATCATAAAAGTATATGGCAGTGTTGGAAACCTCGATTCTGCCACTCAGCACTGTACATTTAAATTTTTATTATTGTAAAATTAATCATTACACGTGTCTGACCACATATTTAAATCTTTTTTAATAATTTTATTGTAAATAAGTAATTTTTTTCATTTCAAGCTCTATATTACACCGTAGCTTTGTAACCTCTCGCGTAGAATGGCACTCGCCACCTGTCGGTCCATTTTCAAACTCCATTGTTATTCACTTATTATCGTTGTTTTGGTTTTTTAAATTACGTATCAGTAGATTTTTTTAAAGCTTCCGATAAAACTTGAGATTTAAACCTTCCTTAAACTATGATGGTGACATAGTTAAAATTTGGTACAGATTCGTTCAATAGTTTTTGTGTTTAGTGTTCACAAGCCAAAAATGGCTAGTCCTTTTATATAATAGATAAGGTTGTGATGAGGAATAATGTATTTTCTTTTCATTTTTTTTTTATTTTGCCAAAGAGCAATATAAGACTTTTTCTAGAAGGTTTTTAGAATAAGTGTGAACTTCAAAAAGGCGAGGTGTGAAAAAAACAAAGAGAATTATTGCCGGGTGGTGGAAGTGGAGGGTGAGAAAATGGGTTTTCTGAAAGGAGTAGGGGGTTAGAGAGGGGGGGTCCCTTTATGTGTTGGAGCAAGAGGTCTAAGGAGAGAGAGGGAGAGAGAGAGAGAGAGAGAGAGAGAGAGAGAGAGAGTGAGAGAGAGAGAGAGAGAGAGAGAGAGAGAGAGAGAGAGAGAGAGAGAGAGAGAGAGAGAGAGAGAGAGAGAGAGAGAGAGAGAGAGAGAGAGAGAGAGAGAGAGAGAGAGAGAGAGAGAGAGAGGGAGAGAGAGAGAGAGAGAGAATGTGAGGGGGAGAGGCCTACAATTACACACGCTAAGGACGGTTACAGCCCCAGTAACGCTTCCATTCTCTATACTGTTCCCTTCAACATTACATCACATTACTTGTACTTCTGCTATGTTTTAGAACATCATAATATACTTAGTATGTATACAGGGTGAGTATCTCATAGTGTATAAACAAAAATTGGGTGAAACTACATCAAACATGTAGCAAAATGCCGCAGATCTCACCCTTCTATTCCAATCCGTTGCAGATATATGATAAAACAAAAACTTTTTTGAAGAAACCACGTTTTTTTCTATAAAAGCTGTAATATCTCCATTTTGCTTAAATATTTTTTCAATTTTTGACCACATTTTCGGATTTAGCATTAAATAGTTGAGTACCTGTAACCTTGAATTTTACAAACTTGGTATCTAAAGAACAGCTTGATCTTCACCTTATTTGGGAAAGTCGCAAGATGTTATATTACTTCATCGCTCACCGTTTTTTGAAAAAACTATCCACAAAACGTCAAATCTCACAAAAACTTGCAAATTTAATAAGCTTTCGAATGATATGTTAAACGTAATGGTTTTGTTTCGATTTCATAGAGAAATTTACTTTTGAAACCGAAAAAACATGGTGTTCTCATTTGGCATACAAATCAGTTACTTGTGTAAATATTAATATGTAAAACATTGTGACAATCCCTTAATGGAAATGTGAATTTTAAACATAATAAACTCTTCATTGGATTAAAAAGCAAAGAAAAAAATTATTGTTTAATAGAAAATAAAGGAAAACTATCAATTTTATTGACCAGATCAGAGGATCTTTTGTTATTACATTTATTTATTTATTACTGTAATTAAGGATTTTATTTTATTAAATTTTCAAAGTAAGGTTTAAAACTCAATGATAATGAACCTAGACCACAATTTTGCTATTAGCTGCTGAATGCAGATGGATTAAACAATATCACTTTTTGAGATGAATTTTATGGACTGGTGAGTCTGTTTTTACAGGGTAAGGCATTTCTACCGTTCCATGTGGAGTATCGTTAGTTTATTCATCTTTGTATTGCTGTCGAATAGTGTTTGTATTGTAGTCGAAAATCATAGTTTGCCCAACAGATTGAATGATGAGATTACTAAGATTTGTTACAAAATATCCTACCACAACTTCATCACGATATTTCACCTAAGATCGGCAAAATATGATTTTCCAACACCATGGTGCTCCTCCACATTCTTCAAACGCAATACAAATCTAAACCAACGATATACATGGATAAGTAGAAATGCCTTCAACTGTAAAAACAGTCTCATCTGCCCACAAAATTCACCTCAAAAAGAGGTATTCTTCAACACAACCTGCAATCAGAAGCTAACCGCAAAATTGAGGTCTATGTTCATTATCATTGGATTTAAACCTTACATTGAAAATCTAATAAAATAAATCCAAAATAAATAAATGTAATAAAGTAAGATCCTCTGATCTGGTGTCATTTTATTGACAGTTTTCCTTTATTTTCAATTAACCAATATTTTTTTCTTTGCTTTTTATGCCAATAAAGAGTTTAATATGTTTAAAATTAATATTTTCATTAAGTGATCATCATAATGTCTTATTTACACAAGTAATTGATTTGTATGCCAAATGAGAAAACTATGTTTTTTTAAAAGTAAAAGTAAATTCCACCATGAAATCTATTCTAGCCTGGGGGTTCGCCACGAAATAAATCTTAATCCACCCAGGTAGGATTCGAACCCACGACTTTCTGGTTACGAGTGCGCTGAGACCCATGCCCCAGTTCACTCGGCCATCGAGTCCCCGGTAGTGGATTCAAACAATTTAACAAAGGAGACCTGGGAATGGCCAGCTGTAATCTCGTAGGGAACTGCTTTATCCCTCACCTAGTGCGTGGGAGGAGAGCTGATTTTATTATTTTCATCCTGAGTGTAAATATATATTTAAAAAAAATATAATTTGGGTTTATAAATCTGAATTTGAAGTTGGCCACCTTGATAAACTGAACTGTATATAAGTTTGGATCCTTGATTGAGCTAATATCGCATATGTCCAAAATTCTTCTGAGCGACCTTTTTTAATTTCATTTCAATAATGTCACAAATTTAGTTCCAAAGCTCAGTTATAATATTTGCATATTTTAGGACTCTTTCTGTTTCATGATTTTCCAGTTTGTCAATTTGGAAAAGTTAAATATATAAATCAACGTTTTAAAAACATCAATATTAATTTCATGATAAATTTTAATTATTTATTTTTTTCGGATTTATTCCTTTTTTTTTCTTTTTTTTTGCGAATTAACATGATTGCATAAGTTGTATAATCGTGTCGATGATTCAAAAAAAGATAAGTTACCAAATTGTATAAAACTGTATGGAAATATAACCTGGTTTTTTATAATTAACTATATTCATAATACGTTTTTCTTTGATTCTTTTTCCTTTAGAACCTTGGAAAATATTAATAATTTTTAAAATTCATATTTTCAATCAAGTTGTAACTTAATTAATAACACAAAAATGAGAAGTTCTTCCCATTTTCAGTTACCTATTTGTTTCCATTGAATTTTGTTATATTGTAGATATCGAGGGTATCAGATATTAGAAAAATTATTGAAATTGATAACTAAATTATTTATGAATAATTTTCCATTATTAGTTTCCAGACCTCAGGTTCTCAGTCTATTTAGTTTAAAAATCTCATTAAGTTACATAACCGAAGCATTATATGCTGTACATCACTTTGAATATTATGTTGTAATCATTTCAGCGACTAAGTATTATTGCTATAATTTATGCCGGTTGTGATATCTCTCATAAATCGTAGAGGTTACCTAAAGCCATAGAGACGAGATATAAGTTATGTGACATAGCCTAATGCGACGAGGGCAGCTATATCATGCCACTATTGTGCTCCCCGCTTTATGTCCGCTCAATAGTTGGCATGTTTGGCCTCTATCCTGTCACCTATCTTAGTCCAGAGCAGTTGATTTATCTAGCAGTGGAATTAGCGCTAAGGGATGATTACGAAAAATATAAATATAAAAATCTATATTGCTAAAAATTCCAGTCTATTTACATCTTTGTAAGTATTTGGCAGTTTTTTGGCACTTAACGTTCTTCTTTTAGAATTTCCTCAACGTCCTCACCACGTAAGCTATTAACAAGTATGTGTTATCAGAAAATGATGATCCTTCCATTCCTTCTCTTTTCCTCTTCTTTGTGTTTTTTACTGTTTTTAGAACTAATCACTGTTTCATAATACTTTAGTATTGTTAAAAATTTTCCCTCAATGTAAATTATTAATTTCACCTCAATTCATTAAAAAAATATATTTAAATTAAATAAAAATCAGCTTAATTCATTACTTAGGACTTTCTCAGTTGAAAGAAGAGACTAACTCTGTAATCCGATCCTTTCTTACACTAAATCCCCGACAGCGACTAAATACATTCACTTATTCACTTTAACACTTACGAACATAGGCCGTACAAATATACAGGACTGCGAAAATACTCACCTTAAAAAAATACTGAGATTTCAATCGAAAATACTTAGACTAATCACGAAATCATCTTGGTACATCACAAACCAAGAAAACCTCTTTTTTTTGTTTTTGTTTTTTTTCTTCTTTTCCTTATATGGTTTCCCCATATAAGGACCGTTTATTTGTATATTAACATGTTCCATGCCAAGGAAAACGTTTGTAAACGATTTTAAGAGTGACTCTATTACAGTGACTCACGAAATTGATCAAACATTTGTAGTAATATCAAACATTTGTCCTAATGAGGTATCTTGTTAGGCAATAGCTTTTTTATTACTTTTTTACATAAAACGTTGGATTCTCCTTTATTGTAATCCTCTTTCCTACCTGCATTGCAAACGTTAATTACTAAGTTGTTTTCATATTCGGAAAGCAATTATAAATCAGCTTCAAAATGGAGTTTCTCACCGTTCTTTAATCATCAAATACCGATGCTCAGTAGAGACTATAAGTAACATTCGAAAACATGAATGCAACCCATTTGAAAGGGATTGAAAAGAAAGCAGGTCACTAGCCTTCACTCTCAGATACTGTAAAGCGCGGTATTATTCGTTCAATTCGATCTGGTGAAGTTGATAATGCCGTTCAAATACGACGGAAGGTTAGACGGTTTGATAATATCAACATCAGCGCTGAAGTTAAAAAGCCATTGCTAATAAATAGGCATGAAAAACTATGGTTAGCATTCGCAAACAATAAGCCTACTGTACCAAAAATGATTGGTCAAATACCATAAGTTCTGACGAAACCAAAATTAATAAATTTGGATCTGGCGGGAAAGAATCGATGTGGAAAGGACGAAATGAACAATCATATGCGGTTTGATCAATTCCCCGAGTAACTGTACATGATAACTTATTCATTAATGACATGGCTACGACTGACATACCTAGAAATACTCTAAGAGGAAAAAAGAAGCTGAATGAGAGATCTCAATAATTTTTTTATTTATTATTATACTTATTATTATTATCTATGGTTGTATAATTACTGTTGCGCGCTATACTCCCTCGTGCCTATCAGGTATCAGGCCATGTACTATATGTATTGTCATCTCATTTACTTATTGTATTTACAACAGGTATGAATAAAGGAAAAAAAAAACTTATTGTAAACCAATTAAATGAGAAATAATTCCACTGGGCAACAATGGCCAAACATAGTGAAGTGGAGCTGTTTCCCAATATAAACAGTTTTAACAAGGGAGCTTTGCACAGTTACTGGAATTTATTTTGACTGTTTACCCCGTTCGGACTAATTGTTGGCTTGTTGTAACTGTTGAGCAAATATTTTAGAGTTGTATACCGCGGTGGTTGTTGTAGAAGAGCCCTGCGGCTAGAACCGCCCGGCCCACCCTACCCTACAGAATTCAGAGTGCAATAGAACCCGCTGTTGCGGTCCGCTAATAAAATATTAACTTCAAAGCCATCCTCTTCTCTTCTCAACTAAACCTGGATCTCTTTCACCCTATTCCCGGAAAATCCCTTCTCATAGCGTGGTGTTCCTGCTTAGATTATTTTAAAAATTTACGTATATAACCTTTTCCATTCGAGTATTTAATAAAACCACATTTTTTCCTCTACAAATTTATTTTTTCTTATTAGCAATGCTCAAATCAATCATATTGTTTCTCTAGATAATTTCGTCGATATAGATATATCAGGGATTATGTTTAAATGAAATAAAATGAAAAACAATATTCATTCTAAGACTTTTGTCCCCTAAGAATTATATCTTATTTGATTGTTACTGATATATACAACAGTAAATGTGTAGATAATTATTACAATGGCATGCCAAGAACATTTAAAGAACTCCAAAGTCTCCAAACCATTTTCTTTTCAGACGCCTCGGATATTTATCGGGAATGGAGTGGGAAGTTAAGAAACTAGTGGATTTGAGTGGCAATGGAGTGTACAATGAAAGGATAGGGCTAAGATATCTGGTTTGGGCTAAATCAGCAATATATGGAACATTAAGATCTTTATGGAGAAGTTTATTTGTGATCTAGAATAATGATAAGGAGAAGGAGAAATGAGGATTAGATTTGGATACGAGGAGAATCAGAAGGTTTAGTGGTATTTGAACAACTGTTCAAAATATATAGATCAATTAAATGTAATGACAACCATAATAATAACATATTAAAACTTGAAAAGAACTACCCATCAGTAGCACTTTAATAAAAATTCTACGCTAGAAGGTCTGTAGTCCATCTTCGTTTCAGACGCCTCGGAGGATTATCGCGAATGAATTAGGAAGCAAGTTGAGAAACTAGTGAATTTGAGTGGTTATGCTTACTATGAAAGGTTAGGTAGCTGGTGTGGGCTAAATCAGCAACATATAGAACATTAAGATCTTTATGGATAAGTGTATTGGTGACAAATTAAGGAAGATTGAGGATTTTTTGAAGGATTTTGGATTGTATGGATTGAATACGAGATGAATTGGATGGTTTAGTGGAGCCCCAAAGCTCAACTCCGTACGTCTAAATAGGTCTAATCACAGTCATGTATATGAGTCTTTTGTAATTAATTGGGGGCTTTGAACGTTTGTCTAGTAAATGATGAGGTAGTTTGTAACGACGGGCAGTTTCTTGTCGTTTTAGTCTTTTATTCTAGTTAATTTGATAGTTTGAACGCTATACGGTAGCAATATAAAACAATATATAGATTCTTTCTGTTGAAGTCAGCTTTGTGGATTTCAGGTAAGACGTTTGCCCAGGTAGGGTGTGAGAGAGAGAGAGAGAGAGAGAGAGAGAGAGAGAGAGAGAGAGAGAGAGAGAGAGAGAGAGAGAGAGAGAGAGAGAGAGAGAGAGAGAGAGAGAGAGAGAGAGAGAGAGAGAGAGAGAGAGAGAGAGAGAGAGAGAGAGAGAGAGAGAGAGAGAGAGAGAGAGAGAGGGAGAGAGGAGAGGGAGAGGGAGAGGGAGAGGGGAGAGGGAGAGGGAGGGGAGAGGGAGAGGGGAGGGGGAGGGGAGAGGGGGAGGGGGAGGGGGAGGGGGGGGAGGGAGGGGGGGGGAGGGGGGGGGGGGAGGGGGAGGGGGAGGGGGGGGGGGGGGAGGGGGAGGGGGGGGGGAGGGGAGGAGAGGGAGAGGGGAGAGGGAGAGAGGGAGGGAGAGAGGGAGAGGGAGCGGGAGAGGGAAGAGGGAGAGGGAGAGGAGAGAGGGAGAGGGAGAGGGAGATGAGGGAGGGGAGAGGGAGAGAGAGGAGAGAGAGAGAGAGAGAGAGAGAGAGAGAGAGAGAGAGAGAGAGAGAGAGAGAGAGAGAGAGAGAGAGAGAGAGAGAGAGAGAGAGAGAGAGAGAGAGAGAGAGAGAGAGAGAGAGAGAGAGAGAGAGAGAGAGAGAGAGAGAGAGAGAGAGAGGAGATAGGACCTTTAATATAGTGGCTATAAAAGGGAAGGGGGATTTTCCACATAGAGCGAATTGATATTGAAGGTTCAATATCTGGGGATTAGGAAGAGGCCACTCAATGGAATCTGTATCCGACCAATTCAGCCGAGGATTATCTAGATAGGATAGTATATCTATCTTATTTAGCAATTATTATATAATAATAAATGAATAATCGATATTAATTTTAATAGGTGTTTTCAAATACAGAGGGGTATTTAAACCACAAACGACAAAATTGCAAAACTATTATATTATTAGTAAAACTGGTTTTATAAATATACCTAGACTCTTAAGGTTGTAAAGAATCATCTATATTGATTAATTTATCGCTGTCTCCGTATACCCAAAAACAACTGATGAATATTTCTGTTTGTCCAATGCCTGACAGACTTGACATTGGAATATTTTTATTTCTCGATCCTCTTCATCTCACCGATAAGTCAATTCCTGTTTTCCTGAAAGAAAAGTAAATGTCTTGTTTAGTAAGTCCAACCTTCTACCGCTTCCTATTTTGGCTCCGTCAGAATGATAAGGAAATCTCTTAGCCGAGGTGGGGGAGAGTACTCTACGAATCCCATTCAAATCCAAACATTCAACAAAGAGGACGTTCTATTTCTCCCTACCTGAAAACTGTCTTCCTTCTATTTATAAAATTAATGATATCTAAAATATTTAAAACTTTTAATTTTTTTTTTTTTTTTTTTTCGGTTGGTTCTACAGACCTAGAAGATCTTTGGCCACCCTTAACCAGCTTGCTGCATCTCTGCTTATCTTGGGCTATCGCTTCCACATCGTTGCATGTTTTTCTGGTATCTTCTGTGTCTTAATCCACTCGGCTACCCCGGCTCCTAACTTTTAATATTTCAAAAATTGATCCGGTGTTAAACCTAATTCATATAAATAACCATGGTTTTACTTCAGAAATTCTGTGTAATATGTAAAAAAAAAAAAAAAAAAAAAAAAAAAAAAAAAAAAAAAAAAAACCGTAATTGGAAATCACGGTGTCTTGGCATATCAAAAAACAAAAAATAGGTTCGTAAAAAAAATGAGAAAAAACTAAAGGAGAAGGTGTCGTCGAATAGCAAACAGGCGTTGGTTCCACAATTTTTTTAGTGGACGTACGTCCTTGCAATGAAAGAAGAGCTTTTTTAAAATAGAATATAAGGCTGTGTATCCAGCTTATATATATATATATATATAACAACAAAGATAAGTTAGGATGTCGAAAATCGTGGCTATTCCGACACAGAACTCCGCCAATTTTTTTCCTGATTTGCTCTTCTAAAAACGTTCAACAATGGACTGTTTTTCAGTCACAGTTAATACAACACGTTTTCTTTTAGGTGCCACAACTCTTTAGGTTTATAAAGAGACCATTCGTGACGTCAATAGGGCCCAGGCTGGACAAAACCCATGTAGGATGGATGTGCTATGCTTCTGGAAATTCACTTGGTACGTTTACTCCTAACTTGATTGTTGTGAGGTGGTGGGCTCCGCCCCTAATTCTGAGACGCAGTTCCGGTTGCTGCCGCTTGGTCTGTTAAGTTTTACGTCTTTTATTGTGACATGAAAACTAATAACACAGGACCTATCCTACTTTACGTGATCTAGCAACCACGGCCTACTATTAAAAATAAAATTGTAAATAATATTTTTTTTTCTTCAAATCAATCCGGATAGTTGGAGTTTCACCGTACTTTATTTTTGATAATTTTGTGGAAGTTGGAATTTGGTTCAGGTGTTTTTTGAAAGCCATCTCAAAGAGTATCAGCGTATATTTGCAGAAGGCTATGACGGTTGATATCAATGGACTGTACTTTGCATGATTATTGTATTTGATATCAAAAAAATAATGTGTAAACAAATATTTGGTTGAGAAACGGTCTCTCTCTCTCTCTCTCTCTCTCTCTCTCTCTCTCTCTCTCTCTATATATATATATATATATATATATATATATATATACAGAATTTCTGAAGTAAAACCATGGTTATTTATATGAATTAGGTTTAACAACGGATCAATTTTTGAAATATTAAAAGTTAGGAGCCGGGGTAGCCGAGTGGATTAAGACACAGAAGATACCAGAAAAACATGCAACGATGTGGAAGCGATAGCCCAAGATAAGCAGATATATATATATATATATATATATATATATATATATATATATATATATATATATATATATATATATATTGTATTAAATCAGATGCGTATTGAACAGAGAGCGAAAAAAAAGCCTCTATTAATCATGGAGTCAGTTTTTTTTCTTTCTCGCTTCAGAGAGATCACAAATGAACTACATTAAGTTCCCCGGCATCGCATTGAGATATGGAGATATTATATGAGAGGAGAGAGAGGCACATAATGGCGAGTTGAAGCTGAAGGGGGGCAATATGAGGGAATTAAAATCAATGATAGCCAGGGAGGGGGGGGGGGTGAACATCCCCAAATCCTGTGTGGGGCGGAACCTATCGACCTCTGGGTGGGGGCCAGCCCCAGGTCTTCGGCTGTCAGCTGGCTATATCTTCTGCTATATTCTGGCTATCTTTAGGGGTAACAGAACGTGTGTTGAAGAGATCTATAAGTAGAGTAATCCAGATATTTACAACACAAGCCAGTTTTAGTAAAAATTTATATTACAAAGTTTAAAATGAATTGTCACAAAAAAAAAAAATTGTGTGAACAAGATCTAAAATGAAGAAACATAGCGCAGAACTTGCCTTTCTATTCCAATCTGTTGCAGATATACGATAATTCAAAAACTTTTTATAGGAAACCACGTTTTTTGCCGTAAAATCTGTAATATCTCCACTTTGTTTTAAACATTTTTCAAACTTGGGACCTGAAGAACAGCTTTATCTTCAACTTATTTAGGGATGTTACAATGTCTTATAATACTTCAACGCTTACCGTTTTTCGAAATAAACTATCCACAAAACTGCAAATCACACATAAAATTGCATTTTAACTAGCTTTCATGTGATATGATCAAATTAATGATAAGTATAGATTTCATGGAGAAATTTACTTTTGAAACCAGAAAAATATGGTGTTTTCATTTGGTATATAAATCAGTTACTTGTGTAAATAAGACATTATGATAATGGCTTAATGGAAATGTGCATTTTAAACATAATAAACTCTTCATTGGAATAAAAAGCAAAGAAAAAATTTATTGTTTAATAGAAAATAAATTGAAACTGTCAACAAAGCGACACCAGATTAAAGGATTTTATGTTATTACTTTTATTTATTATTATTATTTAGGATTTATTTTATTAGATTTTCAATGTAACGTAATTATTAATTTTATTTATTATTATTAAATAATTCTACGTTATTGTTTTATATTTAAAACTCAATGATAATGAACTAAGATCTAAATTTTGCCGTTGGCTTCTGCATGCAGATGATTTTGATGGAATACCACTTTTTGAGCTGAATTTTATGGACAGATGAGTCTATTTTTTCAGGGGAAGGCATTTCTACCGTTCCATGTGGAGTATGTATTCCTTAATGGAAATATGTATTTTAAACATAATAAACTCTTCATTGGAATAAAAAGCAAAGAAAAAATTTATTGTAAAATGGAAAATAAATTGAAACTGTCAACAAAGCGACACCAGATTAAAGGATTTTATGTTATTACTTTAATTTATTATTATTAAATAATTCTACGTTACTGTTTTATTATTAAAACTCAATGATAATGAACTAAGATCTCAATTTTGCCGTTGGCTTCTGAATGCAGGTGATTTTGAACGAATACCACTTTTTGAGCTGAATTTTATGGACAGATGAGTCTATTTTTTCAGGGGGAGGCATTTCTACCGTTCCATGTGGAGTATTGTTAGTTTGTTTATTTCCGTAGAATAGTGTTCGAAAATCATAGCTTGTCCAACAGATTGAATGAAGAGATTACGTAGATTTGTTACAAAAATCCTATCACAACTTCATCACGATATTTTAAAATGTAAGACTAGGAACGTTAAAGCACATAAAATGAAAGGACTTTTAAAAAACTATCAAGATGTCTATCTATTGTTTACTGCTTTCTTATCTGATGCTTTTGATGAGGAAACTGTCGGCAAATAATTATCAGAGCTAGGGCGTGTCAAAAAAGTCTCAACACTTGAATATTTTGGCAAAACATGATTTTTTTTTTTTTTATTCGAACCAATATAGCTCCCAAACGATAGGTCCTTGCAACAAAATATTTTATGTTAAATTTCTGATCAAGGAACTGTCGTAAAATTTTCGATCCGAGTAATCTGAAATAAAGCTTTTTTTAACCTCATTTTTTTACAACCTATGCATGGTACAACTTCGAATTCATCTTTCCATTCGTCAAAAAATCAGCAGCTTATTCACTTATAGTAATAACCATAAATTTTCAAATCAACTAACTAGTATTTCAATCAATTTACACTTATGTTCTGGGCTGAAAAGGAGATGGTCTTAAGACCTCTTAAAATAAAATTCAACCAATGGGTAGTTACTTTCCAAGTAATTAACGTGTCATAATATTATTTAAACTCACATTTACTGATTTTATTTTTTTATAAAATTGTATGCTTATTTCAATAAATATAAAAAAATATATATTAAGTATTTCTATGATATATATAAGAAGGTACAATTTAAAATATTCTGAAACTCTTGATTGTACAGTCTTTTTAAATAAATTTGACTGGAGTTCTCTAGAAAAATATTTATTTTTTTCCTTTTTATTCAGCTTCAAAGTGGCACTTTATGTAAATTACCTCGTGTGTGTTTGCTCTTTGTGTAATTTAAATGTCTCCGAGGATGGGATGATTTTAATTATATTTGCATTTTACCCTACATAGAATAGTTTCTGTACTAGAAGGGAGACCGAATAAAAAAAGGATAAATTGATGACAATATTATTTATAACAATTGCCTAATTATTTTTAAAGTGCTACATTTAGTTGTTGAAACAGTTTCACCGAGATCCTATAAAACTTAGCTTTTATTTTATTTTCCCCCACCCCGGTGTGGAACGGGGACGATCCGAAAGGCAAATGGAAACCCAGGTGGCAATGGACTATTTACACAGGATATAAAACTGCAAACTTATTAAAATCTTTCCCGCTGAAAGTAGAAATGTACACAGGTTCCTTCCACCCACACCATCGGATTATTCATGTAAAGATGGTTTAATCCGAAAGGGGTTTAGTCGCGGCCGGCTGTGGATTTTGGGGAGGAAGTTTTGGTATTAATACCTTCTATCCTTTGAAAAAAAGTCCCAACTCTTAAATATTTTAGGCAAAACCTGACTTTTTTTATTCAAAGCAATATAGCTCTTAAACGGTAGTTCGCGACAAATGTTATTGAACAAGAAATATTTTCTATTAAAGTTTTGGGAATCAATGGCAACGATAAAACAGATTTGGCTGACAAGGAAGCAGCATTATCATCAAGAAAGAAAGTAGCATTATCATCGATTGATTTGACAAATTTTTACACCTCATCTGACATTTGCCAATTTTTAAATATCGAGTAATATCGGTCAAGCTTTGGGAAAATATGAAAGAAAAAAAACAAACTGAAAGCTATTAAAAAGGCTTTTTTATTAAATTAAGCTATTATACTACCTTAAAAAGTATAAATTATTCAATAAAATCTGAAAAAAATTGCCTAAAACTGAGTGGTTTAGCTGTTACCAAAGTTAAAATAGTAAAAATTTCAATGTACAATGTTGACTGGCAGAAACGAGGTTTGCCTCACTGTCATATATTGTTCTTTTATGTTATAACTTAAAGCCTAACCAGATGAAATCAATAAAATCAATTCTGCCGAGTAAAAATTATTACCAAATTAAAATGTCGATTCTATGATTTTTAATATTGTGTATTAAAATGTTAATTCATCGGCCGTCAGTTGTAAGCAATCCATTTTCCGCAAAAGTTTCTTAACAGTCTCATTTCAACTGGATTATCAACTCATATTTTAAGATTAAAAAATGGATATTTAATTATGCTTTGATGCAATCTTCAAGCTCGTAATCAGTGCAATAGTATTAGGTTAAAAATTATTGCTATGTATGAAAATATTGCAGTTGTAATTCTTAATTGCATGCTCCAATACAAGACTATAAATAATAAAATAAAATTTTAATAATTAATTAAAATTATAAGTCCTTTATTAATGAGAGCGGGCGAAGCCATGACGGAGGGTTCTAGTAAATAAATAAAATAGTGAATCCTCTTAATGAAGACCTTTCCTCAAGGGACAGCTCTGTAAGTGACGCCGAGGGCGTAACTCCTTGACCATTGGATTAATTTACGGCTCTAAAATTTAAATGATTATTATATATTTACAGCAGGGTGCTCGGTCAGGATGCCAAAATAATAAGCTG
This sequence comes from Euschistus heros, assembly GCA_003667255.2. Lineage (NCBI taxonomy): Eukaryota > Metazoa > Arthropoda > Insecta > Hemiptera > Pentatomidae > Euschistus > Euschistus heros. The sequence continues at coordinate 2,161,716 of RCWM02000063.1, forward strand.
AAATACACGAAGCCAATCATCAATGGAACCTCACCATTAAAGACAATGTAGAAGAGAGGAGGTGCAAATTTACGCCATAATTGTCATCTCAGAAAGAAGGCTATGCTGTTAGACACAAGATGGCGAGGAGAGATCCCCCTCAATTTAAACTCTATAAAGTGTACTCGTGTACTCTTCCAGTGAGAATAATCTTCAAGCAGTGTCCTGAGTACAGGAAGGACATGGATAAATATAGTATACAATTTCAGATTTGTAAGGCTTGAGGCAAGAGTAACAATTGCATACACAAAACTATAGAATCCTTTTGAAAAATAAAGGTTTATATTATTTAATTTGAGAACTCATATTTTTTTTATAATTTTTTTTTATTCTTCATTTATTTATTGATATTTACAAGTGTACAAAATAATATACATCAAGTGAATGTGTTGATAGTGAATACAATGGCATGTAAATAACTTGTAAAGAACCACTCAATAAAAATCTACACTAAAAGACCTCCTGGCCATCTTTTTTTCAAACCAGTCGGAGGAATATCAGGAATGGAGTGGGAAGCAAGTTGGGAGACTAGTGGATTGGAGTGGTTATGGAGCTTACTATGGAAGGATACGTATATCTGCGCTAACTCAGCAACATATGGAAAATTAAGATTTATGGATAAGTTTATTGTTGACAAAGTAAGGAGCATTGAGGATTTTTCGAAGTATTTTGGATTGTAAGAATTGAATACGAGATTAATTGGATGGCTTAGTGGAGCCCCAAAGCTCAATTCCGTACGTCCAAATAGGTTTAATCACAGTCATGTAAATGAGTCTTTTGGTAATTAATTGCGAGGTTTTGGCCGTTTGTCTAATAAATGTTGAAGTAGTCTGTAACGACGAGCAGTTTCTTGTCGTTTTAGTCTTTCGTATTTTTAAATTTACTATTTATTGTTGTTGGGGAGGGGACTTTTGGAAAAAAAAAACAATTCCCAACCCCAATGAATGCTGGTAAAGAATTACTTAGAAAAATGCCCAAACATAAGTTTTAAAGATTGGGAAACCTGTAAAATAATTAATGACATAAAAAACCAAAAAAAAAAAAAACAAAGAAAATTGAAATTATAAATGAACACCAGAAATTAAAAATATATTTTCTTAAATGATTGAGTATATAAATATATATAAACATTAAAAATATCGTGGTGAGAAATTTAAGTTTGAAACTAGAAATAAACAAAATAAAAAAAAAAAGTTTCTCCTAATAATATTAAAAATCCCCTATTGTGATTACAAAATAAAATAAATTAAAATATATACAAAAAAATTTAAACGTCCCTTTTTGTTTTATATATTGGTTCAAGTTACGTGTTACTGTGCTTGAGGATCCCTGGTGCAATCTTCAATCCATCCGGTGAGTTGCTTCATACTTCCATGGGCAGGGGTGAGTAATAAAAAAAAGCCTGCCGGTGAGTCTCCAGGATGAAGTTGGTGAGATGGTGCGTAACTACTTCTTCCAGGGAGGTCTGGCCAGGACTGACCGTTGAGTCTCTTATCTCCCGAGGCGTACGTAAATACGTAACTTGAACCATAAACACTTAACTTGAACCGTAAACACGCTATTTACACTACATATTGTTCATTATAAGTTAAATGCGGTTTCCTCACTATAGGAGATGAGAATAAAAAATAAAATAAAATGAGATATTAAATTATCGGGCTTTAACAATTGTTTAATTTATCTTTATAATATATTATGTAATTATTTCTGTGACATTTTGGTTCTAAGATAGATTTAAGTGGGGCAGGTTACCAGGCCACTGCCCTGGAGTCAGGTGGAGAAGCAGTGACAAACTCCCCCTCAGGGGAGGCTACCTTGGGAAGGTGACCCTAGGGTATTTACTGTAAGAGACATTATACAGTAGTGTGGGGGGGGATGTAGTACAGTGTAGTGTGATGTATACAGTGTGATTGTGTGGGTGTCAGTGTGCTATTCTCCCAACCTGGAGGACCAGTGGAAAGAAGGCTTTGCGAATAGGAAAGTAAAGTTATTCGGAAAATATAGGGATCTATCTACTCTGAGGGAGAGTGGAGAATTAGGGCATGAGCTGAGAGCATTGTATGAGTATCGAAATATTGTGAATCTTTTAAAAAAGGGAACGTTAAAATGATTCATGTGGAAATGATGGGAAGTGACCATCATTTTATTGTATAATTGTATAATTTATTTTATATTTACTTCATTTCATTATTTATACATGTTGATGGTAATAATATATTCATAGTTTATCAACAAATACGTCCATATACAAGTGCAGGTTATAACTATCAGATCTTTAAAGACACACACACACACAAAAAAAAAAAGGAAAAAAAAAAACAAAAACAGGACTACTCCCATAAAAGGTCTTGCAAGTATTTTTTAATGACCAATGCTGGACCCATAGAGAGTTGGTGTGGTCAGCATCCGTGTTGAGCAAAACAACCCTAAAAGGGACCTCACCTCATAGTTTAAAGAACTGTACTGAAATATTCTCCAGGTATAAGAGCCGATCCTGATATAAAAAAAAAATTCTGTCTAAATACGAACCTGGGCAGTATCAGATATTTAAATTGCTATTTGATTATTTCTTCTGCTTGGAGATAAAAGTCATTAAGTAACAAAATCAATTACCGTTTCAATATTTAAACGGGAATATGCTCATTAAAAATTTCACAGATAGTTATATAGTTATATAGTTATATAGTTATATAGTTATATAGTTATATAGTGAATTTTCTCATTTTTTAATATTGATAAAAAAAATATCATACAATAAAATTACTTATTCGCAAGATTCCATAAAAAACCTTTTTCATGAGTCTAAATCAAAATATAAAAATTTCCTTTTTGTTTATACTGATGCCTCCAAGGAAAACAAAGACACAGGTTGCGCGGTAACATTTTCCGGAACGACAGTTAGATATTGCCTTCCTGAGCTATACTCGGTTTTCTCGAGTGAATTATTTGCTATCCAATTAGCGCTTGATATAGTTAAATTTTTAGATAGCAACAAAATAGTAATTTGTACAGACTCTTTTTCGGCTTTAAAAAACTTAACAAAACTCACACCATTCTAACAATCCAATTTCACATACAATAATAAAACAGCTACTCACAATTAATAAACTAATACACTTTCTTTGGGTACCCAGTCATGTTGGAATACCTGGAAATGAATTGGCTGATGCAGCTGCTAAAGAGGCGAGAAATATGTTTCCGTTACCCAACTTACCAATTGTCCTCAGCGACTATCAAATATATATTCAACAGAAGTGCAAGGCTGCGTGGATTTACTATTGGAACAGGATTCCGGATAGTAACAAACTTAAAATGATTTGCCCAAATGGTCAACCATGGCCACTGCTAAACGGCTCTAGGAGGGAACAAGTGGTGATGACTAGGCTGCGCATCGGACACACAAGACTCACACACCAACACCTACTTCAAGGTACTTCACAGCCCATGTGCTCAAGGTGCCAAGTTCCTCTATCAGTAGAGCACATATTTAGTAATTGCAGTCTACACCCTACAGCTGGAACACCCATCTTCAACAAAGACCTGGGTACAATGTTCAAAAACTATCAACCAGATGTTCTGAAGTTCCTCAAGAATTGCAGAATCTTTAATACCATTTAGATAAACAAGAAATCAGAATTTGGTGCCTCTGGCCATGTTGCAGTACACGGCACCTTAAAATAAAATAAATAAATAAATAAATTAATATTGATAAATAGCAGTTACATTCACTTGGTGAATTGTTATACTTATGGGAAATGATAATATCAACACATGTTATTAATAAAATACACAATATTAAAAAGCATAGAATCGACATTTTAATTTGCTAATAATTTTTAGTCGGTAGAAATGATTTTATTGATTTAACTTCTAACGTAAAAGTATAATATATGACAGTGAGGCACAAACCTCGTTTCTGCCGGTCAACATTGTACATTTATAGTTTTACTATTGTAAGTTTGGTAATAGCTAAACCATTCTGAAACCATAAAGATGATGTAGTTGAAATATGGTATATACGAGTTCAGTAGTTTTACCATGGTGAATTATATTGCAGGATGGTGATATTCAGATATCGGTCGGTTTTCTAACTACACTAGGATCCACATGTCGTATCGCATATTTAAATATTTTTTAATTGAATTTTTTTCTATATTTATTTTCCCATGGCACTACAACCCGGAGACGGGTCCTGGCCTCCATCAAAAGCCTCCGCCAATCTTTACGGTCCTGGGCAGCTGTCATCCAGTTCCCAACCCCCAGGAATTCATTTGCATCAGCCGCCATTCCGTCGGCTTATCTCAGTTTCGGCCTTCCTCTTCTTCTTGCTCTATGGAGGGGCTCAGTTAGTATTTTCTTTGGCATTTCACCCTCCATTCGGGCCAAGTGTCCGGCCCACCGCAACCTGCCCAGTTTAATGACCTGGACGATGTTTAATTCATTAAAGTGATTATAAACCTCTTGATTTTTAAGTCTTCTCCATACACAATTTTCACATAGTCCACCAAATATCCTTCGCAGGATCTTTCTTTCAAAAGTTAGAAGGTCCTGTTCATTTGTGTTTGTCAGAGTCCAGGTTTCTGAACCGTACATCAGAACAGGATGAATTGTAGTTTTATAAAGGTGGAGTTTTGTCTGTCTTGAAAGAGTATGTCCAATTATAAGTTTTTGTAGGCCAAAATAGCATCGGTTGGCAGATATTATTCTTCTTTTTACCTCAGCTCCACCATCATTATCCTGCGATACCATTGATCCTAGGTATACGAAGTCTGCAGTCTTTTCAAAAGTATACTCTCCAAATGAAACGCTTTCATTTGGGTTCGGTTTATCTCCCGTCACCATATATTTAGTTTTTGATTCATTCACTTTAAGCCCGAGTCTTCCAGCTGATTCCACCAGTGCCAAGAAAGCTTCTTTGACTACCTGGAAGGAGCGTCCTACGATGTCTATATCATCAGCATAGGCTAAAAGTTGAACTTGACGGTTAAATATGGTGCCACCGGTCTGTATACCTGAGTCCCTTACTGCTTTCTCACAGGCGATATTAAAGAGGAGGCAGGCGAGAGCTCTCCTTGCCTTACTCCTGAGGTGTTGAACTCTTCTGAAAGCTCTCCACTTATATGAACTGAGCATGAGACAGTTTTCATTGTCAGTTTAACCAGACGTATTAGCTTTCTGGCTATCTGCAATTCACCCATGGCTTGGTACAGCTTTTCCCTGTTGATATAGTCATATGCTGACTTGAAATCTATAAATAGGTGATGTGTCTTAATATTATATTCGTGCCCTCTCTCCAGGATAGTTCTGAGTGTAAAAATTGGGTCAGTAGTGGATTTACCACGCCTGAAACCACTTTGATATGGGCCCAAGACTCTCTCAGCGTATGGTAATAGGCGTTGGAATATGATACCTCTGAAGGAGATACCTCTGTAGTTTTTTCTTAGATACGTTTCTATTTTTTTCTATATACCTATCAATTTATTGAAATTTACAACTGTACAAATATATACATTAACCTTAGGTCTACAACTTGAAATGCTAGGGCATGCTATACAACGTAGGGTCTTTTTGACCCAACTCTCTTTTTAGTTGTTATGATCATTTTAAACATTTTGGGTAACAGTTAATGTTAACAGTTAATAAGTCGTTTTCAAAAAAAAAATAATTTATTATAATTATATATGTTACTAGCTGAAAGTACCCTGCTCCGCTACGGTTTAATATCATTAGAATTAAGGACAACTTAAATAAGTAAAAGTTAAGCTTAACGTTGATAATTATGATTACCTTAGTAAACCTAAAGAATTCCATTCTTAGAATAATTTCAATGAGTAAATTTGACAATTTGCGAAAGGTAATTTTATATTATTTTGATAGTCCTCCAGTGAAGCTTCGAGGTAGCACTACCATCTTACCCAGCTCTGATACCAGACCTTCAGCTTTTCTTATGGCATACTTTAAGTGAATATAGTCTCAACTTCTCAACTTTTTTGATTTTTTCGAATAAAGTTTAGTCTTTCTGTTTCTATTTTTGCGTACATATCAAGCATAAATTAGTTGAGGAGATTACAAAATTAAAGTATATAAGGTTCTTCACCTCCTCGCTCCATCAACATTTAGGCGTAAAAATCAGCTGCAGACACAGTTTTCTTAAGTAGTGTATTGGTGTTTGGGTCACGCTGAGGGATGTTAATTCTGTACCCATCTTCTCCATGGTAGGACATGAGACCATACTGAAGATACCATACTGATACCATACCATACTGACCATATTGAATACACTTGATAGAACTCACTGATTCTTATCAGTTTTTTGTCCCTGATGTGGAGAACAATGTCTCGCTTTTCAAAGACCTGGCCAACAATCAAGACAGCAACTTCGTTAGAGGTAGAAGTATTGTAACGTCCTCAGTAAACATTTGAAGGTTTCTTGTCAGCACTGATAACCACCTGGAAATCTTGTAGATCTTTCTGTTTATTTACAACTATAAGGACTTAATTTGTGGTCAAAGTGTGCAGCTTAAACATCTAACCTATTTTTTAGCTTAGCTTATCTCCAAATACCATATGACAATTAATCTATTATTATTCACCCAATAAAAATTTTAATCGCATTTTTCGCGAATTAGCTGCGATCCAGGCCGATTTTTTTAAATTCCTTTCTTAGCGAGCACCTACGGCCCTAGAGGAAGCTACATATCGAATTTCATTCCAATCCGTTCGGTGGTTTGTGAGATCTCGTGTTAAATGAGTGAGTGGTATTTGACAAATATATAGTAGATAAAAAAAAAATTTCTTAAAATAAACATAAAAAAATTGATTATATATTATCCTAAAATCAGTCTTATAATTAAAAAAAAAAAAAAAAATTACTTTTAGCCTTTTTTATATTTTCTTCTCTAAAAGGAAATTAATTACAGTATGATCTAAAATAATGATGGTATTTAACTCCGGGAATAGAAACAGAAGAAAATCAAACCTAAGACAATTACTTAGTTACAACTATAAATAAGCATATCATTTAGTCTTGGTAAGATTTTCATCAGTCTTCAATTATTTGATTTTTGAGACCAATTGTAAAATGGGACATCACGATTTGTTCCGCATAGAGGATCAGTAAGTTTCAGAACATATTGGGCAGGTAAAGGCAAACCTTCCTGGGCTATAGTTCCTTTCATATAGCATACCACCAAGGAATATTATTGCCCCACACAATGACACAATTATCATCCCGTATCTATTTGATTTAGCCGGAATATACATTTTGAATGGGCATTTGCCCCGGAAGCTAAGGAGTTTGAATTAGAAGTAGTAGGACATATCATACAAGGTGGGTTCCATATTGACCCGCAACAAAGATTCTCTCAATGTATTCAAATGTTACAAGGTCAATCAACTTTTTGGAACACTTGTCAAACGCTGTCCACATCCGCACAGATGCTGGATGAAAAGCTACTCGAGGTCTCAACCCCCTCCCACCCTTATACTTAAAAGCAGGCCCGTTTTTGTCATATCCGGGTCAATTTGACCCGTACGTTGTAGAACTAAGGTAAATTAAATGAGCTGATAACGATTACAATAACATGTAAAAAACTTAAAAATAACTACTCATCAGTAGCTCTCAATAAAAATTACATCTTCTTTTCAGACGTCTCGGAGGATTATCGGGAATGGAGTGGGAAGCTAGTTGAGAAACTAATGGATTTGATCTCATATTTGATCTCATAATCTCAATAGAAGTGACATTTAATTCATCAATCCTAATTAATGGATTTGAGTGGTTATAGAGCTTATGATGAAAGGATAGGTATCTGGTTTGGACTAACTCAGCAACAAATGGAACATTGAGGTCTTTATGAATAAGTTGACAAAGTAAGAGGCATTTAGGATTTTTCGAAGGATTTTGGATTGTAAGGATTGGATAAGAGATGAATTGGATGGTTTAGTGGAGCCCCAAAGCTCAACTCCGTACGTCCAAATAGGTCTAATCACATTCATCTAAATAAGTATTTGGTAATTAATTGGGAGCTTTGATCGTTTGTCTAGTAAACGTTGAAGTAGTCTGTAACGACAAACAGTTTTTTGTAATTGAATATTAGTAAATTTTATTATCGATTTCAGACTCAATATAACAGAGTACCTTTGTAACCTCTCATGTCTAATTGTGCTTGTCAAATATAAGTCAATTTTTAAATTGATTGTTATCTACATATTATCTCTTTTAATAGTTAAAATTTGGTCCAGATTGGTTCAGTATTTTTCGTGGTTAGCGATCACAAACCAAAAATGGACTCACTTTGTGATTATTTAATGATTTGTAGGTTTTCTGTGTCGCTACGATCAACTACGTTATTGAAATTATACAGGGTGTCCAAAAAGAGTACCGGGTATTGTTACTTCGATAAAACAAAAACTGCTTAAAATAAAATAAAAAGTTTATTGTTCATTATTACAATATAAAGTGGAAAATTATTTGGAAAAAAGGATGTTATCTAAATGCTGCTGGCACTCTTCTAATCGGAACAACACTTAGCTCTCGATATTGCTGCCATTCCTGACCTCATGTTTTGCTTCAATTTCCTCAGGTTCGTCGGATTATTCTCATAGACCTTACTTTAAAGGTATCCCCATGCAAAATAGTCAAGTGGACTACGGTCGGGGCTTCTGGGAGGCCAGTTGATGCTACCCCTACGAGAAATGACCTTGTCAGGGAATAATTCGTTAACAGCTTCTATTGCTTGATTTGATGTATGGCAAGTGGTCCCATCTTATTGAATCCTGACGCAATTGAAGCAAAACATGAGGTCAGAAATGGCAGCTGTGATCGCTGATCTTCGTTCCCGATCAGAAGAGTGCCAGCAGCATAACGGTCATCATCTTTTCCAAATAATTTTTCATATTGTAATAATTAACAATAAACTTATTTTTTTTAAGCAGTTTTTGTTTTATCGAAGTAACAAATACCCGATACTCTTTTTGGACACCCTGTACGTTATTAGTATTAATCTCAAATAGGGCATGATTAATACAATAATTTCCTCTATTACACCTCAGAACCTTGAACAACCTGAGCTCTGTAACTTGACTTAGCCAGACCTGAGGCCGAGGCAGACTATATTAAACTGTTTATTAATACTACAACTTGACCTCGACTCCAGAGATCTCTGATACCTCCTTGATACCTCATACCGTATCTCATATTGTTGGTCTACCTCCTTCACGGTAATCGTCTTAGGACAAGCAATTAACAGCTTAACAACCAATGGTTTGAATTTACAGAGCTTTAATGGAACACAACAATAGAATAAGCTTACTGTAACCTTAGCCCCCAAGCATCATCCACTTGTGGTTTCCAATTACAAAGCATTTCTACCTTATAATATTTTTTCATTGATAAATTTATATTCACACTTATAATTTTTAGGATAATGAGATATGAACATTTTCAATATACACACTATTACAACGATTTCCCGTATATAACACAATTTAACCTGGGCTGTGTTCCTAATGGCAAATTTTTGATTGAAAGTTTACTCGTTTCCCGTTTAGAAAGGTACAAACAAATTCTTCGGAAGACATTTTCATTATTATTAAATAATATTATGTCAAAATTAAATTACATTTGTGCTTACAAAAATATATAAATTAAGTGTATAATTAAATTAAAACTAGAAAAGAAACAAGTGCCATGGTCTAATTGATTCTGAAAACAGAATTTTTTTTAAATTTTGTCGATCCCTTACAAAATGTTTCTGCGAATTCTACAACACTCTTACAATATGATTTTCGTTAAATAGGGGACGTTTTGGATGAATTGAGGACAATTCGTAATTTTTTTGTGTGCAATACGGAAGTAAAAGACGAAACTTTTAAAAATATTAATAAATTAGAAATCGCTGATTTGAAAAAAAATGTTTAGTTTATGTTTTAAAAAAAAAAAAAAAAATGTTGAATATTTTATGTGAGATACGCATGATGGTATAGAAGGATCAATACAATTAATTGCCAGTCCTATTGGAATTATGTGATTAGAAAACTAGTTTCGAATGCTACACATTCATCTTCAGTTTTAAAACAAAAAAAAAAATTTCAACACATCAGTACTAAGTTACATGGATTATATTTACTAAAATTTTCAAAAATATTAGACAATATAAAAAAATATAATCAAATACTGGTACTCATCTAAGGAGATCTAACAGATATCTGAAATATATCTATCTTGGAAAGGGGAATGGGGCAGGTAGCTTAAATTTTTGGAGTTTACTATGGAATTTTTCCTATGACTCATTAGAATTTCCCCTTCCTATTAGGAACAAATTTAAAATGGAGCTATTGGAATAGCATTCAGCATTCAAAACAAATGTTTACAATACTACAATATAATGTTTACAATGCAATTTAGAGTACTGCATTTTTCAATAAAAATGTTTAGGTATACATTTTCCATTTTTAGCAGCCCCCCCCCCCTTCCCTTATATCTCTTTCTCGGGTATAGTGCTATTTTTCTCCACTCCCAAGAAGAGCGTTATAACGAAGTTTTACTGTATATATATATATATATATATAATACATGAATATTTAACATCAAAGGAAAATAAAAAAGATCACATCAGAATAAAAAAAAAAAAAGAAAAAAATATTACAAAAGGTGACAAGAAAGTAAAACAATAATATTATATATATTTGTTACAAAATGTTTACTTTATTTTATTTTACAGCTGAAATATTTCAAACAAAAATCTTGTCGTTCGTCAAACCTTAAAGCTCTCCCCTCTTGAAAAGCTTACATAAGCCGAGGAAAACTTTCAATTTAAGGAGCCTTCTCAAAGCGAAAAGCAGTGTATTCCCTAAGACCTAAGACGTGGGATGAAGATGGGACAGAGATAAGAAGAGGAAGACGGCTGCAAGGGCTATCAGTGACAAGATGATAGATACCAGCTCACTGATATAGCGCTCCCCCCCCCAGATTTGGCGGTGGCGGGAACCCATCACCTCCTGTCATTCCCTAACAGTCCAACTTATTGCTCCTTCCTCCTCTACTTCGGGATCAATCCCAACCTCCTTCTGTCCCAGGAGATCGCCCATTGTTCGCTTTTCTTGGAAACAGAGCTTTATGTGGAAATACCAAATATTTCACAAAATCACCAAATAAATTTATAACTTTTTTATAATCATTTATACTATTATATAAAAGGACAAACCATTTTTCGTTTGTTCCAGAAAGGTTTAACAATAATAAAATCTACTGATTTATGTATATATTTTTTAAAAAGTGAATTATCTAGTTGTGAAAATATGTATTATTTGTTTTGAAATATGTTGCATTACACAAGAATATGTTGTCTAGTCAGATTTACCTGAAATTCGTTGTATTTTGGTGGCGAATTATCTTCCAGAAACTGTGGGTTAGTTTTGAATGCTCAATTCGTAATCTTGTAATGATAGCTTGTTCTTCTCTTGGTCCTGCTTCTTGTTTAAATTGTCCTGGAGTAGGTCTTATTTTTTTTGAGTTTATTAGCGTCGTCAATTCTGAGCCAGCTTCCATGCTATACTGTTTCGATTTGATGTTTAAAAAAAAAAAAAATCTGAGATTTTCTAAAGGGACAGGGATTAAAGGTAATGGGAAAATGAAACGTGCTATTTTAGATGCTAAATCCGCTTGTACATTATCTACTATACCTGAATGTCCCGGAAACCAGATAAAACTAATAATTTCGAATTTCGAAATGGAATCAATTAAATTGGCTATTTCGGATATTATGTAGTTTTTTACGTCATGGTTTTTGTTGCTGTTGCTTGTGAGAGTCGACAGTGAGTCATATCAAATTAAGTATTCTTTTTGTTGAGAATCTACTATTTTTATATGTTCTAAAGCTAATTTAATAGCATACAATTTTACCGAGTAAATAGAAAAGACATATACAGATGGTAATGATTGCTATGGTAATAGTGAATATTAATAGCTTGAAAAGATTAGGATTAATGAATTAATTGCCACTTCTATTGGAATTATTTTATTAGAATACTAGTTTCGAAAGCTAAACATTCATCTTCAGTTCTAAAACATACAAAGTTTTTCAACACAGCACTGTTATACGGATTATATATAATAAAGTTTTCAAAAATGTAAGACAAGAAATCAAGCATCGGCACTCAACTGAGGGGATCTAACAGATATCTGAAATATATCCATCCTGGAAAGGGGAAGGGGGCAGGTAGATTAAACAGTTTGGAGGTTACTATGGAATTTTTCCGTTCCTATTGAAAACAAATTTAAAATAGGACTATTGAAAATTATATTAAAATAACTATAAATTTAATATTTTTTAGTAAAAATATAACATCAAGCGGGAGACGCGGAAGCTCAGTGGGTAAGGCGCTCGACTACGATGCTCCTGGGCCCGAATCATTTCAGCCGTGGATCGAATTCGAGGTCGGGAGACTCCTGGGGCACACCCAGCCCCTTTAAAAGTGGTACCCGTAATTGGGGGAACAAACCTGGCGATTGAGCTTAAATTCTGGCCAAATCACCTCCTTTCACAAACGTTGGCTAAGAAACAGTACAGCCGACCTAAGTAATGAACTCGGGACTTTTATGGGTTGTAAGTAGTAGAGGTTTTTTTTTTTTTTTTACTACATCAAGTAGATATTTATATAACAGCATAAAAGTAAATATTTATGAATCATTAAAAATAATAAAATCGTTTAAAACTGATTTAGATTTTTGTTTAAATGATCAGATAAAAATTTTCAATAGTCCTATTTTAAATTTGTTTTCAATAGGAACGGAAAAATTCCATAGTAACCTCCAAACTGTTTAATCTACCTGCCCCCTTCCCCTTTCCAGGATGGATATATTTCAGATATCTGTTAGATCCCCTCAGTTGAGTGCCGATGCTTGATTTCTTGTCTTACATTTTTGAAAACTTTATTATATATAATCCGTATAACAGTGCTGTGTTGAAAAACTTTGTATGTTTTAGAACTGAAGATGAATGTTTAGCTTTCGAAAACTAGTATTCTAATAAAATAATTCCAATAGAAGTGGCAATTAATTCATCAATCCTAATCTTTACAAGCTATTAACATTCACTATTACCATAAAAATCATTACCACCTGTACGTGTCTTTTCTATATACTCGGTAGAATTGTATGCTATGAAATTAGCTTTAGAACACATACAATAGTAGATTATGAACGAAAAGAATACTTAATTTGATATGACTCACTCTCGACTCTTACAAGCATCAGCAACAAAAACCATGACGTAAAAAACATACATAATATCCGAAATAGCCAATTTAATTGATTCCATTTCGAAATTCGAAATTATTAGTTTTATCTGGTTTCCGGGACATTCAGGTATAGTAGATAATGTACAAGCGGATTTAGCATCTAAAATAGCACGTTTCATTTTCCCATTACCTTTAATCCCTGTCCCTTTAGAAAATCTCAGATTTTTTTTTTTTTTAAACATCAAATCGAAACAGTATAGCATGAAAGCTGGCTCAGAATCGACGACGCTGATAAACCTAAAAAAAATAAGACCTACTCCAGGACAATTTAAACAAGAAGCAGGACCAAGAGAAGAACAAGCTATCATTACAAGATTACGAATTGAGCATTCAAAACTAACCCACAGTTTCTGGAAGATAATTCGCCACCAAAATACAACGAATTTCAGGTAAATCTGACTAGACAACATATTCTTGTGTAATGCAACATATTTCAAAACAAATAATACATATTTTCACAACTAGATAATTCACTTTTTAAAAAATATATACATAAATCAGTAGATTTTATTATTGTTAAACCTTTCTGGAACAAACGAAAAATGGTTTGTCCTTTTATATAATAGTATAAATGATTATAAAAAAGTTATAAATTTATTTGGTGATTTTGTGAAATATTTGGTATTTCCACATAAAGCTCTGTTTCCAAGAAAAGCGAACAATGGGCGATCTCCTGGGACAGAAGGAGGTTGGGATTGATCCCGAAGTAGAGGAGGAAGGAGCAATAAGTTGGACTGTTAGGGAATGACAGGAGGTGATGGGTTCCCGCCACCGCCAAATGGGGGGGGGGGGGGGGGGGGGGGAGCGCTATATCAGTGAGCTGGTATCTATCATCTTGTCACTGATAGCCCTTGCAGCCGTCTTCCTCTTCTTATCTCTGTCCCATCTTCATCCCACGTCTTAGGTCTTAGGGAATACACTGCTTTTCACTTTAAGAAGGCTCCTTAAATTGAAAGTTTTCCTCGGCTTATGTAAGCTTTTCAAGAGGGGAGAGCTTTAAGGTTTGACGAACGACAAGATTTTTGTTTGAAATATTTCAGCTGTAAAATAAAATAAAGTAAACATTTTGTAACAAATATATATAATATTATTGTTTTACTTTCTTGTCACCTTTTGTAATATTTTTTTTTTTTTTTTTTTATTCTGATGTGATCTTTTTTATTTTCCTTTGATGTTAAATATTCATGTATTTTATATATATATACAGTAAAACTTCGTTATAACGCTCTTCTTGGGAGTGGAGAAAAATAGCACTATACCCGAGAAAGAGATATAAGGGGAGGAGGGGGGGGGGCTGCTAAAAATGGAAAATGTATATCTAAACATTTTTATTGAAAAATACAGTACTCTAAATTGCATTGTAAACATTATATTGTAGTATTGTAAACATTTGTTTCGAATGCTGAATGCTATTCCAATAGCTCCATTTTAAATTTGTTCCTAATAGGAAGGGGAAATTCTAATGAGTCATAGGAAAAATTCCATAGTAAACTCCAAAAATTTAAGCTACCTGCCCCATTCCCCTTTCCAAGATAGATATATTTCAGATATCTGTTAGATCTCCTCAGATGAGTACCAGTATTTGATTATATTTTTTTATATTGTCTAATATTTTTGAAAATTTTAGTAAATATAATCCATGTAACTTAGTACTGATGTGTTGAAACTTTTTTTTTTTTTTTTGTTTTAAAACTGAAGATGAATGTGTAGCATTCGAAACTAGTTTTCTAATCACATAATTCCAATAGGACTGGCAATTAATTATATTGATCCTTCTATACCATCATGCGTATCTCACGTAAAATATTCAACATTTTTTTTTTTTTTAACATAAACTAAACATTTTTTTTCAAATCAGCGATTTCTAATGTATTAATATTTTTAAAAGTTTCGTCTTTTACTTCCGTATTGCACACAAAAAAATTACGAATTGTCCTCAATTCATCCAAAACGTCCCCTATTTAACGAAAATCATATTGTAAGAGTGTTGTAGAATTCGCAGAAACATTTTGTAAGGGATCGACAAAATTTAAAAAAAATCTGTTTTCAGAATCAATTAGACCATGGCACTTGTTTCTTTTCTAGTTTTAATTTAATTATACACTTAATTTATATATTTTTGTAAGCACAAATGTAATTTAATTTTGACATAATATTATTTAATAATAATGAAAATGTCTTCCGAAGAATTTGTTTGTACCTTTCTAAACGGGAAACGAGTAAACTTTCAATCAAAAATTTGCCATTAGGAACACAGCCCAGGTTAAATTGTGTTATATACGGGAAATCGTTGTAATAGTGTGTATATTGAAAATGTTCATATCTCATTATCCTAAAAATTATAAGTGTGAATATAAATTTATCAATGAAAACATATTATAAGGTATAAATGCTTTGTAATTGGAAACCACAAGTGGATGATGCTTGGGGGCTAAGGTTACAGTAAGCTTATTCTATTGTTGTGTTCCATTAAAGCTCTGTAAATTCAAACCATTGGTTGTTAAGCTGTTAATTGCTTGTCCTAAGACGATTACCGTGAAGGAGGTAGACCAACAATATGAGATACGGTATGAGGTATCAAGGAGGTATCAGAGATCTCTGGAGTCGAGGTCAAGTTGTAGTATTAATAAACAGTTTAATATAGTCTGCCTCGGCCTCAGGTCTGCTAAGTCAAGTTACAGAGCTCAGGTTGTTCAAGGTTCTGAGGTGTAATAGAGGAAATTATTGTATTAATCATGCCCTATTTGAGATTAATACTAATAACGTACAGGGTGTCCAAAAAGAGTATCGGGTATTTGTTACTTCGATAAAAACAAAAACTGTTTTAAAAAAAGAAGTTTATTGTTAATTATTACAATATGAAGTGGAAAATTATTTGGAAAAGATGATGTTATCTAAATGGTGACCGTTATGCTGCTGGCACTCTTCTAATCGGGAACGAAGATTGGCGATCATATGTTGACACATAGCTGCCATTTCTGACCTCATGTTTTGCTTCAATTGCGTCAGGATTCAATAAGATGGGACCACTTGCCATACATCAAATCAAGCAATAGAAGCTGTTAACGAATTATTCCCTGACAAGGTCATTTCTCTGGAGTTATTCTCTGGATAGTTATTTTAGATGTAGAGCGAAATAGGAATTTCGGGTCTTAATATTGTATGCTCTTATATGTTCTTTTACTCTTTGATTTACTGATCCAGTTAGTTGTTTAAACTAGCTGGTTAAAAATTAGTTAATTGTATTGACCCTTCTATACTATTATGCGTGCCTCGAGTGATCAAGTGCTTGTAAAGAACTTCCTATTGGTAGCAATAGAAATAAAAAAAATAAAGAAATAAAACGTAATATAAAATGTTTCGTTATTTCTATCTGGTTTTAAAGTTAAGTAGTTCCATAATGATATTAAAATATGTATTTTATTAATCAAAAATGTCTATATTAAGGTGATGAAATGAGTGAGGTCAGGGGTGCAGTCAGGATGAATAAACACGTCAAGTTTTTAAATGAAAAACTTATATTTTGGCGTGCCGACGTTTCGACCGTTTTGCAGGTCTTCATCAGGGTGATTGTTGTCTAGATGAAGGCTTGACTAACAAAACATTGTTAAAGTTTTCATTTAAAAACTTGACGTGTTTATTCATCCTGACTGCACCCCCTGACCATTTCATCACCTTAATTACAACTCACAGTTAAAAATGTCAATAGTATACGTTATGTTACAAATTTATATATTTTTTCTAGGGTACGTCCTTAGGATTTGTCACCTCACAACTCCGGCATCCGTTTGGTATCTGCGAAGATATCAGGTAAGCCATAATATTTGTAATGTAACAATAAATAAAGATGATATTTTGCCGTTGTAAAGGTAGAGCAGAAGAAGACAGGGGGAGGGAGAGGGTAGTATTATTAGCCTGGAATTGATTGTAGCGCCCTCTGCTGAGCGCGGGGCCATTGTGCGGCGCTGATTGGGGTGGTAGCCATGGCAACAGATTATATTACCCGCTCTTCCCAAACAAATAACTTTTATAAATCCCTTATTTCTTTCCTCCGTTCCGGGCTCAAATCATTATTTACGATTCCAGGATACGCTCTGCCTTCCTTTTAATTTTTTTTTTTTTCAGGAATACTTTTCCGGAAAACCTGTTATCAGGAGAGGGCAAAAGAATTTTTTTCCTTTTTTTTTTTTTTACGTAGCTTTTATTGTTTTTGAATACCTATAAATATAAAAATCAATATATCGTTATCATTCTCTTTCATACTAAAAACCTTTGTAAACAGATCATAATACCTTTCAGAAGTTGATTGCTCCCAATGCTAACTACCCACTCTTATACCTAGTTATTTAAACTTCACAGCTGTTCTTCCTGACATCTAGAAGGCTTTGTCAGTATGCGATAAATCCAAACTTGAGAAAAGAACTCGGTGGAAAGAATAGACATGGTTTTCTTTATATATATCTGTATATAATAAAACCTTTTTTTTAATTTATTTTTCTTATCCATTTATTGAAAATTACAACTGTACAATATATACATCTATTAAATAGGTTGATAATTATTACAATAACTTGCCAAAACTTGAAACAACTACTCATCAGTAGCACTTCAATATAAATCTACACTAGAAGGTCTCTAGGACATCTTCTTTTCAGACGCCTCGGAAGATTATCGGAAATTGAGTGAGAAGCAAGTTGGAAGACTAGTTTGAGGTGGTTATGGACCTTACTATGAAAGGATATGTATCTGTTCTGTGCTAAATCAGCAACATATGGGACATTAAGATCTTTATGGATAAGTATAATAAATCCTAAAATAAAAAACCCTTTAAACACTCAAGGTACGCATGCTAGTATAGAATGATCAATACAATTAGAATCGATAAATTAGCCACTTCTTTTGGATTTTTTAAAAATAAAATTGGGTTTAAATGCCACATTTATTTATTTAAATATTTAAACCTTTGTCATCTTACTCCCCTTTACACGAGGAAAAAATAGCCCCGTTCCAAAAAATAAGTGTAAAGACTGTGAAATTAAGCTCACGACAAAAACTGGAACTGTTAAGGGTATACAAATATTATAAGTAGAATTGCATCTTCGATTTTTATTAAAAAGAAGATATCCATTGCTTCAACTAAAACTTGAAAATGAAACTAATACATCACGCAGAAAATGTTTTAAAATTAAATAAATATATAATATATAATCATTAGAAATAATAAAATTCAAAACCAATCCAGATTTTTTTTTTTTTATTTTAATGGTCACATAAAAATTTCCAATAACCCTATTTTAAATTCATTTTCAGTAGGAACGGAAAAAAACCAACCAGTCATAGGGAAAACCTAAAAGACAACCCATCTTACCTCAACCTCTCGTATCTTAACATCCAGTCTGCTCCTTATATTTTTCAGAAGGTCTAACAGTGCTCCTGGGCCCGAGTTCGAGTACGACTGAAGGCAGAAAAATTTATGTTCTGTCATTTCAGCCGTTGATCGAATTCGAGGTCGGGAGACCCTCCTGGGGTACACCCAGCCTCTTAGTAAGTGGGTACTCTTAATCGGGGAAAAAACCTGGCGATTGTGCGTGATTTCTGGCCAAATCACCTCCTTTCACAACCGTTGGCTCAGAAACTGTACAGCCTTACGTAAGTACTGAATCTAAGACCCTTCATGGATTGTAAATAGTACAGGGTTTTTATATATATATTTGTAGTATAGTGCTTATGTTTTTATAACTGATGATGAATGTTTAACAATTTGAAAAAAAAACAACCAAAAAACATATTCCCACAGAAGGGACTAATAATTCATGAATCCTAAAGACTTTTTTCTTTTTTTTACATTGAGTAAATTTCTTATTAACACTCAATGTTATTCTTTCAAACCGAAAATAGGTATTGCCACTAATAAAAACTAATAAACGTTTTTTTTAATGAAAAAAGTCTGTAATTCCAATTGTATAATCATGTTTAACAATAAAGGAAAAAATATTAAAAAAAAGAAAAAAAAAGAAGCGAATCCTTGAAATCCTCGGGCTTCTCTCTTCCTTTTTCTACATTAGCCGATGTTAGCAACGTGAAAGCTCTATAACAAATACTATTAAAGTAAATAGTTTAAGAAATTACGGACATCCCCTTAAATTGTTTATGCAATGCACTTGCAATTCGTTTCACACCTAAATGTTTTAAAAAATAGCTTCTAAACAAATATTCATTGAAAATGTGGATTGCATCTTATTATTATTCTTAATGATTGATTAAGCAGGATTTCATTATTAGTAGAAAAGCACTTTTGAATATTAGAATAATATCGTACTGAGCAGCGTTTTCTATAAATTAATAACTAACAGGTTATTCAGCTTAGTAAGGACATTCAATATAAATCCTAGAACCATGCATAAATGGATGGAAGCAGTGGGGAGAGGCTGTTGCAGATATTAGCGGACAAAAAGGGCTATATTTCAGGGCCAGTTCGCTCTTGTAGTTGCCAGAGCTGGGCCCTACCCTTGCTGTAGGGCAGCAATGTTTTACAAAAACAGCTTACTCTGCGGCTAAACGGCCAGTTCTACTAACTTCTACTCTTCGCTTTGTCTCATTACCGTCTCTTCATCATCCTTAACCCCTGTCTTGTTTTTATAAATACATATATATTTGAAAAATTAAATATATTTTTATAATTATACTTATTTTACTGAATAAGATAAAATAAAGAAAAATAAAAAATCCAGTTTCTGCTAAAGTATTATTATTTTAAAAATAGCCGTAACATTAAGATAATAGGGCGTATCAAAAAAAAAAAAAAAAAAATAAATAATGACCTTTTTATCAAATTCCAGATTTCAAAAGTCTGTAAATATCTTAATACTATTTGTTACTTACCAATATTTAATAATCCCTTTAGAGCATTCTCTAAGCTTGTTTCTAACACTGGACTTCTTCAAAAAAAGCCTCAGTTCAGTTATTTATTTCAAAGAAGAAAAATGACAGTCTCCTACGAAATTCTCGTAATTTTAAGACATTAACTGAAAAAAAATTTCACAACCGCTGAAGCAACTCGTAAAATTATTAAATATGAAGGAGAAGGTGTCCTAGAAGAGCGCACTGCGCGGCGTTGGTTTGAAAAAATTGGAAGTGGTGATAAGACGTTGGAAAGGAAGAAGGTCTCCGGGCGGCAATTGATGGATATTTATGAGGTTCTGAAGGAAGCTGTTGAGTGAAATCCGTCCACAAGTAATCGCGAACTTGCCAGGGAGTGTGGTGTGTCGAAAGATACTGTTAGTCGCCATCTTCTCTCCATGGGGAAGGTGAATAAGACCTGTAGTCTGGTCCCTCACGAACTTACTCCTCATCAATCTTTAACTCCTGCCTCATCCACCATGTAGTCCAGACCTCGCACCTTCGGATTACTACTTGTTTCGATCCATGACCCATTTTCTTCAAGGGAAAAAATTAGATAACTTTGCGGAAGTTGAAAATCCCAAGGAATGGTATCAGCGTGGCATCGAGCAATTGGCTAGCAGATGGGTAATGACGGTAGATAACTATGGACTATACTTTGAATATTAATAGTATCTTATATCAAAGAAATAATAATACAAATATTTGTTTTTAAAACGGTCATTTTTTTTTTATAGACACCATTAAATCCCAGATTTTATTGTTTATTTGTGTTAAACGTCCTGACGTTATCCAACTAGGGCAGGAAGGACGGGTCATCCTACAGGTTACCAGCCTAATCTACACCGCGGCGTACCTGTTACCGATATTCAGAAGTAACAGGTACGAGATACTTTTTACACTTACAATAGATCGTTTAAGAATTTTATTTATTTTTTGTAGAGTGATCCTCTTGTGGTGACTGAGCTAAAATTTGGATCTAACCCACCCCCACCCCCTTTCCCTCCCTCTCGGTAAACCTACATAAAAACGAAACGATGAAAATAGTTAGGTTTCTTTTCTCAAAAGTATATGTTTGTTCTATTGATGTCCTACGTATCTTGGATGGAGCAGCTAACTGCGTATTTTGTTGTTCAATCCAACATTTTAATTATGAAAAATAAACAAAAAACAGAGCTAAAAATAATAAAAACAAAAACATCCTTTATTTTAAACAAAGCCGACTTTTGTGTATGGCATTCTGGTATTAATTAAATGAATGTTTTCCTTGCTCCCCTCCAATCCCTCTACCTACATTCCCTTTAACAATACCTTTTTTTTGCACAACAAGCTGTAAATATCTTTTCAAGCGAAATTTATCGATTTTATTCTGTTTTTGTTTGTTTCTCTCAAATATTTATTTTAAATTGTATCTCTCATTAAAAATTACACAATATGATATGATCAAAGCCTTCACGAATGGTTTCAAAAATTGAGAATCAAAATAAATCATTTAGTCAAGTGATATTGATGAGTAGTTTTTTTCAAGTTTTGACATGTTATTATTATCGTTGTCAAGACATTTACTCGATGTATATATTTTGTACAGTTGTAAATTTTAATGAATGGATATAAAAAAAAATACACACAGTGAACTTTTTTTTTTTTTTTTTTTTTTTTTTTTTTTTCCTACGTAACGGCCTTAGAGACCACGCGAATATCATTCACTTCTTACTACTTCTCTCCTTCCTTCTCTCCTCCCACCTTTTCTTCATTCTTTCCGATTGTTCCTTCCTTCTTTCTTCGGTCCACAATAGTCTTAGTTCTTCAATAGTGAGCTATTTTATTTAAACAATAATTTTTTTTATTTTGCCTTGAGATATCTAGATTAACAATATCTTCTATCTTGTTTTAAAGAATAAGATGGACTTCATTTATTACCTATTTATTTAAATTTCACAATTAGTTTCTACTCGCTTTCTTTGCTTAGAAACTTTGCCTGATATTTCACTTATCTCTGAAAAAACAACAACCAAGACATACCTCCTTGGATGGATAAACTCACGAACATGCTGGGTAACATGTTGACGGGATTTATGAATAAAATAACAGAATTAATTCAAACAGTAATCACTGTTGTTTCCAACAAATGATTAACCAACTGAAAATTCTAAATTTCAATACAGATGGATTGGAAAACAAACTTGGAGAAATTGAAACCCTGATCGCACTGACTCAACCTGCTATAGCTATCATTACAGACACGAGATTAAAACACTACAATCTTGCCATAAGTGGTTATTCGTTAGTTCAAAATAATTCTACCGATGCGTTTGGAGGTGTTCTCTTAGCCATTCGTCGTGGTATAGCATGGAAGAGATTACCACCACCGACAAATATCACCTGCAAGAAAATACACTTGGTGTCTGTTAAGGTTCAGCTTGATCAACCAACCCGAATAACTGCATTATACCGATGTCCGAGAAGTTCTATACAAGAATTTAAACGTTTGCTCCTGGATTGTTCCAAATCAAGTAATCACTGGGTGATCGGAGATTTAAACGCTCGCCATAAATCGTGGAATAACTTATCAAACAATAAAGCAGGGGTATGTATTGTGAAAACTCCTTTCTCTGTTATTTATCCTGATAGTCACACGTTCATGCAAAGGGGCGACTCAAATAAAACCTCGACGATCGATCTTCTCCTAACTAGACAAACACACAAAATTATCGGATGCACCGCGCTGGATTTCATAACATCTGATCATAAGCCAGTCCTCTCTACGATATTCTCACCAAAGAATGCATACAACAAAACATTCCTTATAAGTACGATTATAAAAATGCCGACTGGGATCTATACCGATGCCAAATACTTCAACAATTACCTTCAATATCTAGTCTTCAAACAAAAGAAGAAGTTGATGGCCATATATGTGACTTATCCGAAATTATTCTAAATTCTGCAAATACCGCCATTCCTAAATTCTCCCCTATGCCTCCTTCAATCCGAGTACCACCAAAACATATACTGGAACTCATCTCATTACGAAACACCTGGAAGAACAGATGGTATCGCACGAGAGATCGTGATGCCAAGACAGTTTTGAACTCCTTAACAAAGCAGGTCCGACATCTTATAAGTCAATGGAAGACCAATATTTGGGAAGATAAACTAAGAGCATCTCATGGCAATCACCGAAAATTTTGGAAACTCGTGAAGAAACCCACTAGAGGATCGAATTCTATTAGACTTCATGAAGGGAACGAACTTTTAAGCTCCAAACAACAGTCGAATAAATTAGCGGCGTATTATGGTCAAGAAATTGGAAATAAGACGGGAACTGCCAGTCCACTTCCAACTAAAGAAAAACAAAATAACTATATGTTTGTTTCCTTCAAACATCTAAAAACAATACTTCGTAGGACCCAAGGTAATAAAACACCTGGAAGTGACAAAATACAAAGTGTGCTATTGAAGCAACTACCCAGAAGAGGAATAATGCATTTAGTAAATTTGTACAACTCCTGTTTACGACTTAGATATTTTCCTATAACCTGGAAGCATGCTATATTATTTCCGCTGCTAAAGCCTGCAAAAACTGGCAATGACCCATCTCACTATCGTCCCATAAGTTTATTACCCCACATGGGAAAAATTTTTGAAAAAATATTACTTAATTACTTGAGAGATTTTTGTTCTCAACATAAAATAATTCCTCATGAACAAACCGGTTTCCAAGCCCAACTGAGCACGGAACATGCATTAGTTAGGTTACAGAAAGAAGTTACGGACAACTTAAACAAAAATAAGGCCACAGCTATGATAGCTCTAGACTGTTCCAAAGCTTTTGATTCAGTCTCACACAGGCTACTTTGTCAGAGGCTTATCGATCTTGATTGTCCGGAACAATTATATTCAATTCTAAAATCATTTCTCAGCAAAAGATCAATGGTGGTACAAGTCTCTAAAGATATATCTGATCCGATTTTTCTCACTTGTGGAGTACCACAGGGTGCGGTATTATCTCCGGTTCTTTTTTTCCATTTATACTGCTAAAATAGTTGGAGCCCAATACTTGAATGCAACTGTTACGGCGTTTGCAGATGATATTGCTATCACAAGCAGCAGCTTAAACGCAAGCAAGGCCTTAAAACAATCGGAGAAAGTATGCCAGAAAATAGCTGATGAGCTCATACAGTTAAACATTGAGGTTAACCCGGATAAAACTAAAGGTATCATATTTTCTTTTCAAAAAGGCAAAAAGAAACTTCCAACCAATTTCAAAATTAATAATTCAGTCAACAAACTTTCGAAAAATATTGTTTACTTGGGAATTAAATTTGACAGACACCTTACGTTTTCGGCCCACTTACATAATAAAATAAGAAAAACCAGATTACAATCTTACAGACTGACCCACTTATTGTCTGCAACAAATTTAGCTTTACGTTTGAAATTAATCTTATATAAATGTGTAATCCGACCAACCTTGCTGTATGGAGCACCATTATTTTCATCGATTGGAAAAAGTACAAATAACAAACTCCAATCATTACAAAATGGTATAATCAGAAAAATGGTAAAAGGTACTACCATGCAAAGAGTTAAAACTTCGAAAATATATGAGAAATTAAAGGTTAAAAAAATTAAGGAGTTTTTGGCTGATAGAAAAGAAAAGTTTTTCGATACTTCAAAAAATATTTCAAATCCTCTGTATAGCACAATTTCACCCCCAGGAAAACCAAATCGATGGCAAAAATTATTGTAAATTTTTATATTATAGATGTAAGTTATTTAGTGTGTAAGGAGTATACACATAAAGAAACGGTGAGCCCCATCACCTAATAATTACTTTCACTATATTAATAATAAAAAAATAATAATAAATCATCTATAACTCCTTAAAATGCTAGAAAGCAGTAAGAGGAACATTTGAAAAACGTTATATAAGGTTATTCAAAAAAAAAAAAAAAAAAAAAAAGGGGCTATGGAAAAAAAAAAAAAAAAAAAAAATTATTTGCTGTTTACTCGACCTTACTATCTCCATGAAACAAGCGAGAAGATAGGACTTTAAAAATATGTTTCGCTGAATTAATTAAGGTGGGGCTAAGCTACTCTGAGAGGGTTATCGCAATGATAAGAAGTTGGATAGAGCCTTTAGCTTAGGGAATATCTTGTTTATTGAGATTAGTTAGTATCCTATATCTTTATTTTACTTTAATCTAATTAATTAATTTAACTTTACTGTTTAATTAAATTTATGCTTTAAGGTTTAGTTTAATTTTATCAGAACGATCAGATCTGATGTTATGATCTTTGGAAATGATAGCACCCATGGGTTCTACTTCTATGGCTTTAATTTAAATTTATGTTTTTGCATACCAGTTTTTCTTCATACGGACCCATCAGACGTTAAGAACTATGCGAAATCTAATAACTTATATTTCTTTATTAAAATTACTATCGACGTACGCCTCAAAAATTTACTAAATATATATATATATATATATATATATATATATATATATATATATATATATATATATATATAAAAAAAAAAAAAGAAGTGACTTTCCAGTCAAAAACATTAAGGGTCGAGTGCATAGTTTGCACTTAGAGTGAGTGATAAGTAATACTCACTTAAGTGGGATTTTACACTTGAGGGAAAAAAAAAAACTGTATTCATAGCGGGAGTAGGAATTGGAGCGAAAAGAACAAGTGGCGCATGCTTTAATATATATCTGTACTTCGGAGGTATAAAACACTTTGTCACATTTCCGTAACTTTACAGGAGAGTTTAAAGAAGAAAGATTTCATTTCCTGAACTGATTTATTATACTTATAATAAATATTATCTTCCTAGCCAGGCTAGAATAGGTTGGTAACTCTTCCTTCCTGCCCTAATTGGAGTACATAAGTATTGGAGTAAATAAATAAAAACATTTTTATGTAACTTACCTTACAATTAATTTGTCTAGGACATAGAATTCTACATGTACCTCTGTATAAAGGGGAAAAGATGAATAAGAATGCGTAATAATGTATTCTGGATAAAAAGAGGACTTAGCGTTGTGTACCTCTAAGGTACTTATATATTAAAAATAAAGTAACGAAACCTAATATAATTTGTTTAATTAAGGGAAAGTTTTAATGTTAGGGGCAGCGGACAATCAACATAATTGGTTTGGTTTGGTTTGACGTACAAATCTGACTTGGTATATGTACCTTTATATTTTAAATATTTATTATAATTTTGTTCCTATGTAAGATGTAATATAAATTAACTAAAAATATAAAATAAACAGGAATATCACTGTAACATAATAGGAATAGTTAAAATGGCACTTCATAAAAAAAATCACGATATATCTGGGTATAGATATTTTTGGTCACGGATATATCGTGTTTCTACATTTACAGTTAAAAAATTAGTCGATAAGTAATATCGATTTTTATCTTACGATACCTTTACCTAGTAGGCAGTTTTCAGTTGTTTTTGGTTCCCAGTAATAAAACTTTTAATTTTATTTTTACTATTATTATTATTTATTTAATTTTATAATTTTTTTATTTATATATTTTTTATACAATGTACAGTTTATGTTATTTACGTATATTAGAGTTATTTTCTGTTCTCTTTTTTTTCTTTCTTCTTTTTCATCTATTCTTATTGTACATATTATATGAACGTAATTATAAAGTTATCCATATTACATATTTACAACATTTGTGGCCGACGAATGATTACTCAATAGAAGTTTTTATTAAAAAAAAAAAAAAAAAAAAATAACAGCTGTGAACAAGAAAAATCGAATGAGTCGAAAAAATATTAGATGCTATCAAAGAACAGCTTTTGAATTCGCTCTTCCATATTGTTTGGTATTTTTCGAATTGATATATTAAAAAACAATAAAATAAAAAAAATAATAATAATGGTGTGATCGTTGATGGGACAAGATAAATTGTGTTGCGGTTACTTTAATTCATTCTTCACGAGTTATGGAATATGTCACTAATTTATTGTAGCCAGGTCTTGAAAAGACTGATCCACACTAAGCCGGACGTATCACGAAGAAATTAGAAGGGTTAAGGGAGCTTATAAGAAGGAAATGGCTGTTGCTAAAAGTTGTTAGTTGTTAGGAGTTAGTGGCTTAGTGGGTATTAGTAGCTACTAAAACCTAAAACCCCTGCCCCCGGCCCTAATACCTCAGCTACTAAAGGCTCCCGCCCCTGCGGTGCTGGGGATATGCTAGCCCGCATAGCTTTTCGGTTCTGCGGGGTCGTACCTATAGTAGGTCTGTCCCTTAGCAAGGCACCTGTCATATTTTTATTGAATATTTATTTTTTAAAAAAATATTTATTGGTATTTAGGATCGTATGTAATTTAAACATCAAGTGAATGTGAGTCAAATTATTAGAATGACCTGTCGATAACTTTAAATAAATACCCAATTGCAGCAGTTCAATAAAATTCCTACATCGATAGGTCTCTAGGCCATTTTCCTTTCACGTCTTATCAAGTGGATGACAATAATTATAAAAAAAAAAAAAAAATTACAGTTATACAACCAGTGAATGTGTGGTAAAAAAAAAAATGCAGAACCCAGCAGCACCTCCAGTCATTTCATTTTATTTTAGTCTAGGAGCTCTCTCATCCAGCTCCTTTTTAGACTTCTCTGTGAGTTGTCGGGAACATGTTCCGTAGCCATGTCTTTTATAAGTGTATTTTTTTTTTTTTTTTTTAATGTATTAGATAATGGGCTATATCTTTGTATTATTTGAAAATAAAAGTTCTTAGCATGCTATGTGGCCTAAAAAAGTAGAATATTGTAATTATAATTAAAACAATATGTTATATGGTTTCACTTATAAATAATATGATGCAATTGTAAATTGTGGTCTGTATTGGATGTTCGATCGGATTCCGCATTTCCTGGAAAGCAATCAGATCCAGGACCGCAGTATCTAACAGTGGCTCAATAACAATGTTTATGTTTCATTACATTATTATAGCAGTTATGAAACGCTATATTATTGTTTTCAGATTTAAAAAAATAGCCTTTATTCGAGAATATATTGTCCCCCGAGATTATTAAAGCAGCAAAAATAAATTGGTACAACTGTCAGGCTGTATTAATTTCAGACAAGTACATTCATTACAATAATTGTTATAGGCTCAACTGTAAAATGGTGGTTATATGTTAATTATTTATAATGGTTATATTATATAAAATATAATATACTCAGAGATATCTCTTTCTTTTGTACTACATCTTAATGATTGAGGTTATAACATTATTTATATATTATTTACAATTTTTATCCCACCGACGCATATAGGGGTATTTTAGGAATCTAGGCTGCCAAAATTATTTAATATCAATTTACTGTCGAAAATATATTTAATAATCACAGCAAGGTAAGAAAAAGTAAATTTAGGCTTTTTTATATATATATAAATAAATAAATTAATTAATATGTTTAATCATTCCTTCCTGAAAAATTATCTTTTAAAATTCTTACTGTTTAGCTTGAAATGTTTGTTGTATACCTTAGCGACTTCTTCGGAGAGCAACCGTTTTGGCAACAAAAAGCGTTTTCTATCAAAGTTGCACCGTCAATAAGACTTAGGTGGATAAAGACTTGTATATAATTTTGATATTTAATAGCAGTCTTCATACGTTTGTAAATGAACCTTGTGGCCACTTGATTTCACTTCAATGATAACTTTAAATTGGTATAACAAATTTTAAAAAATGGATGATCCCGTTAAAAAAAAAACTTCATATTTAATTTAACATTTTGTAGTTTTCTCATTGTCATTTTTGGTACCATTTAAATCGAAAAGGTGTGGCTAGGTGCGAAAAAAAATTAAAAATAACAGCCGGGACGCACCATGAAGTACAAAAAAAAAACACTGAAATATGCTAATATGTGGTTGAAAATAAACGAAAAATAGAATATTTTTCAAACGAGTGGTACTGATATATTAATTAATAAAATAAAAACCACTTCAAAAGTATGTGTACTCACCTGCAGTTTCAAAATTAATAACTCTATTTAAGAAGAATTTCACTAAATATATGAAAACCCATTTTAACTGAAGTGATTACACTTTGAAAGCAGAGAGTGATCCGTTGGCCTGACAGAATGGGGCAGCTACGACTATTCGTACGACTTAGGTATTGCAGGGAAGGAAGGGACAAGGGTCACATAATGTCTTCATCTTATCTAACTTTATAAATAGTTTATATCGACTTTTGGCCCCCTTGATTAGCACACCTATGTGCGAGATATGTTTTTTTTATTTTTTTTTCGCTTACCTATATGATCGTATTGTTTATTTCCAAAGGAGATCAATTAATTTTGTAAACACAAAAGGCGAGAGGGATCGATCAAGATCGGTCAAATCCAGGTTAACATATTTTATTTCGTATTAGGAGAAACGGAGTTTAAAGGAGTTCATTAATATAAAAGGAGAGTTTTATTTAATATAACTGATGTTATTCTCCTATCAAACTATCAAACTACGCGTAACGACCTTGCGTTACCCAAGAACGTTTCGCTTTTGACCAATTAGGTCACCGGTAAAACATGTTCCTTTTTAATGACCGTACATGTTTATACATCACCATAGAGCTTCATGGATATAGAGTAAACTGTACCAGCTGGCGAATTGTACTAGCTTATTTATACGTAATTCTGTTGTCAGCAGGCAGTTGTTGTTGGAAAAGGTTGATCTTCAAACGAGCCTAGGGAAGATTCGTTTGATTATAGCAGGGAGAGCGTTCTATGAGTAGAGGAACAGACGATAACCGAATCTTGAAATTATATTGTCCTATATAGAGATCAGAATGACGATATCTTGTTGGTTGGGGCTGGGCAGGTGTTTCAGAAGATTGAAGATATAGTCCAGTCAATAAACATATTGCAGAGTGCATGAAATATGCGATAATTTTTAACCTCATATCTTCGTTAGTAGTTAGAAGGTAAACATACTAAAAGTCCCCGCCCCTGTTCATTAGCAACGGCGTTGGGATGGGGAGAAAGTCCCATTTTTGGGTTTTTCGATTATATCTCAAAAACGATGTACTCTAGAAAAATATGTTTCAAATAAAAATTAAAGCTAATTATATTTTCTGTAAAAGTTTTTATATACATATTTGTCGAACATCTAACCGTTTTAGAGGAATACGATATTAAAAAAAGATAATTTTCGAAAAAAAAAAAAATTTACATCATTTGTTTTCAAACATTTGCTTTTAGTGCCTTCCGCGATCGTTTCTCAGAAATAATGTCAAAATCAAAGTTATAGAGCATTTATATTTGCTTTAATTTTATTTACACGTGTCTGGCACTCGAAGCCAATTTTTTCAAAACTTATCGAGTTTTAATAACATATATCTCGAAAAGTGTTAGAAATTCGACAAATATGTATATAAACAATTTTATATCAAACTTAATTAGCTTTAATTTTGATCTGTAGCATATTTTCCTAGAGTCAACCGTTTTTGAGATATAATCGAAAACCCCCAAAAATGGGACCTTCTCAACTCCCCCCCCCCACCGTTATTTATTAACTACTTCTAACGAAGCCCTGAGGTAAAAGATAAACTCATATTTTATGGACTCTACACCCCTCATTTCAGCACTCATTGACTGAACTAATCTACGCAGGACTGCGACTATTAATTACCTATTTAATGGTGCACCTTAGGAATATTGTAGAAGGTATATACATATAGTCCAGTCACTACATTTTCCCATAAAGCCCAAAGAGAAGATAGGTAGAGGCTACTAAGGGTAGCAGCTGACAGAGAGTACTGGCGGTGGTACTGACGAGTACTGGGCGGCCAACTAGCGGAACAGTAACCCTTCCGCCCAGCTGGCGGGACTTACCGTTCTGTTAGCACTTCTCGCTTCTACCCTCTTCCTGTTACAAAACAACTTTATTTACCGTATATTTTATTTATTTATTTATATTTACAAATATATTCAATATATACATTAAGAAAAGAGAACTATCCATAAGCTCTTCAATGAAAGTTCTTCATCAGCAGGTCCCAAGGCCATCTTCTTTTCAGATGCCTTGGAGGATTGCCTGAAATGGAGAAGCTAGTTGGGAGACTTGTGGATCCGACTGGGTGTGGAACATATCGTAGCCAAGTCCCACAACTCAATTCCATATGTCCAGATAGGTCTAATTACTGTCAAGTAAAAGAGTCTTAAGTAATTAATTGGAAGCTTGGAAGTATTGCTTGGTAATTGTTAAATTTTATTCTATATAGGCTAAGTGCCCTAGTAGTTGATACTTTTAGAAAGATATCACACGTTTAATAGCAATATTTCCTCGGTTGATCATGTGGCAAATTTCTTTCTCCCCTCCTCAGATACGTGCGAATCCCGTCCGTTATCCTAATTTTTTAAATTTGAAATAGTATTACTAGAACGTTGAAGAAGTGTGAATTTTCCAAATCATCTTTTTGCATTAGTAGTATCTGCCCTAGATGCCAATTTTTTGTAGTTGAAAGGGTACTAGTTTTCGAGGTAATCCGTTGGTTGTTGCTGCCGCTGCAACAGAAATTCCCCTTTTGATGTCATCAAGGACTTTCTTCATTTGCTGAGGCCCATAATTGAGTTGTTGTTTTTTTTTTGTTGGTGTTATTTTAAAACTGAAAAAATAAAATAAAAAGGAAGGACCTAATTCGGTGTTGTGCTAGTAGTTGATAGATGCTGCATTAGTAGTTGACACCCCACCCCCTGTCAACTACTGAATTTTGAGCTCTAAATTAGCCAAATCTGGTTCTTTACTCTACCCTGATTTTTCCTTTGCAGAGAACACAAATTCAATAAAAAAAGGAGAGAAATCAGAAATGTTCTAGTAGTTGACAGAGGTGTCAAGCACTAAACAACAGGTTATAAATATATTTTAGTAGTTGACACACAATAAAATCCTCTTAATTTTCATCTATAACCACAAGAACCTAGTAAAATGTAGTAGATACCTACTATCCTAAAGTATATTCATAAGTTGGACAGATATAAGCATTTGATAGAGAAAAAAACAGAATACATACCAGAGCATCCTTAGACAACAGCATTAGGATGGAGGCGTTAGTCAACTGAACTGAAGTTGTGACAACAAATTTGGTGTTGAAAACAGTTTTCCCGTCCAGGAAGTCATATGGCTGTCACTCTTAGCATACAGATATAACTGAACTACTCGCCAAAATTTAAAACGTGAAAGTGCAAACAGAAATCTTCTTATAACACATTTATTATCAAACTGTCAACTACTAGTGCACTTATCCTATACACATTCTGTTTATAATACATTGTTTCATTTTTCATTCTTTTGAGTTTATCCAAATTAAAATTATATCGAGGGTTTTGTTCAATTGGATTGGTGGAATATTATTAAGAATACTGTATGATAGGAAGTCGCAGGTTTATAACTCTTTGGTTGTTTGGTTAGATTTTTATCAATTTAAATTTGATTTATCCTTTAGTCCTTAACTATCCTATGATGATATTCTTGATCTTTCCTGTTGAACAGATCTGCGGGCTCCATGTGGACGAATGTTCAACTAGAAATTCATGTAAAACATAAAAAAAAAGCAGACACTGCTTGTAGTTTTCCATTACTTGTATACATACTTTATAAGGTACCCATAAATTACAAAATATTTATTTTAATAAATAACAGAATTGTTTGTTTATTGTTTATTTCGTTAAACGTCACTTTATGCTGCTATGGCTAATCGGACGATGCTACGGAGGGAGTCCTAAATTTTGCCTATCCAGGTATAATTAGGATAGGGATCTTTAACGAGTACCTGACATCGCACAGGCTCGGGACCCCCCATTTTACGTCCCTTCCGAAGGACGGCATAGCTAAGGATTTTTTACTCCCTTTAAAAAATCCTAAGGTCATCTGCCGGGCTGCGAACCCGCGATCTTGGGTTTAGTAGGTTGCTATGCTAACCACTACACCACAGGTGACCCCTTATAACAGAATTGTTTAGAGTTAAGCATAGGGGTTCTATTAAACCACACATTTCATATTTTTCCAATCCTTCATATTCGTTGAATGCCTTAATCTTCAGTGTTAAGGCTCCAATATATATTTTTAATAGCATTTTAATAACATAAACGTTGATCTCTAAATTTCGATAATGATCATTCTCCTCTTTCAGAATTGAAATTCGTTGACTCACAACTTGCTTCCTATTGGATTCCTATTGACCTGTAAAAAGATAATATTGCATTATATATTTGTGAATATTAATGAATAAATATTGAAAATTTTCTATCTCATATTATATAGCCATCTTTATTGTGATTGTTTTATAATCTTCTTTAATTATTGACGGTAATAAATACTGGTTCCAACTAATAACAGCCTCTAGAATATCAAGTAGCCTCTGGAGACCTAAAGGTGTGGGAATCCTTCTCGACGATCCTTGCATTGATGAGTGGTCCTTGGAGGTCTTTGGTCCAAGGAGGATTGGCTTAGTATGCAATTCTTTTGCATCCTTCTTCGTGTTATCACCCTATTATATAAAAAAGAACAAACATTATTTATGACATGAATTGTTTTCATATTTTAACTGATGTATACAGCTTTATAGAACACATAAATGTAGTAAATGTATGAGAAAATAATATTAAAATGAAAATAATTAATATTCAAATAAAGCTAACACTAATAGGAAGGTCCCGAGGCCATCTTCTTTTCAGACCCCACAGAGCTCTATTATAGGGAATAGAACGAGTAGTTGAGAGGCTATTGGATTATTGGATATAGGTATCTGGCTTGGGCTAAATCAGCAACATATGTAACATTGAGGTCTTTATGGATAAGTCTATTCATGGACAAACTAAGGTGCATCGAGGATTTTTTGAAAGATTTCGAATTGTAAGGATTGGATACGAGAGGAACGTAATGATAAATTTCCAACTATCTGACTAACAAGGGGAGGACACATTCAGTCTCTCTTGTTGGCAATTTTTTTGGAGGTTGCTTGTCAAAAAATATTAGACACATATTTTTTCCGTTCAGACCAATGGGCTCTAGAACCTATGACAGAAAATGAAATAGCATGACACTAATTCATTTTATATCTCGAGTTTAAACAATTATTTCGACATGATTCTTGCACCAAGATTTTTATTTTTGATTGCGAATTCCAGAAAAAAAATACAGCCGCTCCATAGATTTTGGTTAAGGTTAATTAAATTCTAAAAAAAGTATTAGATTTTCAAGTAAACTACCTCTATAGATTTATTCACACAATAATTGACGCCAGATTCTAATTCAGCACCTTCAAAAACATTGAAATGCATTTTTTTTTTTTTAATTGATTTGGGTGAGTATCTATTAGTGTAAAAAAAAAAAAAAAAAATTGGGGGAAACTAGATAAAAAATGTAACAAAATGCCGCAGACCTCACCTTTCTATTTCAATGCGTTGCAGATATACAGATATTGCAGATATAAGCCTTTTTTGAGGAAACCACGTTTTTTTCCATAAAAGCTGTAATATCTCCATTTTGTTTAAATATTTATTAAATATTTTATATATTTATTGACAGTTTTCCTGTAATGGCTTCCCCTGTAAAAACAGACTCATCTGCACATAAAATTCACCTCAAAAAGTAGTATTCTTCAACACAATCTGCATTAAGAAGTTAACGGCAAAATTGAGGTCTATGTTAATTATCATTGGATTTTAAATGTTACATTGAAAATGTAATAAAAAATATCCTAAATAATAATAATAAATAAATAAACGTAATAACATCCTCTGATCTAGTGTCGCTTTATTGACAGTTTTCCTTTATTTTCTATTAAACAATAATTTTTTTCTTTGCTTTTTATTCCAAGAAGAGTTCATTATGTTTAAAATGTACATTTTCATTAATTGATCGTCATAATGTTTTATTTACTTAAGTAACTAATTTGTATGCCAGATGAGAACACCATGTTTTTTCAGTTTCAAAAGTGAATTTCTCCATAAAATTGGAACAAATTCATTACGTTGAACATATCATTCGAAAGCTGATTAAATTTGTAAGTTTTTGTGTGATTTGACATTTGAAGACATTGTGACTTCCCCAAATAAGGTGAAGATTAAGCTTTTCTTTAGATACCAAGTTTGTAAAATTCAAGGTTACATGTACTCTGCTCTTATAGAAAATGTAATGCTAAATCTGAAAATGTGGTCAAAGTTTGCAAAATATTTAAACAAAATGGAGATATTACAGCTTTTATGGAAAAAAACGTTGTTTCCTCAAACAAGTGTTTGATTTATCCTATATCTGCAACGGATTGGAATAGAAAGCTAGTTTTTCTTTCGGGAAACGAGTGGCTCAAGGAGCACACTTGACTCTTGAAATTAACTAATTCATTATTTTTCATCTCAGAAGATTTGATTTGTTCATACCTGTATAATTGTAAATACTTTTTTTAAAATTCAAATAAATTAGTTTTTTCTCTCATCTTTATGATATAATCTTATAATTTATAATCCTGCAAATTTTAAATAGTAAGTAGATAATGGAATTTAATTAAATTAGTTGAAATTCTTTATTGAATAGCTTTGGAAAAAAAAGAAGAAACTATCGATAGCAATCGATAGTTCTCAACCGATAGTATCGGCCTATCGATAGTGCTAACTATCGACTATCGCCCAACCCTAGTTAGATGGTTATTCCTGCTTTGGAAAATAATCGCTCTATTGTAAATTGGTATTTTTATTATGTAGATAAAACGATATATCGTAACGTACCTATCGATATAACAAATATTGGAATGAAAAATATCAATATTTTTTATATATCTTGTCACAATAATCATTCCTATTCTGAAACAACAGAATATCAAATTATTTAGGAACGCAATTTTATTTAATTATATCCTACAGTTAGAAGGCGTTGCCAAAGTACTTTTGAAAACTTAAACGACACGTGCCGAGCGTGAGACGATATCCCGTATGTGGGACAAGACAAAGGTGGTATCGAGTTACGGAGCTGGAGGAGCTCTTTAAGACGACCACCAGGATCGGGGGAGGGGGGGGGGAATGGGAGGACGTCCTTGCAGACAATGGGATTAGATCCACACCATTGCGTCTTCCTCCAGCTCTGGTTGGGTCCTCTCTAAGAAATGATATCACTGTTTTTGCTTAATCTAGTGTGAGTTCTCTCTGGCTGGAACTTCTGTCTCTCCAGCTTCTCTAATACAAATGTATGATTCTTTGGATTTACTTAGTCGGATCTAAGTAAATTTACTAGATTTACAAACTTATATTTTTCTATATTCAAAATCTTCAATAATTTTATTTAAACTACTTAATTCACTTTTATATATCGACTGAAGATTTATTGGTATAAACTCCCCGTCAAAAGTTTCGCAACATTGAAATATTTGAATTTTATAAAATCTTATTTATTTTTTTTCATAATAAAGAAAGGTTCTGAAGTCTATAATAAACATTCCTAAACTTCCATATCCAAACATTACAGTATCCCTTCCAATAAACAAAAAAGTTAGAAAACTTACTTTTTAAAATATACATTTTTTTTACAATTTTAAATTTTTAATTCATATTTAATATGATACATTGCCCCCTCTGGCTTGAATAACTTCCACTAGTCTTGGCATACTTGTAAATAACGAAACAAATGATAAACACGGAAGAAATTTAATAAGAATTAATCTAAAATTCCATCGTTTGTTATTAACAGACAAAAACATTGATGTGTCTAATCCTTAATATCTCACGTTTATAATACATAATATTAATATGAAGATAAACCAAGTATGGATTAAGGTAAAAACCAGGAAAATCTCGAGAATTATGGGTGTTGAAATACTTTTGACGGGGAGTTTTTATTAAAATAAATTACAGTATTTCTTCCAATAAACAAAAAAGTTAGAAAACATACTTTTTAAAATTTTAATTTTTTTACAATTTTAAATTTTTAATTCATATTTAATATGATATATTGCCCCCTCTGGCTTGAATAACTTCCACTAGTCTTGGCATACTTGTAAATAACAAAACGAATGAAAAACATGGACTGAAGGAAATTGGAAAAAAATTATCTTAAATTCCATCGTTTGTTATTAACAGGGAAAAACATTGATGTGTCTAATCCTTAATGTCTCACGTTTAATAAATAATATTGATATGAATATAAACCAAGTATGGGTTAAGGTAAAAATCTCGAGAATTATGAGTGTTACGCGATAGTTTTGACGGGGAGTTCTGTTATTTAATTCGATTCTTTTCTTTAGTTTATTTGAAACTATGCTTCATGTATATATATATATATATATATATATATATATATATATATATATATATATATATATATATATATATTGGTATTTTCATTAAAATGCCTCTACAAATCGGAAAAAATAATGCAATAATATGACGAAACTTATAGTGAATAATAGTTATGGATATTAGAAAAGAGTTTGAAAATATGGCCTGGCCATTAATAGTAGCTCAAGTTTTTTAATAAACATTTGCAAGGAGATAGGGTTTAGTCCTTTTTCATCATATTAAATTTATTCTCCTAACACATTTATTATTTCAATTTAATATGGAAGATAGTTGGGGGTGCAGTCATATACACCACAATAATTTATTATGCTGATGTTTCAACTTACCGAATTGTATTTAGAAGTAAATACAAAAATACAGGAAAGTAAATTATTTAAAAGAGATTAAAAATAAAGGCAAAATGTATAAAAATTAAAAATACATTTGAGGTAAACAAAAAAAAAATGTTTGATACAACCGAAATAGATATTATTTGGTTTATATAAATTTACAACTGTATTCCAAAAAAATCATCCAGTAAATAAGTGGTATACAACGCAAAGTAATGACATGACAAAACTTGTAGAGAAACTATCAATTTGTTGTACCCTAATGAAATTCTACTATAAAAGAAGATCCCGAAGCCAACTTCTTTTCAGACGCCTCAAGAGGTTTTCCAGAAATGGAATCAGAAGCTAGTTGAGAAACAACTGCAATTTGGTTGAATAGTTAGTTTATTAAAGGTATCTATCCAAATCATTGATGTATATCATATAAAGGTCATTGTGGATTAGTATACTTGTGACAGAAGAGCATTAAGGATCTGTAGATGGATTTTGGATTGGAGTGATTGGATACAGGAAAAATTCGGTTATATATATATATATATATATATATATATATATATATATATATATATATATATATATATATATATATATATATATATATATATATATATTACTGATAAATCATGTTAAAGTCTTAAAATGGAAGAAGTGAAATAATTTTTTTTTTTTCTCGGCCAACTAAGGACCACGTCATTTGAGCTGCCTCTCCATGGCGTTTACATCAGCCCACTACTCCTTCATTCGTTGCCGGTGTTGCGCCTTCCTGCCTTCACCCGTTCTCATGAAGACTATGGTGGTCCCGAGTATCTTCTTAAGTGGATCGCGCTATTGGATGTCTTCGAAAGTAATCCCGATCTCCAACTGTTTTCTATCTCGGTAAACCAGGCTTCCTTGATCTTTTTATTCTTAAAGTAAGTCAAGATTTATTCGTGGGTTCGCTAGGAAATAAATTATAACCCGCCAAGGTGGGATTCGAACCCACGACCTTCAGTACCGAGCGCGCTGATTCCCTCGCCCTAACTTAGGCTTGTTTTATATTTTCCGAAACGACACGTAGCTAGCGGATCAGATACGGCACGGTTCAGACAAATACGTGGTGTATTTATATTATCAGACAAAGCGGGTTCCAGTACTGACCGGGAGCATAGGCGAAGCGGAGATATTTATTTTTAATGATTTTTTGTATTTTTTTATTATTGTTTATGTTAAATTTTTGTTTTTATATTCTTATATTAATATAAAATGTTCAATTATGTTACTCATTGCGCACTCAATTAATTTTTCAACATACAGTTTTGCAAAAAAAAAAAAAAAAAAAAAAAAAAAATTTAAACGAAGATAAAGAACTGGAACGGGTCTAAGTCACTGCAGCACTGCACTGTCGGAGTCGGAAAGTAAATTATACTATGAAAAAGACACCTTAAGACGCGGTCCGACACGTGCCGGCTCCGACAAAATATTCTTTTCGAGAAATGTCTTAATGTCTTGCCTGAACGTGCCGTGTCTTTTCGGCCATCGAGCCCCCATTTTACTTTCTGTTTTTCTTCTGTCCTAGAAAAAGTTTTTCATTATAAGCGGAAAGAGTAAAAAAAAAAAATTTTTATAAAAGTTATATAGCTCCCTTATGTGAGTAGGGGTTTAGACATGTAGTTCCTAAATCCATGTTCGAGTCTGGCTGTTGGAGGAAAATTTATTTTCTGTTATTTCAGCTTTAAATCAACTTTTCAGTCAGAGGCTCACTCTATGCATATAGTGTGTATCTTTACGTGGTGAAAAAACTAGTCGGTTGAGAGTGACTTTGACCCAATTAACTCATTTTAAAATCATTAGCTAGAAATTGTACAATCTTATCAATCCAAGACCTTCCATAGGTTGCAGGGCTAAATTTTTTTTTTCTTTTCTTGATTGATTTGTTTTTTTGTTAGGACTTAAAATCCTTATGCGCGTGTTCAAAGTGTGCGAAGGCTGGGATTCGTTTCGTGAGACCACTAAACAGGAATCGAACCCATCGACAATCTGTAGCGGTCACTCTAGAACCTCGAGGGCGCTCAGCCAATACCGCTTAGTTGCCCACTAAGTGACCATTTTTCTAGCTCTATAATGCAGTCTAGAGCCTGTGCTGCTATCCTCTCTAATCCGATTGTTTATTTCAAGATTCCTTTTGTTGGACGTTACAAATATTTCAGAACAATCGTTCACAGATAAATGTTCAGTTTAGGAAAGCAGTGATTTATGTGGCTCATAAAAATTTTATATAATCCGAATTGTACAATTAATATGAAATCTCCCCTCAAGAATAATTGAGCATAATTTTCAAACAATGGTCGGCCATTTCAATTTATCACAATTAAAATAACTTTTAACCAAAAATCTCTTCCATTTCTGTAATATAATTAATCGGATGGTCCATTTCCGCTCCGCTCAAGTTGGAGGGAAAGTTTTGTTTAATGGGGAACCTCTGGACATGACATAGATTTCAGGGCCCGAACCCACTCAGCGGCTTGGAGGGGCCTTAATACGCATTATGGAGTCTAGTGGATGATGAGATAAGAAAATTATAACTTAATTTTTGCTCTTAAGATCAATTAACATAATTGGAAAATTGTTTTGTTCGATTGGAATAAATTCATGTCACATATTGCACACCCATGCACATTTTTTAATTTTCATTTAGTAAGTAATAGGGTGTATACGTATGACCGTTTTTGAAACAAAAATTGTATTCTTATTTCTTTGATATAAAATTCAATTAATACTCAAGGTATAGTCCATTGTTATCTATCGTCATTACCCATCTGCTAGCCAATTTCTCGATGCCAAGCTGATACCATTACCTGGGATGGCTGTCAGAGAACTCTTGGACAGCATTTTCAACTTCCGCAAATTATCAAATTGTTTCCCTTGAAGAAAATGGGCCATGGATCGAAACAAGTAGTAATCCGAAGGTGCGAGGTCTGGACTATATGGTGGATGAGCCAGGAGTTCAAACCCATGAAGTTCTGTAAACTTTTCTGCTGACTTTTGAGGAGTAAGTTCGTGAGGGACCAGTCTACAGGTCTTTTTCACCTTCCCCATGGAGGGAAGATGGCGACTAACAGTATTTTTCGACACACCACACTCCCTGGCAAGTTCGCGAGTACTTGTGGACGGATTTGACTCAACAGCTTCTTTCAGAACCTCATCAATATCCATTAACGGCCGCCCGGAGCCCTTCTTCCTTTCCAACGTCGTATCTCTGCTTCTAAATTTTTCAAACCTCTTCAAGGACACTTTCCCCTTCGTATTTAATAATCTCACGAGCTGCTTCAGCGGCTGTGAAATTTTTTTCCAGTAATGTCTTAAAATACGAGAATTTCGTAGGACACTTTTATGTTTCTTCTTTAAAATAAATAACTGAACTAAGGCTTTTAAGAAGTCCAGCGTTAGAAACAAGCTTAGAGAATGGTCTAAAGGGATTATTAAGTATTGGTAAATAATAAATAGCATTAAGATATTTACAGACTTAAGTTAAAGATTGTTGAGTTCGTGAGTTGTTGAGAAGTTCGTGAGGGACCAGACTACAGGTCTTTTTCACCTTCCCTATGTAGAGAAGATGGCGACTAACAGTACCTTTCGACACACCACACTCCCTGGCAAGTTCGCGAGTAATTGTGGACGGATTTGACTCATCAGCTTCCTTCAGAACCTCATAAATATCCATCAATGGCCGCCCGGAGCCCTTCTTCCTTTCCAACGTCTTATCTCCTCTTCCAATTTTTTCAAACCAACGCCGCGCAGTGCGCTCTTCGGGGACACCTTCTCCTTCATATTTAATAATTTTACGAGTTACTTCAGCGGCTGTGAAATTTTTTTTCAGTTAATGTCTTAAAATTACGAGAATTTCGTAAAACACTGTCATATTACTTATTTGAAATAAATAACTGAACTGAGGCTTTTTTTTTAAGAAGTCCAGTGTTAGAAACAAGCTTAGAGAATGCTCTAAAGGGATTAGTAAATAATAAATAGCATTAAGATATTTACAGACTTTTGAACTCTGGGATTTGATAAAACGGTCATTTTTTTTATACGCCCTATTCTTACAATCTGCATCAAATGAAGACAATGGATGGCTTTATAACAATATGTACAATTAGAAATAAAGTAAGTTCTGTTTTTGTTTTTGTTTTTTCTTGTAGCACACATATAGACTATTTTTCTTGATAGCAATGTATTTTTAGACCGAATTATAGGTACAGAGATTCAATTTTTTTAGTATAGGTACCGGTAAACTTTGTACCGTTACATCAACAGTTTATATAGCTTCTCAACTATTTTATTGAAAAGAAGATGGGTGAGAGATCTGCTCAAATAAATAAAGCTGCTTTTGTGAATTTCTCTCCCACATGTTATAAGGCCTGCATATTCCAAGTATTGGTATATTAATAACAGGTGTGAAAAAAGAAATGAAAGCCAAAAAAACAAAACAACAACAGTGCAAAGGTTTAACAGTTACAATGAAGATATATAAACTACGCTGTTTATTATTTATATTTTATCTCAGTGCCAGCTAAATAATAAATAATGGGAGAGCAAAGCCTTGTGTAATAGGTCGCTGAGGTTGGTCACAGGTGCCGTTCTAATCAGAGAGTGCTGGTTCGCACCTGTTTCCAACCAACCGCTTACCACGTCCTTAGGGATATTCTTTAATTTTTATCTTTATTATTTTATATTCATGAATCTTCAAAGCTTTTAACAATTGGTCTGCTAATCTATTATAATTATAACCGTTAGATTAGTGATTGATAGATAATTGGGGTACTTTTAAATTAGAGATTGTGTATATAAAATTTAATGTACTATATACATGTATATTTTACTAAATATATTATTAAAAAATAAAAATAGTCTAATATTTTCTTTGTTTTTTTCTTAGTTATTCAAGAAATAAAATATATCAAGAATCTAATATATTATATATTTAACATAAGAAGAATCTAATATCTAATTGGAAGTTTAAGTCCGGCCCGTAGAAGGGTTTTTATTTGCTCGATCGATTCCGAAAAACAATAAAAAAAAAAAAAAACCAACAGATTTTCGTTAAATGAACAATTATATCTAACAATATATGAGGCTATGAGAGCAAAAGTGGCCTAACCCACAAAATATAAAACAATCTAATTTAGTAATTTTTTGCAACTATAACGCCATCTGGTGGTGTTAATGTGTTTGAAAAATTGGTTCACATTGCACCACCATGTGAACCAATTTTTCAAACACATTAACACCTTGTTGATGGCGTTATAGTTGCCAAAAATTACTAAATCAGATTTTTTTATATTTTGTGGGTTAGGCCACTTTTGCTCTCATAGCCTCATATATGTATATATATATATATATATATATATATATATATATATATATATATATATATATATATATAATATATAATTTTAATATAAAATAACATCATTTTAAATACAGGCATACGAAACATTTTTTTTTAAATTTGATTCCCCTACAATCATTCATTA
The DNA here is from genome assembly GCA_003667255.2 of Euschistus heros. Lineage (NCBI taxonomy): Eukaryota > Metazoa > Arthropoda > Insecta > Hemiptera > Pentatomidae > Euschistus > Euschistus heros. Next base: position 2,205,133 of record RCWM02000063.1, read on the forward strand.
TGAACAAAATAATTTTATTTAAACGAAATATTAATGAAATGATAACAAAAACAAGAAATCAGACGTCCTAAATCTTGAACTCTTGTAATTCCAATTAAATATATTCAGACTAATAATATACATTTATATTAATATATATCATATAAATCTTTGATCCATTTATATATTACACAGAAATACGGAAATCCGTTCTACCATTACCTGGGAATACCTCTAGTTTGGAAATACACACAACAGCCTTTCATACATTACCTTTTTTCAGAAATTTCCCCAGCTGAGTTGTGTGCTAGAACTGTAATAATTTAGTAGTAGATAACAATAGCATATCCACCAGGATCATTGTAATTATACCATATGTAGTTAAATACTCTAACGCATGCTTTTATATATTTATATTGTAACTAACTTTATGTTTTGAAATTAATTTTATTAGTTTAACAATTTGATTTCAACCTATTTTTTCAGTGTACGGCATGATGATGAGTACAATATAGTCTCAAAACTTCGCTAAAATAAGTTTTTATTTTATTGACTGAACCCCAAGAACCTTATTAAACATCGAAAAGGTGCGGCTGATTTGGTCATCATTAATTTACAAAAAGTCTATTTTTTCAAAGGCATTAAAAATAACAGCCGGGACGCACCTTCAACAAAAATACTAAAATGTGGTTAAAAATAAACGAAAAATAGAATATTTTTCAAACAGCGGAAGTAGTACTGCTACATTAATTGATAGAAAACCAATTTTAAGTAAAGCAGTTACCCTTAGAAAGCAGAGAGAGATACGTTGACCTGATGAGATGGGATAGTTTCGACTAATCATACGACTTAGGTATTGCTGAGAAGTAAGGGACAAGAATCACATAATGTCCTCTGTTTATTTATCTTTATAAATAGTTCGGTTTTTTTTTTTACTTTCTGCAGATTTTATAGAATCGACTTTTTGCCGCCTAAGTTAGCTAAATACCCCTATGTGCGTCGTCAAAATAGTCAAACCTAGATAACCTTACTAAACATATATATACTTCTATATTTATATTTAGAATTAAGCGTTGACCATGAGGAATTGCCCCAGCAGAATTTAAAATTCTCACCTTCGATTTTATTCTTCACACCTGACTTCCAAAGAAATGTTCGCAAGGTGAAAGAAACTGTCTGGAACACCGCCAGATGACTACAATAAATTAAAATTCAATCGATTCTACAGAAAAACTTCGATGATACATGGCAAGCTACTTTGTTTCTGCCCGTGATATGAGTTAAAATGCCATTCATTAACGAATCATTTAAATCAAATGATGTCTTGAATGATCGATGTAAACTTTCATGTTAAATAGTTTAGCTTATTGCAGATTATAACGACATATATCCCTAAATGTAACAAGTTGTTGTGAGTAAGAGAGTTCGACTCCAGTTGTGGATAAAAAATACATGTCATACTTTATTTGCAATATACACTCATCCTAGCGATTCCCCAACCAGAACTTTCCCTCTACTTATGAAAGGACAAGCCAAGTCTAAAGAGATCCTAGCTTTTCTTTTTACTGGTGCAAAAAACCAGGATGGAGGCTTACTGATGCCGACTAATTACAATTTTAGAGATTTTTTTTTCCAATTTAGACGGTTACTAATTTGACAGGAAAACTTTATCAAATGCTTTTTCCACATCTATTAAGAGTATTATTACTTGTTATATAACATTATTGTGTGATGAAATGGTTTTGTGTGATGTGGCATTAGTAATGCTAATGATGATTTTTTATAAGATACTAAATCAAGTAAAGATTTAATGGTTAAAGGGAAAATGAGAAGCAAACCATATTCGGCGAAAAGCCGAATATTGGAGCTAATTCAGCAAGCAAACAGCAAACAGTACGCTCCCTCCCAAATCAGCATCCCATATCCCACATCCTACATCCCAATCAATATCCCCACCCCTCTCTAATTAGTTCCCATCCTTTTAGGCCTTGGTTCTTCGTTTGGGGCTCTTCATTTCTCTCGATCGCCTAAAAATAACGATAACGTTTTGTGGCCGAACCGGCGGCATATTAAAATAATGTCTTATTATTTTTAATTATTCTTATTTTCCCGTTCCCCTCAAACGTTGACCTGTTCATATATAGTCAACTAATTAATATATAAATAACATTCCAGGGTGGTGACTTTACATCATTATTATACGACTTTGATTTCAACCTGTTACAGTACTGAAAACCAGAGACTTAAATTTCAAAATATAAAAAATGCACTGAGCAGAAACAGAAGGAATTTACATATTTTAATAGTAAATTTAATCCGCTTTTAGGTAGCAAAAAGGAATTTTGGAATCGGACAAATAGTTTCGGTGTAACAGTGGAATATGTGCCAAAAAAATTGAATATCAGCACAGTGCGGGATTTTTATTGTGCTGGCATGTGCCCTTTAAAGTTCTTGATTATACCGATTCTAATTGTAAAATAGAATGTACAACAGCTTTAAGATGAAAAAAGGAATCTAGTATGACAAACGTGTTTTCGTGGAGAAGTGGGACTGATCGTTAGTTGGCCAATTTCTACAATGTTCCCAAGACCATAATTTCGCGAAAAATGATCCGATTTAGGAGTTGTTTCTTTCTTTTTGTAGGTATTGGTTCCAGCTACAGTTAATATGTAAACACTTTCTTTTGGAAGGTTTTTTTGCAATTTTGGGTATGAAGCCGACGACTGCCGTTTAAGCAGACTTAGATTCGGATTCAGCACCTCAGGAAAAATAAAGATTCGTTGAGAATAAAAGTTCGGCAGGTTTTGCTTCGCCAAACTCTCATTGTACTGGACTACCCAGCGATTTAGACAGAATAATAAGTGTATATGACATCATAAATATATGTATCAAGTATAATAAAAAAAAAAATCTATATTACATACTTTGATAACAATAAAAACGATAATTAACGGCAATTCGATGGCCGAGTGAGTTGGGGCGAGGGTTTCAGCACGCTTGGTACTGAAAGTCGTAGGTTCGAATCCCACCTAGGCGGGTTAAAATGTATTTCGTGGCGGACCCATGAATGAATCTTGACCTACCTGCTCTAGTTGGAGTACAAAGGACGTTAAACCAGAAAAAAAAAATATTGATCAGGGATTTTACTAAGGGTGTATTTATGGCAGAGGTTTCAGATCGTAAGGCACTAAATGTGGTGGGTTCAAATCCCATCTGGGTGGGTATGAATTATATTTTGTGGCAGATCCTTATAATGAATTTTGAATTTCTCTTACTGCTTGTTAGAATAGGTTCGTAACCTACAGAATTCCTGTCTTGTTGGAGTAAATAAGGATGTTGAGATCCATAAAACAAAAGTTAATAAATAATAAAATAGATAAGTTTATAACCGTAACAATACATTTTTTTTTTTTTTTTTCCTATCCCCTATTGGATGATTTCTTTGATGGAATTTAGGAATTTCTAGGGATGTTTGGCCTTTTTCTGTACTGGGTACACTGTAAGACCAAAAGGAAGTTTGTGATGATACCTTGAGCTGTAGGTTTCAGAAAGAGTATATTTAGGTGATGAGGCTCACCTATAACAATACATTGTTAATATCGTCTATATATTAACGTGTTTAATAAAGGTAACATATATACGCGTATATAGTGTAATTAAATAGGACATTTTTACATTTTAAACTTGAGTGATCCCCGTATCATTTAAATGAAATATTTCATTTTATTATTCGCCCTAAATGTCTAGAGGAGGAAATGATCACGGAAATACAACGAGACTTGATCAATAAAAAGCTGGTCGATAAATTCACGGCTCGTTATAGGTAATTCCCTAATACAGGACTTCCTGGTTTACTCAACGCCCGCCTGGCAAACAACTTCACCTAGCCATTAGCGGTTATTGACGGTGACAAAATAACTACATAATTTAATAACTGTTATTGATGATAACAACATCACTGTTGTCACCGCTAACGATTGATGGATGTATCGTTATTTTTAATTAAGTTATTTCTATTTTATTTACATTTGTATTTGATATGGCTACCTTAATATTTTATTTTTTCCTTAAGAATGGTTAGGTGTCCTTATTATCCGAATATAAATCGATACCTTGGTTTCTACTTGGTCAAAAGACATAGGACCCTCACACTCGACTTTAACGACAAGATCTTAAAATACACGCGTCAGCCAATCACACAGATTGCTAAATAGGACATCTCATCTCTCCGTGGAAAACAAACCCCTCATATTCAAAACAATCATTAAACCCATCAGGTTTACTTGAGGTACACCATGATGATATAGAAATATCAATACAATTAGGATTGATGAATTAATTGCCACTTCTATTGAGATTATTCTATTAGAACACTAGTTTCGAATGCTAAACATTCATCTTCACTTCTAAAACATACAAAATTTCCAACACATCAGCACTATATTATATGAATTATATACACTAAAGTTTTCAAAAATGTAAGACAAGAAATCAAACATTAGTACTCACCTGAGCAGATCTAACAGATACCTGATAAATTTTTAATTTTTGGGGTTTACTATAGGATTTCCCTTATGTTCCATTGGATTTTCCGTTCTTATTAGAAACAAATCTAAAATTGGGCAATTGGAAATGTTTATCTGATGATTTAAACAAAAATCTGGATCGATTTTAAACGATTTTATTATTTCTAATGATTCATAAATATTTAATTTTAGGTTTTTTTCTACTTGATGTATTATTTTTACTTCTGAGTCTGTATTAAATTTATGTTAAATTTCATTTAGATGGATAGTGAAGTTGGAATTTTGGGTCTTATTATTGTATGATCTTATATGTTCATTTGCGTTACAGTCATTACATTTTAGTTCTTATACACCGCTTTTTTTGGAAAGGGTCTATTTTGTATTTTTGTATTTTTAATATCCTTCTTCTTCTTTCGAATTCAAACAGCTGTGGACCAGGTTAAACAATTTATTTCTTACTCTTCCGTTTCTAATATTTCTTCATGAACTTGTGAGAGAAAGAGAGTGAGAGAGAGAGAGAGAGAGAGAGAGAGAGATATATTTTAGAGAATGTCCAGTTAGAGCCGTAAGGACAAGGACCCAGGACCTTGACAAATAACAAAGCCCCCCCCCCCCCCCCCCACTAGAGCGCCCTTTGGCCACTGCTCCAGATCTCAAATGCTACTGCTGCGATATTATGGCTCCTCAAGGATCTGCTTCTCCTTCGGCCGTTATCTTACTCAACAGCTTAATATAGAATCTATTATCTTTATCGATTCTAATATATCAACATAAGAACAAATAAAAATAAAGTAATAGTGTAGCTAGACAAATCTAATCAAAATATATATTTTGGATTTGTGGAGGATATATATTTCACTAAGAATACTTGTATACTTTAAATACAATAAAACAATTCCATTCCAACAGCTAGCATTGGTTAAATCAAATTAACTAAAAAGTCTTAGGAAACCCAAATTGCAAACATTCCACAGGCTACTACCATCGTGTCCCTTCTGTTCGAATCTTTTTATCCGAAAACTAGTTTCGAATCTTAAACAATTTACTACACAGGTTATGTGTATTAAACTTTAGAAATGGGAGACAAGGAACCAAACATGTTTATTACTCAACTAAAAAATAAAAATGGAAGAGCTACTAAAAACTATTAGGACATAGAGCAGACTGAGTGTAAAGATGAAAAAAGTAGAGTTGGGTAGTTAGGTAAATGGGCGGTCCTTTAGGTTTCCCTGTTAATGGTTGGTTTTTCTGTTCCTACCGGAAATAAATTTAAATTAGGACTCTTTGACCGAGTCTGGCACCAGGGACTGCTTTACAAACTCCGTAAATTCCTTCCTCCTACATACTTTCTTATTATGCAATCCTATCTCAATGACAGAACATTTACAGTATGTCACAATTCCACCTTCTTCATCCCTCTTTACTCAGTCTGCCGGTGTTCCTCAAGGAAGTATCCTAGCTCCCATCCTCTACACAGTGTATACAGCTGACATCCCAACTCATCCTACCACTGTCCTCACCACTTGGGATGATGACACATGTGTGTTATCAGTAAACAATGATCCTTTCATTGCCTCCCAAACACTCCAATCCCATATCCTAAACCTTCAAGAATGGAGTCAAAAATGGAGAATCAAAATACTCGTAAATCCAAACAAATCCCACCGAATAACGGTTACCCTACGTCATAAACCTACAACTTGTCCTACAATATCCTTTAATGATATTCCACTAATCCCTGTTGAACAGATCCGCTACCTAGGACTCCACTTGGACAAACGTCTAACTTAGAATCCACATACAAGACTAAAACGGCAAGAAACTGCCCGTCGTTACAGACTACTTCATCGTTTACTAGACAAACGTTAAAGCTCCCAATTAATTACAAAAGACTCATATACATGACTGTGATTAGACCTTTTTGGACGTACGGAGTTGAGCTTTGGGGCTCCACTAAACCGTCCAATTCATCTCGCATTCAATCCTTACAATCCAAAATCCTTCGAAAAATCCTCAATGCTCCTTACTTTGTCACCAATAAACTTATCCATTAAGATCTTAAGAGACCTTCTAGTGTAGAATTTTTAATAAAGTGCTACTCATGAGTAGTCCTTATTAAGTTTTAGCAAGTTTTTATTATCGTTGTCAATACATTTACTTGATGTATATATTTTGTACAGTTGTAAATTTCAATAAATGTATATACAAAAGAAAATGATTCAGTTATCAATCAATTTTCATATCTCCAGGCGATTGTCCTATCTATAAGTTCCCATCTATGTTCATTTTCTTCTTCTTATAACTTCTATAATTTATAGATGGAAATAAGGATGAGTTTTTCTTTATTCCAAAGCTTGTTAGCAACAATTTTTATATTCGTAATGCGTTTTCATGAATGAAAGTCACTTCATTCCAGTGTTCCTAATTTTTCAACCCTCTTCCTCCATGAACATTTCCGACCAGTAGGCTCTTGTCTCTGAAGGGCTTTTGCCTAATGTTATCCTCTCTGACCTTTGACTTCTGGAAGCCCTTTGGAAGAAGAGGACGATAGCCCCGACAAGAAGAGAGATGAAGATTGGAAGCTGAAGCTGAGGCTGGTAGGGTGCGGTGCGTGGTGGAGTATTGATCTGGAGGGGCGGCTAGACACGGCTCAGTCTGGCTCCCACGTTGCCAAACCTACCCCCTTCTCTTCCTTCCTCATCTCTCCTCCATGTTATACTCCCGTTTATGTTATGTTATATATATAATTAAAAAAATAATAATAAAAAAACATAAAAAGAAGATGTAGTCAGTTTTATATTCTCTGAAAGAAAATATTTTAATTTTTATACATCTTAAGTAGTCCAGTCAATAAAGATATTATAGAATGCATACAATATGGTATTATTTTTTACCTCATGGCTTCGATAGGAGTAGTTAGAAGATAAACATACTAGTTCCCGCCTCTGGGGTGTGCCTCAACGATGGGGTGGGGAGAAGGTTCCATTTTTGGGTTTTTAAATTATATCTCAAAAAAGGTGAACTCTTGAATAATATTTTTCAAATAACAATAAAACCTAATTACATTTCCTATAAAATTGATTCTATACACATTGGTCTAACTTCTAATGGTTTTCGAGGTACACGTTATTGAATATTGATAATTTTGCCAACGAATCATTTTTAACTCACTTTTTGTCGGAAATTTGGTTGTAATGTTTTCCAGAATCGTTTCTTAGAAAAAATGACGGTATCAAAGTTGAAGAGCGTTAAATTCAATTTACTTTCTTATATACGTTTCTGGAACTTGAAGTAAATGTTTGATAAAAAATGAGGTGAAAATTATTTTTTTGCCAAAATTATCAATATTCAATAACGTATATCTGGGAAACCATTTAAAGTTTGACAAATATGTATGAAATCAATTTTACAGGAACTTTAATTAGCTTTAATTTTTATTTAAAACATATTTTTCTTTGAGTCCACTGTTTTCGAGATATAATCCAAAATGGGACCTTCTCTCCTCCTCTCCACCGTGAGCTCACTCCCCAGGGGCGGGAACTTTTAGTATGTTTATCTTCTAACTATTCCTAACGATGATATGAAGTAAAGAATTATCGCATATTTCATGGACTCTACGTCCCTTATTTAAGCATTTATTGACTCTAACACAGGTATTTTTCTAAGAACAAGGATAAATATGTACTTATTTCATTTTGAAGTATAAAAGCGTAAAATCTACTGTTGATTAGATGTGGAAGAGAGGCATTGTGTAATTAAACATTAAGATGCACAAAAATTTAATATTGGTGATATTCGTTAAAGTTTGCTGGTTAGGTATGTATTAAGGGTAAGTTAATAAGAGCATACCATATTTTCAAGCCCTAAACAAAACAAAAATAAAATATAGATAATACTTAATAGGATAAAACTGTATTATGTTAATCAGTTATTCATAATATTTTTTTTCATTTATATATGTATATATATATATATATATATATATATATATATATATATATATATATATATATATATATATATATATATATATATATAGGGTGTCCTGAATTTTAATGGCGAAACTTCAGGAACTTATAAGGGACCGAAAAAACTAATACAAAAAGTCCTTTAGAGATTTGCTCGTTTTTGCTTAGTTTTAGAGAAAATCGCAAAAAAAAAAAAAAAAGAAACAAAACAAAAATGTTACATGTAGCGATTATCACCTTTCAAAGTTCGTCAGGCTAGGCAGTGAGATACGAGGTGTGATCAAAAAGTTCCAGGACTGAATTTTTATACATTTATTCATACAACATACAGGTTATTCAAATTTGTCTCCTTCGAAGTACTCCCCTTGGGAAGCTACACACTTTCCCACCGGTGTTTCCACTGATCAAAGGCCCCAGAAAACTCTTCTTTTGTAAAGGTGTTTAGCAGCTCCGTTGTTTTTTCTTTAATTTTCGTCAACTGTTTGAAATCTTCGTCCTTTCAGGTGTCTCTTGAGCTTCGGGAAAAGAAAAAAGTCGGCTGGAGCCAGGTCAGGTGAGTAGGGGGGGCTGAGGAATGACAGTCATTGCGTTTTTTACACAAAAGTAACGGATAACTAATGCAGAGTGAACAGGAGCATTGTCATGGTGAAGGACCCAATCACCACTTTGCCACAGCTCAGGTCTCTTTCTTCTCACAGCATCAAACTCTTCTGCAATTTCACGGATTGTTAGTCGACAGTCTGATCGTACGAGAGCGTTCACTTTAGCAACATTGTCATCATTGATTGACGTTAAAGGGCGTCATGGATGTTCGGGCATCTTTAAACCTCTTGAACCACTGATGGAAGCATGATCGGCTAAGACATTCTCCACCAAAAGCCTCTTGTAACATCAAAAAGGTTTTAGAAAACGTTTTGTTCAGTTTCACACAAACACGTTGCTCTTCTTTCACATTCATTTTCATAATAAAGCCAAACTCTATAAAACTAACCTCAAACAAACTGTGCTAATGTTACTTTCAGTGATGTTATGATTGATCTGCAAACACAGCTGTGTTCCTGTTGAGTCAGGCAATACAATGCTGCCAACCGCATCGCTGTGAGATATTGCATTCCCATAGTATATAAAAAGTCCTGGAACTTTTTGATCACACCTCGTATGTAAACACTTAATGTTATCCTTTACATTCTTTTATTTGTTTACATTTTGGCTTCCTTCTAGGATTATAATTCCTAAATCAGTCTTCAGTCAGTTACTCAGATATTTTTGTGTGAACAGCATCAGCCACAATGCCGCATACATATTCTAATGTTGAACACGTTTATATGATTTGCTGCTGCTGCATTAGCAATATCGCGGCAAGCAATATAGCGAACTTTGAAAGGTGATAATCGCTACCCATACCATCTTCAATTTATTACCTCAAGATTATGTCAAGAGATTGAATTTTAGTAACTGGTTTCTTGACAAAATTCGCGATGATAATTTATTTCCATTAAAATTATATGGACCGATGAAGCTACCTTTACAAGGGAGGAATTGTTAATCAAAGAAATCATCATGTATGGGCTCTAGAAAATCCCAGAGCTATTAGAGAGAATAGGTTTCAGAATGAATTTGCTATTAACGTTTGGCTTGGAATTTGGAACGGATTACTGGTAAAATTCAGCAAAATACATTCAGTGTCTTTCAGTGAGCACCTCCCACCCCAACCACAATTCAAAAAAACTAATCATAAAAACTTATGAATAAATTATTTTTAATTATCATTTCGTTCAGTTTTTATAATTGGATATTAAAATAACGCTATATAGATATAGTAATATTTTTATTATTTTAAATAATTTATTTAGAAATATGGTTAAATAAATTTCTTAAGCAACTTTTTCATTACCGCGATTCATTACCGCCAAGTATTCGACAACTTTTGGTATCATCTTTTGTTTTTCTTAACTTTGACTACGGATACATATGGAGGACTGTCTAGTGAGCTTGAAATGAGATGTAAAAGACTAATGAACTTTTGGGATTTCTTGACGTTCTCACATATCTCACAGGTATTCTGAAATTGGGTGGCTTTAGCACAGTTTCCGAGGTCAGTACTTCCTAGGTGCACTCATATTTCAATTCTGGAAAACAAAAAACCACCTATATTCATGGCTTCCTTACTCTACGCTCCTCCATCCACCTCTTGAATACTAGAACCCAACCCATCAACCAATACACTCCTTCGAAAAATCCTTTATTATCCGCGCTTCCTCTTTTATGGAGTTCATTTCCCAAATCAATTCGAATAAGCTCTTACTTCCTTTATGCATCATCTATTTCTTAACCTCCTGAATTTTCAATCTTCTAAGCAAATGTAAAACATGAGTATTGATGATATATACATTATAATAGTATACCTAAGATGCATCCTTCTATAAGATTTCTCATTTATTTTGTAACTCATAATTTAATTATTAATCATTTTTTATCATTATTTATTATAATTGACATCCCAACTCATCCTACCACTGCCCGCACCACTTGGGCTGATGACACATGTGTGTTATCAGTAAACAATGATCCTTTCATTGCCTCCCAAACACTCCAATCCCACATCCTAAACCTTCAAGAATGGAGTCAAAAATGGAGAATCAAAATAAATCCAAACAAATCCCACCGAATAACATTTACCCTACGTTGTAAACATACAACTTGTCCTACAGTATCCTTTAATGATATTCCACTAATCCCTGTTGAACAGATCCGCTACCTAGGACTCCACTTGGACAAACGTCTAACTTAGAATCCACATACATACAAGACTAAAACGACAAGAAACTGCCATCGTTACAGACTACTTCATCGTTTACTAGACAAACGTTAAAGCTCCCAATTAATTACAAAAGACTCATATACATGACTGTGATTAGACCTTTTTGGACGTACGGAGTTGAGCTTTGGGGCTCCACTAAACCATCTAATTCATCTCGTATTCAATCCTTACAATCCAAAATCCTTCGAAAAATCCTCAATGCTCCTTACTTTTTTACTTAATCCTCCGAGGTGTCTGAAACGAACATGGCCTAGAGACCTTCTAGTGTACAATTTTTAATAAAGTGCTACTCATGAGTAGTTCTTTTCAAGTTTTAGCATGTTATTATTATCGTTGTCAATACATTTACTTGATGTATATATTCTGTACAGTTGTAAATTTCAATAAATGTATATAAAAAAATATATTTATATCAAAATGTTAGAAACCGGTAGGGAAAATTTAAACTGAATGTCAGAGATAATCATGTCTGTTCCAAATTATATTGCCGAATTAAGGATGTTTTCTTTTTTGTAAATAGTAGAATGTTAATCACGAACCAGTTTTATGTTACGAGAATTATTTGAACTTAGAATATTGGTTTCTTTAGTATTTTTATCTAATTAAATCTAATCTATTTAAAAAAAAAATCTAGATTAAATTTAATTTCTAAAGTTATATCAGACGTATATTTCTCTTGAACAATCTATCTGTGGCATACTTATACCAAACATTATAAATTTTCTTTTATTATTGGTTCTAGAGGCGGGAGCTGAGTGGGTGGGGCACTAGACTGGCACACTCCCACAGATGATATTAAAGAATACTACTTTTTGCGGTGAATTAATGGGTAGATGAGTCTATTTTTACAGGGGAAGGCATTTCCACAGTTCCATGTGGATCGTTGGTTTATTCATCATTGTATTGCAGTCGAATAGTGTTGAAAAATCATAGTTTGTCTAACAGATTGAATGATGAGATTTGTAACAAAGTATCCTACCACAACTTCATCACGATATAACACCTGAAGTTCGGCAAAATATGATTTTCCAACACCATGGTCCTACTTCACATTATTCGAAAGCAATACAAAAAAAAAAAAAAAACGATAAACATGGATAGGTAGAAATGCTTTCCCTTGTAAAAACAGACTCTTCTGCCTATAAACGAGCTAACGACAAAATTTCGGTCTATGTTCCTTATCATTAGATTTTAAATATTAAATTGAAAATCTAAAAAAATAATTCCTAAAAAAAATAATAAATAAATAAATGTAATATCATCCTCTGATCTAGTGTCGCTTTATTGAGTTTTCCTTTATTTTCTATTAAACAATCATTTTTTTCTTTGCTTTTTATTTCACTGAAGAGTTTATTATGTTTAAAATGCACATTTCCATTAAGGGATTGTCATAATGTTTTATTTACACAAGAACTGATGCCAAATGAGAACACCATGTTTTTCGGTTTCAAAAGTGAATTTCTCCATGAAATTGAAACAAAATCATTACATTTAACATATCATTCGAAAGCTGATTAAATTTGCTAGTTTTTGTAAGATTTGTAGTTCGAGTTTGGCTTAAGGCAGAATATTTATATTATGTTATTTAACAGTGGATCGACTTCAAATTCGGTAGCCCTTTTCGAGCTCTCTATAAAGTGGATACGATTAATTCGGGAAAATATCTTTACACAACCGTTGGCACAGTCTCTTCAAGGGATGTGCTGCAGGATTTTTTTGATTTTTTTATTGGTATTAACTATCAAGAATTCATCTCAGCCATTCGTTACTTCAATATTGTCCATGAACAGGGAGATAATATTAACAGAAAAAGAGAAGAAGGCGGTTAAAAAAACTGTGGATAAAGCAATCAACTCTAATGGGACCAGCTATAACGAAGCGGCCACTCGAAGAGCGCTGACTTCGAACAAAGAGGACTACGCGACCTGCAAACAGTGCCACGAATCTCCACTCTGGCAAACATCTCCTGCGACCTTTTTCTTTTCTTTACTTTTCCAGTTTTTTTTTCTCTCTCGATCCATTACCTGACCTCATAAATGTAATGAATCAGCGCGGTTTTCAATCATTGGTATTAAGTGTTCTATCAACCTTTAATATTTGTTCTGTAATTCGAACCGTTTGATTATATTTCTGTACAACCATGAAAAATTCTTTTAAATTCTAAGCCCATTGAAGTGTGTATTTTAATGGGCATTATTATATAAATTATATTTATATATTACATACACAACAAATTTCCTGCTGATTTTATACCTTATTTTAATGGGCTATATAAAAAAAAATGACCGTTTCTTAAACAAATATTTGTATTATTATTTCTTTGATGTAAAATATAGTCCTCAAAGTATAGTCCATTGTTATCCACCGTCATTACCCATCTGCTAGCCAATTGCTCGATGCCACGCTGATACCATTCCTTGGGATGGCTGTCAGAGAACTCTTGGACAGCATTTTCAACTTCCACAAAATTATCAAATTTTTTCCCTTGAAGAAAATGGGCCATGGATCGAAACAAGTAATAATCCGAAGGTGCGAGGTCTGGACTATATGGTGGATGAGGCAGGAGTTCAAACCCCTGAAGCTCTGTAAACTTTTCTGCTGATTGTTGAGTAAGTTCGTGAGGGACCAGTCTACAGGTCTTTTTCACCTTCCCCATGGAGAGAAGATGGCGACTAACAGTATCTTTCGACAAACCACAGTCCCTGGCAAGTTCGCGAGTACTTGTGGACGGATTTGACTCAACAGCTTCCTTCAGAACCTCATCAATATCCATTAATGGCCGCCCGGAGCCCTTCTTCCTTTCCAACGTCGTATCTCCACTTCTAAATTTTTCAAACCAACGCCGCGTAGTGCGCTCTTCAAGGACACCTTCCCCTTCATATTTAATAATCTCACGAGTTGCTTCAGCGGCTGTGAATTTTTTTCCAGTAATGTTTCTTCTTTAAAATAAATAAATAACTGAACTGAGGCTTTTTTTTTTTTTTTTTTTTTTTTTTAATTCTGGAATTTTTTAAAAAGTTATTTTGAACTCTGGAATTTGATGAAACGGTCATTTTTTCTTTATACACCCTATTATTTAAAGATCTGATTCTTTCGTATTTTTCACAATACATAGCTATGGTAAGACCTCTGTATTCCGTATTTCGGAGGACACTGGAGCTTTTTTTTTTTTTTTCTTTTGGAAATTGTTTTCAGAATGAAGCAGCATACCGGATACTAAGTGTTCCAATAGTTTTTTCCAACACATACTTTAATACAACACTGAAGGAAATAATCCACACACAAAAAAAGAAAGCTGTGCATTTTGCACCGACCTAATACTCGATACAGACAAATTTTGACGTAGTTTTGCTACCGATTTTTTCTACTAGAAGAACTAATCGATACTTAAACATTATTTGTATACGAATCTCCAACAATGTTAAATAGATTTCAAAGCCCTAGGGGAATGCTTAAAATTTTGACCCATAGTGTGTTTTTTACATTATTCGCCCCATTGTGCGACGGTTAAAATGGGCATTTATGTCTTTGTGTTTGGTAATGACCGAATTCCGCTAAACTTAATTAATTTTGTGCCGTCAGGTAAACGACCGAGGGGTAGATGGGAGGATTTGTGTGTTCAACTGTTGGTGGTGCCGTCAACGAACCTTTGGGTTCGCTAAGCATTTTATTTATTTATATAGTTAAGCATATTATTATACATACAGCAGTTAAGTTTAGATTTCAGTTTTACTGTGCTCTATAGTTATAAACTAATTAAACAGATGGATATGTTATACGTCTGAATAATACATGATAAATAGTGTTGAATCATCAATAATAGAACATTACGTAATATATGTTATAACTATATTGTTATTATTATCTCGCAATACAGGCCAATTAAGGTCGACACACATATCACTTGTTAGCTGCTTGCCCTTTTCAGCCATTTCCTTCTCATCTCTCCGTTCCTCCTTCTGCCTCTTGCCTTCTTACCAATTCCTCTTCATCACAAGAACCTTACTTAGGAACTACCTCACTCCATTTTCTCCTCTTCCTCCTCTATTTGCTCCGAATATCACTGGACATTCTTCAATCTCATCACTGCATCAAATATCAGTTCGTTCAACCTATTCTAATTCATTCCTTCCATATCCCCATTCGTGTTTCGGTCTTCTTTATCACATCGACGTTTCAAGGTTTTCTATTTGTTCATAAAACTCTTATTCCAGTCAATGAAGGCCTGAAATGGGGTGTAGAGTACGTTTCCTGTAATCCAAAGTTTTTCGTCGGAAACAGGGTAGTTATAAAGTAAACATACTAAAATTTCTGGAGTTTTCGGGCCTGGGAACAGGAAGGGTTTTGTGCTCATATCTCGAAAACGGTGTGTCTTATGCAAAATATGAATATTAACTAAACTAATGTAAATTAAATTCTCTACAACTTTTATTATATACACATTTTTCATATTCTGTGCCGTTTCCAAGATATACGCTTGGCATATGTAAACGTAACGTTTCCGAAAAAAATATTTTCACCTCATATTTTCTGTTAAAATTCCCTCCATATCTTCTAAAACGTTCATCCTATAACAAAAGTCTTCATGAATAATTTTGTAAAAAATTAAAGTTTCTTCAAAATGCACATATATTTATGCTAATTTATCTTCAGCCTGTCAAAAGTTACATAAAGTTAAACTTTTCTTGGAAAACAAACATAGGGAGACTCAATGACCGAGCGAGTTTGGATGAGGGTCTTAGGGCCTCTTAACCAGAAGGTCGTGGGTTCGAATCCCACCTGAGCGGGTTAAAATTTATTTCGTGGCGGACCCACGAAATGAATCTTGACCTTCCCACCCAGCCAGGACTTCAATGGAAGTCTTGGGCTAAAAAAATAATATATAACAAAAAATAAATACTTTAAGTCCTTCACATTTATCAATCGTATATCTTGGAAACATTACATAAAATGATAAATGTGTAAATAATGGAAGTTGTAGAGAATTTAATTTTAATACGATGCACCTTTTTCGAGATATGAGCACAAAGCCAAAAAATGGACTCCCAGGACTTCTAGTATGTTTACTTTCTGACCACCCTAAGCATGTTTCCGAAGACAAACCTTGGATTACAGACAATACACTCTTTATCCTATAATCCTTTATTGACTGGACTATCACTGTTCTTTCTTAATCGGCATTCTTCCTCTATCCTACTCGGTACTCATAATATTCTTAATATTTTTCTCTTTTTCCCTAGAATTGGGCAGAAGAGCTAAAGAAAAAACCTCTGGTCATAGTTAACTTATAAATAATGGCTTATATAGAGTTATGTAGGATCTCCTTAAAAAATAATCAAGTTAAAGCAATGCCAGGAAGAGGTGTGAATGCCTTAAGACCTCCATTAAGTCACACATGCAGTTTGTTCCTTTAGGCTACGAAGCACGTTCCCCGGCTGTCTTCTCGCTTAAAAATCAAAACAAAGGAAGGTTACTGCTGTCAGTTTAAATTCATCTGTTTCCAAATTCACTCTAAGGCCCGCCGCATTAGAATGGCTTCGTGATTAGGTCTTTGAATATGCAAATTAGGTCCGATTACTTCTGAATTCTGGGCACCTTCGAGCATATATTATGATGTTATAAATTCTGCTAATATCAGTTGCTTTACAAGTCGTTGGCATAATTCTTATCCATTATACCTCAAATTCATTTTATGTGTAATTTACTTTATACAGTGCAATAAACAAATAATTATTAAAATAATGTAATTGAAGGAATGAATGGATGAATAAAATTATTTTATTGAATAAGGTGTTATTATTACTTGTTAAAATGGAGTTTGACTCATCTATTTACACTTATATAGCAAAAATATTCATGTATGTAAATATATAAAGAGTAATAATACTATAAATATTTAATCTCATAATTTTATTTTAATTTCCGCTGTAGTAAATATGATTTAATATATGCTCCCCTGAACTTTGGACTTAGGCCATAAGATCAGTCGGATCGATCAGTTAGGCTAACAGTTCAAGTTGGGTCAGAGCTGCTTTGGCCTGTCGCTAAATATAGCCATTTAGTTCTCTTGTCTCGGTACAGCATCCTCAGGGCAATAGATCATTAACCAGTAGCAGTGAAATGTATCTTTAGCCATCAGCTGCAAGCTTAAGCATTGGATTTATAATTGTTCATTTTGTTATGGGAGTTACAGTTAATCCTTTGTAGAATCTTTTACCAGTCTAAACTCTACTTATTTAACAAATCGACTTCGATATGAAGAGGTTTTCCTTTTCGGACTTCGATTTGTAGAGGTGTGGTGTGAGCTAAAGAATCTTTGTAAATTCGATTTATCATCAAGGTCTTCTCAACCGATCCTTCGATGTGTAGAGATGAAAATAACATAGGAATGGTAGGCAGTATTAGTAATTTTGTTTTAATAATTTATCAAACGGTCAAACTTATTTCAAAGTGTTTTAAAAAATACTATTTATATCGTTGTATATATTTTATAGTTTGTAAAGGAAGTTGAGCAATACTAACACAATAAATATGGTTATTTATAAAAAATTATATTCATTCAATAAATTTTCATTTATCAATATAATGCGATTGTAGCCATAAAAACTTATAAATTTATATTTCTTATTTATATTATATTTTATAAGTATCATTGATCTGGATTCTTTATTTTTTAGAAGGTAATAAAAAAGCTGTAAATACATGAGCTACGGCCATTCATAAAAATATTATTATACCGCGGCCATTGTACAAGGTCTTTAGAAAACAGTAAAGATCCAAGGCTGTCTGGAAGCCTTGCCTTGCAGTGGCTGGAGGACTGGAGGGACTGGGGGGTCGCCTTGGGGACATTCGCCTCCTCTTACCGTTTCGGGAGCAAATTGTAATCTGAATTACTTCATAATCCTTCATACTAAATACTAAATAACTAATTATTATAATCAAGGATATTTATATTAAATTAAACTATTACAAAAGAGGGGGATTTATGGAGTATTGGGGAATTTGACAGTGGGACTAGTGAAATGAGAAGAAATAAAATATGAAAAGTAACAAATCTATACTGACGTTTCGGCCATTGTTGATGAAATTCATCATGGCTTAAAAAATTCAGATTAATATTAAAAAATAATTACTACGTAAATAAAGAAGATACGGAAAATATTACTCTATTTAAATAAGTTAAGCTTTATGGACTTTCAGAACAATAAAAAAAGAAAGTTTTTTTTTTTAAATTTAAAAATGGTAGTTATGGTGAGATTAGAAAAAAAAAATTATATTTATGCAAATAATGTAATGATAAATGTTGGTCAATATGATGATGATAAATATAAGTAAAATAATTCGTAAGATATATTATTTTCTATATCTCATTCATAGAATATAGTACAGAAGATTTTGGGTTCGTATCCCACCAAAGCAAGTCGAAAGTTTGTGCTGGACCCACGGAATGAATTTAGACCTTCCCACTCTGGCTGGTTACAGGTTGGTAATTTGTGGTAACATGTGATTACACGTGAATTAAAAGCATTAGAATACATAAATAAACTGATATGTATTGTATCAAAAGTTGCTGCTAATAGTAGTAAGAGAGCGGAATGCTATGAAGCCATCTACTCTAACATACATGTTAGCCAGCACATGGTGAGCTGTTATGTTAAGTACCTCGACATGTTTCGCCAACCAGCAACATGACCTGCAATCAGTTCTGTTCCTGCATAGAGCTCCACCTCCTATTCATCAACATAGAACATCAAAATAGCAATGATTGATGATCTGGAACTATCAAACTCTTTATGAAATATTAATAATGCAGATTATTCTTATATAATTTAGTTTGTTCTTGTAAAGTGCGTGTGTCGATTCTAGATCCCTCTGTCACATTAGAAAAATATTTGTATCGATAATGGATGACAAAAAGTTCGATTCCTAAAAACTGATCGATACTTTTAACTTTGATATCTGACTGTTCTAATTATTATTCATCGACTTCTCTCCCTAATAATAATGAAAACGGTATTTGTTCATTTTCAACCCGATAGCAATTTTTCATGTTCCAGATCATCTCTGCTTGATTAATTAAAACAATGATCTTTGAAAATTATCCGCGCAAGTGTTGAGAATTATTTTTTGTTGTCCTAGTAAAGTATATTTTTAAACCGATTTAGCGGTATCGAGTATCGAATATATATAAATGGACATATTATTTCTTCCTTATGAAGATATCGTTCTTTCTTATCGTCACCAGTATTTCCTTGCATCCTTTCTCATTGAAACAGTCCAATCCCAACGTCCAGTTTACATTTCCGAACTCCTTCAACTCAAACCTTCAGTTTTTACCCGTTCGAATTTGTATACTCCTGCTCATTGTTTAGCTGCTTTGGACAGATCATTCACAATCCGATCCTCTTCTGTATGGAACTCCACCCCTCTCACCATTCCTCATTCAATTAGACTTTCCACTTTCAAGTACCACTTCTTTAACCACCTACTATCCACCGAGAACCACAAAAACTATCAATAGCTACTTTTTAGTTGTATAAAATATGAACA
The DNA here is from genome assembly GCA_003667255.2 of Euschistus heros. Lineage (NCBI taxonomy): Eukaryota > Metazoa > Arthropoda > Insecta > Hemiptera > Pentatomidae > Euschistus > Euschistus heros. The sequence goes on from RCWM02000063.1 coordinate 2,224,977, forward strand.
GTTTGTATTAATGAAATCTTACTAGTTTTGTAAAAAATTGATTTTAAATTTTTGTTTCTTTTTATTATTTTTTTTTCTCTTCGAATGAGCCAACTATGGACTCCGTTATCCAAAATGTTCCTCAGCTAAGTGAGTTGGGATTGGTGAGGTTCTTGACAGTTCTCTTCCTAGTCTCCTAGCCCATATTTCCTTCATTTTCGGACTTTGTAATTGTTAAGCTGCTTCTGATCTCTTTGGTCTCTGTCCTTTCTTAAGTTTTACATCTGGGTCTTCCTTCAACATTTTCTGAAAAACTTGTCCATCCTGGATGTGGGGTTCAGAGATGGTGAAGGTTTGAATGTCATAATTGACCTGCTTGTACCACAATGATGTTCTGTTGCAAGAGCTCTGTGGATGATGCTGGCCAATCTTGACTCGGTCATTCTCTCAAGGTGTCCGTAGAATTGGTCGCGTCTATAGATAATAGTGTCCATTAGAGGTTATTGCTTCAGGTATAGATCTTCGTTGGGTCTTTCTCTATTTATGAACCTTGTAACTAAGATCTTACTCAAGATAGTTAGCAAGATATTTATTTTATTATTTTCTTTATTTTGTTACAAAATATTATTTCATTTTAAAGGTACTTTAAGCCCTTGGCTGTACATAATGTTTTACTCTTAAACGACCTAAGGTCCCAGAATAAGTAAAGAATCTTTTATTATTACTATTTCTTCTAAATGACTTGAGTTCGAGTCTGGCTGAAGGTAGACAATTTATATTATGTTATTTAATTTAAAATTTGTTACAGACTACTTCAATATTTACTAGACAAACGTTCAAAGCTCCCAATTAATTACAAAAGACTTATTTACATGACAGTGATTAGACCTATTTGGACGTACGGAGTTGAGCTCTTCTAAACCACCCAATTCATCTCGTATCCAATCTTTACAATCCAAAATCCCCAATGCTCCTTACTATGTGACCAATCAACTTATCCATAAAGATCTTAATGTTCCATATGTTTCTGATTTAGCCCAAACCAGATACCTATCCTTCCATAGTAAACTCCATAACCACTCCATTCCACTAGTCTCCCAACATGCTTCCTCCTCCATCTCTGATAATCCTCCGAGGCGTCTGAAAGGAAGATGGCCTGGAGACCTTTTAGTGTAGATTTTATTGAAGTGCAACTAGTGAGTAGTTCTTCACAAGTTATTTACATGCCATTGTATTCACTGTCAACACATTTACTTGTTGTATGTTATATTGTACAGTTGTATATATCAATAAATAGAAAAAACATTTTTTAATTTATATAATGCTTATTTATGTATGTCAAATGAACCTTATAAAAATGGTTTGATATAGACTATGAAACCCCTAGGACCTAAGAAATAAATTTCTATCCTGAAAGGTTATATTTTAGAATCGACTGAAATATTGAGAAGGCGGTGGGAGAGGCATAGTGTTACAGAACAGCTCTCGGTGTAACCTTAGGCTGCTTCCGAATGGAGCGAAGATTGAAGAAATACTTGTAATATCTAAAGCCATTTTTTAAGGAGTTATGTTGATCATATTATTCGTTCATTAGATTCTGGCTCCAGGCAGTTTTTAATAAGCTTTTTCTGTTTTAGAAAACCAAAGGTAAATTGATATTATTAAACGAAGAAACAATTTAACTGGGGATGAAACTAATATATTGTATACCTATTTTCGACTTATTTAATAATGTGGCTATAAAGATAAAGAACTAAAAATAATAGGAATTAATGAATTATTTGCCGATTATGTTAAATTTATTTTTTTTTTTAACTATCTCCAACTCCCCGTTGAATGCGTTAACAAGGTCAGAATATCCTTCCGTCATCTTAAAATCCTGAAATATTTCAAAATAGTATCCTTTAACACAAAAACTAAACGGACAACAATGGTGGAATATCCTTCGCGTAAATTCAAAACCGTTAAATCCAGAAATATTTCGAAATAGTAAGGATACTTATTTTAGATCTGCCAGGATCTGACGATTTTCAGCGGCTGAAGCACATCCATGGCTACTCTCCTTCCCCACTAATTAGGTTTCACCCTTAAGGATAATATTTTTTTTTCTTCCAGGATTCAAATATTTTATTAGTTTCCTCCTTAAGGATCCAAGTTTAAGATGGCGGAAGAGCATTTTTGATACACATATATATTAGTTTTAGTCCAGGATTTAACGGTTTTTAAGTTATCCGATGGATATACCGCCATTGTTGTCCTTAAGGGTACTATTTAAGGATAGACTAGTTTTAAATGTTAAAAATTAGCTCTAAAAAAATACAAAAATTCAAAACGTCAGCAATTTTATATACAAATTGAATTTATTAATTGTAAAATGCAATAAAATAAATCAATTAGGTTTATACTAACCTTAGGATAAAAATCGGATGGGCTTGAAACTATTGGTTCATACAATAAACTGTAGGTATAATAAATAGAGGGAATTGGTGCAATCATCTAAATAACTCGCTGAATTTCTCGTCTTACATTTTTAAAATTAATATATGTAATCTGTTTATGACAATTTTTGTACGCTTTCAAAAGTAATGATGAATTTTAAATATTGGAAAGTAGTATTTAAAAAAAATAGTAATTAATTAAAACCTTTACAAATATAGGTCTTGGATTCAGTAATCTGGTAAGGTTGTACTGTTTCTAAGCCAACGGTTTTCAACCGATTTAAAGAAAACTCAAGAGCCTGGTTTGTTTGTTTAGTTTAATGGCGTACACATGCATCGGTTATTAACGCCATATTTTCTTTCTTATTTTATTCTCCACATCTGTATTGTATTATTTATCTTATTTTTATTGATATCTTTCATATCGAATTATATTTTATTGCTTATTTATCTTTTATGTCAAACTTCTGTCAACAAGCCACTCAATTTCAGAAACTTGAACACTAATTCTATTTTTTCATTGTTGTCTCCCAAGATTGTTGGAAGGTCTGTATTTAGTCCTAAGCTATTTAGGCGCGATGTAAAAAAAGGACATTCCTGAAAAATGTGTATCACCGTTAGTATACCAGTACAGTATTTAGCCTGGGAGTAAAACAAAACAGTAAGAGCCTGGTTTTCCTTATTTAAGTACCCACTTTATAAAGGCGTGGTCTTCCCCAGGAAAGTCCTTAGTATACTAACTCCAGCCATGGCAGATATAACTGAAAATAAATAAATACTCTCACTTGAGGTACGCATGATGGTATATAAGGATCAATCCTAATAAGTACTTTGTCTACAGCCGGACACGAACTCAGGCCGGAGAGTTCGAAGTCCAGTGCCTTACCTTTTGAGCTGTCACACCTACACATGCTAATTATAAATAGATCTTTTATATATACATGTATAAAAGATAAGTACTATTCCGAATTTCCACATGAGATGAATTCTGTTTCACGAATCCGAGAATAGCAACAGTTAATTCGGACAGTTCACAAATTCAGCCGCTAACAGAGTGACTGCTGATATAGGGTTCCACCTGTCTACACATTGAGCACGAAGCACAATACACAATCAGAGCTTTGTGCTCGCCCCCGTGGGACCTCTGACCCCAACTTGTCTTTGTTTGTTTTTTCGGTTCATGAGTCGTATTCCTGGGTGTCAACAATGTTTTTTTCTCTTCCGAATGTCATTTTTTTCCAGCGTTGCATTTTTAGAACGGATTGATTTCTCACCATGGGGAGACATACAGTGGGTCAAAAAACTATTGGCACACCCACACTTTTTCTAATATCTTAGTTGTATAAAGGTTAATTGTTTGTTACTCAATTTGATTTAAAAGTAGCACACAACTTTTAATTTTTGGTGGCAATTGGTTGAGCTGATTGAAAACAAACTAGTTAAAAAAAATAAAATAATAATTTCAATATTCATAAAATTATTGGCACAGCAGACATTTTTATTTTGATAAATATTATATTAAATTTTATGTACATCTTAATATTTTCTCACCATACCATTTGCAACTATTATGATCTGAAGTCTTCCTACTATTAAGGGAACAACTTGGTAAATTACTTCCGAGGGAATTTTATCCCATTCTTCCTGTAAAAGCTGGGATTTGGGAGATTTTTATCTTTGCGACCTTAAAAAATACATAAGTGCTCTATAGGATTTAAATTGTTTTCCTGTTCACCATCTTTTCAGCACTGCTGTTCAAGTTATTGTGCAAAATGCTAAAATATTTATCTGCATTCATAATTCCTTCAATGAAGTTCAATTTTCCCACTCCGTTTCAAGACACGCAAACCCAAACTTAAATGCTCCTAACTCCATGTCTATGGTTGGCCCAACATTGCTCATTTAAAATTCCCTGTTTGGCTTTCTCTATACAGATTTATGGCTATCAGAGCCAAAAACATTGTATTGCTTTAACATTGTGTTTGCCAAAAACTCCAGTGGTCCGCTTTTGTCGATTATGACAAACTCAGAACATTTTTTCGATTGACATCGATTACGAATGGATTCTTTCTTTGAACTCTTCAACAATAACTGAAACCAGATTACGTTTTCAAGATAAAAGTTGTGATAGAAGCTGATGCAATCTGTTATGCTATTTTAGAGGCATAAATAGAGAGTGTTTTGCCATTATATTGTGAACTATTTTTATTTCCTTTTGAGAAAATGTTTGTTGCCTCCCTAAGCGTCGTTTGTTAACAACTGAACCCATGTCATTATTATTTTTTATGATGTTCCTAAGTGTCCTTAATATCAACTCTATACAGAATTTGACAGTAACTAGATCCACGAAAACGCAATTTAACCATACGGATTCATAATTATACAAAATTCTTTTGTGTTTTCCCCATTTTTTAAACACTGAACTATTCAAAATACAGTTCAAAATAATAATGTAATTGATTTTTTTTTCATATCCATTTATTGAAATTTACAACTGTAAAAAAATATATGCATCTAGTAAATCAAGAAAGTAACGATAACAATAACATGTCATAGCTTAAAAAGAACTACTCATCAGTGGGGGACTCGATGGCCAAGTGAGTTGGGCGTGGTTCTCAGCGCGCTCGTAACCAAAAGTTAGGGAGTTCGAATCCCATCTGGGTGTGTTAAAATTTATTTCGTGGTGAACCCACGAATGAATCTTGACCTATCCACCCTGGCTAGAATAGTTAGTAACCTTTAGGATTCCCGTCCTTGTTGAGCCTTGTTGGAGTACATAAGGACGTTCAGCCCCAAAAAACAAACAACGAACTCATCAGTATCACTTCGATAAAAATTCTACACTAGAAGATCTCTATAGGCCATCTTCGTTTCAGACGCCCCGGAGGATTATCAGGAATAGAGTGGGAAGAAAGTTGTGAGACTAGTGGACTGTAGTGGTTATGGAGCCTACTCTGAAAAGATAGGTATCTGGTTTGGCTAAATCAGCAACATATGGAATATTAAGATCTTTATGGATACGGTTATTGGTGCTGAATGAAGGAGCATGGAAGACTTTGGATTTTATGGATTGGATACGAAATGGATTGGATTGTATAATGGAGCTCCAAAGCTCAACTCCGTACGTCCAAATAGGTCTAATCACAGTCATGTGACGAATCCAAAACGTATGGTTATGGATCCTTTGAAATTTGTTTACTAGCTCAGATTTTTATGAAAGATAAACATTTTGGCTAAGACTTGTGGAAAGCTTTTAGTCTTTACAGACTGAGATATAATCCTATAATTAAGTTCTTATTGTAGAGTCCGCTAGATCATAATGGATTTCTTATCAACATCTCTAGTATTAACCATAGTAAATAGTTAATAGTTACGAGATCTGGAAACTATTTTCATTTTCTCATTGAATATTTTCTTTTTTGATTGTATATTTTAGAATTAGTAACTTGGAATATTGTTCTGCGCACAACAAATAATTTCATTATAATTTTTTCCTTTATCATTGTCAGATTCTATATTTTTAAATCTACTCTAAATTTTTTCCGAAAATACAATTTAACTGATTACCAGTGTAATCTATTACTGCATTTCTTTCTTGTGCTTTAGATCATGAAAATATCGCCCTGGCGTTGTAATAGAAGCTTTCAACAAACTTGCTTTCTCTATGATCTGATATTTAAAATAGACATCTGACTTTATAGCGAGGAGCTAGGGTTGGGCGATAGTCGATAGTTACTATCGATATATCGATAGGTCATGCCTATCGATGGTCACTATCAATAGATCTATTTTACCCTCAAGTTTTGAAACTCTCGGAATTATGCGACTCTGTCTCTGTCCAGTGTCGAGTTCTTTTGAAATTGAATTCGGAATTTCTAGAGCTCAAGGGTTCTCACTCAAAGACTAAGCCAAAGGAAAGCAGAAATGCTAGTTTTTTTTTCAGGAAATATGTGGCTCAAGGAGCACACTTGACTCTTGAAATTAACTGTTTCCTTATTTTTCTTTCCTGAAGATTTGATTTGTTCATTATCATTGTAACCATGTAAATTGTAAATACTTATTTTTTAAATTCATTTAAATTAGTTTTTTCTCTCTCATCTTTATGATATAATCTAATAATTTATAATCCTGCAAATTTCAAATAGTAAGTAGATAACTGAATTTAATGAAATTAGTTGAAATTCTTTATTGAATAGCTTTGGAAAAAAAGGAAGCAACTATCGAAAAACTATCGATAGCAATCGATAGTTCTCAACCGATGGTATCGGCCTATCGATAGTCCTAACTATCGACTATCGCCCAACCCTACGATTAGCACATTACTACAAAATAATTATTGAATTAATTGGCAAGTGAATTTCATCAGGAATATCCCAGGTCATTACACTGGGAGCATTGTTTTTCTAGATATTCATGTATAACTTTTCTCACTACTATCAGACAAGATTGACTCATTCGCTGATGACTCAGCACTCTTCCGATGGTCCCGATAAGCCGCTTGCTTGAGTTATCTTTATCTTAATATATTCTAAAACCCTTATTAACAAATTCTCCAGCTGATTCAGTTTAATTAGAAACTGATGTTACAATATTAAATAAAATATAAATTTTAAAAGTTAGCCATTCATTTTCAATTATAAAAACGTGTGTACAGATTCTTTTACGTGAACATGTAAGACAACGAATGGAATACATATTGAATATTTATTTGGTAGTTATATTAGAATAGGCTCCATCTTACCTTTTATTGATCTGTGACCAGAATGCACAATAGTTTAAAATTGTGAATTATAATACTTATATTTATATAATATTTCAATACCTACTATCGATGGAAATCATTTGAGTTATGATTCCGATGAAAACGTAGAATAGTAATAATTTTGTGATATTCTGTAGCTTACCCTCCGTCCAAAAGCTTCCGAAATTCCTCCATCATCCCTTCTTGGAAGGCGATAGCTCTCCCCGAAGATGAGAGGATGAGAGGATCTATGGAGACAATAAATCACTGCTAAGTGCATTCCGAGTGCGTAGCTCGTCCATCTACATAATTCCCTCCTTTCTATTCGCTCTGTAAAAGTAGTCTTCTTTTCATCCGAAATCTTTTGTATTTTCTAGTTCGCTCTATAATCCAGTGTTTTATTTGTTAATGATCCTGTCTATGTAGTTTAACAAACATTTCTTTATTTCATGCCATTCACAACAGAAAATTTTCTTTTCTGCATCTGGTGAATGAAATTTATTGCAATTTTATTTATTAGAAATTTAAGATAAAATCGGAGAAGATCTAAATGAAATAAAATTAAAGAAAAACAGATTTTTTTTGATTTTTTTTATTAACAACTAATTGAAATTTACAACTGTACAATATTTATACATCAAGTAAATGTGCTGTTACCTATTACAATAATGTGACAAAACTTGTAAAGAATTACTCATCAGTAGCACTTTAATAAAAATTCTACACTAGAAGGTCTCTGGGCCATCTTCTTTTCAGACACCTCGGAGGATTATCAGGAATGGTGTGGGAAGCAAGTTGAGAAATTAGGGGATTTGAGTGGTTATGGAGCTTACTATGAAAGGATTGATAACTAGTTTAGGCTAAATCTACATCATATGGAACATTAAGATCTTCATGGATAAGTTTATTGGTGGCAAAGTAAGGAGCATTGAGGATTTTTGAAAGGATTTTGGATTGTAAGGATTGGATACGAGATGAATTGGATGGTTTAGTCGAGCCCCAAAGCTCAACTCCGTACGTCCAGATAGGTCTAATCACAGTCATGTATATTAGTCTTTTGTAACTAATTGGGAGCTTTCAACGTTTTTCTAGTAAATGTTGAAGTAGTCAAAGAAATCTAGATAAATAAATAAAATGAAATAGTAGTTAATCCAACAACATTATTAGTTATTTCTTGAAGGGATAGTCCTGGTGAGTAATACCAAACATTTTGTAGCACATTTCAAGGAATATCAGCTGTAATAACTAGTGTTTTCGAAAAAAGAATGATTTTTTTTTAAACGAAAAACTGATAATTATATCAGCGAATAACTAGAATTTCCAAGGTTTATCGTTGTTGCAGACCACTTACATGACGTCAAATGTTTTTAATGCACTATTACGCTAAAAAAAAAAAATTATCAAGTGCATTAATTAAAGTTAAGAAATTTTGTCTGCTTGATTTTTTTTTTTCTTTTTCTTGCTAACTCAGCTTTTCACAATTTTTTTTCTTTCTTGTTTATTTTGATGTTGAGCGTTTTCTCACTTCTCGTTGAGGTAAGCACTTTTTCCTGCATTTATCGTTTCATTACTCGAAAATGTCAATTGATGGAGCGAATCAGCTTTAATTGCAAATTAAATGATTAATTTTATTTTTTAGCAACGAGTTATCAACAAATATATTCAAAAACATTACAGTAAGGTTAGCCTTATTAATGATCAAAATAAACAATGGGTGCTAATTAGAAACACTTTTATAAAGAGAATTATAACTTCCCAAACAATAAAGCGAAACACTTGAGGTACACCATGATAGTATAGAAGGATCAATACAATTAGGATTGATGAATTAATTGCCACTTCTATTGGGATTATTCTATTGGAATTTTAGTTTCGAATGCTAAACATTCATCTCAGTTCAAAAACATACAAAATTATTATTTAAAAATTGTGTATGCTATAGGACTGAAGATATATAATAGATATGATCCCAATAAAAGTGGCAATTAATTCATCAATCCTAATAATAAAGCGATATACTTCTCTTGAACATTTAAATAAAAGTGAGTTAACACATTCTTACAATGGTTTCAATTTTCAATTTTGGTTGCTCTCTGCGAAACAGATCCAAGCCAGTAACTTGACCTCCTACAAGTCAGTAACTCCCATATTTGGATTGAGGTCTTGAAAACACATATATAAAACTATAAAAAAAAATTAAACAAAAAATTTAAAAAATATGTAATCAACGATTTTCCTTTAAAACTACTGTTTGGCTAGGATATATATTAATTTTAACTGACTCTCATTTTGTTGTTTTAATTTAAAGCAATCGTTTAAGGTATGCATTGTTTATTTAAGTTTCTTTTGGCGATTAAACTTTTCTTTGAGACCTTCTAGAATAATTACTAAGAATAGAAGCAGCCAGGATATACTAAGGATCCTACAGAATATAGTAACCAGGTTAGATGAGCCTGATAGTATAGTAATTACCGAAGAGCTGTTAGGCGAGTAAGTACTAACTAAGATGACCGAAGGGAACACCTGGCTTCCGTCACCTGCTCCCGTTCAGCTTCCTCCAGCTCCTCCAGTCCGATTGTTCCCTGCCCTTGGTCTCGAAGGTCGATACCCTTCCAGGGCCATAGTCCACCTCTCCAGCATTCTGTTGGATAATTCCTGGAGTAACTATATACCTTTATATAGTATAATATTAGCCTGTATGGTGTTAGGAGAATAGAATCTAAAGGATAATCTAACATTATATATACATGATTACTTAAATTTTATAAGGCCTTTACTAAACTAAACTTCATGGTTAAGAAGTTATATATTTTATTTATATATTTTTTTTAAAATATACGTTGTTATGTGAAGTGCTAAATTCATTCCCTAAATATTAAATGTTTAATGTAATGTTAAAATGTTAGATGTTAAATGTAATATTGAAAGGTTGTTAAATAGAAATGTTGATGTTGTATTGTTAAAACCAGCAGGGACGACTACCAGTTATCACTGCAAAACCAGTGTAGTTTAGGGACAATGAAGGGAAATAAAATAACTTAAAATTTTATGATTTTAAACTTTTTTTTTTATTTATATTTACAACTTTATAATAATTTGTGATATTACAACATCGGGTTAGAATGGATAGTAAGTTGAGCTACTAGTGGATTCGAGTGAGATAGGAGTTTACTATGAAAGTATCTGGATTGGTCTATACAAGCAACATACAGAGCATTGTGTTTATGGATAAGTTTATTTGTGAAAAATATGGAGCGTTGAGAAATTTTCGAAGAATTTTGGATTGCAGGGATATGGTAAGAGATGAATTAGACAGTTTAGTGGAACCTCAAAGCTCAACTCCAGTTGTCCAAATAGGTCTAATTACTGTCGTTTAAATGTGTCTTTTGTAGTTCAACATTCAAAAGTTTGACTAGTAAATGTCTTCACGAAGAAACCACATGGAACATGTTTTACCAGCGGCCTAGTGCGTCGAAAGTGGTACATTTTTTATGAACAAAAGGACGTTACGTGTAGTTGGATCGACAATTTGTTGACAGCTTAACAATTAGAAATTCAATTGGGAAATTATTTTGTTTCATAACATTTGTCACTAGGACCTACCTCCTAGGAGCTAAATTAATTTGAATGCAAAAAAGTCATGTTTGAAACTTCTATTATTTCTCTAATTTGTTTATTTCGAATAATCATGAATTATTAATTACATTTAATATGATACGGGTAAGCGGAAATTAATATCATAAAAGCATATGCAGTCAGCAGAATTAAGCAATTTCATTATAAAATTTATCTCTTACAAATAAATGAATCAATCGTTTGTTTACTTCGTTTAACGTCACTTTATGCTGCTATAGCTAATTGGACGATGCTACGGTAGGAATCTTAAATTTTGCCTATCCAGGTATAATTAGAATAGGGATCTTTAACGAGTACCTGACGTCGCACAAGCTCGGGACCCCCATTTTATGTCCCTTCCGAAGGACGGCATAGCTAAGGATTTTTTACTCCCCTTAAAAAATCCTAAGGTTAGCATAGCAACCTACTAAACCCAAGATCGCGGGTTCGCAGCCTGGCAGATGACAAATGAATCAAAAGTAAGCGAATAAAAACAATACTAAATTCCGTTTAATAATTCAATAAGAATTTTCTTTTTTTAGAAGCGTAATCTCTTCCTGGCTTAAGACAGAATTAAGTATTTTATCCCTAAATAAACTGTATTAGTTCAAAGACAAATGTCAATGTGAAATTAAATGTCAATACATACATTGCAATCAATGTTCGGGGGAAAATGTGCCTGAATGATTAACATTCGTCTTCACTCAGCATTAGTTTTAATAATATGTTTTAGTTTTCCAGTTAAGACTAAAACGACAAGAAACTGCCCGTCGTTTCAGACTACTTCAACATTTACTAGACAAACGATCAAACCTCCCAATTAATTACATAAGACTTATTCACATGACTGTGATTAGACCAATTTGGACGTAAGGAGTTGAGCTTTGGGGCTCTACTAAACCATCCAATTCATCTCGTATCCAATCCTTACAATCCGAAATCCTTCGAAAAATCCTAAATTCCCCTTACTTTGTCACCAATAAACTTATCCATAAAGACCTTAATGTTCCATATGTTGCTAAGTTAGCCCAAACCAGATACCTATCCTTTCAGAGTAAGCTCCATAACCACTCCAATCCACTAGTCTCCCAACTTGCTTCCTCCTCCATCCCTGATAATCCTCCGAGGCGTCTGAAAAGAAGATGGACTAGAGACCTTTTGGTGTAGATTTTATTGAAGTGATACTAGTGAGTAGTTCTTCACAAGTTATTTACATGCCATTGTATTCACTGTCATCACATTTACTTTTTGTATATTATTCTATACAGTTGTAAATATCAATAAATGAGAAAGTTTTCCAGTTACTAATTTTTATTTTTAATATATTTATATATTTCATGAATTTTGTTTACAACTTATTTATATTACAACTATTTATAGCTCCGATGAGGGGGTTAATACTGAATTGAAATTCTGGAAAACATTACATAACACTCAGCTATTGTGTTTTATATTTACCTCCTCCACCCACGTATTAATAAATCATTTATTTTCGTCTTTAGTAGGAGTTCTATTATTGTTTTGTATACAAAAATAATAAATCAATTTTTTCCCGGATTTCTGTAGATTGGAGAATCTTTATCTGATTAAAAAAAATAATGATTTGTTGACTTAATAACATTAGTCAACACAATATATGTTTCCTTTATTTTATTTTTTTTTATTGTTATTGGTTATTTTAAAGGCCCTGACAATGGTAAAAAAAAAACTGGGAGATTGCTAACAGCTTTATTTTGTGAATTATAAAGTTTTACTGTTTTGATTAAAAAATGTAAGGAAATTAATACATAAATTAATGTTAACAAAATTTTATTGGACGTTATTATCAAATGATCATTTATAGGATTTCCTTGAATAAACGACTTTAGGTAGATCTCTACATAAAATATTTGTGTATTCTTCTTTCAAAGTCGTCGAATGTGCAATAGGTATGGATCCGTAGTTGTTACTGCTATCGAGCAAAACACACTTTAAACTTCTTTACCACCAATCCCTATGCTTGTAGTTTATTAAACCCATCTGTTGTAAAATACCACCAACATTGTAACAAAAGACAAAATCCTTCTCTTGAGAAAAATACGGTAACAGATTCTTTTCTTGGGTACTATAAAAAGTAACGTTGGTTTCGGGATTAAGCAATTTTTGTTCTTTTAAAGATATTCTGAAGATCCTTTCGGTAAGTTGAGATCCCTCACTAAGTCATTTTGTTATTTCTGATTAAATAGTTGAGGTTCTCAAAGGCTACATTTGTAATCTGGATCAGAGTCATCACTTGTAATGCTTTGTTCGCGTTCACAGAGATTTGGATCATCAGAGGATTTAGATGTGCTGGGTTGTACCTCTCGAGATTTTAATTGAGATCGTTAGGCAGAAAATAATTTAGAATATGACGAATTACTTCCGATTTCCAGGGTTAATTCCGTTTATTTTCACAACCCAGAAGTAGCAGTCGTCATAATGGTTTTGAGGTCAAAATCATGGGAGCTACGAACTTCACTGCATCTCTTTTCGATCTGGACCATAACCGTAGATACACAACACATTTCTGGCAAACAATATGAGGAACCCATGGCTTGTCCTGATTGTACAAATATATTTTGAATTATTGATGATATGCAGTTTTCACAAAGTCTGGTATAGGTTTTCGATATTTTTAAAATATATATTCGCCAAAAATATAGCAAATACAATCTGGATTAAGCGCACAGCACCGCCTGGACGAATGCATATCGAAAACAACAGAATATATTTTACTGTCGAACAAAATTTAAAATCAAAGTAAAGATACTAAATAAGGTTGGTAAGCTATAACACGAAAAGAAAAGCTGTTAGAGAAACATTGTTGTCATATTTTAAAAATATGTATCAAATTGACTTAGAAACAACAAAATAGTGACTCGAAAAAAAAAAAAATTATTTTTTTTGTTGACCAGTGTAATAATAAGCCATTTCGAATGATTCTTTGCCAACACTAATTCATCCTTCAGTCCAACCTAGACAAACCCAAATCGACTAGGCACATGTAATAATGTAATTCATCTGCAACTTGATTATGCTTTCTGCATTTTGTTTTTAGTTCAGCTCTGATTGACAATTTAGGAAATCTAACGTTATAAATGAGAGGTGCGGTAGCTTAGGGGGTAAGGTGCTAGTTTAAGAAGTTCCTGGGTTCGGATTAGAGTCAGGAAGAAATTAATTTTATGCTAAATCAGCTGTGGATCATGGTTTGCAATGGTACAGGTCTTTTAAGTGTGTTTTCAGTCCTGAAAACATTAAATGCTACCATTTACCATATTTAAAATCTATATCTATATCTCCCTCCGAGGCGTCTGAAAAGAAGATGCCTCGAGACCTTCTAATGTAGCACTTCATTATATAGAACCTTTATAATTGCTAACAATGGGTAGTTGCTTTAAAACAAGTGACGTGTCATTTTTATTATTATCATCGTATTTACTTGATGTATTATATTTTTTTATTGTATTGTATATACAGTTGTAAATTTCATTTACCATAAATAAATAAAACTACTATTCCATTTATATAAGGACAAGCCCTTTTTCGTTTGTGATCACTAACTGCCAAAACTACTGATCTAATCTGTAACAAATATTAATTACACAATCTTTATAGTTTAAATAAATTTTATCAATAATAAATTTTACATGTTTTCAATTGAATTCTTATTAACAAAGCGATAAATATGTGTTGCGCAGTGAAGTCGGAAAATCGACCGATAAGTGGCGAGCGTCATTAAAGAGAGGTTACACAGATAAGAAATTGATAATAAAATTTGTTTAATTCGATTAAATTGTTATGAAAAAGCTATAAATATGTGGTGTGACGTATGGACCCCAGTGAAGTTTAAAAATCCTACGATAATAGCGCTATTCTGCAACAGAATTTACAATGGTAAAATTATTGAATCCATCTGTACCAAATTTTTACTACATCATCTTCATAGTTCTAGGAAAGATTACAGTAGTACAGTTTACTATAATAATAATTTAAATTTATAGTGTTTAGAAACGAGGTTTGCCGCACTGTTCTTAGCTTTTATGGTTAGAAATTAATACCCAACCAGATGAAATCGATAAAATCATTTACTACTGCACTAAAAATTTTAACGTTCAGCGATATTGCTTTCTTCAGCCTTTACGGAGGCACCCTAACCATGTGCCTCTAGAATTTTAGCCTCCTGATCCTTATCCCAGTTTCCATGTCTTTGATTTCCTTGTATATTTCCTGGTTTACTCTTACCATTAAAAAAAAAAAAAACGGAGTTGAGCTTTGTGGCTCCACTAAACCATCCAATTCATCTCGCATCCAATCATTACAATCCAAAATCCTTAGAAAAATCCTAAATGCTCCTTACTTCGTCACAAACAAACTCATCCATAAAGATCTTAATATACCTTACGTTTCTGACTTAGCTCAAACCAGATATCTATCCTTTCATAGCAAACCCCACAACCATTCAAATCCATTAGTGTCACAACTTGCTTCTCGTTCCATTCCAGGTAACCCTCCGAGGCGCCTGAAAAGAAGATGGCTTTTATCTATCATATTTAATGTTGTATGCAGGTGTAAATTTCAATGAATAACTGAAGAGAAAATAAAAGAAGAAGATTTTCTGCATTGTGTTCTGTCTATTATTGTATACATATTTTACAATTAGGTTTGATGAATCATTTGCCACTACTATTGGAATTAATTAATTAGGGATCCTACTCAGCTATTTCAATTAATAAGACATGATTTCCATTGACCGATGTACCCCTCCCTGTCCGGATCAAAGAGCAGAGCAGTCCGGATGAGCGAAGTACTAAGGGACCTAATAATTAAGCGAGAAGCGTACTCAAACCAGAGCACGGCGGCAGCTGACGGTACGTCAATAATGAGGAACCCATTTATCAAGCCGACCCCAGCAAGTTGTGCTGCAGGGAGGGGCTCGTTCCTCCCATCACAGCACCGTAGTATGCAAATAACGAACCTTTTCCATATTCTCCTCTCATTTACAAATTAAAAAAATACAAACTGAATAGCAATTTTCAAAACTCTATAGGCTTATTTGAATTTTATATTATGCTCTATCTAACTGAGGCAGATATGAAACAAACTTTCATTGAATTCATTTGCTTTATTTAACAATTTATCTGACTTTTTTAAAGTATGTAATAATTTTCGTTTATTTTTATAAATCGTCATACATATATTGTCAAATGTCTGTCCAACTTATACAATTTTATTGTTACCTGTTTTGTCACTGAAGGTCTTGATTATAAGAACAATATAGTCTCGAAACGTCGACAAAACAAGTTGTTATTTTATTGACGATTCGAAACTGTATTGTTGTCATGACCATCCCCTACATTAAAAAAAAAAAAAAAAAAAAAAAAAAAAAGAGGTTAACATAAAATTATAAAATTTACGCAGATAATTGAAAGAATAATGATAAATATAATAAATAAATAAATAAAGGCTTAACGATCCCGAAGGTATCGAATATGTCGATCCCGACACCACCAATCCCTGACCACACACATCCCTCTAACCCACTCCCCCAAAACCCAAATCTCCTAGGTTCGCCTTGGATCCCGCCACCTACGTCTTTGTCCACCCCTCACTTGTTTACCCGACTGCTTAAAACTGGTCACTTTTTCGGAATGATACAGTAGTGTGAAACATAGATGCAACAGTTTAAAAACCTGTATTTACTTTTAAATTTGTTTGTAGCCATGGGCTCGCAATGTCCCATTGAAGATAGTTAAGGGACCTACACCTTTACAAGAACCATACAAAACGACTGGTTTAAGAATGGTTTGGTAAACCCTTATTTTCAAATTTTTAGGAAGCATTTTTTTGCCTATTATTTTGCTAAGGGCCCAATAACATCTATTACCAGTCTTTATTCTTTCTTTTATTTCTTCGTCTACTTCATTTTATGAAGTAATATATAACATTCATAAGTTAAAATAGTTAACTGTGTAGAATTAAATGAATTCAGCGAATGTTTCATGGGCTTTTAATATATCTGGAGATGTTAACTAGTTTTTATATGTTTGGACTTGTTAAGTATTATTAGGTATTAGCTATACGTATAGCTTGGTAAACTATTATACTGGTTAATGAAGTTTCTTAGTCTTATATAATTATTCTCCATTAAATCTAAATCTAACTCTAAGGCCAAAATCTCTGATAAAGACGCAGAAATGTTGGTTTCAACTGACTGATTAGCTGCTCTTTGCGTTGCAAAATGAAGCTCGTCCAGGTGATAACCAAGTCCGCAACACGCCTTACTTTCATTTTTTTCAGTGCAATCCACGAAACTTTTCAGTGCGCTACCACACAAACTGGACCCTCCAGTCGACGAACTTAAGTTAACAAAGCACGAAAAAGTCCTTGTCAAGCCACTCCTTATTTCGGGACTCAAAGTTCGCTATTTTTCTACCGCTCATTTGGGAACAATCAAATGAAAAATAAAAATAACTTCAAATAAGTAGGTATTTGATTAACATTTCAAATTTAATTTTTTTACACTAGTTTTAACCAATCAATACTACAAATAGACCATTGATTTTATCTCAACGATTTTGGAAAATAAGAATTCTTTCATAAAATAGCAATCCTTGCTTTTACAATAAATATTCCTGTAATCAATGGTGCGGAACCTGTTAGATAGTGAAAACCATTTGAATGGGGAGGCGGGTTTTTTGTCCGACCCAATCGACTGGCAAAATCGGCCATTGGGCTCGTAGTTTTAAACTGTCTCCAACAGGCAAAGTATTTTTTTTTTTTATTGTCTTTTGTTTTTAACTGAATACAACCGTAGTCGGTATTATTTATATGGCAGCAATATATCATTACTAGAATCCTTTTTTTTTAATTTAAATTATTGAAGTGAAATTTTTTAGGTCAGTATGGATGACTTTTATTCAGGAGAAAAACATGTAATGAATGAATAAAGCTTTCTTCCTGAAAAAGAAAAAAATATTTTTTTGAAACCTCATGATGGCCATCATAGATATGGCTGAAACGTGATAAGTACAAACTTTTGATAAATTACAATCCAATTTATTTTTAAAATAATTTTAAATCTGTGAAAAAATCCAAACGAATCCCATTAAATAATTTTTACGCTTCGTCGTAATTCTACTACTCCTTGCCCTACAGTATCCTTTAATTATATTCCATTAATCTGTTTTGAACAGATCCACTATCACTCCATTTGGACAAACGTTAATAATTGGAATCCACATACCAGACTTTGAAGACAAGAAATTTCGTTTCCGACCACTCCAAAATTTACTAGACAAGCGTTCAAAGCTCCCATTTAATTACAAAAGACTTCTTCAATTGACAGTAATTAGAACCATTTGGACATACGCAGTTGGGCTTTGGGGCTCTTAAACCATCCAATTCTTACAATACAAATCCCTTCGTAAAATCCTCAATGCTCCTTGTTATGTCACAAATCAACTTATCCATAAATATCTACATGTTTCATATCTTGCTCATTTAGCCCAAAGCATATAGGTACTAATCCTTTCATACTAAACTTCATTCCCACTCGAATCCAATAGCCTCCAAACTTGCTTCACACTCGATTCATGATAACTTTCTGAGGTGTCTGAGAAGAAGATGGCCTACAGATCTTCTAATCTAAAGTGCTACTAGTCAGTATTTCTTCACAAGTTATTTACATGTCGCTGTAATCATTATCCTTAAATTTACTTGTTGTATACAGTTGTAAATGTGAATAAATAATTAACAAACGACTAACATGGGCTCGTCAAAAATAAAAAATAAAATAAAATGTAATAAATTTGAAAAACTGTGTGGTACTCCGGGCAAGACCGAAGGGGGTTGCATACCTTTCTTTAAGCTCTGAAGTACGATTTGACCTAACAAACATTATTTAATAAAATGCTGAAAATTGTTAAAACAAATGACAATAGATAGGATTATTTAAATTATGTTTAAAAAATAACAACATTTTTGTTTTGGTTTGTTTGAATAATATCTATTAAATTGATTATTTTTTTTTATAGAGCATCACATAATACAAATTTATTAATATTAAGGAAAAGTGAATAAGTAAAATCATGTTAGTTTTAATCCTGCTGATCGCCTGTGCCCGCATGTACTTTATTTTTTTCCGCCTACCTGTATGATTTTAAATTACTTAAATTAAATTAACAATTAATGACTTTTTAAAATATACAAAATTGTGAAAAAACAGCGGTTTAAAAGGTGTCTTTTTTCATTATACTTCAGATTTAATAAATATTATAAAAAATGGAAAGTAAAAATAAACGAACAGAAAACAACTGCAATAATTTTTACAAAAAGAAGGCCCAACATACCAAGACATATCAATCTAAAAAATATTCAAATCTCTTGGACTCAAACTGTTACCTACCTTGGTTTGGAACTAGATAAACGATTGACATTCACACCTCATATAAATAACAAATGCGACAAAGCCAAAAAACTCTTAAGTACTATGGCTCCGTATTTCAGAAGAAAATCCCCACTGTCGATCAAAAACAAAATCATTCTGTATAAATCAGTCATAAGACCATTACTACGCCTCTCGCGTATGGAGCTACACCTGTGATTCAAACTATAAAAAAATTGAAAGGGTGCAAAACCGATGCATGAGAATAATAAATGACTACTCCAGATACACAAAAATAACCGACATGCTACTCGAGACTATTAAACAATTTATTCACACACAGACCAGAAACTTTTTCAACTCTACAAACAATTCAGGAAATCCTATAATTCAAACAATAGGCAATTATAACAAGCAATCCTTAAGAAGATACATACACAAACGTACAAACCACATGCTACATTAACAATATTTTGCTAATAAGACATCCGAAAATTATTGTCTCGGCTTGAAATTAAATTATTGGAACATATAAGTTAATTATCCAAAATGTTGATTAACTTAATGTACAAAAAGTTAATAACTTATGCATTTTAGTTTAGTAAATTTTATTATGTAGGTATTTGTTTTTATCAATCTCTTTTTTTCTTCTTATTTTGTAGGTTTTTTAGTATTTTTCCTACTGTTAAAATAAATGCATTCCAAATTATACCCATTTTAGCTAAGCGCAGCTGTCAATGTAGTGTAAATTGTTTTATTACCAAAACATGTAACAATATTTAATATGTGCAATTGTAAACTGTTTAATCATTTGAATAAAACTTTTATTTATTTTTTTTTTTTAAGGTGACTTTTATATTCAACTAATATAACTCCTAAATGGAAGACCCAAGCGACAAATGTTATAGAACAAAAAATATTTTCCATTTAATTTCTGATTAAAGTCAACTTTCAGCAACTCCAATAGAGCTAGATGGTGTTAATAAAGCCAATAAAGCCAATAAAGTTAAAAATTGAGATTTCAAACGTGACTTTTTTCATTCAAAACAATATAGTTCATAAACGGTAGATACTAGCGGGGAATGTTATAGAACAAAACATATGTTTTATTAAATTTCTGACAAGAAGAATGTCGTTAAATTTTCAATCCGAGGAACACCGAGTTAGGGCGCGTCAAATAAGGTATATGGGTTATTCTCAGATTACAAGAAATTTTTCGTCCATTAAAATTTTTATTCCATTGATCAAATCCTATAGTTTTTCTTTGTGAAATAAGTCACATATCTTTTTTGTTGTCATTACCATACTTTATATTATCATAGTAAATTTTCAAATTAGTTTACTGCCTTTAATTTAATTAAGAATTTCATCTGTTGTATGACAGTTGGCAGAAAAAATAATTGTTATTTCAGTCATCAAGAGGTTAGGTTGGAATAAAACGCCGGAATTATTAGTGCGGTAATGACATGAACTGTGCGATAATGAAAATTTTTGAACTATTGCTGCCTTAGATTCTTAGGCTTTCTCCTAAATTAAAGGTGTTTGTTTAATGGTTCATTTAGTACTTTATTTTTGATTAGCACTGAATTATTAGAAATATTGCCTGAAAAGTTATTTTTTTCTATTTTTCCCCCTAGCCTCTCAATAACAAAACCACCAATGGCTCCTTCTCCAATATACTTTTTAAATCACCTCATATATACTTTTTTAATCACCTCCATTATACTTTAAAAAAATATATATATTCGAGTGATTATCACTAGTTAGCTGGTATTGCCATTACCCCAATAATAAAATTTTAAATTTCTCATGAAAGTATGATTTTTGATCTTGACCATTTGTTTTTTTTAACAGCTAAACGACAATAGGAAGTGTTAATATAAAAAAAAGAAGGGATTAAACTACCGTAAAAATTATTATAATTTTTGTACTGAAAATTTCCCGTAATCTGAGAATCACCCATATATGTTCCGTTCGTTGCGTTTGTTCGTTCGTTCGCTGTTTGTTTTTTTTTTTTTTTTTTTTTTTTTTTTTAGTTCACACTTCTCAGCGATCCAGCCCTCTGTGCGTAACCCACGATAAGAAAGCTATTATTTCAAAACAAAATCTGTGTAGAATCGGTAATCTGTCTCTTGGTAGGGAAATCGAAAAAAATGGTGGTTGACACCTCTCTAGAGAACATAGTTCACGTAAAAAAACAATAAAAATGTTATTCTATATTTGTAAATATATAGTCGCGATAAAAGCCTCTTGTTAAAACGACACGGAACAGTATGACATTGGTGACAGAACCATTTGTGAAGGCTTTGTGGAATGATGTGAGAGATGACGGTGTAGACCGAAGAGAGGTCCAGAACAGAAGAGATAAGCTATCAGCCCGGCCTTAGCGCCTTTATCTTATCCCCGCTTCGTCTGTCTCAGCTCGTCTTGTTTCTTCTTCTCTAACCCTACCCTACAATCTTCGGATCATCTTCTACAGAGTGGCAAGATTAGTTCATCTGTCAAACATTAAATAAAAAAAAATAAATAAATCACAAAAATAGTTATCTTAATTAATTCTTTTTAAATTAGTAAGTTATTTTATCAGTTAATAAATTATTTATTTTCAGCTATGGTACACCATGATAGTATAGAAGGATCAATAAAATTAGGACTGGTGAATTAATTGCCAGTTCTAATTGGAATTATTTATTTGGAAACTAGTTGAAGATCATAGGTTGAAGATTTTTTATGAGTTCTAAAACATTAAAGCACTTTGTTACACACACACATATATACATGTGTGTGTGTATATATATATATATATATATATATATATATATATATATATATATATATATATATTAATGTTTTTAAAAATGTAAAACAAGAAATAAAAATATTGGCACTTACCTAAGAAGGCAAACAGACATCTGAAAGATGTCTAGACTAAGAGTGGAATGGGCAATGTAGAGTGGGTCCTTTCGGTTTTCCCTATGACTGATTTTTTTTTTTTTTTAAAGGACCTATTGGAAATATTTATCTTGTCATCTTAACAAAAATATCAAGACTGAAGCGACAAGAAACTGCCCGTCGTTACAGACTACTTCAACATTTACTAGACAAACGTTCAAAGCTCCCAATTATTTACAAAAGACTCATATACATGACTGTGATTAGGCCTATTTGGACGTCCGGAGTTGAACTTTGGGGTTCCACTAAACCATCCGATTCATCTCGTATTCAATCCTTACAATCTAAAATCCTTCAAAAATCCTCAATGCTCCTTACTTTGTCACCAATAAACTTATCCATAAAGATCTTAATGTTCCATATGTTGCTGATTTAGCCCACACCAGATACCTATCCTTTCATAGTAAGCTCTATAACCACTCAAATCCATTAGTTTCTTAACTTGCTTCCCACTCCATTCCGGATAATCCTCCGATGCGTCTGAAACGAAGATTCTTCTAGTGTGGAATTTTTATTGAAGTGCTACTGATGGGTAGTTCTTTTTAAGTTTTAACATGTTATTGTAATCGTTGTCATAACATTTACTTGATGTATATATTTAGTACATTTGTAAATTTCAATAAATGGATATAAAATAAAAAAAATAAATAAAAAAAATATTAATCAAAACCAATCTAGATTTTTGTTTACATGACCAGATAGGTATATATTTCTAAAAGGCCCATTTTAATTTTTTTTCCAATAGGAACGGAAAAGATGAACCAATCATAGGGAAAACCTAAAGGACCCACTCGACCTGACCCTTTGGCGACTACCATTATATTTGATTTCTTGTCTTACATTTTTTTAAACTTTAATATTTATAATCAATGTTACAGAGTGCTGATGTTTTGTATGTTTAGATCTGATGTTGGATGTCTAAAATTCGAAACTGGTTTTCAAATAAAAGAATTCCAATAGAAGTGGCAATTAATCATCAATCCTAATTGCTGTGCTTTAATTTGTTTGCCTGTAGGTAACTGGCTCCTTCTTTATTTAATATCATTTACATATTAACTTTCAAGAAATTGTTTTCATAACCACTAAAGTCTTGGTGAGTACCAGCATTTATTCACTAATTGTCGATGTTTTAATCTTTGTTTGCTTTTAGAACTGAAGATAAACACCTAAAACGTTAAATGGTTTTATAATAAACTAAATATCGTAAAAGTGGCAAAACATTTGTCTATTCCTAACAACAAGAAAATTATGCTGTGTAGAAAAGAATATAAGGTCCATAAAAAACTATATAAACAACATTAACTTGTTAAATCTATTATATATTTGTCAAATACCACTCACTCACTTAACACGAAATCTCAAAAACCACCGAACGGATTGGAATGAAATTCGATATGTAGATTCGTCTAGGGCCGTAGGTGCTCGCTAAGAAAGGAATTTTAAAAAATCGGCCTGGATCGCGGCTAATTTTCGAAAAATGCGATTTCAATTTTTATTGGGTGAAACAAAAGATTAATTATCATATGGTATTTGGATATAAGGTAAGTTAAAAAATAGGTTAGATCTTTAAGCCGCAAACTTTGACCACCGTTTAAGTTCCTTATAGTTATAAACAAACAAAAATACGATCGATGTCGAAACCTTATAATATTGGTACTTTCTGTGAACTCATGGTAGCTGCAGAGGTTACTTACAACTTACAAGTTTGAGTTGTTTCGTAAAGAGAAGCTATTAAAAGACTTATGTTAAAGAAGAGGTTAAAAGACTTATGTTCTCTGGTGATGAGATGTAAGGCCAGTTCGATGTAGGGACCAAAAACAGATAAGAATCAATAGTTCTACCAAGTGTATGATTCTCTTTAGTATCGTATCATGTTCTACCATGGAGAAGAAAGGTACAGTATTAACATCCCTCAGCGTGACCCAAACTCGAATACATCACTTAAGAAAACTGTGTCTGCAGCTGATTTTTACGCCTAAATGTTAGTGGAGCGAGGAGGTGAAGAACCTTATTTACTTTGACTAAACTTTCTTCAAAAAAGTTGAGAAATTAAGACTATATTCACTTAAAGTATGCCATAAGAAAAGCTGATGGTCTGGTATCAGAGCTGGGTAAGATGGTAGTGCTGCCTCGAAGCTTCATTGGAGGGCTATCAAAATAATATAAAATTAACTTTTTCAAATTGTCAAATTTACTTATTGAAATTATTCTAAGAATGGAATTGTTCAGGTTTATTTAAGTAATAATAATTATCAACGTTAAGCTTAACTTTTACTAATTTAAGTTGTCTTCATCCTAATGATATTAAACCTTAGCGGAACGGGGTACTTTCAGCTATAGTTTAATATTTTGATATAAAAAATACCACTTAAACCAAATTAAGTCGGAAACTTATTGGGTTATTAACATTTTTTTGTTTAATTATCTATTACAGATCCTGTTCTTCTGATCTGTATACCCTCCCCCCTCACCATACAGAGAACTTCTGCATTCCAACTCCCCTTCCCCTTCCGCTCACCAATCCTCTGGAACTCTATTCCTGTTGATTTCCGACAAGCGAAATCCCTAAAAACATTCAAATATCTCTATTTTCATATCTTATTCTTACCCAAGATGACGCTTGCTATAGATCTACCCACTCAGTTAAAATATATGTTCTTGTATTTCTTGTATTTACTGTTCTTCCATAATTGAGATTCCACTTAATATAAATTTACTCCCTTCGAATATACTATTTAGGTACCTCTATAGTACATAAAACTCTAATCATTGTGCTAAAAGATTCTATTTTTCTTATTTTATAGAGTGTTCTTTTATTTTCCTTTCTACATTTTAAACTATCTTATATGTATATACATGGTGTCTACCAATTTCAGTTATCAAAATTTCCGACATATTCCCGACTTTTTCAAGATTTTTTCTAGAAATTCCCGACTTTTTCAAAAATATTTCTGGAAATTATCGCCAATCGATATTTTAATGTTGCTGCAATAATAATCCAAACAAATCAATCGGTGCATAATTTGCTATTAACATATAATTTTTTTTTATATTTCCCATTACTCTAGATAAATTTATCGCCGTATGCTCACCCCCCAGGGGAGGTGGGGGGGGGGGGAGGACTTTTAGTATGTTTATTTTCTATCTACTCCTGACGAAGTCCTGAAGTCAAAACTTATCCGCTAAGACCACCATAGGTACTTCAATCAGTCTGCTCTCGAATGAAAGTTATCTAAATTTTCTACAAATGCATAATACTTGACGTGGGGTGCGTATTTTAGGAGATTTAGTAAATTTAGTTTACTTTAAAAGTGTGTAGAGTGTCAATACCGATCAGAGCTTCCTTGACTTATTGAGCAAAAACTAAAAAAAAATCTGAAAATTTTACCATTAACGTCGACTTTTTTCCCGGCTTTCGCAATTTTTTTGTAAATTCCCGTCATATTCCCGCAATTCCTGAAATTCCCGACTAGTAGACACCCTGATATATTATCACTAATTTGTTATTATTTTTACTTTATTTTTTTCATTTCATTATGCCTCTGACCAGATGTAACTGCTTTTATTTTTGTACTTATATAAGTATAGTCTCGACTTTGTCCCAGAATTTATTTTTTCGTTTCTATTCTATTTTATTGAAATTTAAAACAGTACATAAAAATACATCTTATAAATTTGAATATGGCGGTTGTAATAATATGAACATAAAATAAAATAACTCCAATAGAAATGGAAATCAATTCATTAATAATTATATTTCGATCCTTCGTATATCATCTGCGTGCTTCAAGTAAAAATGAATAAATTTTGTTTTTTTTATAAAGTATTTTTATTGTTTATAAAAGAGTAAATTTCTTTACAAAATAGTGTCTTTACTTAATAAGATAGTACTTTAGTAATATTGTAATGTTGCCCAGAGCCTTGGAGCGCACTCTACCTGTGACCAAGGACTCGTGAATAACCCAACCCAGGCTGTCCCCAGTGAAGGACTGAAAGGGGACACCGCCCGTCCGAACGTGTTCGACACGTCCCGGCTCAATTTACAAATTAAATTTGTCTGATAGCTTTATGGTCCTTCCAAATTGTTTCAAAACAGATCAAAACTTAATTTGAATTCGAAAACCACTCACAACTAATCCTTTTCGGAAAATATGAGAAGATTGAATATTTTATAGAATGGAAAAGCTCTATGAATATTAATTTATTTTTTTATATACCTGTGTATTATAGGGAGAGAATTTCCAGGTAGGAGAGGAGTTAGGAAGGAAATAATAATGAATGTTTATAAAACTACCTTTCTCCTCATGTTTTAGTACTCTTCAGAGTAATGTACTCTCACCTTAAAACACAAGACTTTTTTGCTATACGTATCCTAATTATAATGAAATGAAAGAAAACAACATATTTTTTCCTGGTTTAACGATGATCCACTAATCTCTGAACAGATCCGCTACCTAGAACTCCATTTGGACAAACGTCTTACTTGGAATCCAAATACAAGACTAAAACGACAAGAAAATGCCCGTCGTTATCGACTACTTCAACATTTACTAGACAAACGTCCCAACCTTCCAATTAATTACAAAAGACTCATTTACATAAAAATAATTAGACCAATTTGGACATAAGGAGTTGAGCATTGGGGCTTTACTAAACCATCCAATTCACCTCGTATCCAATCCTTACAATCCAAAATCCTAAATTCCTCTCTTTACTTTGTTACAAATAAACTTATCCATAAAGACCTTAATGTTCCATATGTTGCTGAGTTAGCCCACACCAGATACCCATCCTTTCATCACAAGCTCTTAACCACTCAAATCCATTAGTCCCTCAACTTGCTTCCCACTCCATTCCCGATAATCCTCCGATGCGTCTGAAACGAAGACGGCCTAGAGACCTTCTAGTGTAGAATTTTTAATAAAGTGTTACTGATGAGTAGTTCTTTTCAAGTTTTAACGTGTTATTATTATACTTGTCAATACATTTACTTGATGTATATATTTTGTACAGTTGTAAATGTCAATAAATTGATATTAAAAAAAAAAATATTGTGGTGACAAAAACTCTTTAATCATATATTTATGGTTCTTGTATTAGTTGATACAATGCAATATATAAAACTGTATATTATGAAAATAAAATAAAAATAATTAAATTTTAAATTAAATTATAATGGTGATCTCTATATAGTTTTTTTAGAAGAAAAATCCCACCTTTCATTTTCAGCACCATTTTTACATACCTAGCATACTGTCAGCAGTGTTATAGAGAATTATACCCCATCGACCTCAGAACTATTTTTGCCATTTTATCAATAATATAAATTCTTTTTTTTTTTAAATGGACAAATTATCCTATTTTTCATTTATATAAAATCGTCTAATTATATAAGTTAAGAATAAAGAAAAAACTGTTTAGAATGAAACAGAATCCAAACTTTTGAACTGCAGTGAATATATTTCTGACTCAAATTGACTCTCGTTATATTTAAATTAACTTCAAGGCTGCAAAGGACATTATTTAAATGAAATATTTTTTTGCCCGAAGGACCTCAAAACCATCTGATCAGGACGTTTCATTTTACATACAATAGGCTTTGTCGGCGCCTCCAGTCTTCCACAACTGGTTCTAGGTGACTTCAACACCGGCTCAACCTGTTCCACGATCCAATTGCTAAAATGCATCTTAACTTTAAAAGAATTTTGAAACGATGTTGCAACCTTAATTCTTCGGTACGATCATCCTACTTAATACACTGAATAATAATTCATGTTTCAACGAGGTGTTTTTGAAGTAGCCGGCTCGTCCTTGCAATAATTTGGAGTTATAGGCATCTTTTTCATCAAAATCTAGAATAATCTGGATTCAAGACTCCTCCACTATCGTTCTGACGAAATTGAATTAAACATGCACAATCTGATAGCTTTTTTCAAAATACCTTTACATTGAAGTGATAAAGAATTCTACTTTTCAAAATCAATATTGGAACTTCTACAAACTATACTGCAGTTTAACGTTTCCATTATTCCACTGATCTCTGTTGAACAGATTCGCTACGTAGGACTCGAACTGGACAAACATTTAGCTAGGAATCCACATACAACTCTAAAACGACTAGAAACTGTTTTTGTTTTTTTCGATTTTTTTAACTTTTATTTAAGATCAATTACAAATAACTAATTTACATAAAAGTAATCAGACCTACTTGGACCTTTGTAGTTGAGATCTGAGGTCTAATAAACCATCTAAGCCATTGCGTATCCAATCCGAAATCCTAACTACTTCTTACTTTGTAAGAAATAAACTTATC
This sequence comes from Euschistus heros, assembly GCA_003667255.2. Taxonomy (NCBI): domain Eukaryota; kingdom Metazoa; phylum Arthropoda; class Insecta; order Hemiptera; family Pentatomidae; genus Euschistus; species Euschistus heros. Next base: position 2,253,416 of record RCWM02000063.1, read on the forward strand.
GATGAAAACATTAATGTTCCATATGTTACTGATTTTGTCCTTACCGGATCCGTTCATAGTGAACGTCATAACTAGAGCTCGGATTCTTGTGCAATTGCATCTTTTTATTGCAAGCTCGTAATCAGCCAGGGACAAATTATTGATATGAATTAAGATGTTTAGGCCCAAATTTACCTAGTTTAATATTACACAAAATTGCACATTTTGGGGGTTACTGCATAAAATTGCACATTCTGCAGTTTGAATGCATAAAATTGCACATTCTGCTGTTTTAATGCTTAAAATTGCACATTCTGCAGTTTGAATGCACAAAATTCCTGGATTCAAATCGTGAATGCGCACAACACTTTCTTGTTTTTGAAAAAGTAGCAACTTTAAGAAGAATGAATGAATCGATTTTATTTTTATATAGGTAATAATTTTTTTCTTTTTTAAGAGATATAAACTATTCTTAGTACAAAAATATAAAAAATCCAAGCGTGTTAAAATGAATAATTTTATTTTTATATAGGTAATAATTTTTCTTTTTTAAGAGATATAAACTATTCTTAGTACAAAAATATAAAAAATCCAAGCGTGTTAAAATGAATAATTTTATTTTTATATAGGTAATAATTTTTCTTTTTTAAGAGATATAAACTATTCTTAGAACAAAAATATAAAAAATCCACGCTTCTATAGTCTTCTTAGAAATGTTTAGATTGACTTGAGCTAGGGACCTCGGATCCCCACCTTACAAGAAATTTTGACTCTCCCTCATAACTTTTCTCATCGGAAGCAATAATTTTTTTAGTTTCCGACTTCCCTTTAAGGAGTAACGTTGTCTTCATTAAAATACCTAAAATTTCAGCTAGTGTTAGTTCAAAGATAAGAGGATGGATAGAAAAATATCCGGAACTAAAATCCAGTGGCAAAATAATATATTGTGGGACCTGTGGCAACTTGAATTTTTATCCCTATTTAATGATTTAGAGCATAAATATACGGTTATTTTTATTTGTAATTGCAATATACATATTTATATTCCTAAGTAATATGTACACATAGCTTATGTATAACATGTACAATAAAGAGATGCGATTTGTTCTTATTGCGTTTTAGACAAGGACTATTTAACTACTCCCTTACTAAGGACCGGATCAATAAATTTTAAGATAAAAACCACTTTTTGGAAAGAAATGTAACTAGCAAATTGTTTGTTCAACATTTTTTATCATTTGCATTTTATTTTGCATGATTTTAAGTTTTTATTGCACGATTTTGCACGATTTCAAGTTTTTACTGCACATTTCAGAATTTTTCTTGCACGAAAATCCGGGCTTTAGTCATAACCATTCAAATCACTAGTCTCTCAACTTGATTTTCTATAAACCTCCTTCGTGTCTGAAAAGAAGATGGCCTCGTGGCCTTTTCATATAGAACTTTAATTGAAATACTACCAGTGGGTATTTTCTCCGCAAGAAATCGACATGTTATAGATATGATATGATGCTAGATGAATTTCTTTTTTAATAAAGTTATAAATTTCAATTAATAATTGAGAAAAAAATCTGTCTCTAAACCTTGATACTGCTTTTCTGATATTTTTTAAATAGATAATAACAAATACAAATAACCTTTAAGATTTCATTCTTTAATAATGGTGTCGAAATCGGAGAATTAAAATAAATCCAAGCAAAACCCATCAAATAACGTTTACCCAACGTCGTAAACCCACGACTTCCTGTCCTACAGTATCCTTTAATTATATCGCTCTGATCCCTGTTGAACAGTCTATCTAAGACTCCAACTGGACAAACGTTTAACTTAAACAACTGGAATCCACATAGAGACTAAAACGACTGGAAACAGCTGGTTATTTTCGACTTCTTCAACATTTACTAGTCAAACGTTTAAACCTTCCGATATACTACAAAAGACTCATGTACATGACAGTAATCAGACCTATTTGGACAATTAGAGTTGAGCATTTAGGCTCAACAAACCTTCTAATTCTTCCCGTATCCAATCCTTACAATCCAAAACCCTTCGAAAAATTCTTAATGCTCTTTACTTTGTTACAAATAAACTTATCCATGAAGATCTTAATGTTCCATATGCTGCTGACTTGGCCCAAACCAAATACCTATCCTTTCATAGTAAGCTCCATAACCACACTAATCCACAAGCATCTTAAATTGCTTCTCACTCCATTCCCGATATTCCTCCAAAGCGTCTCAAAAGAAGGTGGCCTAGAGGCCTTCTAGTGTAGAACTTTTATTGAAGTACTACTTTTCAAGTTTTGACATGTTATTGCAATCGCTTTGCAATTTAAATCATGTTGAAGATAAAATGAGGGTCCATGATTCTCTAAACAATGCTGTTGGTCCGTCAACATAATGCAAAAATAATGAAGAAGAACGACCGCCATCTTTTGTCGTTTCTATGTAACGGAAACAAATATATTTCCCCCGAAATTGAATGTTATACTTATATTTTTGAGTATTTACTTAAGACATATTTTATATGTCTATATTATGGTGTTCATTTTAATATGAAGATAACATTGTGTCCGATTACTTTTGATCTCTTGTTGATTTAATAAATGTGGTAGCCTAGTTAGTAACTGGACTTTTAGCTTTCGGGCACGAGATTGAGTCCTGTTGAAGGCAGAAAATTTAATTCCTTTTTATTGGTTTGTGGATCTATTTTGAAAAATGTGTATAACTGAATCCCCTCCGATTCCGTAGCCAAATTAAAAAGTGTCTACTGCAGATAATATAAAAACTTTCAAAACAACATTGTTTAATTTTTAAAAAATACGAAATCTTTATTTCACCTAGTAATTGTGTGTTTACAATAATTTTGTTCCAAATAGTAGGGGGGGGGGGAGTATATTTGGGAATCAGATTAGAATTACTTCCTTAGAGCAAAGGATACGCCTCAGCTAGGAGTAGGCTACGGATCTAGTAGTTTTTGAATCATCCTTCTTTCTTTTAGTTGGATAAGATTATTTCCACATCCTTACTGGAGGACGAACATTAAAATAAATTTAAATGGATCAAATTTAAATATGCTAATTTCAGAGGCTTTATCTCGGTGGATGCAATCCATTACAATCCAGAATGGTATCCTTGGTCCCAGGTCCTCCATGCTAAGCCCCGAACTGCAAAACATGTTTTCCACACCCACGGGCCATCAGATATCCTCTCGTTACGGCGATCAATATATCCTCTTACTTACAAAAACATCTATTTAAACTGACCTATATTTAATTTTGTATGAAAAAAAAAAATATAATCGTCTCCATTACTTAGTATAACCCATATGATGAGATGAGTTAACCCTAAGTTTTAAACGATTAAAAGATGTTAGTTTTTATTTTATTTTTTTCTAATATCCTTCCTCGTGGCTTTACCCTCCCTCATAAGTAAATAACAGATTAATTAAACTAATAATTGATGTTTAATTTTTTTATCGATAAAAATATTGTATTGAGGTATGTAATGGTTTTGATTTAAACAAAAATTATTAGTCACTATTAATAACACTTTTTTCGAGTTCTGCCTTCATTAATTCATTAATCATTGTTTTGTTTTAGTACACATTTATATGAAATTTTAAAATTAGGGCGATGTTCTGTTTGTACAGAAGGTCATATCTTAGATTCCCACCTGAGTCGGCATATATTTATTTCATGGGGGTCCTGTGCTCTAGCTTCAATGGGTTGATATCATCTGTAACATAACCCTTTTTGATCTAGTTGGAATACATAAGAAAGATAAGCCTCAAGAAGCAAACAACAATAATGAAGAAAATTAAACATTAAAATAATATTGAAGAGGCTAAGTGATATAATATTAGGAAATAAATTTCAATAAAGCCAATTTCTTCAATAACCAGTTCGTAGAAGAGGTGTATTGAAATTTTACGGTTCATTTGAAAAACGACGGGAGATATAATCAAAGTTTATTCTAAGAAAGTAAAGGCTCTTATTCAAACTTATAAATCCTCGGAAAATTGGTTCTATTGAAAATATTTTCCATTATTTCTCTATTTGAACCTAGTATATTCTAACTCCATCTTAATTTTAGTAGGGTGAGCTCTGGAAATGCTACTAATATGTCACGAAAAAAAAAATGACCGTTTCTTAAACAAATATTTGTATGATTATTTCTTTGATATAAAATACAATTAATACTCAAAGTATATTCCATTCTTATTTACCGTCATTACCCATCTGCTAGCCAATTGCTCAATGCCACCATTGATACCATTCCTTGGGATGGCTGTCAAAGAACTCTTGGACAGCCTTTTCAGCTTCCGCAAAATTATCAAATTTTTTTCTTGTAGAAAATGAGCCATGGATCGAAACAAGTAGTAATCCAAAGGCGCGAGGCCAGGACTATATGGTGGATAAGGCAGGAGTTCAAACCCATAAAGTTCTGTAAACGTTTCTGCTGATTGTTGAGGAGTAAGTTCGTGAGGGACCAGTCTACAGGTCTTTTTCACCTTCCCCATGGAGGGAAGATGGCGACTAACAGTATTTTTCGACACACCACACTGCCTGGCAAGTTCGCGAGTACTTGTGGACGGATTTGACTCAACAGCTTCCTTCAGAACCTCATCAATATCCATTCATGGCCGCCTGGAGCCCTTCTTCCTTTCCAAAGTCGTATCTCCACTTCTAAATTTTTCAAACCAACGCCGCGCTGTGCGCTCTTCCACGACACCCTTCATTTTTAATAATTTCACAAGTTGCTTCAGCGGCTGTGAAATTTTTTTCCAGTAATGTCTTGAAATTACGAGAATTTCGTAGGACCCTGCCATGTTTCTTCTTTGAAATAAATAACTGAACTGTGTGTTAGTATTAGAGAATGCTCTAAAGAGATTATTAAGTATTGGTAAATAATAAATAGCATTAAGATATTTACAGACTTTTGAACTCTGGAATTTGATAAAACGGTCTTCTTTTTTTTTATTCGCCCTACTATTAATTAATTCCTATCACCAACTTTTTGTTTCATGATCTTTTCTTGCTGTTTCCACTAGTTCGACTTTCTCTGAAACTTTAAAATTGATGTCCTTCGTCCTGCTCTGTGCCAGGAAGCTTTCGTCAGAGATAACAGCGACATCGTCGGCGTTGATAGGAAGCTCGCAGACCTGTGAGGAGATTCCATTGCCCTTAGTTGGCTCTTTGGTTGGAGCAATTTCTTCGAAGCTGATCAAGAATAGAGGACTTGGTTGATCGCCCTGCATGACCCCCTATTGGAATTTAAATTCCCAGGATTCTTCCCGGTTGGTCCTCACTATTCCTTTTGGTTCCTGATAAGTGCATCTAATAGCTTCAGCTAGTTCTTTTGGGATATCAGTTCTTCTTAAGGTATATACTTATTTTCCCCCCTGGTAAAGCTAACTATCTTGAGTTTCCCATTCCTGGGTAAGGATCGTATAGTTTCATTGCGGATGTATTTTGTAAGTAAACAATTTTTATTTTTGTGTTATTTTCTAATATTTTAGATGATAGGTGCGAGGTAGAGCAGTAGTCAGTCAGCCTCCTGGGTCCAAGTTCGAGCCTGGCAGAAAATTTATAGTCTGTTGATTTCACTGTGGATCGATTTCGGTTTTGAAAACCCTTCTTAGTCCAGTCAATAAGTGCTGAAATATGGTAACCAGTAACATTTGCATGATTATGAGAACACTATAAGGCTAGAAACGTCGCCAAAATAGTCGTTTTTATTTATTAACTGAACCTCCAGAACCTTACTAAACATATATACATATACAGGGTGTTCAGCATAAGACTGCAATAACTTCGAGAGGCGATTCTAGGCATCATTTGCAACAACAAATTTTATATAAACTATAGCTCGATTCTTATCCGTTTTATAGATATTTTTAATTTTATGTTTTATCAAGAGATTTCTAATTTTTGACAAAACATTGTCTATATTTCCCGAACTATGTAAGCTAGAGCAATTTCAATATCCTCATTAGAAAGAACATTAAATTTCCTTTAAAATAAACTTATTCAATTAAACTTCAAAAGCAGCGTCTAGTATTTAACTTATTGATCCAAATATATGAAATAGCAAGTTTCTAATTACGTCCCAAAACTTTTACTGCATTTTTCTCAAAAATATTACATATGTTACAAACGTGCACTACTCGAAAAAAACTTCTACTCAAAAACATCTTTCGAATAGTGATAATTTCTAAAATTGATACTGAAATCACTTATTAGTTACAAAAAACAGGAAGATGCAACATCGGCATTTTGGGAAATACTGAGAGAATGCTCAGAAATTTTAAATAGTTTTATTATGTTTTATTAATAAAAAGTAATTTAATCACAATTACCTATTTATTTTATTATAATATTTGAATTTTAAGAAACTTTTAAGATAATTTAATTAAAATTTATATACTTAATTTACAATAATTGTTCAAAATGTCCTCCCTCTTCTCTGATACACAGCACAAATCTTCTGACTGCATCTACTGCTAGGCGAACTTCATCATGATTTTGCCGCATTGTATTGCAGCACCCATAAATTATGTTTTATTAATAGAAAATAACACTGAAATATTTGATCTATTGGAGTGTATGTCGCTATAGAGGAGGGAACTAATGCGGCAAAATCATGATGAAGTTCACCTCGATGGCCACTCCGAATATTGAACACCCTGTGTATGTATGTGTATATATATATATATATATATATGTGTGTGTGTGTGTATATATGTATATATAATTTAAACAATGTTAGACTAAAAATGATGTTTGTATTCACCTAAAAAGGCTAAATGGAAGGACTTTGAATATATAAAAGGACCTCAAGCAGATGAGTTTAAAAAGGCAAAAGGGATGTTGGGTAGTTAGCTATATGTTTTGATGCCTAAATTATTAGTCAGATGAACCTGCAGTCCGTTAGTTTTTGCAATGAACTTGCAGTTCCGTTACTAGAAGGTTTTTTTATTCCAACTGGAAACTAATTTTAAAAAGGTGATTGTCAACATATTTGATTTCTTCTCCTAAATTATGAAAATTTAATATATTTTATGTGTGTAGTAAAGTACTAAAGTTTTGAATATTCCCTATGTTTCTAGAACTGATTATAAATGTTTAACATTCAAGACTAGACTACGAATCGGAAATTCCTTTCCGTTCCTTACATTTCGTCATGTTTTGGACTCATGAACCAGACTCTACCATCTTTATATATTTTAGAACAGCAACAACAATTAATTGGGGATTAGCATTGTACAACAATATGCTGATAACAGAACTGTTTTATATAATTCCGAAGCAAAGACATTGCCGACCAGTGGAGTTGAGGCAGTTAGCGCTGCCCAAGTTCGGAGGGGCCCGGTCATTAGATAGACCACAGCTCTCTAACTAACCCAGCACTGCCCAACTTACCGTACCCTTCCCAAATATCAGCTAATGCAGAAACGAATATTTTGCTTATTAATTAATTTATTCGTATTCCCAAATAATACAGGACGTAATGTGAGTCCTTCAAAATTATGTTACCGACAGCTTTAACGGATATGTTTTCAAGGATTATGTAATTTAATTTGTGGAATAACGGTGTCATTAATTTATGAGAATTAGTAATTTCTTTGTTTAAATGTGATAATTATGTTAAAATTATGTCAATTGCTTCTAAAGGAACTAGCCATTGGTAAGACTTATAAAAAAATGAAGGTGCAGGCTCCCTCTTTTATACCAAATTTACAAATTCATTCATTTACTTGATTCAAAGTTATCTTCTTCTGAGTATGGATTTTCTTCACTATTTTAAGTTCCCATAGATTATAGGATTCTTTTCCTATCCCATCCTCTTAATATGCCCGAACCATCTCAATCTCCTTCCCTCCCGTTCCTCCAAGATATTCCTACTTCCATTCTTTCTCTAATAATCTCAATTGTGATTCGCTGAATCCTAGAGACATACGTTAAAGCTTCCGATTATCTAGCAGAGACTCATTTATATGACAGTAATTAGACCTATCTGGGCATACGGAGTTGAGCTTTGGGGCTCCACTAAACGATCTAATTCATCTCGTTTCCAATTCTTACAATCCAAAATCCTTCGAAAAATCCTGAATGCTCCTTATTTTGTCACCAATAGACTTATACATAAAGACTTTAATGTTGCATATGTTGCTGAGTTAGCCCAAACCAGATACCGGTCCTTTCCTCATAAGCTCCATAACCACTCAAATCCATAAGTTTCTCAACTTGCTTCCTCCTCCATTCCCGATAATCCTCCGAGGCGTCTGAAAAGAAGATGGCCTAGAGACCTTTTAGTGTAGATTTTAGTGAGTAGTACTTCACAAGTTATTTACATGCCGTTGTATTCACTATCAACACATTTACTTAATGTATATTATTATACAGTTGTAAATATCAATAAATGAAAAAAATATATATATTTATATTTTTTTTTTATTAATTACTTTAAAGTTTAAATGTTTATGGCAATTGAGTTTGTTACATTTTACAATTTAAAAAATAAAATTAAATAAATACATAATAATAAAAAACAATAAATACCTACAGAAGAACATTTTTACATGTTATATAATTAACATCAACAAAAGAGCATTTCTACATAGTATAATAATTAATACGAACAAAAGAATTTTCTTTTCTTACGAGATATAATGATGTATACAACAAACAAAAAAACAAAAAAATATATATTTATAAGCCATAATAATTGATATTCATTATAATGAGAATAATATCTAAGACCGCTAAAGTTGTAGCAGTAATTGAAATAGAATCCAAACCTTCAATAATTTATTTAAATGAAAGTAATCAATTAATTTTCGCAAGCATTTAAAATATTTAATGTAAAGAGAAAAACTTCGTTTGTCTTTTCCACGCCATTGCAGTCCAAAATATTTTCTTATGATGATGACGGTGTTGAGCTTTAGGGCTCCACTGATCCATCTAATTCTTCTCATATCCAATCCTCACAATCCAAAGTTCTAGGTAAAATCCTCAATGCTGCTTATTTTGTCACAACTAAAGTTATTCATAATTATCTATTATTGGCTCACATCATATTCATGTCCTTCCCCAGATACTTAAAGCCATTCAAACCAGATAACCTGGTGATAACATAAGATAAAATACATACAATAAAGTCAATGGCTTGTTAAGCTAATATGTATGTATTTTTTAATCTTAATATATTATATATTTGAATGGGATAAGTCAGTAAAAATGACCGTTTTCTTTGTTTTTGAATTTTGCATCATAATTACTCTCTTATTTACATTCGGGAGCTAAGAATTGTGAAAAGAAGTTCATGTTTGATCCCTTCTAAATCGTTTGGTAAACAGCATGCCCTCTATCCGGGCTCAGTACTTCTTTTCCTTTACTTTGTTCACAATGACAGTAAAGTACGAAATTCTCGTAATTTTCCTTCATTATTGGCAGCTGAAGGAACTCGTTTAGTGGTTGAATTTGAGGATGAAGACTCTTTGAATCAAAGGAAGGTGAGAAGGTGGATCCAAAAAGTTAAGGAAGGTGATTTGATCCTTGAAAGGAGATCAGGATCAGGGCGTGTTTCAGTTGTCAACTAGGACGCTCTGCGCTTCAGAGCTCTATTCAGAAAAATTGCAGAGAATGTTTTTGGTTCAGCGGTATCCACGTTTAGTCAACAGAAAGCAAATCATATTCCCACAAGATAATGACCCCACACTTCTCGCCTTACAAAAGAAAAACTAGATAATTTGGATGGAATCGAGCTTCTCCAACGGCTTCGAATATGCAGGGAACTTATCATGGAAAGACAAAAACATGGTGTGAACCAATTCAGTAGGATATGATGGGACATTGAGATGGTTATGAATAAGTTTATTTGTGAAAATATAAGCAGCATTGAGGATTTTACATAGAATTTTGAATTATGAGGATTGGGTACGAGAAGAATTAGATGGCACAGTGAAGCAATTTTTTAATAATATTTTTTTTCTGTTATTGTTAGTTTTAATAAGAGATAAAGCAGACCTTTTCTGCCGAGTTGCAATCTGAACATTCAACTCACGCCACACTTTATCGAAATCCACCTGCACAGTATTAGTTAGATATAATCCTTCCATCTGCTTCTTGGTTTACCTCTAATACATTTACCATCCGGTTCAACGACGATTAATATTTTCGAGATGAGGTCTTTATAGAATTCAACAATTTCTGAATACCATTATATACTTTTTCCTGTAATTTCGTATAGTGTTGTATTTGGATACTATCGGGCTTTTGGCTTTGGTTTTATTTTATGAATGAAAATATGAATTTCAGTTTTTTGAATATGTATTTTATTTTCCAGATACTTTTCTAAACAGCCAACATCAGTCCCTGATATACCTATCGCCGGCATTACTTATGTTTGAACTACTTAGCATATTTTGTATACCTAATAAAAGAACTTAAAATTTTGTTTCACGGTTCTTGATCTAGTTTGATTCGAAAATTCCCTATTCTCTATGGCTTCTCCTCATCTTTTTTCATACTTTTTTTGAAAAATCTACATTTTTTCCCCTCCCATCCCCCGACCACCCATTCAGAACGGGTTCCTGTTTTTTTGGCATTGATAACTCGCCTCAGAGTTACTTAAGGGTATCACGTATCAAGAGCTTGTACCATATTTCAGGCTCTTTACTGAATTTTGAAATAAGAAAGGATTACCTTGACAATTTTTTTCGAATTAATTCTTTATTTAAATAAAACTTAATAATAAAGATTAATATTATTAGATTGTTTTAGACTAATAATGGCTATAGAAAAATATATATATATTTTTAAAACACATAGTTCAAACAGATATATGTTTATCATTAGAAAATATTTTGGACTGCAATGGCGTGGAAAAGACAAACGACGTTTTTCTGTTTATTTTAAATATTTTAAATGCTTGCGAAAATTAATTGGTTTCTTTCATTTAAATAAATTATTGAAGGTTTGGATTATATTGCAATTGCTGCTACAACTTTAGCGGTCTTAGATATTATTCTCATTATAATGAATATCAATTATTATGGCTTATAAATATATATTTTTTTGTTTGTTATATATCTTGTAAGAAAAGAAAATTCTTTTGTCCGCATTAATTATATAACATGTAAAAATGTTCTTATGTTTGTATTTATTGTTTTTTAATATTATGTATTTATTTAATTTAATTTTTTAAATTGTAAAATGTAACAAACTCTGTAAAAAACTGTACAAAAATAATATACATTAAGTAAATGTGTTGATAGTGAATACAACGGCATGTAAATAACTTGTGAAGAACTACTCAATAGTAGCACTTCAATAAAATCTACACTAAAAGGTCTCTAGGCCATCTTCTTTTCAGACGCCTCGGAGGATTATCGGGAATGGAGGAGGAAACAAGTTGAGAAACTAATAGATTTGAGTGGTTATGGAGCTTATGAGGAAAGGATAGGTATCTGGTTTGGGCTAACTCAGCAACATATGGAACATTAAAGTCTTTATGTATAAGTTTATTGGTGACAAAATAAGGAGCATTGAGGATTTTTCGAAGGAATTGGAAAGTAAGAATTGGAAACGAGATTAATTAGATAGTTTAGTGGAGCCCCAAAGCTCAACTCCGTACGTCCAAATAGGTCTTATCACAGTCATGTAAATGAGTCTTTTAATATATTGGAAGCTTTGAACGTTTGTCTAGTAAAAATAAAAATAAAATGTCAAATAATATTTTATGATGATTATAAAATATTTTTTTGTGTTCAATATTTGAAATTTACTACACCTACGACTGTGTATATTATTCCTTTAAATTCTAAAATAATGTTCCACTGGTCCCTATCAAATAGATCCACTACCCCAGACATCTTTAGTCTTGCGAGCTGAACACACTTTTGTTTTCTTCGCCTCCCTAATCCATTAACCCCGCCAAAAGAATGTCACTCCCGCTCAGAGAACTTTTGGCGCCAATCCAGGGGTCCCAGTACTTCCTCGAACGAATCTTATTACAGGGGAAATATTCGAGGAACTGTTCACCTGGATAATTGCCAATACATCGGATGAGTTAAGCCCCGCCGGCCCAAGCAGATCTGGAATTCTCAGCTGAAAATGAGAGGGGAAAAAAGAATAATACAATAATTGGAAATTCTTTCTGGAAAAAGAGTTCAACTGGAAAAGTGGAAAATGGCCGGTGAGAGGGAACAAGGGGAACTTGTATCGCTCCGAGTTTATTTTCTAAACTGCAGTTTCGTTTTGCTTTGTTACTTCGCGATCTCACCTGATGAAAACTGCTCAAGTTTCGGGGGTCTAACTTCTTTAACTTTCTTTTGTCTAGAGAAATTCAACTTTATGCTGTAGCGTCTAATCTAAACAATTAATTTAGTAATATAAGTGAATCGCTTGATTAAAAATTATATTGCATGTGTAATCGTTCGGGGATTACAGACAAACATTTGTAATTATCGTTACTCAATTTTTTATTAAAAAAAAAAAAATTTTTTTAACTAATTGTAAGTTTAATAATAATGATTATGATTCTATAATATAATCTTAATGATAATGACATTATTTCGCATATATTTTTCAAGTTTAAGGCGATGATTAATAACGTTAACAGACCCGTGTGAGGTGAGTATATGGGTGTTCGGAAGATCGTTGGCCAAAAAAGTATCTCGGGTCGGGAGGTTCATTTTGAAAAAGAACGGGAGATCGTTAAATCTTGTTAAAGGTAAAAATAAAAAATTATAAACTTTAAGTTTAGGTTCAATAAAAAAAAAAGTAAGCCCAACAGCCAAATCCAAATTGTTTTAAAAACCTCTCTAGTTAATACTGTTTAATAAAATACCATTTGCAGGCACGCAGCACATCAATTTTTTTTTTTTTTTTTTTTATAAAGTAACAAAAGGGTGCCACCAGCGCACCCTGACAATAATAATGAATCGAATCATATTTTTTATGCAAAACGTAACAAATAGTTATGTTTCTTTATAGCATAGGTTAAACTGCATATTTACCCTTTCTTTTTCGGAGTGTGGATATTATCAGAGTACACTTTATCTACATTTTTGTAAACCAAAATCAGGGAACAAAATTTAAAAAATTTTAAATTATTCATAAATTTAATTTGTAGAGTATCACAGGTATTGCTATAATTTAAAATTTGTTTAATTTCGTTCTCTGATTTTTGTTTACAAAAATGTAGATAAAGTTTACTCTGATAATATCCACACTCCGAGAAAGAAAGGGGAAATATGCAGTTTAACCTATGCTATAAAGAAACACAACTATTTGTTACGTTTTGCATAAAAAATATGATTCGATTCATTATTATTGTCAGGGTGCCCTGGTTGCACCCTTTGGTTACTTTATAAAAAAAAAAAAATTGATGTGCTGCGTGCCTGCAAATGGTATTTTATTAAACAGTATTAACTAGAGAGGTTTTTAAAACAATTTGGATTTGGCTGTTGCGCTTACTTTTTTTTTTATTGAACCTAAACTTCAAGTTCATAATTTTTATTTTTGCCTTTAACAAGATTTAACGATTTCCCGTTTTTTTTCAAAATGAACTTGCCTACCTGAGATACCGTTTTGGCCAACGATCTTCCGAACACCCTGTATATAAAACTGTGAATGCGTAAAAGAATTATTAAAATATATTTTAAAGCAACCAACAACAACAAAACAACCATCATAGTACTTAAGGTAATAAGCATATTGAACACTATGAGCATTATGGATAGGTTTATTTGTGACGAAGATTTCTTGTTTTTTTTTAAACACTTTCAGACTTTTTGGCAGAAGTTCTTATCATAAATTACTTTGCTTTTTTATTTTACAACTTATATTAAAAAATATTAATATAATTTTTTGACAATTACCACTCCTCTGTTACACACTGGAGAAACTGGTTTCATGAAATAAGGAAACTGAAGCTGCTTGCAACTAAGGCGCGGTGCACACTGGAGAAACTGGTTTCATGAAACATGAAACTGAAATAGCTTGCAACAGTTTCATTGATTTCAGGAAACCAGGTTTCAAGAAATTCCATAAATCGGTTTCCTGTTGTTTCAGTTTCACTTTCCATCAGTCCAAGTGTATTTCCACTCCATGCTAATAAATAAAATTATATTTATTGTAATCGAATATTATATTTAATAATTTATTTTTCATTCTGTGAAGGATTTTATTTTTTAATTTTAAACCAGCTCAGTTCTTTAAAAACTAATACATTACAACCTTTCCTGTTTTTAGAGTACAAGGGTCTATTTCTATTTTTGTTTTGTTTCTACATTTCTTATTATTAAGTTGGACAATTTATATTTTTTAATTATCTATTAGGCTTAGAGTGACTGTAGCGCTCTCACTTAGCCTACATTGGTATTATCTACACCAGTAACGCAGCTGAGAGAGAAGCGCTGGGGTCTCTCAGGACCTGGCTTGTCCCTCCATAAGTGGAGGGACAAGTCTCGTGGGGGGATCCCTTGGATTTGTATATATTGTAAATAAAGTACAAATGTATTTTTAAGATTTAATTTATTTTTTTTTTTTTTTTATTTTAATTTTTTTTTTTTAATTTTTATTTATTTTATTGTATTATATATAATATGGAAATTATTTACTTATTTTATTTTATTATATTTTATTTTGTATCTTTTCTTTGTATTTATTTCTTGTAAATATTGTGTGAATGGATCATAAGCCATCCATATTACTTATTGCCCACATCGAGGCAGATGGTAATACTTTAAATAAATGTTTTCAATCTGAATCCTAAATTATCTATTACATTTTCATATATCGTGAAACTGATGGAAAACCGTTGCTTTTTCATATTACTTCATATTCCAATGAAACAGTTTTCTTGAAACCCATTGCATGAAACCAGTTTCTCCAGTGTGCACCGCGCCTAAAACTCTGTAACAAAATGCCACATTTTAGTAAGGTCATTTTGTTTGGCTAAATAATATGTGTGCATGTTTCGGGATATCATATTAATATAAAAGCTATCTCTTTTAAAATCGTTTATCATTGTTTTTAATGTCAAAGCTTTTGATTTCCTTTCACTATTTTAATTTTGAATCTTATTGACCAATAAAAGAATTCACTTAGAACAAGGATGACTGGGCAAAGCAAAACGGCCCTAAATCAGAAGAGGGTAGGTAGGTACTAACAAGAGGTGGAGGTGGGAGGTGGTTGGGTTGGAGCGTTGGAGGGACCCAGGTTTGTTGGGAACAAGGCACCAACTTAGATTGCTTCCGATTGTTTACGGCCCTCTTTATTAAAACCGTTTGTTCTTTGTTGGAAGCCACCTCCTTTTCTTCTCTTAATGAAAAACCTATAGGTACCTATATTGGCAGGCTAGAGCTAAGTTTCCCCCTTTCCCAGCTTCGCAGTTAATGCCGAGGGATATTTCTCTTGATGTATTCCTATTGGTATGGTTAATCTAGGATCAGTGGAAGAACTACCATAGTACCGAAGAAATAAATAGAAATGTTACGAGCCCGAAACATCACCAACATCTAACAACACAATTTCCACCATCACACCCAATCAAAACCCAAACCCAATGAGCAGTATACTCCCATCTTCCCATCTACATCACGGTCTAATCAAGCATTTACCTGATTCAACGTTAACTAATTCAGATTCAACTGTCAACCAAATTAAACCAAAAAACAAACGGTTCGCAAAAAAAAAAAAAAAATCCATTTGAGATACGTATGATGTTATAGAAGGATCAATAAAATTAGGATTGATGAATTAATTGCAACTTCTATTAGGATTATTTTGTTAGAATACTAGTTTCGAATGCTAAACATCCATCTTCAATTTTAAAACATACAAAATGTTCAACACTTCAGCACTATGTTAGATGGTTATATATACTAAAGTTTAAAAAATGTAAAATAAGAAATCAAATATTGGTACTCACCTGAGGAGATCTAACATATCTGAAATATATTCATCGTGGCAAGAGGAAGGGGGCAGGTAGGTTAAATTTTGGGGGTTTAATAAAGGATTTCCCTTATGAATCTTTGGATTTTTCCGTTCCTAATGGAAACAAATTTAAAATAGGGCTATTGGAAATGTTTATCTGGTTCGATTTTTTTTATTTTAATTTTCTGCGTAGTACATAATTCTGTAAAAGTTTCTCCAAGAAGCATAATTATCTCGTATGAAGTAGGATGTTTATTGTTCAGTCAATAATTAGCTAATATTTGATATTATAGTTATCTGTTTTACTAATTGTTTTATAGCATGCCTCAGTTTTCTTCATGACGAAGTGTTGTTGAGAATTGAGAAGTTTAGATTTTCATGACTATTTTCCTATTTATAATTCTTTTTGAATGTGAAATATCTCTGCTAACATGAAAAAAAACAAAAAAAAAACACAGGTGTCTGAAAAGAAGATGGCCTGGAGAATCTTGTAATGTAAAACATTTATTAAAGATGTCATTGTAATCATATTTCCGCAGTTTTACTTATGTATATTATATACAATTGTAAATATCAATAGTGTAAATTATTAATAAAAAAAGGAATCGCTGATATGTCATATTGTCCTATAAAAATCTAATATTTCTATAATTTCAGGATCTGATTTCTTGCTATTATGAATGAACATTTATAAATGATCATGCCATTTATTTTTAGAGTTGTATAACAAAAAATCTAAATACAGAAAGAGGTGCTAAAAGGCAGAAAAGATGACACAGTTGACTGAGCTGAGGGCCACGTGCGACACACTAACATGTGGTGTTACATCGCCTAGCAGAACGAATAGCAGCACATGCTTCACGCCAGGCTGGTCATCTCGCTCAATTAATTCGTTTGTATTAACTACGTTCGCGTGTTGAGTGTTTATAAAAAATATATTGGAATTGGAAGCAGAAAAGGGATTTTGTCAATTAGTACAAGTAATCCAGGTAGTGTGACAAAAAAAAATGTACTGTAATTAAATTACAACTTAGCCATCTCGATTAGTTTCCTAAATATCGTTAGTCTAATCTCAATAAACATATTTTAGAGTGCATGAAATATGCGATAATTTTTGACTTAATAGCTTCGTTAGGAGAAGTTAGAAGATAAACATACTAAAAGTCCCCGCCCCTAGGGGTTGAGCTAACGGTAGGGGAGGGGATAAGTTAAATTTTTTTGGTTTCTGGATCATATCTCGAAAACGGTGGACCCTAGAAAAATATGTTACAAATAAAAATTAAAGCTAATTAAATTTACCGTTTTTGAGATAAACGTTATTGAAAATCGATTATTTTCGCAAAAACATAATTTTCATCTCACTTTTTTTTCTAAACATTTGCTTCTAATGCCTTCCACGATAGTTAACCAGAAAAAATGTTCTAATTCGTGGAGCATTAACTGTACTTTAATTTCATATGTACGTTTTTAGCACTTGAAGCAAATGTTTAACAAAAAACGAGGTACACTTTATTATTGTTTCGAATATTATCGATTTTTAACGACGTATATATCGATAACCGTTGAAATTTCGACAAGTATGTATAAAAACCATTTTATAGGAAATTTAATTAACTTTAATTTTTCTTTTAGACATATATTTCTATTTGTCTACATTTTTCGAGATATATTATCGCATATCTCATGCACTCTACAACCCTCATTTCAGCACTCTTTGATTGGGGTGATTAGTCGGCAATGACGATCATTGCATCAGTTGGAATTCGGGTGACATTGGTAATGTTCGAGGTGCTTTGTTTATAGTTTTATAGCCATTTATACATGAAGTTAGATTTTGTTTTTCTTATATTTTTTTCTTAAGAAAGGAAAAGTGAGCAATTTAATTTACTTACTTTAGACAGGTTTTTAGTATCTTAACCTATCTTTTTTTTAATGTAAAATAGCTGAAAGTACCCCGCTCAGGTGATTCTGTATCACAATTGATGTATCAATTGTATCTTAACCTATCTTTTTTTTAATGTAAAATAGCTGAAAGTACCCCGCTCCGCTACGGTTTAATATCATTAGGATGAAGAGAACTTACATTAGTAAAAGTTAAGCTTAACGTTGATAATTATTATTACTTAAATAAACCTGAACAATTCCATTCTTAGAATAATTTCAATAAGTAAATTTGACAATTAAAAGTTAATTTTATATTATTTTGATAGCCCTCCAGTGAAGCTTCGAGGCAGCACTACCATCTTACCCAGCTCTGATACCAGACCATCAGCTTTTCTTATGGCATACTTTAAGTGAATATAGTCTTAACTTCTCAACTTTTTTGAAGAAAGTTTAGTCTTTCTGTTTCTATTTTTGCGTACTTTTAAGCATTGTAGTGGAGAAAAAATAGAAACAATGTATATTGTAAGATAAACAACTTTATTTCCAGCAAGCTTCAATCACTGAATATAAAATAATGTATTATGATTAATAGAACCTTCTTGTGAAGTGGTTTCTTCCCGTCTAGTCCTCTTGGCGTATAACGTGGTAAAAGTCCGCTTCACTAATAATAGTTTTTATCACATGCGCTGTAACCTAAAACTATCTAAAAAATCCATGCTTTTATTTCCCAGGTGATCCAAAGAGGTAAGAATCACCTGCTAAATATCAAAGTAACAACGCTACAATTCCTCCCCCCTTACAGAAGACAAGACTCCTGACTTGTCATCCCGGGGTATACCTGTCTGGCGGCCTTCTCACCCGCTCAGGATAGCGACGAGCATCAGCGTGCGCTTCGGGTTCTTCCGGCGTCCCATCTTCTCTAACCTCGAGTGCACCTTCCTCTTCTGCGTCCTCGTAGTCTTCTGAATCTTCCGCTCCAACGTCCTCGTCTTCTTCCTCATCCTCCTGCGGAAGCTGAAATTCCGGGTGGAATTGGATCGGGAACACCGCATAAACTGAGTCCCCCTGGCTCGAAGACGTAGTTGTTCGCTCTATCGTCTCTGCCCCTATCAGTCTGCGAGTCTTCATCAGGTGTGTCTATCCTCTCTAAAGTCCCCGAGATCTCCAGGTCTACTGCTGACACTTTCTTCAGCCGGTCAATATGAAAGGTGTCCGTGAGACCTGGCCGAATCTCCACTACATAATTAACAGGGCCTTGCTAGATAATATCTTGTAAGGACCATTCCACGGTTTCCAAAATTTCCTATTACCTACGGGGGGTACTTCGTTTCGCAGAAACACGCTGTCTCCTGCTGCTAGCTCCCGACGCTTTCTGTATTTATTTTTCTTTGTCCTGTTACGCGATTCGGCTGCCCAGGAATTTTCGAATGCCATACCGTGTACTTCCTTCAGCTTACATAATAAGCTCTCCAGATAGGTACCCCCCGTGTTCGATTCCTCGTGACGTGGATTGGAGATAAAATCAAATGGGATCTCTACGTTTCGTCCGAACGTCATGAAATTTGGAGAGAATCCCGTTGCTGTGTGCTCTGCCGATCTGTAAGCTGCCAAAGCAAAAGGTAAACATCTCATCCCAATTAGAGCCAGATCTATTGACGTATTGAGTCATATTCGTAATTAATGTTTTGTGCAGTCTCTCAATCCTCCCGTTGGCTTGTGGTCTGTATGCGGTGGTTTGTATTTTGTGGATACCCAAACGTTTGCAGACATGTAAAAACATAGAAGATACAAAATTCGTTCCTCTATCCGTCAGGAGTATTTCTGGGGCACCATGACGAGTTATGTAGCGCTCTGTTAAAATCTTGGCTATAGTCTGGCTCGAAATTTCGCTTATAGCCTCAGCTTCCGCGTACCGAGTAAAATGGTCCACAAAACTAAGAATATATCTTTTTCCACTACGAGTTGAGGGCAAGGGACCGACCACATCCATGGCTACAATCTCACCAGGTCTTGAGGATAAATATGGCTCCTCAATTGGTGCTTTTGCTGGGTTTTTCAATGTCGCACACTTCAGACAATTTCGCACATGTTTCGTGACATCTTCTCGTAACGTTTTCCAGTAAAATTGCTCCTCTGCCCTACAAATACTACGGTTTATTCCGCAGGGACCAGCAAATGGATGGTCGTGTAGTCTCCTCAGCACCCGTGCTACAAGTTCTTTAGGCACAACCAAACGCCACTTTTTACCATCCACTTTATACATCAATCCATCCGCATCTTCCTTATCTCATCAGGGTTAGTAATTTTCAACTTCGTGAGATTATCGTCTTCGTCTTGTACCCTCCTTACAATTTCCCTTGTGAGATCTACGCATCCTCGGTTCTGATCAACACATCGTACGGCACGACTGAGGGCATCAGCGTTCAAGTTTGACTTACCCGGTTTGTACTCGATGGTATAGGAAAACTCAGCCAGTTTTCATCTGCCAAACGCGCGAGTCTTGAAGACGGGTCCCTTACATCAAGTGACCATTTTAATGGCGCATGATCAGTTATTACTCTGAAGGGCCTACCGTATAGGTAACATCGAAAGTACCCTGTTGCCCAAACGACGGCTAGAAGCTCCCTTTCTACAGTCGAGTACCGAGTTTCAGCCTCCGTGAGTTGTCTGGAGGCGAAGGCTACAGGATGCTCTTGGCCATTAAGTACTTGGGAGAGTACGGCCCCCAAAGCAACACCCGAAGCATCCGTCGTAAGAATAAATGGCTCATGGAAGTTAGGATATACTAACACTGGCTCATTCTCTAGTGCCATCTTAAGCTTCTGAAATGCTTCTCGTCGAGCAGGGGTCCATTCAAAATGCACTTCACTCTTTGTAAGTTCTGTTAGGGGTTTTGCGACACCTGCGAAATTTCTGATAAATCTACGATAGTAACCGGCTAACCCCAAAAACGCACGGATTTCTTTCACGTTCTTTGGCATGGGATAATCTCTTATCGCTAAAATCTTTTGAGGATCTGGTTTTACTCCAGAACGCGTAACAAGGTGTCCCAGATAAATTACTTCTTCCCTCAGGAAAGTGCATTTCGCAAGATTTATTTTCATCCCTGCTTCTACTAATCTCCGAAGTACCTCCTCCAGTCGAGCTAAATGTTGTTCGAGGCTTTCCCCAAATATTACCACATCATCCAAGTATACGAAGCAAAGGATGCCGATAATTCCCGCCAGTACCCTGTCCATAAACCTTTGGAACGTTGCTGGGGCTCCGCATAACCCGAACGCCATTCTGACATACTCATAGTGTCCATCAGGTGTAGTGAAAGCCGTTTTTTCGCGATCATCTTCCTTTATAGGTATCTGATGGTATCCGCTCTCCAGGTCTAGAGTCGTGAACCACTTAGACTGTCCAAGCCTGTCCAATGTCTCAGTTATATTTGGCAAGGGGTAACTGTCGGCTCTCGTGATAGAGTTGAGGGCTCTGAAATCGGTACAGAACCTGTACTTGGGAGGGTCACCTGAAGACGATTTCTTCTTGACCAGTACCACCGGAGCTGCCCATGGAGAAGATGACGGGAATATCACTCCTTTCTTCAGCATCTCGTCGATCTGTTTTTTACTTCCCCTCGTAGATGGTATGGTATCCGATAAGGGCGTTTTGCAATTGGATTTGCGGTTCCTGTGGGGATGTATGCATGTTCGACTTCCCCCGCACAATGAAGCCCCCCGTCCTCTGTGTCCCTCATCAGCCTATCGTACTTCCATAACAGGTCCGCGACCTTGCTCTTTACGTCCACGGGTAAATGACTGAGCTTAGCCTCGATATTTCCGATTAGTTTTTCTTTACTTACGTCTTTGTTCACAAAGCTCTGGGAATTCGTATGATCCGATTCATAATGCACAGGGTAGGCCTGACCGACTACCGTTCGTTTGCTAAGAAGGCAGTAGAGCTACTCATATAACTGCTTTAACCCATACGTTTCTATTACGGTTCGTAGTTACCGTCCTGGCTATCCTAACCCCATCGCTACGGACCTCGACTGGCTCAACGAGAAGTTCTTCTCTTCCAACTACATTTATCCGACAGGGTATCAGCGATTCGCTCCAAGCTGGAATGGAGACTCCCTTACAGACCTTCACCTCCCCGACATTCCGAGCACAGGCCCTCAATTCTGTGCTCCTTCCCGCGGAAACCCCGAATACAGTCCCACATGAGTCTCCTCCCGAAGTGAAAGTCACCCGATCTCCTGCTCGAAAGGGAATTCCACCTATTGAGGTTTCAGTCAGGCACACATAGTCACCAATCCCTTCAGCTAGGTTATCATTATCTCCCACCACAAGACCCACCGTCACTTGGCCAGTTCTTGTGTCCACGAGTGCTCTCATTTTCTTCAATACATCCATGCCTAAGATGCCATCTATATCAGTCAAATTCACATCAGCAACCCAGACACAATGAACCACCTGAACTTTATCAATGACCAATGAAAGATTCTGAACGCCCTTAATGCTATGCCTTTCCCCAGTTACACCAGTAATCGTTGCGGGTGAACTTCTGTCCAACTCAACACCATTAATTGGTTCTTTTAATAGCGTCACGTCCGCCCCTGTATCTACTAGCATTGTTTTCCTGATGCCGTTAAACATAACCTCTAAATATACCCTCTTATTTTCTCTAGCTCTTCCCATGGCTATTCCTACCATCCCCCCTTTTTCTCGGGCACTCAGATCGGGGGTTAGTTGAGGCCCTGAGCTTTTGGGTCTGACTTGAGTCGGGTACGATCGATTTCCTCCTCACGTTCACCTTGGGGCCGGTGCCATAGGCATTTGCTCTGCACATGTCCGCGACGACCACACCTGTAACACCTACGGAGGGGCACTCCGCGAGAATATGTCCTACACCACCACACGAGCGACACGTGACTGATCTTGATTTCGAGCCATGAATGGGCTTTCTTGATTTAAAACCTTCCCTGTGTCTATAGTTCCCTCGGCATCTACAGCAAAATCACTACTCGCATTTTCGTTTAATGTCTCCCTCTCCACATTCATTTTTCCATAAGAGGGCCGGGTAGCCACTGCATCTACATTTCCGAATTTCACCGAAGGTTTCAATTGCTCCACTCTATCAACAATAGCGAGAACTTTGTCAATGGAGCTCTCCTCAAGCGCAGCTACAATACCTCTCACGTTCGGCTCCAGACTGTTAATGAAGACCCCGAGGGTGACACGCTCCATCGCTGCGTCCGCACCCTTTTGCTGCTCTCTGGTCGGGCACCGGATAGTGGCTGCACGTCCTATTGTTATGCATTTATCAGCGAACGAGCGATATGATTCCCCGGGACCTTTATTTAATGCTAAAAGCTCTTGAAGTTGGCAAACAATGTTAGCCTCTTTGGAAAAGCGGGACAGAAATGCCGATTTAGTATTTTCCCAGTTTAATGATGAGAAAAAGTTTGGATTGTTATTAGCAAACCTTTCAGCCTCACCCCTTAGCCTTAACCTCAGTAAGTTAATTTTAAACCGATCGTCCCAGCCAGCCTGACTCGCGACCAATTCCAGGCGTTCTATATAATTGTTTGCGGACATCTCGTCAGTCGCGTCTCCTCTCCACTCGCCTATTTCCCGACAAAAGTCTACAAAATATCGAGACATGGCGGTGTTATCAGCGTATATGCTGGGCCTATTTACTAAGCTTCCATTGAAGCTTGCTTTGCCCTAAGTTGTTCTACTTGCTTCATCAATTCCTCCATACTAAACGTGTCTTCCAAACTATCTTGGGACATCCCACCGCTGCCACCAAATGTAGTGGAGAAAAAATAGAAACAATGTAAATTGTAAGATAAACAACTTTATTGCCAGCAAGCTTCAATCACTGAATATAAAATAATGTATTATGATTAATAGAACCTTCTTGTGAAGTGGTTTCTTCCCGTCTAGTCCTCTTGGCGTATAAAGTGGTAAAAGTCCGCTTCACTAATAATAGTTTTTATCACATGCGCTGTAACCTAAAACTATCTAAAAAATCCATGCTTTTATTTCCCAGGTGATCCAAAGAGGTAAGAATCACCTGCTAAATATCAAAGTAACAACGCTACAAGCATAAATTGGTTGAGGAGATTACGAAATTAAAGTAAATAAGGTTCTTCACCTCCTCGCTCCACTAACACATTTAGGCGTAAAAATCAGCTGCAGACACAG
Source organism: Euschistus heros (assembly GCA_003667255.2). NCBI lineage: Eukaryota > Metazoa > Arthropoda > Insecta > Hemiptera > Pentatomidae > Euschistus > Euschistus heros. Next base: position 2,277,422 of record RCWM02000063.1, read on the forward strand.
TTTTCTTAAGTGATGTATTGGAGTTTGGGTCACGCTGAGGGATGTTAATACTGTACCTTTCTTCTCCATGGTAGAACATGATACGATACTAAAGAGAATCATACACTTGGTAGAACTATTGATTCTTATCTGTTTTTTGTCCCTACATCGAACTGGCCTTACATGTCATCACCAGAGAACATAAGTCTTTTAACCTCTTCTTTAACATAAGTCTTTTAATAGCTTCTCTTCACGAAACAACTCAAACTTGTAAGTTGTAAGTAACCTCTGCAGCTACCATGAGTTCACAGAAAGTACCAATATTATAAGGTTTCGACATCGATCGTATTTTTGTTTGTTTATAACTAACTTAAACGGTGGTCAAAGTTTGCGGCTTAAAGATTTAACCTATTTTTTAACTTAGCTTATATCCAAATACAATATGATAATTAATCTTTTATTATTCACCCAATGAAAATTGAAATCGCATTTTTCGCAAATTAGCCGCGATCCAGGCCGATTTTTTAAAATTCCTTTCTTAGCGAGCACCTAAGGCCCTAGAGGAATCTACATATCGAATTTCATTCCAATCCGTTCGGTGGTTTCTGAGATTTCGTGTTAAGTGAGTGAGTGGTATTTGACAAATATATAATAGATATAAATGAAAAAAAAAAAAATGGCTGACAAGTCGACGCTTTTCCTACGCTTTTACGACGCATGTCCTACCATTTCTCAACGGTTGTCGTATAGAAGACTATAAGTAAAAATTGTGCACTTTTTGATGTTTTTATCAGAATCCTTACAAACTTTAATAATACCATTTGCGACGGATAAGGTGCTTAAAGAACTTATTGAGAAGCATAAGTAACTAATTTTTCAAAACACAGATATTAAAAATCCTTTTTGAAGGTTAGTAGTTCAGTCGCTTTATAGGTAATCTGACTTATCTACTTTTTCAGCACAACTACCGACATACTATAAAGTTAAACGATTTTTTTTTTTTTTTTTTTTTTTTACTTTTTATATTTTTATTAGGAATTCAGTTTGACCTAACTCAAAAAATGAATTAAAAAAAAATGTACATTGTTCCCACTTGTGACTGGATTAACTAGGCATGGTTTTTTGTATTTTAATGTATTAGTATAATATAAATGCAAGTGTAATTTTATTAAACATTACAGCATTCGGCTTTTAATATTTAAATATTTGAATATAATTAAATATTATTTATTTTTTGATATTAGTTGATGTTCGCAGTGATGGGTTCTGTTACATCAGTTTTGCATTATCCTCATGACAACTCTGATTTGCTGTAACCACGTGGCAACACTGTGTTGTAACCTCGTGGTTCGCTTTGCCCTCCATTTCTTTCCCATATGATCTAATTATTTACTCTAATATACAGAATGTGTTTATTATTTCTTTTAAGTTTTTGAAATATAAATTTAGTATTTGTTTCTATTCTTTACGATATTGCGATTTATACAGATTTGTTATCTATTTTTTTACATTGAACCTGTACACTAGGAGAGGTGGGTGGAATGCCACCTGGTCCCACTATTGTGCCATTTCGGGAATAGTCACAGGATTACTGACACCTGAAGAAACTCGTGTATAAGCTTTGTGTACTGCCCAGCTGCAGGCATCACATCCGTCCTTTCCTGTTCGGTTCTTGGTGTCATTGTGGCAGGCAACAATAGATTTTTTGTTGTTTTGTTGATTTTTAAATTCTTGTATTTATTTTTCTTTGTAATGGTTCAAAAATAAAATAGAAAACAAGAAGACTTGACAAAAAAAAGTGTGACCGAGTTAGCAAGGTGTCTAATAATGGAAACAATATATAAAAAAAGAAAAAAAAGAAAAAAGGAATGTTTGACTAGGATCTAAAATCAACAACATATTTTACAAATTCTATATTTAGAAAGGAGGATCTTAAGGAAAATCTATGGGCCCAGGAAAACACAGGAAGGTTACAGACGAAGATCTAACGAATAAATCTACAGAGAAATCAAAGACTTGTAAATCGAGATAAGAATCAGAAGGCTGATGTTCTACGGGCACATGAAAAGGATGAAGGAGGAAAGATTGAACAAAAGGATTTTTAACAAAATCTTTAGCTACAAAAGTATGGGAGGATACACGAAGCAAGTAAGAGAAGAATTAAAGAACCTTAAAATTTCAGGTGCCGACTATCTGGTTAGACACACATACAGGATTACATTGAAAAATCTCACCAATATTTGAAAGAAAAAAAAAAGGGGTACAAAGTGGTCCGAAAAAAGAAAAGAAATGCAGTCGAAAATCATGAAACTGCGATGGGAAAATAAAAAATCAAGATTCCCAAAGAAAACTAACCGATGATATTCGGTGTGGTCCTTAGTGGCCGTTACTTAAAAAAGATGTATATTTTGTAGCAATTAGCCTTAATATTTAGAAGTATTTTTAAATTATAGACGAAGTAAAATACTGCTGAAATAAATAATAGGCTGAAGATGGGATATAAATCCTGAAACTTGATTTTAATGTGAACAAAATTTAAATGAGTATATGCCTGAATATTTTAAAATTAATTTTTATTTTTTACTATTGCGGCTGTATGCATTATATACCAATAAATTGATTACATTGGCTAACATATATTTACCACCGGGCTGTGATTTTGATATTTATTTAGACAAACTGGAGTGTGTGTGATCGTATGCGGAGATTTTAATTCTCATGTGGGTAGTTTGAATGATGTGGAAGATGATTTATTTGAAAATTCATTACTTTACTCCAAAAGAAAAGTCAACCATTTAAATATTAATCGCCGCGGAAGATTACTTGTTGAATTAATGGAATCTCATGGGTTTTTTTTATGTAATGGGCGGACTGTTTCAGACAGACCAGGCATACCATATATACCATCTTTCGTACCTCAAGTCACAAATATATGGGATTGCGAAAAATACGCACCTTAAAAAATAACGAACAATATAAACAACTCATTATAGACGATTTCATGGCAGACATCATAGAGATAATTTCATATTCAAGTGAGGGAAGGACTTAAATATCCGGAAATATTGAAGAGAAGCTATATTAATTCTTGTTATTGTTATTGCTAATTCAATTATTGTTTTCGTAATAGCTGTAAATACAGAAATGTCAGAGGAACAAACATATTATATGTTGCTTATAGGGACATAATAAAATAACGGAAAACCAAAATATACAAATAAATTAATGGAAGTTGTAAAATATGATATTGTACAGAAGTAATCATAATACTTAGATAAGTATAAATTTTAATAAAAGTATTTATTTTTTTAATTTACAACTGTACAAAATATACACATAAAGTAAATATGTTGATAACACTTCATAAAGGTTTTACATTATAAGGTCTTTTGGCCATCTTCTTTTCAGACGCCTATGACGATTATCGGGAATGCAGTGGGGAGCAAGTTGAGAGACTGGTAGATTTGAGTGGTTATGGAGCTTATTTTGAAAGGGTAGGTATCTGGTTTGGGCTAAATTAACATCATATGGAACCTTAAGATCTTTATGGATAAGTTTATTGGTGACAATGTAAGGAGCATTGAGGATTTTTCTAAGGATTTCGGATTGTAAGGATTGTATTCGAGTGAATTGGATGGTTTCGTGGAGCCCCAAAGATCAATTCAGTAAGTCCAAATAGGTCTAATCACAGTCATGTAAATGAGTCTTTTGTAATTAATTGGGAGCTTTAAACGTTTTTCTAGTAAATGTTGAAATTGTCTGTAACGACGAGCAGTTTCTTGACGTTTTAGTATTAAAATTTTTTCTTAAAAATAAAAGATAATCCTTACAGCTATTGTGGTGTGTACCAGTTCTTTTTGTATTTTTTACGAGAATGACTTTTATTTTCAGATATATTTGGCATTGGTTGCCTCTTTGGAATGGCTTAGCTGTCACTAAGTAGTGTGTGAGTGAGTTTTAATTGTCCAATTCGTAGTTTTACTCCAAAGTTTTCGTTTAATAAAAAACATAAATGTGGAAGGGTTTATAGGATATCAATATTTTTTTTTTTATGTAAACCACAATAATACACCGATGGTTTAGTGTTGAAAAATTAAATAAATAAATAAAAATAAAATATATATAATTGAACTTATTCCATTCCAAAGGAAGCTTCTTGCCATTGTTATTGACATTACAATGGATTTGTACAATACAAGCTATGATGACAGAGCTATATCCGGAATGCCAAACCCCTCCTCCCCCCCCCCCCCCCCCCCGGGGGATCCAAGAACTGTAACGTACCCCGGACAATGGGGCAGTGGAAGGGAGGCACAAGAGGCTAGAAGACGGTTGGTCCCAAGGAAGCAGAACCAACTGTTGCTGGACAAAGGAGCGTGCCACGGAGCGGGTGGTATGCCAGGTGGCACGCGACTCCTTATCCGCCAGGTGTGAGTCCTTTCATTCCTTCCTCCATCAATCATCCGGCTCCTGATGAACCTAATACCATCCTTAATATCATCTGCCACTTGGTCGGATCCACTCTCCGCCCAGGCAAAAACTTGAAATCCTGATTTATTGTCAACAGGTAGCCTTTGGAATATGTTACCATATTAACTATATCCATGGCTGTCATCGTTTGTGGGTTTAACAATCCATTTATCATCTTTTTGCTGTTCTTTTTTTTCAGTTCTTAAAATAAAAAAAAAAATTAATTATATATAGTCCTATAAGTGACCTATCATTAAAGTCAACGAGGACAGCTGTGACAAAATAAAACGCTAGTTTTCTTTTCGAAATTTTGATATGTTTATTATTATTTTAAAACATGTCAAGACAGAAATAAAAACCCTAATATTCTCAGTAATAAAATACACAGACTCTGAATTACACTTAAGTAGTCCAGTGAGTGCTGAGATGAGGGGTGTAGTGTGTATGGGATATGCGATAATTTTTGACTTCATAGCTTCGTTAGGAATAGTTAGAAGGTAAACATATTAAAAGTCCCCGCCCCTGGGTGGTGAGCTGGCGGTGGGGGGGGGGGGAGAAGGTCCCATTTTTTGGTTTTTCGATTATATATCGAAAACGGTATACTCTAGAAAAATATGTTCCGTATCAAAATTAAAACTAATTAAATTTCCTATAAAATTGTTTATATACATATTTGTCGAAAGTTCAACGGTTTTTGAGATATACGTCAATGAAAGTCGATAATTTTCCCCAAAAAATAATTTTTACCTACATTTGCTTCTAGTGCCTTCCACGATCGTTTCTCAGAAAAAATGGCAATATCAAAGTTGTAGAGCATTAAATTTATTTTAATGTTGTATATACATTTTTGGCTTAATGCAATTTTTTGACAAAAAGTAATGTAAAATTTTTTTTTTCTCGAATATTATCAATAATTTACGATTTTTTATAACGTATATCACGTAAGCCGTTGGAAGTTCGACAAATATACATTAAAAAAAAAATGAAGTCAAATACTTTCACATATTCCATGCACTCTACAATACGTTTATTGACTGGAATATAACATAAACACTTTATTATTAAACACTAAAAAGACGTAAATGCCAGATTTATAAGACAAGAAACTGCTCGTCGGTTCCAACTACTTCAATATTTACTTGACTGGCGTTCAAAGCACCCACTAAATTACAAAAGACGTATTTACATGCCGGAAATTAGACCTATTTTGACGTAAGGAGTTGGGCTTTGGGGATCCGCTAAGCCTTACAATTTTTCTCGTATCTAATCCTTACAATCCAAAATCCTTCGTAAAATCTTCAATGCTCCTTATTATGTCACAAACAAACATCCATAATTATGTTAATGTTTCATATGCTGCTGATTTGGCCCGAACCAGATACTTATCCTTTCATAGTAAGCTCCATAACCACTCAAATCCACTGGTTTCTCAACTTGCTTCCCACTCCTATCCAGATAATCCTCCGAGGCGTCTGAAAAGAAGATCGACTCGAGATCTATTAGTATAGAATTTTTATTGAAGCTACTGGTGAGTAGTTCTTTTTAAGTGTTGACATGTTATTGTAATCGTTATCAACACGTTAGCTTGATGCATATATTCTGTAAAATCAATAAAAATAAATAAATATTTTTAGTAGAATTTATGCTACGTATAATAATGATTACTTTATTTTAATATGCTGATTCTTTTATAGTAAATTCCATACCCACCCGAATCCACTAGTCTACCAACTTGCCTCGCACTCAATTCCCGATATTCCTCTGAGGTGTCTTCAAAGAAGAGGCCAAGAGATCTTCTAATGTAGATCTTTAATTGAAGTACTACTAGTCAGTAGTTCTTTATATATGTTACTGACATGTTATTATAACCGTTTTTCTTAAATTTACTTGTATATAATGTATACAGTTGTGAATATTAATAAATAATTTATTTTTATTAACTATTTATTGGTATATATAACTATATTAATATATGTACAATAGTAACGTTTAGGAAATTATTACAACGACTTGTCAATAACATGTGAAGAACCACTCACTAGTAACACTTCCATATAAAGAAAAAATAATTCTATATAAGAAGGTCTCTCGGCCATCTTCTTTTCAGACGCCTCGGTGGATTGTCGGATATAGAATGGGAAGCAAGTTGAGAGACTAGTGGATCTGAATGGTTATGGAGTGTACTATGAAAGGATAGGTATCTGGTTTGGGCTAACTCAGCAACACATGGAACATTAAGGTCTTTATGGATAAGTTTATTGGTGACAAAGTAAGGAGGATTTAGAATTTTTCGAAGGATTTTGGATTGTAAGGATTGGATATGGGATGAATTTGATGGTTTAGTGGAGCTCCAAAGCTCAACTCCGTACGTCCAAATAAGTCTAATCACAGTCATGTATATGAGTCTTTTGTAATTTATAAGGAGCTTTGAACGCCTGTCTAGTAAATGTTTGGGCTAAATCAGTAAGGTATGGAACATTAAAGTCTTTATAGATAAGGTTATTAGTGACAAAGTAAGGAACATCAAGGATTTTGGATTGTAAGGATTGGATACGAGATGAATTAGATGGTTTGGTGGAGCTCCTCAATAAATAATTAAAAAATAAAAGACGTATAATATCATTACATCTCCTTCAACATAAAAGTTATATAAAATACGTATATTTAAAAAAATACAAACATTTCAATTAATGTTTTTAAGACTGATATAGAACTCTTCAGGATTCACCTACATATATATAAACGTGTACCAACAGCCTGTGTTTCTACAGCCCATAAAGGTTTCAGTATTCAGTAAGGCAGTATTATATGCTTTTCCCCCAGTTCATGGCTTCCCACTTTATAGAAACTAGAGCACATCAGGGGTTCGACATATCATCATCCCAGAATTATCTTGTTCTAAGTCCATTTTTAGTGTATAGAGAGTTGGGTATACACCAAAAATTTAGAAAAAAAAATCTTGTTCTATACCAATTTAAATAACAGTATTATCCTAGCCCGTAATCGAGTATTCAGTAAATAAATGATCTATAACCCAAGTTTTGTGTCTACTTTAAAGAATTATTTTGTTCTTTTAATAGCTTGAGCAATTATAGTGTTCTATAGACCGTTCATTTTATTCTATATCCATAAAATAAACCAGAAACAACTCCAAAGTCAAGGAAGGCAAAACCGAAAGAGATAAAATAAATTATATACTTACACTTTATTTACATTTGCTTATTTATTTTTTTTACTTCTTTATTACTTTTTTCGTAAAAATAAAAGAGCTTTTATTACAATACACTGTCCCAATTATTAAACAGAAATTATTGAAAAGATATATAGAACAATTTATTGATCTAATAATGTTCTATATCCAGTATTTCCAGGTTATGCAAAAATAGCCATTTTTGTTCTATATCCAAATGAATAAAATCGTTTTAGTTTTAAATCAATGCAGTTAGGATATAAGTTTGTTTTAGTAAAATATTATCTAATATACTGGGAATATTTAACTGAAAATGCATTTAGATATTACCCCAAAATAAAAAAGTACTTTAAGAAATAAAGTTCAAATCTCATTTCCCAAAACAAGGGTTTTGGGATATAGCACAACATAATTCTAGGATGACGATTTGTCGGATTCGATCCACAGCTTAAATAGAAGATATTAAATTATATGCTTTCAGCCGGACTCGAACTCTGGCCTCGGAGTATTTCAATATTTCATCCACTGAAATATCTCTATCCTCTTATATGTATTTTTGAAATGTTTCTTTATGTAATTTACAATAGTTTTAAACTATCTCCCTTTGCAAACAATATGTTTCACCCTTCCGACATGATACATTGCAAAGACTATACATCAATAGGTGGAAGGATATTCGGAAATGGAACTGTTGCGACGAGACTATGACCCAGTCCTGTAAGCGGCCCTCAATCAATCGGCTAGTTTTGGGACCCAGCCTTCCGCCCTCACTGCCATTTGTTCCCTCTGATGGCAATATCCATTACTGGCCGGCTATATCGCTCTGCTTCTCTTCCGCTCTTGTTTAATGGTAATGTTCAACCAGATTTGTCACCGTCTCTTCTTCAAAACGTGACAATAATATAATATTTATAAAATGTCGCTATAAAAACAGTTTATGATATACTAACGATTTTTTATATTTATTTTTATAACAAAACTTATTTTCCTTCGGATAACTTAAAAAAAGTTAAATATTTCAACATATTATCCTTAAGGACGAAAACTAATTCTAATTGTGGAAGGAGAGAGTAACCAAGGATGTCCTTCGGCCTCAAAAATGCGTTATATCCTGACAGATTTGTAAAACAGTGTCCTTATAGCAGTTTTTTACTTTATTAGACTCCAGCTAAAAGATATATCGTTTGCTAGAAAGCACAAGTCATTAAATAACAAAATCAATTTTTTTCTGTTTCAATATTCAAACGGGAATATGCTAAACATTTCTCAGCTAGTTATATAGTGAATTATCTCATTCTATATTTTCCATATGTAGTAGTTATATTCACTTGCTGACCTTTTATACTTTTGGGGAAATGGTAATATCAACGCACAATGACTTTTTGTCGAAGCTGGGAAATATTTCACTGAGTGATATTTAACTCCAAGCAGGCGATATCCATGTCAATTTTTTTTTCTAATCCTCTATTTATTTTTATTGAAAAACATAAAATAACTAGAGTTTAGGTTCTTAGATTGCCTTTCGGCATTTGAAGATCGTGTCCTCGGCTGCTGGTGGGTCCTCTGTAGACGGATGGTCTTCTTTTATTTTATGGCACTGTTTTTTGGCCACTCTCACCTTCCACAATTATGACTTCATAAAACTCGTTTAGCTTTTCCAATATTTTCTTTTGTCAGTGTTTATTTCGACTTTGTAGGATATATTAGGAATAATTTATTTAGCAGTTTGTAGAATTCTTAAGTAGGACATGATTTACCACAGTATGTCCTCCAGAAGATGTTTTACATACCTATAGATATGTCATGGATATGAGACAATATCCATGCTAAAAGTATCAAATAATTAGCAATTTTTTTTTTTTAAAGAATGATCTAATTGTTTTGAATACAAAAAGTTACGTATGCCTAAATTTTTTAATTGATGGGGCTATTTTGACACGTACTAACTCCTTCTGGTGTCGCTCGGGTCGAAAATTTGAGTTTTGTTATCAGAAATAGTATATATAAACGGATCAGATTATAGGTAACATAACAATTATCTATCGTTTTTCCTATCAAGAAAGAAATTGATTTTTTTTTTTTTTAAAAGACGTTAACCTACAGAGAATGTTTTTTTGTATCAGGAGGATATTCTTTTAGAAGGATTCAGCGCGATACCCTTCTTCCCAACCAATATTTACGTATCAATAACCCGTGGAATAGAAAGGGGAAGAGAACGAATTGAGATATGTCTTAGGAATTGAATACGGCACCGGAGATCATTGTCTTGTTTGTTATACAGCTCTGCGGAGGGGAGCAGCTTTACGTTCTCGGTATAAGTATTCCTTTCGTGGAGCGAGGTGTGCGATCCGCAAATACAGGGGCACACCTCGATGAAGATCGTGAGGAGAAGACAAAAACCGGGATATTGGAAGGAAGAGGGGTCTTTACAATGGGCAATAAAACATGTACAGTCGGGCCATATTCAATATAAGGGATGACAATAAAACTAAATCCTTCTACATCTCTACCTTTCTCATATTATATTATTCTATAGTATAAAGTATGGCTTTATTCTCTTTAAAAATTTATTTATTTATTTTCATCCTAGACTAGTTGATATATAGATATACATTGTATAGGTACCACCTAACAATTTCATTGTTTAATATATTGTCTATATATTATGACGAAAAAAAATTAAAATTTCTCTAAATGTTTCAGTTGACAGAAGGCTCTAATTAAGAGCTAATATCAATTAAATATTAGGAATTGATAAATTATTTGCCAGAATACTAAATAAGTAATTATTTACTGTTATATATTATATAACCAGTGAATTTGAGGAAAATGATCACAATGACATGTAAAGGTCTACTCGCCAGTAGTACTTCAGTAATACAGTGGAGTCTCACTTATACGAATGTGAGGGTAAACGGAAAAGAAGTGAATACTTCTTATAACTGAATAATTATAAGATAGTAATTCGTTCCCGGGGAACGAAAAATTCTTCGTATAACTGAATGTTTCTTATAAGTGAGTTTCGTATAAGTGAGACTCCACTGTAGTTCTACATTAGAAGGTCTCTTGCCCCTTGTGTTTTTAGACGCCTCGGAGGATTAAAGTGCCAGTTGGCAGACTAGAGGATTTAAGTGAGTAAAGGGTTTACTATGAAATGATATATATATCTGGTTTGGGCTAAATCTCTAACATATGGAACATTATGAACTTTATGGATAGGTTTGTTTGTGGCATAATAAGGAGCATTGAGGATTTTACTAAGGATTTTCGATTGTAAGGGTTGGGTACAAGTAGAATTGGAAGGTTTAGTGGAGCCTCAAAGCTCAATTCCGTTTGTCCTAATAGGTCTAATTACTGTCTTGCATATTAGTCTTTTGTAATTTATTGGGAGCTTTGAACGCAGTCAAGCCTGGTATCAAATACATTTTGATTATTGAATATCACGTTAGTAGTTGAAAAATTGATCTTGATTTTCACCTTCTAATCTTACTCATCTCATTAACCTTAGCATTTAAACATGTATATTAGCTTCAAGGATTTAAAATTTTTACATTTTCTCGCCCTTTGGGATTTACATCATATGATTCTAATTGATAAAAACAGCTGTTCTTTTGTTGGCATGTAACTTTCCCTCAGTCTTCACCTAACTCTTGTTTTCATAGGTTGGGTCCCTCAGGTATCTTTAATTGATCAATTAAGGTACTTTTGATTTTTTTTTTTTTTTTTTTAATTGTAGACTTGATGATATTCCAGTAATCCCTGTTGAACAGATCTGCGACCTAGGACTCCACTTGGACAAACGTCTTACTTGGAATCCACATACAAGACTAAAAAGATAAGAAACTGCTCGTCGTTACAGACAACTTCAACATTTACTAGACAAACGATCAAACCTCCCAATGAATTACAAAAGACTCATTTACATGACTGTTATTAGACCTATTTGGACGTACGGAGTTGCGCTTTGGGGCTCCACTAAACCATCCATTTCATCTCATATCCAATCCTTGCAATCCAAAATTCTTCGAAAAATTCTCAATGCTCCTTACTTTTTGACCAATAAACCTATCCATAGAATATAGATTATAGAAAGACCTTAATGTTTCTTATGTTTCTGATTTAGCCCAGAGCAGATACCTATCCTTTCACAGTAAGCTCCATAACCACTCCAATCCACTAGTATTCCAACTTGCTTCCCATTCCATTCCCAATAATCCTCCGAGGCTTCTGAAAAGAAGATGGCCTAGAGACCTTTTAGGGTAGATTTTAATTGGAGTGCTACTGCTGAGTAGTTCTTCACAAGTTATTCACATGCCATTGTATTCACTAGCAACACATTGATGGATATATTTTGTACAGTTGTAAATATCAATAAATGAAGAAAAAAAAATATAGACTTGTATATTTTTACATTATTTCTATTGCATTCATTTATAATATATTATAGTATTTAAGGATTTTTTATCTGCTATAATTTTCAGAATGTATTTACTCAAACAAAAATCTTATTTAAAAATAAATACTGAACGAATCTCTTAATCTGAAAATAATGGTTTTCCCCGATATTTAGGGTACCCACTTAATATAGGTTCAGCTTCCCCCAGCAGGGTCTCCTCACCTCACATTCGATTCTCGGCTGATTGATAAGGCGGAGTAAATTATTATTATACCTGAAACTGGTCTGGCAGTTAGGTGTCGAGTACCTTGTCCTATTTGGTACCGCACATCCATTGATTATGTGAAAAACAAGATTAAAAAATATTTTAAACATATCTTAAATAATTATTATATTTTTTTTAAATAAAAAAAACAAAACAATTTAACCAAAACTTTAACCAATTATTCTATATCCATCTCTTGAGGAAAACTCGCCTTTTAAAGAAAACACTTAGATATCTAAATTGAATCTTCAGTAAAAAAGAAAAGGAAGAAAAGGAAAAAGATTTGAGATAAATATTCGTCTCTGTAACGTATTTATTCGCAAAATAAAAACAATTGAAAAAAAAAAAAATTCTATTCTTTTCACCCAAGAGGGTGAAAAAACAATTTTTTTAAAATTAGCCTACAAAATTATTCGAATTATACAAAAAGCATAAATATATAAAAAAATCTATCTAAGATTTATTAATGAAATAAATTTTTTGACTGGATATCACATCGTTTAAGGAAAAATAAGTGATTTCTTAGGTATTTTCGTAGTTCTGATTAATAAAAAAAAAAATAAAAATGATAGGCATCCTTTCATATTTTATTCAACTTGTTTCCAGTTGGATTTAACATAATACAGGAATTTCTCCGAATTATGGCCTCCAGACATTTTAGAAGAGATGTCGCTGAATAGCTGAATAGCTTCGAAAGTCATTTTAATTTTTCAATAACTTATTATTTTAACAGTTGTAATCATGTTTAAAAGAATAAAAGTTATACCTAAAAAAAAAATAAATAAATAAATAAATAATTTTGTTAAATGCATGAATCCCAAGACCTATTTAGACACGCGGAGTTTGAGGCTCCACTTAACCTTCCAATTCATCTCGTATCCAATTCTTACTTTAAAATCCGCAATGATCCATTATTTATCACAAATAAACATACATAGTAACCTAAACGTTCCATTTGTCCACGTGCCAATGAGAATTAGCCCAAACCAGATAAGGAAAGGTCCTTCCATAATAAGTTGTTTTCCCAACTTACTTCCTTCTAGAGTCTTCTGAAAAGAAGATGGCCTTGGGACCTTATATTTTACTTGGTTGACTGTATGCAGTTGTAAATATCAATAAATAAATGAAATGTAAAACAATTTTTAACATAAGTATGTATGACTGCTCAACGCAAAAATCTGCATTATAAAAAAAATAATTATTTTCAGCAGCTGATAAAAAGAAAAATATGAATTTAGATCGCATATACAGCCGCCTACTGTAAGCAATTGAAACGTACAATGGTAACCTTTAACAAGTGGAGCTCCAGCACACCGACCAGTTCGATTCTTACGCTTCACTTATCGATAGCTTTACATTTATCGATAGCTCTTCCCTATAACCTCACATGTAAACAAGCACTTCTACAGTTTCAACTTGGATTGTGTTGTTTAGTGTGTCACATTGATATTTAGTTTTTTTAATGTAAAAAAGTAAGAACGTGAAACAAAAGTTGACAACATGAGTTTCACAATGGATTTAGTGTTTTATAAATTGATGTTTTCTTATTTCCTCTCATCTAATATGTAGAAGTGTTACTACAGTTAACAAGATTAAAGTTTAAATGTGTGTGATTGGATCCTTTTTCTTCCATATTACTTATTGCCCTATAGAGAAACAGATTGTATTATTTACTCAATAAAATACACTGATCTAATAATAAATGCGAAACAGAAGTTTTATATTTTCTTAAATTAATTGTTTCATTTAAGGAGATTAATATAGTTATTCATTTTTAAAAAAAGCATAACTCTCCATTATTCATTTTTTATTAATTAACTTTGGCATGTTTCCAAGCTTATCAATTGCTCCATCCTCAGGTTCTTACACTGTGATATTCTCACTTGAATTAGGATGACCAAGTGAGAATATCACAGTGTAAGAACATGAGGGTGGAGCAATTCATAAGCTCTGAAACATGTCGAAGTTAATGAATAAAAAATGAATAATGGGGAGTTATGCCATTTTTAAAAATGAATAACATATTTTCTTATTTCCAGTTCCCTTGGGAAAATATAGCCGAAATTAACATCATAACTTTCAACAAGGATTCTGTGTTTTATATATTTATTATTCCCACTTCCCTAACATCAGAAAGTTTATCAAAACCATGAGTTAATATAATATTAATTCAACATTGATTTAGTGTTATATATTTTGATAGATTTTTATTTCCACTTCATTATTTTCTTATTTCTCATCTTAATATCAGAAGGTAAAACAGAATTTAATATTAGCTTAAACATGAATTTAGAGTTTCTCCGTAAATGAAGGAGTATAACCTTTCTTCTCGAAAAGTAGTGGCTATAGCATTCCAAATAAATCGGAAGAAGGTTAGAATCGATAAAAGGTATTCTGGGTGCGTGAAGGGGCTGGAGTCAGGGTTAAGGGTACTCATAAAATAAACGTCATCTTATATGATCTGTTATGAAATCCGGGTTTTAATTAAGAAAAAATAAATAAATAAGAAGATAAATAAAATTATATAAAATCTGAGGATAAAAATAATGCCACAATTGATATGAATAATATATATATATTTGCCTCTCATTACCCTTGCAGATAGGGACTAGAGTGGGGAGGCGGAGAGGGGAGTTGGGGAGGTGGTAGGGCCAGCAGGAGCGGACAATAAAACAGCAGAAGTGGTTTTATCTCCGCGGCGACCTAGATCTAGCCACGCAACTCCTCCCTTCAACTTACCTCCCTTAACCTTTCCAGATTTAACCCTATCGTCACTTTAATTCAACCTCAACTCATAGAATATTATTCCCTCCTGTATTATGTTTATTTATTGTTCTTAAGTAAAATAATATTGTTTACAATATGAAGTAATATAGCGATCTAGGAGGCCATAAATCAACACTTTAATGCCAATTTACAAGTAATTAAGATGTTTAAGTTATATCATCATTACTGTATAATTATGTATCTTTAAATATGATGTTGAAATACACACACTATAATCCAGTCAATGAAGGCCTGAAATAGGGTGATGAGATCGTTTTCTGTAATCCAAGGTTTTTCTTCAGAAACATGTTCAGGGTAGTTAGGAAGTAAACATCCTAAAAGTCCTGGAGTTTTCGGGACTGGGAACAGGAAGGGGGGGGGGGCGAAAGGTCCTTTATTTTTGGTTATGCGCTCATATCTCGAAAACGGTGCATCGTATGCAAAACATGACTATTTACTAAATTAAAGTTAAATAAATTATCTACATCCTTTATTATATACACATTTTTCATATTCTGTACCGTTCCCGAGATATACGCTTGGCAAATGTGAACATTTTCGAAAAAAAAATAAATGTTCACCTGACGTTTTCTGTTAAACATCCATCTATATCCTCTAAAACGTCCATCCTACGACAAAAGTCTTCATAAATAATATTGTACAAGATAGTGTAAAAAAAAAAAAAATGGGTAATACTGCAAACTAAACGGGGTAGAATGGCGCAAAAACGAGTGTTCTATCGCAATTTTTTGAGGAGATAGAATTTTTTTCGTTTTTTTTTTTTTAAAAATCTTACTTTTTTCTGAAAAATTACAGTTTTCTCTACTTTTTTTTTAGCGTAGAAACTAAAACGATGATATTTTCTTAATCAGCATTAAATTTTCTAAAAGATGAAATAGGTCTAGTTAATTTAAATTCACTTTTAAGGGGCCTTTTAACGCGCAAAACACAAAACATTTATTAAAACTTAAATATTTAAAAAAAAAGTACGTTTATGTAACATTAGGTAATCAGCAAGAATTTGGTTAACCCCCCTTAACTCCCTATAAATAAGTTTGTTTTTTTTGGGGGGGGGGGGGGAGGGAGGGCTTGCCACCTTCACAACTCTTTATCCATCATGCATATGGACAAGTGATAAAAAACTAATACATTTATTCAATCTAGTAGGTATGTGGAGCAATCAAGTATTTATTCTCTAGCGTGTTTTTCATCAGAAAAACGTCTGTTAGACTCAAAAGTTGAAGTGCAATTGTTTTATGATGAGTTACACCAATAAAAAGCTAACTAAATTCTGCAGTTTTTGAGAAATTTGACGGATTCTAGGGTTCTCCAGTGAGGAGTGAGGAGTTTTCAAAAAAAATTTTAAAAATTTAAGTTTTAATAAATGTTTTGTGTTTTGCGCGTTAAAAGGCCCCTTAAAAGTGAATTTAAATTAACTAGACCTATTTCATCTTTTAGAAAATTTAATGCTGATTAAGAAAGTATCATCGTTTTAGTTTCTACGCTAAAACAAAGTAGAGAAAACTAATTTTTTTCAAAAAAAAAAGATTTTAAAAATAAAAACGAAAAAAAAATCTCAAAAAATTGAGATAGGACACTCGTTTTTGCGCCATTCTACCCCGTTTAGTTTGCAGTATTACCCATTTTTTTTTTTTTTTACACTATGTCTGGGACACCCTGTATATGGCAATTTATCTCTAAACTGTCAAAAGTTACACAAAATTGGTAAAATGTACTAATCGACCTTCACATTTTTCAAGCGTATATCTCCGAAACGGTACAGACTATGAAAAGTGAGTATATGCTAAAAGTTGTCGAGAATTTAATTAACATTAATTTATTAAATAGTAATGTTTTGCATACGACGCACCACTTTCGATATATGAGCGCAAATCCAAAAAAAGGATGAAGTCAAAAATAATTCTCATATTCTATGAACTCTCCACCCTTCATTTCAGCACTCATTGACTCGGCTAATATAACAGTTTATACACTTAGTATAGCAATATAATTTTAAGTTTTTAATAAAACAGTTTTGAAAAAAAATTATATTTATCCCTGCCTGGGAAATAAGTCTATCCATAAATATAGAATGGGTTCGTGTGCTGGACTTTTCAACCCTCGGTATCTCATCCAATTCCACTTTCGATTACATTTTAAAATTGTTCTCAATTATTTTCTTCTTTTGATCAATTTACATTTTAGAATTAAAATGATCAAATAACTTGATCAAATTAAATTAACAATTAATGATTATTCTAGATAAACAAAGTTGAGGGAGAATGGGAGTTTCAAACGTGGTTTTATTTATTTAAACCAATACAGCTCCTAGCGGGGAATGTTCTGTAAGAAAAATGTTTTTCATTAAATTTATGATCAGTATTCTTACGTTAAATTTTCGATCCTCAATTCTAAGGAATTAATTCCCCGCCCCTACCCTTCCAGCTAGGAATCCCCGTGTAGCCGACACGGCAAATAAGGGTAGAAAAAGAAAAAAAAAATAGTTTATTTGTCACTTTATCAAAATATTTTGAATAACCACCTCACTTGTAAGGATTATATATATCACTTTGTTGCGAGCTCCACAACCTCTACAATTCTCTCCCTCTCGTAATCAGACTTCGATCTTTAAGCACCTTCATAACTTCTATTCCTGTGGATAATCTTGAATTATAGCATTATATATGTTTATGTTTTCTCTTGTACCAAATATCTCGTGAATAGCATTCGATGTTGATCCGAAAGTTGAACAAAATTTTATTTGATTGATGAATTAATCATAAGTACTTCATATTGGGTTGTTTCACATGAAATGTCCGTTTTCAAGGTAAAGGGATTTTAGTAAAAATACAATATGAAAACAATATAATTTTATTCGAAGTATTTACCTTCTTTTTCTACACATTTTTTCCAACGTGACAACAACTTTTTTATCCCGGATTTGAAAAACTCTGAGCTTTGAAGTGAAACAAAATCTGAAAACGCACTTTTGATTTCAGCATCATTTGCAAAAATTTTTCCTCTGCAGAAGTTGTATAAATTCCTGAAAAGGTGATAATCTGTTGGAGACAAGTCGGGAGAATATGGTGGGTGCGGAAGAACTTCGTACCCCAGCTCTTTCAATTTATGCATGGTAAGTTTTGAAACGTGGGGTCTAGCGTTGTCGTGTAGGAGTATAGGGCCCTTCCGATTTACCAATCCAGGTTGTTTTTTTTTTTCAATAATTTTTCGTGCATTTGGCCAATTTCATTGCAGTAGGTTGTAGAGGTAATGGTCTCACCTCTAGGCAAAAAGGAATAATGTATGATTCCAGCCATGGACCACCATACTGTAACCATCAATTTTTTCGGGTGCAAATTTAGTTTTGGCATTTGTCCTGGGCTTTCGTCGATGTCTAACCACTGCCGTGACCGACGCTGATTGTCATAAGCAATCCAGCTGCCGAACGACCTAGTTTAAACCCATAAAAAAATATTACACGAAAATCGCGTGTTTCCATGTTCATATTTGAAGGTATACTAAACAATGTGTAATTGATTGGGAAGCTAATGTTTATAAAAGAAAAGTAGAGGATTAGTAACTGCTTGATTATGATATGTGAACTTTGGAAGTAAACAACAGAGACTCGCAAAATCCTCTATGTATTTCAAATATTATAAAATCGGACATTTCATGTGAAACAACCCATACATTATATCTTAGTTGCAGAGCGTACATTGCGGACGCAAGTACACCCCAAGCTGCTGCCAGAGACAGATTTGCATAGTGCTTTCGTAGCACCCATTATCGATCCACCGCGTTACACACTTCCTGTAGCATTGTTCCAAGCAAGCTGTTCTAAATATCTTTTGAAAAAAAATTCTCTAAAATATATTTTATTTATTATCTATTATATATTACATATATTAAAATTCTAACGAGAGTCTAAATATGACATATAATAACACTAACAAGATGATTTATCATATTATATGTGGAAGATCTTTTCTAAACTAGTCAGATACATGATCCGCTGCTTGAAAATACATATTAATCACATTTATTTATATATATATATATATATATATATATATATATATATATATATATATATATATATACTTTGATTAACAATGATTATTCGAAATAAACAAAGTTAAGAGAAAAAAGCTGTATCAAATGTGATTTTGTGACAAAATTTAAATAACAACAAATATTTTCCAATTTTTGATAAGGAAACAGTCCTCATTTTTGATCCGATAAACAGTAACAGAACTAGTGCCTGTCAAAATGTTACAATTTTACAGGGTTAGCAATACGTTGACCCCCTGCCAAAATACATATCTATGTCAAAAATTGAACTTAACGTTATTATGGAGAAGTTTTTTAAAAATTCTTTTCCTTGTATGGTTTATTTATTAAATCCTTTAGACAGTTTATTTATCAATTTACATGCCCCATGCCTTATAGCCATACTATATGTATGAATATAAGAGGAGGTAACTTTCAAAACGTGTTTTGTCACAGTAATCCCACTTTTCAGCAATAACAAAAAATCCCTAATTAAACTTATAGCATCTGAAAAAAAACACATTACAACAAGGATCAGAAATATTCTTTACTCCTAAAATTAGCATTTTTAATTTTAAATTTAAGGAACACAGTGGTCAACTAAATAAACAAACAAAATAAAAACTATGATTACATAATAGATGATGTAAGTTGATGACACTTATAATTTTCGGGGAATGTTTTCATTTTCTTAACAGTCACAAGTTTCATCCTCCTCCAGAACATTTTCAACACTTGGAGAGTCAAAAATGTACAAACTTGTACGAGTGTGAGCGATTATTGTCGATGTTGTCATTATTGTCAATAATGCAGCGTTCCCATTGGCTTTGTTTGAACTAAAAACAGGCTATGGACGGAACACTCTTTGCTTAAAACCCTGATTTTGTTTACTAATTTTAGATGGGACAAAGCTTGTTTTAATGGCTAATACTCATCGCATATTTTAGCGTTCTGAAAAACAAATTTAGTGATACAAAAAGAAACATTTTTTGTGACAAAACACGTTTTGAAATTTACCTCTTCATAAAAGTACAAAGTTTTGCACGATTAGTTATTTAAACATTTTTTTTTCTGCAAACAATCTGCCTCAGTTAATGGCAATAAGTAACAGTGCTAATGATGGATTCATTCGTACCATATATATTGTGCAAGTTCTCATACACGCACAATTAATAATAATAAAATATAAAAATAATAGTAATAATTAATTGCAATCCTAAAAAATAAAATGAAATAATAATAAAATTAAGTGAATAAAAATTAAAATACAATAAATTCATTCATACTATATGTACAATTTAGATACACTAAGCCTGGGTAGGCCCGAATCTAGTTTAATCATAAAGTAATAATATAACAAAACATTTATAAAGAAAATTAAGAAAAAATAAAGATAAATTTAAAAGAAAAAAAATCCTCTAGCCAACAAGAAACTACCTACGCTGCCTAGATGAGTTATAACTACTTTATGGATAAGTTTTCAATGAAATAATCACAAAATTATGAATAACTACTACACTCATTAGGATTATATACATTACTTTGTTGAAAGCTCCAATACAATTAGAATTCTCATACTCATATAATCATACTTAAAGCACCTATAAGCACATTCACTTATGTTCTATAAGTACATATTTGGGCTAGAGCGATACATTTTTGAGGGATTTTTTAAAAAACTAAAGACTCCCAGCTTAAAGAAATATTTTTTTATTATTTATTTGAAGACTAAAGCAACAAGAAACTGCTTATCGTTACAGAATACTTCAACATTTACTAGGCAAATGATCAAAGCTCCCAATTCATTACAAAAGACTTATTTACATGACTGTGATTAGACCTATTTGAACGTAGGGAGTGGACCTCTGGGGCTCCACTAAACAATCCAATTCATCTCGTATCCAATCCTTACAATCTAAAATCCTTCGAAAGGTCCTAAATACCCCTTACTTTGTCACCAATAAACCTCCCATAAAGACCTTAATGTTCCATAAGTTGCTGATTTAGCCCACACCAGATACCTATCCTTTCATAGTAAGCTCCATAACCACTCAAATCTTTCTTTCTTAACTTGCATTCCTGATAATCCTCCGAGGCGTCTGAACCGAAGATGGCATAGAGACTTTCTATTGTAGAATTTTTATTGAAGTGCTGCTGATAAGTAGTTCATTTCAAGTTTTGAGATGTCATTGTAATCTTTACCAGCTCATTTACATGATGTATATATTTTTACAGTTGTAAATTGATATAAAACAAAATTATTTATTTGTAACTATTTAATATTTATTATTTTCTAAAGGAGTATGTAATTTATTGATGCATTCACTCCTCAAGTTTTTATTTATTTTTATTGCAACCTGATGATGGGAAATGTATCCCGAAACATGTCATTAAGATGAGTAGGGAATAAAAACAAATTTGAGGAGTGAATTCTGATAAAATTAATTCATTAGTAAATAGTAAATATAATTGATTATAACATCCAGAGGACAATGTTTAGATAGGAAATAGAAGCCAGAGGAGGTGCAGCCGGGTCGCGGGTTGACCCTTCCTGGCTCTGACTGCATCATTATTAATATACCAACCTCCCCCTCCCACCCCCCACCAATCGATCGCTCAGGTCAGTCCAGCATCTCTATTCTCTCTTCCTCTTCGCAAATATTCTATGTGTCTGTTCCCGATTCAATTTAACCCGATGTTATAATTTAACTTTACTATATATGAAACAAAATATTAATATATAGGTATTTCATGGCTAATATAGGCATTTATTGTTGGCAACATGGGCTATGATTTGCATACGAATAGCTGTAGGCTTTCTATACCCCTCAACACTATATTCTTGATATTGTTGACAGGCTGTTTTCGTAAAGAAGGTTCCTTGGCATCGGTCGGGAGAGATTGATTACAGCAAAGAGTGGAATAATAATGACGCCATCCCAGCCCTTGTAGCTAAGTCGATGAATCTCTCCCTCTCCTCTGTTCTTTTATACTAGCTATATTCATATCGTTCCCTCCAATCCATATATATATATAAAGTAAGTAAGTTATAAAGCATTAAAATTGCTCAGTTGGTCTTGTGATAAATACTGTCAAAACCTTTTTTTTTAAAAATGTCTTCAACATCTTATAGTTCCATTACCCCAGTTACAATAAACAATTTTCAATTTAAAATCTCTTTTTTACACTAGTGACGCAGCTAGTTGGGGGGGGGGGGATAAGATGAGTGTATATTGCAAATACAGTATGACTGTGTTTTTTACTTTTAATTTAATCCTATTTTTGTTTTTACTATTATAATTGTTTTTATTTTTAATTTAATTTATTTATTTTTTTTTTTTTTTTACTTTATACATGGTATAGTTTGAGGTTATTTATTTATTAATTGATTTAATTTAATTTTTTTTCTTTTCATTAATTTTTTACTGTACATGTCGTGTGAATAGATCCATAAAGTCATCCATATTACAAATCTCCCTCTTTAAGGCTGTTGGTAATACTTTCTTAATAAATATGTTTAAATAATTAAAAAAATAAATTAAATCGTGGCTAATTACAAATATGTTACTTATATGATACCCGGGCTCTTCCACCAATAACGAAAATAAAATAAGCATATATATATTGATAAAAGAACGAAAATATATATCTAATAATTATAAGATTATTGTTGTTGAAGATACATAAGGAGATGATGAGGGATGCAGTCAGGTAAAAAGAAAAAAAAAGTACAAGTAAATGACTTATAAGGAGTACCGACGTTTCGAACTGCCTTGTAGGTCTTCTTCAGGGCTAAAATTAAAAAAAAAAAAGATAGGACCAGTCTCTCTGGTTAGTTATAAAAGACAATTGAAGACTGCTTGATAACAGATAGCACTCATTATAAATTTTTTGCTTGGACGAATTTTTTTCTTTCTCATGATTCCATCCCAGACTTTCCTCTTTTAGTTTTATATAAATATTTTATAAGACCACATACGGCTCGGAAACATGGCTCTGGCCCATATTTAAGTCTCCATCTCAATGAAATGAACTCATTAAAAACTATATTAATTCTTGTGCTAAGTGCTGCTACAAATGCAAGTGAGGTCTTCCTGTATGAAACTCTGATACGGCCCATTCTAGCATACACTTCAGAATGTTGGGCTCTCACAATAGTACATGAGCTTTTCCTATTGGGGTTAGAACGAAGAATATTAAATATTTTAAAAATATTTTGTATTAAAATATTTTTTGGAACAGTAAATTCTAGCATATTGTACGGCTATTATAGATGGTATGAACATGTATTTAAGTGTTCGCAGTGTAAGATTATTAAAAAGAATAAATGACTGAGATTGATGGGCGGATCTTATCTTTAGGGTGAATGAAGTTCCAGGAAAGCTCGTGGACGAACAATTGTATAAGCAAAGAGTTGGATGGTAATTGAAGTATTTTTCTCAATGAAAGAACCTATATTCACAGAAAAGCGATGCAGAGGATTGGAGTAGCTGGGGATAGGGGATATTCAGTTTGGTTAGAAGGGGCTTCCTCAGCAAAAGAAAGTGGCCGTTTACAAGTATGCTATTCCTGCTTATCCTTCCGTATTATTCTCAATTGTAGTCCCTCATCTCACAATACAGGATTGGGATCCAATTTATGGAAATGAGATTGCTGCGAAAAGGGAGACCGGGTTCCCGGTGGGTAGATAGGATCAGGAACCGAACGGGTATAACTCAGACTATCTCATCAGGGAAGAGCACAATACAAGATGGTTGGATAACCCTAACCTCCATAGCATACAGTTGTTATTATAATTTAATGTTTAACGATAGTCGTGTATTCAATAATACAGATAGTAATTTAGGAGAGTTGTGAATGCAATGGCTTGTCATTTACTTGTAACTTCAATGAATGATCTATGTTTGATTTTTCATAAACCTAAATCGTTTATCAAGAATCGAATTGGAGTTATGATAGAAGGATAGGTTACGGGTTTGAACCGAATTAGCAGTTTATAAAAAAATGCGTTACCCTAGAAGTCTGTTAAACCGAAGATAATAAGTTCGTATCCGGTCAGTGGCTTGATGGAATGATTTAGTAATAATTTATTCTCCACTCTCCTTGAATGAAAAACACCGTATTGCCGAAATAGTAGGGAAGAGAAGAAGGGGAAAAAACGATATTCAGGATATTATGTTCTCCTGTAAGGAAGGATCGGTATCTGGTTTGGACCGGACCAGCAATATACGGAAGCTTTAAGTTCATTATGTATTATTGTTTTCATTATGTATTGTTGTTTGTTTAAGTGGTTGAAAATGACGAGATTTTTTTTCTTGTCCTCTATTTAATAATATTAAAATAAACAAAACAAATAATAATCGGAATAGAAGGATCTTCTTTTGCTTTCCCATCATTTTAAAATCGGTTACTAATGTGATGATCTTGGCTCCACAGTTGTCTGTATCCTTATGTACGAGTATATATTCTTCTGCCACTTAATAACTTTCAAGTCCTGGAATATTTCAAAAGTGTATCCTTAAGGATGAAAACTAATAAAATCGTTAAATGTTGATTAAAAAAATAAAAATAGTATCCTTAAGGACAAAAACTAACTAAGTTGGGAAGGAGAGTGCCCAAGGAATGCCCTTCGGCCGCCAAAAATCGTTAGTTCCTGGCAAATCTGAAAAACATGTCATCATATAAATTTTCTTATTGTTTTAGCCTGTTTTTATTAATTTAAAATTAAATATTTGTTTGTTGAGAAAAGGGTCATTATATAGAATTAAGAGATATTTGGGGAACAAAAATACTTTTATTCCAGATGAAAAAAACCAAAAACATGCACCACTACAAACCATGGCGTGTCTTGGATTCAGTACTTTGACAAGGATGTATTGTTACTTGGCCAACGTGATTGAAGGTTTCAGTCGCCAGGTGTATGGAGGCTGGATGTGCCCGAGGAGGGTGTTCCGATCTCGAAGTCGATCCATGGCTGAAATAACAGAATATAAATTTTTTTACTTCAGCCGGATTTGAACTCGTGTCCGGGAATATTTTACAGTCAAGTTCTTTATCCAATGACCTATCTATAAAAAGAGGAAATGTTATACCGTAAAGGAAAATAATTGATAAAATTATATGTTCTGATATCTCACCAAGACGGATGTTAACATCAAAAATTATACAGTTAATATCTACCCCATTACGAACAAGAGTTGATCTTCTTCCCTTGTTAAAAACCTATTTGTTTTATTTCTGTTCCTTCTTTAAATATTCATATATTCCTAAATAATACTAATATTACTAAATATTATTAATTATATTGATTCGCTTCTGCAAACCCTCCTCAAAAGCTTACAGAACCAATTACATTCGGTGTAGGGTGCAATCACCCTCCATTCTACCCCTGTCACAAAGAGGTATCTCGATAATGAACGAAAATAATTAGCACTTCCATTATTCAGTTAATTGCATTCAACAGCTGTTGATATCGTTTTCGCCCTGTCATGTTTCAAATGTTTGGTAATTTTATCAAAATGACAACAGATTATAAGCGATAGTCAAATGTTTCCCTTGTTTTTTTTTTGTTTCTATTTTTATACTGTAATTATTTTTTGTAATCTAAGAACGTATTTTGGTTGAGAATCTTCACCGGTATTATAGGGAATGGAAATATCATCCTTTGAAAACTGTGTTAAGATTTATATCATAAAAGTAATTACATGTCCTTCCAATTCACTGGACTATTGTAAATACTCCATATTATGTCACCAACAAAACCCTACACAGTGGGTTAGTTGTTATCCAGTACCATACATCCTTACGATCCTCGTTTAATGGTTAACACTGTAGTAACCTCGAATGCTGTTATTGGAATTCTGGGAATTTCATCTTCTTGAATCATGAACTCCTTTATCCAGTCTGCTCTCATAGTACTGTCACTCAGCCTCCAATGGTTTTTAACGTCTTTGAAGTGGACTTAAGAGTAACGCTGGGATCTCTAAAGTAAGTTACAATAAGCATCACAATGTATCGTTCAGTTTGACCATGTTTCTTAATATATTTTTTTACTTCTATTTGTAATAGTAGATACGGTAGCTCAGAGGACACTTGACTGCTATCGAGTTCGAGTCCGGCTAAAGGCACAATTTTGACTAGCATACCCTGTTGTGGCTTCGCACGCTCTCATCAATAAACAATAAGATTATTTTAACTAATAATTGAATTTCATGCAATTTTTAAGCTGGTTGAAATTGCATTGATTAGGAGTTTGAAGAGTGCGTAAAAGCATAGTTAGACATCCAATTTGGCAGAAATAATTTCATCGATCCATGTGGTTGGATATTAATTTCTAACGATAAAAGTATATGACAGTTCGGCAAACCTCGTTTCTGGCAGTCAAGACTATACATTTTAATTATTATTATACTAAAACCTATTATTATAAAATTTTCTAGAACTATGAAGATGTTGTAGTTAAAATTTGATACAGTTGGATTTAATGGTTTTACCATTGCAAACTCTGTTGCAGAATGGCTACGTATAGGTTGACATTCAAACTGCACCGGGATCCACATGTCGCTCTATATATTTATAGCTTTTTTCTATATCAATTGAATTGAAAATAAGTAAATTTTATCATAAATTCCTAGCTCTATATAACACCTTACCTTTGTAACCTCTCTCGAATGGTGTTCGCCACCTACTGGTCGATTATCAAACATAACTGCGCACCACATATTTATCGCTTTGTTATGAAAATATAATTGAAAATATTTAAATTTTATTATTGCTAAACCTTTCTTGAACTATTTAGATGGTGTGGTTAAAATCTGGTATGGATTGGTTCTGTAGTTTTTACGGTTAGTGATCACAAACGAGTAATGGCTTATCCTTTTATATATTAATATAGATTGTGATCTCCTATAAGGAAGGATAAATATCTGGTTTGTACTGGATCAGCAATATACGTAAGCATTAAGTTCATTATGAATAAGTTTTATGTGACATAATGAGGAGCTTTTAGGATTTTTCGGAAGACATTTGCAAGGATTGTATACGAGATGAATTAGATGGCTTAGTGGAGCCAAAGATCTCAACTCCTTATGTCTAAATAGGTCTAATCACAGTCATATAGATGCGTCTTTTGTAATTAATAAGAAACTTTAAATGTTTGCTTAAGTGAATGTTAAAGTAGTCTAAAAAGACGAGGAGTTTCTTATTACTTTCGTAACCACTATGGAAAATAAGTAAATTTTATCATAAATTTCTAGCTCTATAACACCGTACCTTTGTAACCTCTCTCGAATGGTACTCGCCACCTATCGGTCGATTACCAAACTTCACTGCACACCACTTATTTATCGCTTTTTTATGAAAATATAATTCAAAATATTCGTATTTTATTATTTCTAAACCATCCTTGAAGTACAAAGATAATGTGGTTTATATCAACTACAAAGTTGATATGTATTGGTTTTGTAATTTTCCCGGTAACAAACGACATATGGCTTGTTCTTTTAAATAAAAGTATAGATATAGAATCTAGCTACCTCATTTCTCACTACGAAATTCTTTTATTAAGAAAGCTAGTTGTAGCATTTTGTTCTGTTATTTGCCGTGAAAGGCGAATCCAAAAAAAAAAAAAAAATAAAATATAATAAATAAATAAAAATGGCTTGGGATTTAGAGGAGGATATTTCTATTTGTCGGAGGAGCCTGGCACTTTAGCGGAGTAACTGATTCCCCTCACGTTTTCCTGATCCGACCATTAGTTCCCCGCTGGATTAGCGAGTTTTCGACAAGAGTATCTCCTGCATCCCGATCAAGGAGTCCTCCTGGGTACTCACTCTTCCCATATTGATCCTCGTCTTAGCTGTCCTCCAAGTTTAATGGTAGTTCTCCTAAGTAGACTGCTAAAGGTTATACGATATTCAGTGCAATGACAACTTCTGGGAATCTTGTCGAATAGAAGCAGTCAAGTCTTTAAGCAACGTCAAACGTGAAGATACCACCTAATAAAAAAAGAGATTAATTTTAAAAATGTAAAAGAAGAAATATTAATACATTCTGATAGGCAAAAATTCTACTCTTTTTCAATTGAGGTATGCATGATGGTATAGAAGGGTCAATACAATTAGAATTGGTGAATTAATTGCCAGTTCTATTGAGATTATTTTATTAGAAAACTAGTTTCGAATGCTAAACATTCATCTTCAGTTCTTGTAGGTTACCTCGAACACTTTAGTGTTTTAGTTACCTCGAAGAACTGAAGATGAATGTTTAGCACTTGAAACTAGTTTTCTAATAAAATAATCTCAATAGAACTGGCAATTAATTCATCAATCCTAATTTTACACTTTTTCATTTTCTAGGTTAAAGTTTTATCTTTCTTTATTAGGTGTTTTCGTCCCAGATTTGCTGTCATATAAAAATAATGTTTTTTATAGGGTAAATCACTTGTTATGGTCACCTCACCAGTTATGGGCACCCTAAAACAATTTTTCGCAATAATAAGAGTATAATTCATTTATTTATAAAAACGCCTGGAGAAATATTTCTGGAATAGTCTAAGATTCATTTACTTATAAAAACCTTCTCTCCTATCCCTTTCCAGTAGCCATTGAAAAATATTTTCCTCAAATAGTGTTCTGAAATACCTCTTTTCTTTTTTTTAGTAAAGTGAGGATTCTTAAGGAATTATTGTGAAATTGCTTCATTATTTTCTAGTTTTTGAGATATAAAGCCTTTCATTAGAATTGAGGCTTCTATACAAGCTCAAATAGGTTGGACTATCTCATTTTAATTTACAAAAATTTTGAACTGACTTTAACCGGTTTACAAAAATACGAGATATGAGTTATGTCCCCTATCCGTCTTAATTTTTTTTGGTGTTACAAACGTTCTTTCTGCTAAAAAAGAAAAGATACATAGAATGTTCTACATTGGATGACATTTTAAAACTTAAATACTATATCCTTTTCTAGTAGTGGTCATGTTTGAATTTACGTAGAAAAATCAAGGAGAAACGCGGCTATAGATTGATTGATAAACAGTTTTAATTAATTTTAAAATATAATTTTATGACGGTTTTCTAAAAATATATGAAACCACTAAGTTTGTAAAATTGTTCATTTATTAATAGTCATTTTTAAATAATTAAAAACATTTCTTTAAAGATTATTTTGTCACATGGCCATAACTAGTCTTGGCTATGGCCATAACTGGTATTTTTAGGTTTTTGTAAAAAATTAAAAAAAATATTTGAAAGGAAGATTTGGTGTATTCGTCAATTTTACATTCAATTGAATAATCTTTTGTAAATCTACATAAATCTGTAACCAATGATATCATATTACAAACTTTATCAACGAAAATCCCTTTTAAATCAACAAATTCTCTTAACTCTTGAATAACTAGTGATTTCCCCTATATTATGTTATTGTTTACTTAATTTTTTTTCTTTGGTTTTCTCCGTTTTTTTTTTTTTTTTTTTTTTTTTTTTTTTTACTAAAACCTATTATTCCCAAGGCTTGTTACTTACCTGCTCCTTAGAATGGATATTGGGTATTCCTCCGAAATCTGGGTCATTGAAACTCAAGTAAGCATTTAAAAGGAACTACTCTCAGGTAACTGGGACCTTTTTTCGTTCCCGGCTCACCTTAAACTTTTTCATCTTGGATCTACTCTTCTATTTTGTGCAAGAACTAATAAAGAGAGCGGCCTTTGTGGACGGCGGAGGAAGTGTGGGAACAGAAGAGACAAAGAGGGCGCGGGTCGGCGGAAGTGGCCCAACATTATAAAAAAGTTCCAGAGCCTCCTGGATACTTAATACATCCCTCCATAGCTCCATATTTCCTGTCTTCCTTTTACCTTCGCTTCTCGTTTCGTCCTCCAATTCATATCCCAGCGGATACTCGAAACGCTGTTTCGTAACGATTTGTGAAATACCGGGTTAAAAAAAAAAGTCTGCCTTTTTTTCTCTCCCTACCCTTGGCACACTTATTGAACGATGGCAGCTTACTTTAAATGTCCTATTATCATTCAAGATATTCTATACTTCATTTAAGGAATTATCTTTCAAAACTGAACATAGCCACTTGAGAAAATTATAATGAAAGGGCAAAAAACATCAGTCCTCCCCCTTCTATTGAATCTAAAGGGTGTTTTTTACTTTAGCCATCCCAGTTACTTTTCTAAGTAACATGCGATCTAGATAAAATAACAGTTGCTAAGATAAGATAAGATAACCTAACTACCATATGACCATTTATATTCAGTATTACTTTCTAGTTATCATTTTTAACCTGTTTATTTTAAATATGAATCTTTTAAAACTTAGCAAGTTACTAAAACCAGAAGAAATAGCTTTCCAATACCTACAGAGATGTGGATTACTGCACAGAACGAGAAAAGGTAGAAGGGGACATTTTATGAAGATTTGTTTTTACAAAAATAGAGCTCCTTTTTATAAGTGTTTTTTATGAAGTTGCAGGAAACAAGTTGGTGAATTTAAATTGTCGACCCTAATACAGGAGCGCACACGCAAATAATTGAGTCGCTAAGGGCAATTTTAAAAAGAAGAAATATAAAGGAATGTGGTACAAGAAGAAGCCTGTTTGATTCCTACTTATGTGAATTTGTATAGAGGAGAAGGTATGAAGAAAGGGATATTTTTGAATGTATTTTGGAATCATTGAGAGAATATTCAATCTATTCACAAAGATCTTTATATACCTTACTTATCTGACTCAGCTCAAATCCGATATCTATCCTTTCATAGTAAACTCCACAACCATTCAAATCCATTAGTATCACAACTTGCTTCTCGTTCCATTCCAGGTAACCCTCCGAGGCGCCTGAAATGAAGATGGCTTTTATCTATCATATTTAATGTTGTGTGCAGTTGTAAATTTCATTGAATAACTGAAGAGAAAATAAAAGAAGAAGATTTTCTGCATTGTGTTCTGTCTATTATTGTATACATATTTTACAATTAGGTTTGATGAATCAATTGCCACTACTATTGGAATTAATTAATTTAAATACTAGAAATAAAATATAACGGTACCGACCTAAAGAGGCAAACGGACTGGACTTCTCAATGATATCTGGACGTATCACGGGCAAAATGGTCAGGTAAAATGTTTCTTTCGGTTTTCCTCATTCCTTATGGTTTTTTCCGTCCCTATTGGAAACAAATTATCTAGTCATATAAACAAAAATCTGTATTCGTTTTGAAGATTTTATTATTTCTAATGATTCATAAATATTTAATTTTAGGCTATTTCCTACTTGGCGTGATGTATCTGTTAGACCTAGATATTGTCAATACATTTGATAATTAAACTATAAAAATAATTGAACAATATTGAAGTATTTTTCCAATTGTAAGAAATGGCCATAGAGAATCGAAAGCTTTCTCAACGTTAATGAGCCGGGACTGAAGTGTTAGAGCAATTGTTGAGCTGTCAGTTGCACAAATCTTCGATCCCTTCCTCTCCTTTCTACAACCCCATCCACTTTCTGCTGATGATATATTTTTTATTATATACTTCTCCGACCGGTTTCTAAACTTCATATATTGAGGCGTATAGTTATTTCGTTAGAATAAATTTCAGCTTTCAATAAATAGATGGAAAAGTTATGTGTTAATAACAGTTTTAAAACATGAGAATCAACTTTCATTGATATTTATATTGTACACTAATACTATAAAAAATAGGAGATAATTTAGATTCTTTACTGGAGCTCTAAAGCTCTGCTAATAAAAATTAAAAATATATATATATTTAAAGCTTGAACAATAAAAATTTCAAATTTCAGGAATCGGAAATAAAATATAACTTTATTACCGAAATAAAATTTAATTATGGACCCTTCACTTTTGATTATTAATGTATGTACATCGAGTATTGGGCTAAAATAATTTATACATCTAGTTACCTATTTACAACTTTTTTGATTGGAAACATATTATTATGAAATATGTAGATCTGTGGCACTTGTGAATTGTCGATTAAGTAAAAATATCGTATATTAGGGAAAAATCAAATTTTCCACTTACAAATGAATATTTATCTTTGTAAAACCGCAATACGACGGTTGCTACAGATATGTCTGTGTTATGTGATTGTTATGTTAGGTCTATCTAAAATACACATTTTGAGTTTTTTCTTCTTTAGTTCTTAGAATGTTCTTTTGTTTTCATTAATTGATATTTACAGCTGTGCAAAATAATATACATCAATTAAATGTGTTGATAATGAATACAATAGTATGTAAATAACTTGTGAAGTACCACTCACTAGTAGCACTTCAATAAAATTTACACTAGAAGGTCTCTAGGCCATCTTCTTTTCAGACGCCTCGGAGGATTATCGGGGATGGAGGGGGAAGCAAGTTGGGAGACTTGTGGATTTGTGTGGTTATGGAGCTTACTATGGATGGATAGGTATCTGGTTTGGGCCAAATCAGCAACATATGGAACATTAAGATCTTTATGGATAGGTTTAAGGAAAATTAAGGAGCATTTAGGATTTTTCGAAGGATTTTGGATTGTAAGGATTGGATACGTGATGAATTGGATAGTTTAGTAGAGCCCCAAAGCTCAACTCTGTATGTCCAAATAGGTCTGATAACTGTCATGTAAATGAATCTTTTATAATTAATTGGAACCTTTGAAGGTTTGTCTAGTAAATGTTGAAGTAGTCTGTAACGACGGGCAGGTTCTTGTCGCTTTAGTCTTGTATGTGGATTTCAAGTTAGACGTTTGTTCAGTTGGAGTCCATGGTAGCGGATCTGTTCAACAGGGATTAGTGGGTTCTTAGAATGTTTGATTGTTTTTATTTTTGTGGAAAATCACTGCCCAACAATTTCTACCACTAGATCCTTGCATATATACATATTTATCATATTGGATCTGAAAAGTAATTAGTGTCTTTTGATATCATGAAATCTTGTTAATTTTGTGTACACAGTAAGAATTAGGACAGTCCTATGCTACTTTTAACTCTGTACCAGGTAAAGATCCTTAGTGGACCCAGTTATGGGAACTGTTGGCAGATGTAGCTTCCAAGTTGGGCTGAGCATCTGTACGGTGTCTTCTTATATCTTACCTCTGGGATAACTTCCGTTCTGGATAATACATTTTTTAACCACCGATCTGTATTTCTGAGAATGGAATCTAAGATTATACGTTGCGATGTCAATGTTGTACTTATTTTCTTCAATAAATTTAGTCGTTTGTTATTTTATTACACTGAACTATAACTTCTAGTCAAGTATTTTATAGAGAGAATAGTCAAGAGCTTTGATGTTATTTTGTCACTTGATAATTCGTCTTATTCTGTAATTCTTCAGGTGTTATTTAATTCATTCATTAACCTATAAATTGAGCAACTGTAAATAACAAAATTAATTATGTATGTAATTCATTTTTTTCCCCTTGCTACTTATTTAATCTTCAAACCGCGTCATTTGGTTTGTCACTGAAAAATACGCATGTATACACTGTGTAAATCATTTCATGGAATAAACAGAACTAGCTCAGAGTCGATCCCTCTATTGTAGTAAATGATGAAAGGAAGTATGAGTGCAGTTGACGAATTCCCGGAATCAGTTAATACTGGAAAGCTCTTCCTACAAAGACATTAGCACCTGGCTCAGCAACTTCTGCTCCAGGTTATACAATGAGAAAAGATAAGCAAGAGGTAAGCAGCTTGTTAAACATGGATAGTACGGATGTAGGATATGAAATTTTTAATGACAACGGAATTATAGAACAAGTGCCGAGTGCTCAAAATGAAGCTAGTGATGAAAAAGATGATGACGATGACGTTTCTGATTCTTCCACTATTCTATGCAAAGAAGTCGAGGAAATGTTAACTAGGTGCATTGATTGGTTTCGAGCAGCTATGTGAATGAGATATTTCACACCTGATGGGATGCGGGTAATGTTTAGCTTTTTTTGTGTTTTTTGTCATTTTCACTAAGTCCAATATGGATAATGTTCATCTGTTCGCTTTTAAATTCAATAAATTACAAAAAAAATTACAATAATATAGTTTAAAATGCTTTTTTGTTACTTTACCAGCAAACTTCTGTAATGCATCATTTCCGTTATTTTGTCACTCCCACTCATGACGAATTATCGAGTTTCTACTGTAATTCTTACTTCTCGATTGTACAATATTATCGATAACAAGCTTTATTCTAAGAAATACAATTTACAGTCTTCATTTCAACTTTGGTGGAGTGATGCTCGGAAGTATCTTCGAATCACAGGATGTCGAAGAAGCTTATCAAATGCTGCACTAGGTCCTTCGGTTTCCTTTTTCCTTTGCAATACTTCCTTCGTTCTTTTCTGTTCATTCTCCTCACCTTTTGTTCACCGTCGAAATTAATTTTAAAGTCTTTAGAGATATCATGTAAAGTTTAATGGTTTACATCCCGTCCTACTAAACTGTACCTAACTATAATTTATTCAACCATGTTTGAAGAGTTCCTATTTCCAGGGCTTCCTATTTTTAGAACTCAGACTTTATACTTACGTATACAGGGTGAGTACCTCTTAGTGTAAAAAAAAAAAATTGGGTGAAACTAGATCAAAAATGTAGAAAAATGCCGCAGACCTCACCTTTCTATTCCAATCCGTTGCAGATATACGATAAATCAAAGACCTTTTTGAGGAAACAACGTTTTTTTTTTTTCCATAAAAGTTGTAATATCTCCATTTTGTTTAAAATTCTTTTAAATTTTGACCACATTTTCGAATTTAGCATTAAATTTTCTAAAAGAGCAAAGTACAAGTAACCTTGAATTTAACAAACTTAGTATCGAAAGAACAGCTTGATCTTCACCTTATTTGGGGAAGTCACAATGTCTTATATTACTTCAACGCTCACCGTTTTTCGAAAAAGCTATCCACAAAACGTCAAATCTCACAAAAACTTGCAAATTTAATCAGCATTTGAATGATATGTTAAACGTAATGATTTTTTTTTTCGATTTCATGGATAAATTAACTTTTGAAACCGATAAATCATGGTGTTTTCATTTAGCATACAAATTAGTTACTTGTGGAAATAAAGCATAGGAAATGAAGGAAAGCTGTCGATAAAGCGACACCAGATCAAAGAGGATCCATTTTTAGAACTCCTTCTCAGACTATATACTTTACAGGGTGAGTACCTCTTAGTGAAAAAAAAAAATTGGTTGAAACTAGATCAAAAATGAAGATAAATGCCGCAGACCTTACCTTTTTATACCAATCTGTTTCAGAAATACGATAATTCAAAGACATTTTTGAGGAAACCAATTTTTTTCAAATAAATGCTGTAATATCTCCACTTTTTAAAAATATTTTTCAAATTTTGACCACATTTTTGGATCTAGCATTAAATTTCCTATTAGAGCAGAGCGCATGTAATTTTTAATTTTACAAACTTGGGACCTAATGAACAGCTTGATCTTCGCTTTATTTAGAGAAGGTACAATGCCTTATAATAAGAGAAGGCATAATGCCTTTAGAGCTCACCGTTTTTTGAAAAAACCATCCACAAAACTGAAAATCTTACAAAAACTTGCAAATTTAACCAGTTTTCATATGGTATGATCAAATTAATGATCCGTCTCTATTTGATGGAGAAACTCACTTTTAAAACCGTAAAAACTTGCTGTTTTCTTTTGACCTACAAATCAGTTACTTGTGTAAATATCGTGATAATCGCTCACCTTCTCTATAAAATGCAACATTACGACACATTAAGTGTCTTGAGTTCAGTATTTCAAAAAGGATTGTACTGATTTGAGGAGATTTGTTCGAAAACAAGCCCAACCAGAAAGATTCTTTTCCCAATTAAATGGTGCATTACCCAATTATATAGAGGCTGTTTGTGCAACCCCAGAAAATTCTTTTAATTTCTAAGTTATAACAATTTGAAATTTCTACCTTCAATTTATTGTCATATTACTGAACTATCACGCCCTCCACTAACATTAATATTCAACAAAAAAAGATCCATAGGAAGACAGGGAATATAATCGAAAACAATTATAAAAGAAAAAATAATTTATAATTGACTTTTATTATTTATAAATCGTCGATTAAACAACCAGATGCTATCTATGACGTAGACATGTCTCTGTTGCTCGGGGGGGGGGGGGTCTATATTTTTTGCTGTAACGTTTTTTTCACATTCAAAATTGTAACATTTTGATGCTCTAGTTTTGTTGGCGTTGCTGTGATTGAAAATTTGACGATATCCTACTTCTCGAAAACTTATGAAAAATATTTTTGTTATATAACATTTGTCACTAGGACCTACCGTTTGGGAGCTATATTAATATACACCAAGTAAATGTGTTGATAGTGTATACAATAACATGTAAATAACTTATAAAGAACTACTCAATAGTATCACTTCAATAAAAATCTACACTAAAAGGTCTCTAGGCCATTTTCTTTTCAGACGCCTCGGAGGATTATCGGGAATGGAGTGTGAAGCAAGTTGGGAGACTAGTGGATTAGAGTGATTATGGAGCTTACTATGGAAGGATAGATACCTATGAAGATGAATGTTTATCATTCGACACTTGTGTTCTAATAAAATAATCCCAAAAGAAGTGGCAATTAACTCTCCAATCCTAATTGTATTAGGTTTGAGCAAAATCAGCAACATATGTGGCATAAAGATCATTATTCTATATTTTTTTCATTATATATTATTAGCTATGAGATTTAATGTAAAGTAATTTAATGTTGTAGGGATTAGATAGGAGATATATTTGATGCTTTATTGTAACCTCAAAGTTCATCTCCGCATGTTGAAATAGGGCTGATTATAGTCATGTAAATGAGTCATACGTAATTTAATTCAAGTTTAGAACGTTCGTCAAGTGTAGAATATTTACCAATAAACGACAAAAAAGGTGTTTACGTCATAATATAATAAATTACAATACAAATATGTCTAAAATATGCTCGAACTGACATATTACATCATTCCAATACGGTAATCCAGACAGTTATTGACGTACTATCTTAATAAAAACTAGAAAAAAATATTTAGAAAAAAAACAACCATTAACTACATTTAAATCCCACAACTCTACTGTATAAAAGAACATTCAATTCTGTCCGTAAATTAAAAGATATCTATAGGGTGTCAATAACTGTTTTTTAAATTGATATTTACAACTGTACAAAATAATATTCAAGTAAATATGTTGATAGTGAATACAATGGCATGCAAATAACTTGTGAAGAACTACTCACTAGTAGCACTTCAATAAAATCTACAATAAAAGGTCTTTAGGCCATCTTCTTTTCAGACGCCTTGGAGGATTATCAAGGATAGAGGAGGAAGCAAGTTGGGAGACTAGTGGATTGGAGTGGTTATGGAGCTTATATGGAAGGATAGGTATCTGGTGTGGGCTAAATCAGCAACATAAGGAACATTAAGATATTTATGGATAAGTTTATTGGTGTCAAAGTAAGGAGCATTGAGGATTTTTCGAAGGATTTTGGATTGCAAGGATTGGATACGAAATGAATTGAATGGTTTAGTAGAGCCCCAAAGCTCAACTCCGCACGTCCAAATAGGTCTAATCACAGTCATGTAAGTAAGACTTTTGTAATTAATTGGGAGCTTTGATCGTTTGTATAGTAAGTAGTCTGTAACGACGAGCAGTTTCTTTTCGTTTTAGTCTTGTATGTTGATTTCAAGCTAGACGTTTGTCCAAGTGGAGTCCTAGGTAGTGGATCTGTTCAACAGGGTTAGTGGAATATCATTATTAATTTGAATGAAAAAAAAAAAAGTTTTACCTACATTTTTTGTGTTGGGGTTTTTTTGACAGGCTTTAACTCTTTTGGTGTAGCTCGGATCAAAAATTTAACGAGTTTCCTTATTAAAATCAGTAGCTAGACATATCCATGATTATTGTTTTTCCCTGCCAAGGGGAAATTGAGTTATTTTTCCCCTAACTTTATAGCGGGCTTACTGTTAACATTTAAAAAAAAAAAAAAAATGCGTGTTTATTGCTTTAACTTATACAAAGAAAAATGAGAATATTTGAGTGTATCCATTTTGCCGGTTTATTATACTTGGAAAACAAGTTGTAGGATGTTGGCAAAGCTGGCTGTTTCAGTGTTACCATTTTTTTTTTTTTTTTTTTTTTTTTTTTTTTTTTTTTTTTTTTTTTTTTTAATCTGACCACGAAAATGGATCCACTGCGAAATTTTAGGTAGAGGATAAGGTCTAAATTTAGTAGATATAGATGTTGGGAAATACTGACTGACATCCGGTGATCTTACTATTGAGGTGTGGACCATCGGATACTGATCATGATCGGTTTGTGGTCGGATGGTTGCACAGGAAGTTGAATCTGACACCTCCCTTAGTATGAGATAGGGGTTGTGGCAGGATATGATCAATCGCTATGGAATTTGTCGGTAAGGAAATACAGGTACGAAAATATTTATTTTAAAAAAAAACCAGCTTCTTCACTTTAAATCTTAAACCAATTTATTTATTCGGTTAGCACTCCTGAAATGTTCAATTTTTTTAACTTTAATGTTTAGCAAGGATTAAAACGTTTACTGTTGATTCTTAGAAAATATTTACATTTTATGAATAAGAGCTATTAATCCATTTATTTACTAAAAGTGTTTCCAAAGAAGGTATACAGATTTTAGTTCCATTTCAAACGGGAAAATCAAAGAGTGCCAATCAAGCTTATGTCGAAGTGAGTAATATTGAAAGGAATATTCGTCTTTTTTTTTTAAATTTTGTTCAGATTTCATTTTTGTTATCTATAGTCGGAGTGATCCATTTTCACGTTTACCGAATGGGAAAATATCAATTTAACTTCCTAATGCCAAGAAATGACCGAATGTATTATATTTAATCTAAGGACAGCCTGATATCGTAAACAGGAATTACGAATTCTAATCCTGTTGCATGCGAACGCTCGACATATTTCGATACACCTGTACTATTATATAAAAGGACAAGTCATTTTTCGTTCGTGGTCACTAACCGCGAAAACTACTGAACCAATTTGTACCAAATTTTGACCACACCGTTTTTATAGTTACAGGTAGTTTTATCAATAATAAAATCTACTGATTTTCTATTAATTAGTTATTTTAAAAGTGGTAATAAGTGGATAACTGCGATATTTGAACACACCGATAGGTGGCGATCGCCATTCTACATGAGAGGTTACAAAGGTGTAGTGTTATATAGAGCTTCCTTGCTATTCGTAGTAAAATTTACTTATTTTCAATTAAATTATTATTAAAAAGCTATAAATATTTGGTGTGGGTAAGATCGCGGGTTCACAGCCCGGCAGATGACCTTAGGATTTTTTAAACGGAGTAAAAAATCCTTAGCTATGCCGTAGGGGGACGTAAAATGGGGGTACCGAGACTGTGCGATGTCAGGTACTCGTTAAAGATCCCTATCCTAATTATACCTGGATAGGCAAAATTTAGGACTCCCACCATAGCATCGCCCGATTAGCTATAGCAGCATAAAGTTACGTTAAACGAAATAAACAAATAAACAAACAATATTTGTTGTAAAATGTTGATTCCAGTTTTAAAATCGACCGTTAAGTGGTTTGCAGCGTTTCGCGATAGAGTTTAAAATGATAAAACTACTGAACCCATTTGTACCAAATATTTTACAATATTTTTGGTTTAGCTATATCCAAATTTAAAACAATAAAATTTTAAATGAATAATGTTGAGTGGCAGAAATGAGGCTTGCCACACTGTTACATCGATGATTAAAAATTAAAAATTTATTGCAATTTTAGCCAGGTTAAAAATGACTGCTATAAGTGAAAATATTATTGAAGAAATAATGCTCAATTGCTTACTTCAATACAAGATTTAATTCGGTAAACAATGAACAGTTCAATTATCAGCTTAAATTATTTAAGTTCTGTACTTATGAGAGTGGATGAAGCCACGACGGAGGATGCTAGAGTATAGTGATAAATTAAATGAGTGTTGGACTATTCTGTTCAGGCTGCCACTTGTATTTCTCGATTCAATAATTTTTATAATGAATTAAACATCGATTATCGAGTAATATAACATATGGGCATCCTAATACTTTCACATCCGCTCTCGGAGCCTTATAGTTACCTGTAGAGAAAGCAGGTGATTGGAGGCAGCAGGTGGACCTTGTGAGAGTACTCCTCAGTGCATCTTCCCATCCCCAGGTACATCGGATTGGCTTATAAGATCCTTCTTGCTCTAGATCCTAATCTTACATTCGTAGGACGTTTTCAGGCTGTGAGTGTGAATTGATATAATCCGTATTGGTTAAAATAAAAAATATCAAAATACAATAAATTAGTATTAAAAATACGCCATCAATACTCAGCGAGTCAGTCATCCGAATTATCTAGTCTGCATCTGAAAAAATCAGCCCAACAAAAACTAGAAACTTATAATTAATTAAAAATTTCTTTTGAACTTATGAAATATTGGATAAATAGGGGAATGTATAAAAAAAAACTATACACATGATATTAATTACGATATTAAAGATTGATGAATTTCTATTGGAATTATATTTAATCTAAGACTAGCTTAAAATTAACCTGTACCACTACAACCCATGGAGCCTGTACAAACCTTAAGGCTGTACTATTACTAGGCCAACGGTAGTGAAAGAAGGTGAATTGGCTAGAATTCACACTCAACCGCCAGGTTTTTCCCCAATAAAAGGTACCCACTTTTTAAGAGGCTGGTCGTGCCCCAGGAGGGGCTTCCAATCTCGAATTCGATCCACGGCTTAAGTATATGCTCATCATCAGTCTTTTAAAAATTCAAAACGTTTGCTACAAGGATTATAACCTATACGTTAACTCTAAAATGGAAATGAAGAAATCGAACATGTTGGTAATTATATAATGAGGCAAAATAGAAGGGCTTATAAAAGCTGCCATGTTCTAGACTAAACTGAGAATTAAAGGTAGAGAAGTTAAGATTTTTAGATTAATATGAGGAGGGTTGTCAGGTGAACAGACGGTCTCTTAGGTTTTCCTTACGACTTGTCGGTTTTTCTAGCTAGGATCTAGGAGCTAGGATCTGAAAGCCTTTAGAAGCGATTCTATTTTATCTCTCTAATTGAATACCATCATGTTATACTTCTTGTCTTACTTTTTCAAAATTGTTATTTTTATAATCTGTGACCAAAGTTCTGATGTTGAGATATTTTTTTGTATGCTTTGCCATGGATACGTATTTAATCAGGAAGTTTTTTTTTTTTTTTTTTTTTTTTTTTTTTTTTTTTTGGCGCAAAGCGTAGTCCTGGCAACATGGCTGGTTGTAACTTTTTTTCACAAGCTCTAGCTCTGTTGTTCCTCAGGCCTATTCACACTCATTTCAGCCGTGCCGTGACGTGACGGTGATTCTCGCTGACGCGGGCTGACAGTGTTTTCAGACTGGTTAGTATTTTATCCGTGCTCTGATTCTGGATGAAGAAGAAGAAGAAGCGAGAAGAAAACGGAAGTGGGTGCATCAAGCGTGGAAAAAGAGAGGAACAGAAAGGGAATTCGCTACAATTTACAAGGAATTAGTAGATGATGGAACGAAATTTTTTGAGCACTTCAGAATGTCTTCTGTTTAACTTAAATTCGTTTAACATACTGCTGAATAAGTTGGAAGTTGATATAGAAAAGCAAGATACTCGCTGGAAAAAAAGCAATCACCAAGAGTTTGTTTAAGGTGAGTGTGGGGTAATATTGAAGAAATGTCGGATGTGCACGAGATGTGCAACCAAAAATTCAATTAGTTTTTCATTATGTTTTCACCAAATATATTAAAGTATTCAAGAAATTACAAAAACACACTGCAGTGTGATATTTTTCGATTTTCGAAAAATATCGTTCCAAAACAATGTGAAGATCACGGCACGGCGCCGTCGAGAGCACTGAGAGCACTGTTACTGTCACGTGCCGGTCTGCTGTGAATCAGTTGATCCTAATGCTGGGAAGAATTCTTTTAGTTTCGCCGGGCGGATCACATGCCGGTCTTCATTTTTTAAATTTAGGGTCTTCTTGGGCACGCCCCAGCTCTGTTAGTGTTGCTCGAATCGGAAATTCGCCGGAAGTATTATTAGAAGCAGTAGATTATATACAAACATATCCACGATCTATTGTTTATCCCAGTCAGGAAGATATTTAGTTTGACATGGATACGTCTTATCAATTATGTAATTAAAAATTTACATTGTAAAAAACTAATTTATTTTGGGGTCACCTGTGGTGTAGTGGTTAGCATAGCAACTTACTAAACCAAAGATCGCGGGTTTCCAGCCCGGCAGATGACCTTAGGATTTTTTAAAGGGAGTAAAAAATCCTTAGCTATGCCGTCCTTCGGAAGGGACGTAAAATGGGGGTCCCGAGCCTGTGCGATGTCAGGTACTCGTTAAAGATCCCTATCCTAATTATACCTGGATAGGCAAAATTTAGGACTCCCACCGTAGCATCGTCCGATTAGCCATAGCAGCATGAAGTGACTTTAAACGAAATAAACAAACAAACTAATTTATATTGTGTTTATAACAGTTTTCTGCTTGCTGTGATTGTTTTAACAAGTACACGATAACTTACGTTCATACAGCAGTAATCAGGCATTGAGAGGGGGTGAATGTTTAATATTCGAACTAAATATTCCAATAAAAATATCCTATATAAATGCCAAACAATTTCTCCTAAATATGCTAAACCTTGTTTACCATCACGCGTATCTCAAGTAATACATTTTTTAAGTCTTGAGGTTTGCTGGCAAGTATAGCCTCGGTTTTTATTCATCCTTATTTTTATACATATAAAATATGTATACATTTAAAATTAATAACTATCCAGCTATTAGGTGATCCACTAATAATTTAGATGAGATCACAGCGGTAAATTTAGCCCAAAGGTTATTTGATTGCCCTGCCCTGTGATCCTGCTACTGCTGTGAATACAGCCTACGTAATGAGAAGCAGGTAGGTTGGATTCAGCTGCAGGAGGAATGGTCTTCCCTTTTAGTAGCGTTGGAGCAATAGCGGGAGTTGAAAGATTGAATGGTTTAATTTAGCTAAATGTAGTCCTTTGCTGAGGACCTCTTCTGTGTTGTTTGTGGAATCTCTGGTCTTTGATGTCACTAATAGCTCTCGTCTATAATGGAATCCGTTCTTTGGTATAGCTTTAATAAATAACAGCTGCAATTTTAAAATTAATTAAATAAAAAATGATTTATTTTACTTTTTACGGACATCTGTCGAGAATGGACTCAAAGAGGCTGCCCCATAGGATCTTTAAGGCTGCTAACAAGGGCAAAGCTACTAGATTCATGTGGATGAAGCAAGTCGAGAAGGATCTTTTTGAACTCCAAATAAATCAAAATGACAGCCAACCGGAGTGACTATCATAAAACTGTTAAAACAAAAACCTTCATAACATCCCTCACAGAAGTTACCCACAGACCAAAAGACGAAACTAGGAAATGGTCTGAGGAACGTAGGGTTGAATTTAGCCGGAAAATGAAGGACTACTGGGCCATCAGAAAAGCTCGATCATGACAAGAAACGAAGATGACATTAAGAAACATCTAAAGCACAAGCACCGTGGTCCATAGATGGCCCTAACGAAAAAACAAAAAAAATGATTATTTGTACTGTCCGGAAACTCAAAAATTCGTCGTTACAAGACAGTGATTCGGCCAGGATGTTTATATGCAGCTGAAACACTAATTTTTGGTACAATAATAGAAAATAAAGAAATTAGTAAAAAGGAAAGGAAGATTGTGAGGAAGATATTAGGAAACAGAAAAATGGGAGAAACTTCCAAATTAAGAATTAACACAGAGGTATACAAACATGTAGAAAAAATGACATGTAATTAAGAAAAGGAGACTAATATTCTATGGGCACATACAAAGAATGAGTCCAAGCAGATTAACATTTGAAAGATTAAAAGGCAAACCCAATTGACTTTATTTTATTTTTAATTAATTACAATTGTAGGTGCCGTGTACAGCAACTTAGGCTTGAGGCACCATTACATTTTGTTACTTATTAACATTCAAAATTACATTATAGTGGTTGTTACAATTCAACATTACATTACATTAGATTATTTCTACTATTCTATATTTTATATTAGCTATATTACAATTTAATTTACAATTAAACATTTTACACAATAACACATTACACAATTAAACAATACAATTAAATATTACATTATATGAGTTGTTTGAATTCAAAATTATATTAGTTGAAACAAGTGGTTATCTTTGAGTAGGGTAAAATATTTATTCCGGTTATCGGGTTTAAAGCTTCTCGGTATCCTTGAAGATTCAACAAGTCCTGGATGGTAAAATTCGGGTACAATTATTGATAAGATGACCCTTTGTCAGCAGGAAGTTGCAAGTTATGCATTCTGGTGGAGGATTGCCCTCAAGTAGGTGCCGGTGGGTCAACTTCCTGTGTCAATTGAGTTTAGAAAGTACATGAAGATTTAAAAGAAATTGGATTAAATGGAGAAGAAATTGAAAACAGAACAAAAGAGCTCCATAAAAACAAGGGAGAAAATGGACGGCAGAAGAGAGCTTAACTTGGTCTCTTAGCTGGCCTATAACAAAGAAAAAACCAATTACAAACGATACAGTTATTAAAAGA
Source organism: Euschistus heros (assembly GCA_003667255.2). NCBI lineage: Eukaryota > Metazoa > Arthropoda > Insecta > Hemiptera > Pentatomidae > Euschistus > Euschistus heros. The sequence continues at coordinate 2,322,211 of RCWM02000063.1, forward strand.
ATGTTTGCTATAATTAAAAGTAATGTGTGGTTTCCATAATTAAGCACCTCTTTCTTTAATCCTTTTCTCTTTAATTCTGACGTTGAATAAAAGAAAAGCTTTAAAAATGGTAAGAAGAGAATAGTGGCAAATCGTGGATGGTATTTCCTGATCATAGTCCCTGGAGGGATGGATCCTTGAGATGTCCTGGAAAGAATAGTTGGAATAGATGAGGATAAGCAGAAATCAGCAACCAAATCTATTAAAAACAAGAATTTTTAAACAAACAAATTAGTAAACGGTTAAAATAGCAGCCCATAAATATTTAAGCTAATTAAAATAAAATCAATTTACGGATTCTTATTTAAGATGATAGCTATTCGCTAAGTTCTCTATTTCGTTTATTACTTTAGGAATCGCTTTAAAAAAGGCTTATCTAAACCCTCTAGACGTTGAAAGAGTTAGTTAATTATTCTCTACTTATTTCCAAACATGAGCACTTTGATTATATATATTTAATTTTTCTTTAAATGTAGGATATGCAAACAAACATGCTGATTTTCAACAAGGGAGGCTTCTTATGCTTCAATCCTTTACTTACGTTTAAAAAGATTTAAAAAAATATATTTGTTGTTTTGAAATTTTGTTGTCTTCAAATAATATAATTTATGGATGCTAATTATACTGATTCTTCAACACCATCTTGGTGTACCTTGAGCGATATTATTCTAGATTTTGTTGTAATTCTGTATTAGGGCTCAAAATCCGTTCGGGTATATCGCACATGTATTTCAAAAGTGACACAACTCCAAAATCTGTGTTTATTTTTTTTTTTAAATTCTTTTTGCATGTTTAATTTCAATACTCTTCAATGAAATTTAAAAAAAAAGTGTAGAACTATCTTCAAATCCCACCTGATACATCTCACTTGCGGTTGGGGTTAAAAAATAATTCAGGTACATTTTCGATATTTTATGTCATAATTTTACATTTTTTTAATGTTTGTTATTGAGCTGCCTCACTTTATAATAAAATGGACAGTTGCCTGGCTCAATTTATTTCGTTAGTGCTTCAGCCTCAGCAGTTTGTAATCGTCTTCTTATTTCCTCGTTTCTAATTGTGAAAAGAAATCATCAAAAATATAACGTTTAGCTTGGAAAGAAAAGTTAAGAGAATGCTTTTTTTAGTTCTGTACCAATTGTTGTTGATCCAGTAAATGAAATACTATTTTGTTGTTAAAGATGAAATTATCGATATATAATAAGTAATAATATAATTAGTTATCACAAAATTACTTCGTCAGAGGTTCCTAGGAATCGATTTTGATCGATCCTTGATTCCGTTTCTTTTCTTAAGGTCGAGAAAATATATCTGTTATCGACACTAGTCCATAGTTTCAGCTGTCAAATAAAATAATAAACTAAAGTTCAGTTGACACCTAAAAAATAACCTTTTTTTTATCTATTTATTGAAATTTACAACTGTCTACAATATAATAGGAGGCACAGTAGCTCATTGGTAAGGCGCTTGACTACCAAGCTCCCTGACCGTTCGACTGAAGGCAACAAATTTGCATTCTGTCATTTCAATCGTGGATCGGATTAGAGGTCTGGAAACTCTCCTGGGGCACACCCAGCCTCTTAAAAAGTGGGTACCCTTAATTGGGAAAAAAACCTCGCGGTTGAGCGTGCATTCTTGTCAAATCACCTCCTTTCACAACCGTTGGCCTAGTGACAGTACATCCTTACCTAAGTTCTGAATCTAAGACCCTTCATATAACTGCTATAGGTTTTTTATATAATATTACATTAAGTAAATGTGATGATACTGTTAAAAATGACACATCACTTGTTTTTAAATAAAATACCCATTGGTAGCACTTATAAAGGTTCTATATAATGAAGCTCTATATTAGAAGGTCCCGGAGCCATCTTCTTTTCAGGCGCCTCGGAGGGTTATCTGGAATGGAATGAGAAGCAAGTTGTGATACTAATGGATTTGAATCGTTGTGAAGTTAGCTATGAAAGGATAGGTTTCTGGTTTGAGCTAAGTCAGAAACATATATAAAGATCGTAGTGGATAAGTTTGTTTGTGACATAGCAAGGAGCATTGAGGATTTAAAAAAAAAAAAATTAATAATTATTTATCCCTAAATAACCTATAACAAAAATAAATATTGCCACGTGATACAGATCTTTTTCTAGAAATGGACTTTGGAACATCTACTTTAATCACCATACTATCGATATTATGTCAGCGGTATCGATCTCTTCTTATCAATCGACTTTTTACCATCGATTCTTGATTCCGATTCTTTTGTTAAGAAGCGGTGGTAATTGGTTACAGGCTATTAGAAACTGAAAGTTTTTGATGAATGTGCTGCATTTTGACAAATTTTGGATTTTACATATTAAGAATGTTGGATACATTTTATGTGTAATTTTATTAAGAATGTTGGATTTATTATTAAGTATTAGACAATTAGCCTGGATTTCTCTTCGAAATCTCTTCTCCTTTTCTTTGATATTTCAATTTATAAAGTTAAATATTTCTTTCTCATAAGGAAACTCGGACTTTAATTTATTAAAATAACAAATTAATTTAGTCGTGGAACTAGTTTAATATTCCAGAATGCTATATCTTGAACAATAAGGACTGATTGTCCTTTAACGATAATATAATAACTTATCCTGGAGAATTATTAAAGAAGGTTTCAGCAGAGGCCGTACAGAAGTTGAGAGACCTTTTGTCCCTTCTTGATGACGGTTATTAATTACAGGGTTTTGTCATGTTAAAGATGTTAAATGTTATACCGTCCATAATTAATTGTATTATCTCCCCGGCCCTGGCCCGATCCTCTCATCCCTATTATCTATTATAATGCTAATTTATCAGGCCCTTGAGGAACTAAAAAAAAAAAAAAAATCCCTCTTCCGGTTCATTTTTTTTTTTTTTCTTGAATCCGAGCGATCTGTGTTGCTAAATTCATAATCAGATCATGTACGTGAATTCATGGTGGAATTCACCTTAAAATTTATAAAAATGCGTATAAAAGATTTCCTTCTTAAACGTGGTGTTACTTTGACTGCATCCCTGATTATCTTCTTCACTATTCATCATCCAGTCAACCATACTTTTATTATTATGTAACAAACTTCTTCCAAAAAACTACACAAAATGTTATAAAATATAGACCGCCGCGGCAAAAACTATTTCCAACTTCACATTGAATGAATTAGACAAGGACTAGATCCAAAGACTTGAACAGAAAGGGAGAGTATCCTTTGTAAAAAAGGTAATATTTGATTCAATTTTTGAATAGGACATCAATGGTGGATTTTAAAAACGACAACAATGGTATAATATCCTTTCGCCATCTTACAATCGTTAAATCTTGGAATATTTCAAAATATTATCCTTAAGGGCAAAATCTAAAAAGACAATAAATATTCTTTGGATTACTAAAAAAAACCGAAAATCCTGGCAGATCTCAAAATAGTAGACTAAAGGAGGATAACTAAGGAAGGAAAAAAGTAAAACAGGATAAAAGGAATTAAATGGTATTTTTGTGGTACACGGTAGCCTGTTTTGAAAAAAAAAGTTTCATTTGTTTATTTTATTTTTCCTAATTATTATATTTTTATGATTTAATAGTATTTTTGTTCCACAGATCCCTATTGAAGAAATCCGCTTCATAGGACTCAACTTGGAATCCACATACAAGACTAAAACGACAAGAAACTGCCCGTCGTTACAGACTACTTCAACATGTACTAGACAAACAATCAAAACTCCCAATTAATTACAAAAAACTTATTTACATTACTGTGATTAGGCCTATTTGGACGTATGAGTTAAGCTTTGGGGCTCCACTAAACCATCCAATTCATCTCGTATCCAATCCTTACAAACTAAACTCCTTCGAAAAATCCTCAATGCTTCTTACTTTGTGACCAATTTACTTATCCATAAAGATCTTGATGTTCCATATGTTGCTGAGCTAGCCCAAACCAGATACCTATCCTTTCATAGTAAGCTCCATAACCACTCAAATCCACCAGTCTCTCAACTTGCTTCCCACCCCATTCCCGATAATCCTCCAATGCGTCTGAAAAGAAGACGGCCTAGAGATCTTTTAGTGTAGATTTTATTGAAGTACTGCTAGTGAGCAGTTCTTCACAAGTTATTATATTCCATTGTATTCACTGTCAACACATTTACTTGATATATATTATTAGTACAGTTTTAAATATCAATAAATGAAAAAAAAAATAGTATTTTTGGGACCCCATATCTATCGTTTTTTTATTATTATTTTTTTTATTTGTAATAAATTAACGATTTGGCCTGGAAATTAGATGTTTGCTTCAAATGGTCCAAGAAGGTACTTTTGAATATGCTTATGTATATTAATGATTTTTATTTTAATTATAACGTCATGCATTTAATTAAAAATTGAAGAGATAATGAGTAAGAATAAATAAATTTTATTTCAAATGTCATAATAATACATATTATGTATTGAAATGGATATATCGAAACTGGTATTCACTGTGGGGAGAGACCCGCCATATTGCAATGGATTCTGAACTAGTTGCTAGGATGGTGGGAGGCAAGTGAGGGAATGGGGGAATATTGGAAGGAGGAGGAATCATCTATAGTATTTATTTATTTAAACATTTAATAACTATTTTTTTAAATATATTTCATTGTGTAAATTTCGTTTTAAAAAATTACATATTATTTAAAATATGTAAAAATTCAAAATGAAATACTTATAGTTTTAAACAGAACAAGTGTTTTGTTGCTTTCTTGCCAATGAACGTTTTATTAATATTAATTATACTTTATTCTTAGAAGCAAGACCCTCAAAATAATGACATTAACATTATACAGGGTGAGTACCTCTTAGTATAAAAAAACTAGACCAAAAATGAAGAAAAATACAGCAGACCTTACCTTTATATTCCAATCCGTTGTAGATATACGATAATTTAAAGACTTTTTTGAGGAAGCCACGTTTTTTGCCATACAAGCTGTAAATATCTATACTTTGTTTAAACATTTTTCAAGTTTTGACCACATTTTCGAAGTAAGCATTAAATTTTCTATAAGATCAGAGTACATGTATATAAATAATAATAAATAGTATATAAATTTAAAAAATATGTAAATATAAAACGAAATAGTAAAATTAAAAAAAAAAAAAAAAGTATAATAAAATAAAATAAAAAATATAAAATACCACTTTTTCTTATCTAGCATTAGATTTCCTATAAGGGCAGAGTACATGTAACCTTGAATTTTCCTTTTTTTAAGAAAGTTTCAATGCCTTATAATACTTCAACGCTCACCGTTTTTCAAAAGTACTATCCACAAAACTGCTAATCTCAAAAAAAAAAAAAAAGAATTGCAAATTTAACCAGCTTTTATATGATATTATAAAATTAATGATCCGTATCGATTTCTTGGAGAAATTTAATTTAAAACACGATGTTTTCATTATAAATCAGTTACTTGTGCAAATAAGACATTATGATAATCGCTTAATGGAAATACGCATTTTAAACATAATAAATTCTTCATTGGAATAATAAGCAAAGAAAAAAAATTGTTTAATAGAAAATAAAGGAAAACTGTCAATAAAGCGACACCAGATCACAGGATTTTATTTCATTACATTTATTTATTTATTATTATTATTTAGGATTTATTTCATTAGATTTTCAATGTAAGGTTTAAAACCCAATGATATTGAACATAGACCTCAATTTTGCAGGTAGCTTCTGAATGCAGATGATATTGAAGAATACCACTTTTTGAGGTGAATTTTATGGACAGATAAGTCAGTTTTTACATGAGATGAGTCAGGGAAGGTATTTCTACCTTTCCATGAGGGGTATCGTTGGTTATTCATTTTGTACTGCTTTCGAATTATGTTAGAAAAGCACAGTTTGCCCAACAGATTGAATGATGAGAATTACTTACAATAAGATTTGTTATAAAATATCCTACCACAATTTCATCACAATATTCCACCTGAGGTTCGGCAAAATATGGTTTTCCAACACCATGGTGCTTTTTCACATTATTCCAAAACAGTAAAAACGTCTTTGAATTATCGTATACCTGCAACGGACTGTAATAGAAAGATAAGGTCTGCGGCATTTTTCTTCAATTTTGTTCTAGTTTTACCAAATTTTTTTTTTACACTAAGAGGTACTCTTCCTGTATAATTAAAAACATTGAATAATACAAATATTTATAAATAAAATCTATAAAATATAATAATGTACAATATTCAAACAATCGTGGGATATAATGTTGGATTTATGTTAATAATACGCGGCTCATGTCTCCCCTCTGACCTCCGACCATGTTCCACACCCTCGCTGGACATCCCTTGCAATGATCTGCCTCCAGGCACTGGAATATATTAATATCGTCCTCCTGGAGCCTCCAGTGGTACTGTCCATCATTGTCAATATTGGAGCGCTCCTATGGGCAGTTATTAAATCCACTCAGTGCTGCCCGCGGGCTTGTGTAAAGCTTTTTACTGTTCGCTTCGATGGAAAAATCCATCTGATTGGATGCATCTGTTTGTAAACGTTGTTTTTTTATTCGTACAGGAAAACGTAAAAACATATTGAGATTTTTTTCAATTCAGTGGTTAATCGATAAAAATATTTGAATTGTTAATAATTTAAGAATAAATGGTCAAATAGCGTGGTATTTAGTAAAATAATATAACGATTTTTTATAAATATATGCGACGCGTGAGCAAACACATGCTTAGGGTTCCATATATAGGCCGTACATCTTATCCTTTTTTTTTTTTGTTTTACATGGATACGTCTTTTGGCTGGGGTCTATACTCTTTTAGTGCAACGTTTTTTCAAGTTTATTTTAACACGCTCAAGCTCCGTTAGTGTTGTTCAGATCGATAATCGGATTACAGTTTCTAGATCAGAAATTTAATGGAAAATATTTTGTGTTCTATAACATCCGCTAGGGCCTACCCTTTACGAGCTATATTGGTTTGAATGAAAAAAGTCATATTTGAAACCTCTTTTTTCTCTCCACATTGTTTATTTCCAATAATCATCAGTTTTTAATTTTATTTAACTATTAATAAAATTAATTTGATCCTTTTAATTATAAAATCTTAGTATCCTGGGTCCCATTCTTTATACCGTATATACAAGCTGATATTCCAACTCATCCTCATACTATCCTCACAACCTTTGCTGATGACACCAGCGTGTTATCAGTCAATTATGATCCATTTTCTGCATCCCAGACACTCCAGTCACATATTACTTCCCTTGAAGAATAGTGTCATAACTGGAGAGTCTAGATAAATCCTAGCAAATCCCAGCAAATAACTTTTACCCTCCTAACCTACCTCATTCTGTCCTGCTGTAACATTTAACAGTGTACCGCTAAGTAATGTGGAACAAATACGATATCTTGGATTTCATCTGGACAAGAGGCTTACCTGGAACCCTCATAGAAGATTGAAAAGACAAGCTGCACGTAGATTTCGACGCCTACAACACTTACTTGACAAACGTTCAAATCTCCCGATTCACTGTAAGAAACTTGTATATATGGCGATTATCAGACCTATTTGGACTTACGGTATAGAATTGTGGGGATCCACTAAACCATCGAATTCTTCGCGCATCCAATCACTCCAATCCAAAATCCTTCGAAAAATCCTTATAGCTCCTTACTTTGTCACAAATGAATTAATCCATAATGACCTTAATGTCCCATATGTCGCCGATTAAGCACGAACCAGATACCTCTCATTTCATAATAAACTTAACACTCATCCAAATCCACTTGTTACACAGCTAGCTTCCCATTGCATTCCTGGCAATCCTCCGAGGCGTCTGAAAAGAAGAATACTTTTGTAAATATTCATTAGAGTTCTACCAATGGGTAGTTCCTCTACAAGTTTTATTCATGTCAATATATCTCATATATACCGCCTATTTACTAGATGTGTTTTCTAATACAATTGTAAATTTCTATTAATAAAAGAATCAAAAAATAAAAAATAAAAAAATTCTAAAATATATATTGGAACAAGCAGTACACTATAGATATACATATTTATGATCTATTTTTCTTAGCTAGAGAGAAATTGATTTTGTTTAGTTTTCTTTCTATATTTTAGCTAGTTGTTTGTTTTTTCCAACAGTTTTTCTTGTAATTCATATTACATTATTATTTATTATACTTTATCTAACAGCTTGTATTTTTTTTTTACTTTCATTATATATAATGGAGTCATAGTTGAATACATATTAATCCATATTACTCATTGCCTTTGAGTGAAGCAGCTTGTAATATTTATTCAATAACAGTTTTATGTTTTTTTTTAAATACTTCTTTTTTACAACATTATTGAATAATTAAATTGAAAACATTATTCGATCAAATTAACTACTTAATGTTCTACCTCACCCACTAGTCGGTGAAAAGTTGTAAAAAAACAACAAAAAACAGTTCATTCTACAAAGTCAAAACTACATCTTAGTTATTCACTTTCTCCCTTGTACTTCCGCAACTAAAAATTCAAATCTAACATCAAACTCCTCTTCAAAACATCCTTTTATAACTTTTTTTTTTTAATATATTAATTTTGAATAATTACAACCTGTCTGACGCAAGTGCAATGAGTTATATGAACGACAAAGACTGATTCCTACAATATGTACAATGATATAATGTAAATTTAAATAAACAAAATTCATTTATTTATTTCTTATTGTACATATTCTGAGAATGGATCCATTAAACCATCCGTATTACTTATTGCCCACTTGAGGCAGATTGTAATACTTTTTCAATAACAAATTGATTTTTAAAAAATATATATAATGATCTATTTTATAAGTTAATTATTTAAGAATACAATTTAGTTTTTTCCTAAAATATTGCTTACTACGACATAGTTTAGAGACGTGAAGGTCCGCTGTAGATGTAAAACGTAGATATGAGCTGTAGAAGTCGCTTTATGTAATGGCGGCCCTTGAATAGCCAACTCCCAACAAAGTTCCCACATCGTCCCTTTCTTCGCCCCTCCGGTTATCTTTATTTCATTTTCTCTTCTCCCGCCCTTTCCTTAACTTTTCTGAGTCAATCTTACCTGCCTATTCTGCTCTGAACACGTTTCAGAAAAGTTTTGTCCGCTATCCATTTAGCTATATGATTTCTCAAGAATGTTCCCATGTTTTGTGAAGATTTTTACTTAAGGTTGAATGCTTCAAGATTACCTGTTCAGTTTAAGTCAATCTAGTATTTTTATTAAATATAATAAATTTAAAACAAAATGAAGTATAAGGTATACAATTATTTCTAAAATATTTAAATATCGACAGTACAGTATAATCTTACTAATCCGACCCCTAAGAGACCAAGAAGGACGGCCAAAAGATTTTAATAAGGACAGTTACCATTTGCAGACGAAGTAGTGATTACAGGAAGAACAGCCAATGCGCTCCTAGGAGCTTTTGAGGAATGTGGAAAAGCAGCAAGAAATGTCGGACTCACAATTAGTAAAGAAAATACCAAATACATAGTAACGACCAAAGACGAAGGAGGACATAGATACATTGACGGGACTGGATATCACTTCAAAAGAGTGCCTTAGTTTAAATACCTGGGTGTTCTTATCACTGAGGACAACAGTATCGAAGAAGAAATAAAAGCAAGAACAATAGCAGGAAACAGGTGCTATTGGTTTCTAGTGAAAATCTTTCAAAATAGAAATATATCCAGCAATCTCAAAACAAATTAAATTTAGTCTACTCTGATTTTTAATGTAACAATCTTTTTCTTTCGAACCACCAACTGTGCATCTGATATTTTGGGGAAACGTTGAAAAATTCGAAAACTTTGATGTTTGAATTTTCGAACACAAGCTGAACACTAACAACATATCAAAACGTCTATACTATCCGGTGTTTTGCATATCAGAATGTACAATTTTACAAGACTGTTAGGGATTACTTGGAAGGGTCGGTCAAGCGGAATTATACTGTATTAAACAGCACAGATAAATATCAGTTAGCTAAAAACTGTTCTTTTAATTTTTGCCCAACCAAATGTTACGTTTTGAGATGAAATGAAGTAAGAAAATACTGAACATCTTGCCATTACCACTCCTTTATTAATAATTTATCCTAAGGAAGTTACAAATAAACTATTGTCATGCCAAGATGTTGATTCAATAAATACACATCCTTCAACGTAATTACAAAAGTCAGAAAATAGGTTTCCGATACACTTTTAAAGATTGTCTACGATCTTAAAATCGAGAGACTGCCAAAAATGTTTCAAATAATTTTTGCTCGTTTACATTCTGCAGTGTTAATATTCTTGTAACCTGGGCTCTTATGAAAAAATATTACATAATAATGTCATGTCTCCGTGGTTCATTTTACATAATTGTATTGTAATAAGAGATAAGAATACGGGAGAAAAGAACAACAGTTAATAATCGGGTTCTAATAATTATTGGTTTGATTATAAAAATTTGGTTTAAATATCAACCGACTTTAAAAAAGAGGGGGTTATCAATTCATCAAGTCAGGTTTTTTAAATTATTTTTATTTTTATTAATTATTAAACAATTAACTTCTCTTTTTTTTTTTAGAACAACATTTCCCATCATCTGGAACAAAAATTTGGAAAAAAAAAATAAATAGTCTCATTGTCCATAAAACTTTATAAGATTTTAGATATAAAATCAGTAATAAATCTTTTCAAAAAATAAAATAAAATTCGAATTACTGATTACAATTACTTCCATTTCATTTAAAAGGAAAGGATCGCCATAAAGTAGGAGCCTAATACGGCAGTAAAAATTACATAAAAATCCAGTGAACCACTTCAAGTACGCTATTGTTTCCTGTCTCTGTATTGCAGCCATTTCTGTCAAGGTTTATCCATTTTGTAATAATTTTTATTTAAATACCCAGTGGTACTTCATTAAACTGTCTTTTTCTTATCTTTATTTTTGATTTTAAGTATAATATTAGGTTGATGCAAAAATAATGCAGGATTTTATTTCCGTTTCATTATTAATTCCAATTGTGTAAACAAAACTAATCCACAATGCTAAGTTATACACATCATTTTAAAGCCTATTTATCTCGCTTACTTTCCTATATAAGCCTTTTTTTTTTTTTTTTTTAACATTTAATTCAGTCCATTCAGTGCCTCCAGACAAAATGACGTCTAAGAGCGATTTTCGGCAAATTTACTTGTGTGAGTTCAAACTCGATCGAAGTGCTGCGCAAACGGCTCGAAATATTAATGAAGTTTGGGGGCCAGGTACCATTAATGAATCTAATGTGCAGCGATGGTTTCGAAAATTCCGTAGTGGAAATTTTGACCTTTCAAACAAAGAAGGTGGTGGCCGTTCCTCTGCTGTTGACAACGACCAGTTAAAGGCAATAGTTGAAGCTGACCCCACCAAAACTACTCAAGAAATAGCGGAAGAACTCGATGTGGATCAGTCAACAATCGTACGCCATCTCAACAATTGATGTTTTTACTGAATAACAAAAACCTGCATTATTTTTGCATCAATCTAATAATTTAATATCTGTCACTGAGAAAAATTGACAAAACAGTGCAATGAAGTAATGTATTTATGAGTCAAAAAATATCTCGTACTATATTGAGAAAAAAGTAAAAGTATTTTAATTCTTTAGTAAAGGAGTATTTAATTCATTTTTAGATTCAATTTTTTTAGCATACCTCCTCAAAACATGTTTCGGGACATTATCCCATACTCAGACTGAAATTACATTTTTCTTATTAAAATTTTTTTACATTTCACTTCAGGTAGGAGCAAAGACACGCAGGGGGGGGGGGGGTGTTAGAGGGAAATCTGTTAGTTGTTATGTCGGGAATGTAGGCAGGAGCTTCGTCTTAATAGCCCTTAATTGCACACCGAAATTCGTGGTGATTATGTTGGTGTTGGCTGAAAAAATGAGGTAATTTTATTTTTCTTTGTTTTCCGTATTTCCAAAGTCAAACTTACTCCACTGAGCCTCATGGTTGAGCTTCACGTTCATGTTTCAAAACCTCTCTCTTCAGTTGTAAAGGGGTAAGTCCACGCACTCATAAAAGTTTAAACAATACTTTCAAATTTCCATAGACGAATTAGAAAACATTTTTTTTGAGAATGAAGATATTGTGATGATAGAAAGCAATAGCATTAGGTTTCCCAAAATGATATCTCAGATGACTAGTCTGAGTTCAACATTCACTGAGATTTAATGAATATTCTATATCCAATTCCATTTTTTGTACTGTTATTTCGTAAAATATAGTTGACTTGAGAAGCTCCCTGATATGTTTTTTTTTTGTTTTCCTCTAAAATCTTATTAGGCCCGCGGGCTAAGCCCTGCAAAAAAATTTTTAAATATATATTTTTTTCATTTATTGATAATTACAACTGTACCAAATAATAATATACACCAAGTAAATGTGTTGATAGTGAATAGAATGGCATGTCGATAACTTGTGATGAACTACTCTCTAGTAACACTGCAATAAAAATCTACACTAAAAGGTCTCTAGGCCATCTTCTTTTCAGACGCCTCGGAGGATTATCGGGAATTGAGCGGGAAGCAAGTTGAGAAACTAATGGATTTGAGTGGTTATGGAGCTTAATATGAAAGGATTGGTATCTGGTTCGGGCTAAATCAGCAACATATGGAAAATTAAGATCTTTATGGATTAGTTTATTGGTGACAAAGTAAGGAGCATTGAGGATTTTTCGAAAGGTTTTGGATTGTAAGGATTGGATACAAGATAAATTGGATGGTTTAGTAGACCCTCAAAGCTCAGCTCCATACGTCCATATAAGTTCAATCGCAGTCATTTAAATGAGTCTTTTGTAATTAATTTGGAGCTTTGAACAAATATTAACTTAAATTCCCAAATATGTTTAGCTTCAATCTGGTTGCCAGTATCATGGGCATTCTTAAACCGAGCAAAATCAGATTTCCCCTTCCCTAAAGAAATAAAAATCCGAAAAATGAATGTCTTTGCTGGCACCTACCCTATTCGAACATTCTAAAGTTATAATGGTTAGCTTTGCTATGTAACATATTAGTGGAAGGTCACTACCCTTGCCATAAGATTGATATCCATGTAACCTCCACAACCCTAGCTCCTAGCAGCTAGCACCCCCTCACCACAAGAGGGTGGAAGAGTCGACCTCTGACCGCTGGCTATTTGTCAGTAACGGCGGGTCTAACGTATCCATATCTTTGCCTCTGAAGGATTAGCATTGTGCTGTCTGGACCAGATCATGCTCTCGACCTCAATGCTCAGGACCTGTTTAGTATCTCGCCTCGGGGGAAAAAATCAGAATACAAGTTATAAAATAACCGCTTACTTAATTCGAACAAGAGCTCCAGATATACGTTGTCAATGTCAAAGAAATACCAAGAATTAAACTTTCGAGAATGAAAACTTTTATTAGCCGAAATGGTTGCGATCCATCGATTTTCTAATTAGATTGAATATAATTATACAAATAGCAATTAATAACGCAAAACGCGCGAAATTCTCTATGTGAATGCATATAGTACTAGGACTATGATAGACTAAAATAAATATATTTCTTATAACTTTTTATCTTTATTCGAACTTTTCAATTATAAAGCTGACAATCGATGAATGTGATAGTGTGAATCAACATGAGCATGAGAGGAGGCATGAGCAGGAGCTGAACTTAGTGACGCCTCCTGTTTAGATATTTTTTGATTTGATCGCTCATCCAGCTGCATGCCTTCACTGGGTTTTCCGGAGTGTTCCTAGTGCCCACGCTGTCGATAATGATGCAGGAGTCAGTATTTGTTTCGTCACATCTTACGCGAAGATTAGTATTTAGAAATATTTTGCTTATATAAGGCCTATATCAATATAAACTTTATTTCATTAGTTTAATTATTTTAGAGAAGTTTGTGAGAAAAAATATATAATCTAGAATAATGATATTAAATATTATAATCATGATTATTATAAATTTAACTATAGTAATGCTGTTGTGAGAGAAACGCTGGGATCTCTTGGGTCTGGCTTGCTTCAGGGTTTATTAGTAGCACATCAATGAAATCTACATGACTAGGTCCCTAGACAATCTCCTTTTCAGATTCATCGGAGAATGTTTGGGATTTTAGTGAGAAGCAAGTTGGGAGACCAGGAGATTCGAGTGGAAATGGAGCTTGCCATGAAAAGAAATGTATCTGGTTTGGGTGAATTCAGCGACATAACGAACGTTTAGATTATTATGGATAAGTTTTAGTGTGATATAGTAAGGTGCATTGAGGACTTTGGATTCTAAAGATTAAATATCAAGACTAAAACGACAAGAAACTGCCCGTCGTTACAGACTACTTTAATATTTACTAGACAGACTTTCAAAGCTCCCAATTAATTACTAAAGACTCATATACATTTGGTGAGACACTGTGATTAGACCTATTTGGTAGTTGAGCTTTGGGGCTCCACTTAACCATCCAATTCATCTCGTATCCAATCCTTACCATCCTGAATGCTCTCTACTTTGTCACCAATAAACTTCTCTATAAGGACCTTAATGTTTATGATTTAGACCAAACCAGATACCTATCCTTTCATAGTAAACTCCATAACCTCTCAAATCCACTAATTTCACAACTTGCTTCCCACTCCAGTCCCGATAATCCTCCGAGGCCTCTCAAAAGAAGATGGCCTAGAGACCTTCTAATGTACAATTTTTATTAAAGTGCTACTGATGAGTAGTTCTTTTCAAGTTTCGACATGTTATTGTAATTGTATCAACAAAATAAATTGATGTATATATTTTGTACAGTTGTAAATTTCAATAATTAAAAAAAAATATATTAAAAAAAAAAAAAAAGGATTCCGAACGAATACTGAAAGAATTGGAAGGTTTAGTGGAGTCCCAAATTTTAACTACTTACAAGTATTTCCTGGGCGGTCTAATTTATTTGTAAATGAGTCTTTTGTAATAAACTGAGAGATTTGCTTACTTCCTTGTCGTTTAAATCTTTTTTTTTTTTTTTGGCTTTATTACATTTATTTTGACTATAAGTACTTTTTACCATTTATTATTGTTACTTTGAATTACTTATAATTTTTTTTTTTTTTTGGATTTAATGTATTAATGGAATTATTGATATTTCTATAACCCATTGCCTTTAAGATACTTTAATATTTTGTCAACTAAATAAATAATACGTTTTAGGTAGCATTATTAAACGTGGTTTGTTTATTACATAATAAATACGACTGTGAAAATGTTACGTATTAGTTTAGTTTCGGATTCTTCTATGAACAACCGAAGTAAAAAACAACTTTTTATGAGAGATATTATAAAAAAACAGATGTTTTTTGTCGACAAAGTTGCCCGGTATTTTCTTTTAAATATATTTCATAATCAATGGATCCAGTTTGGAGAGAGGACGGTTAGTAGACAGAGAGACAAATGGGCGAGCCGAGACGTGGGAGCGTCTAGACGGTGCGCAGACTGGTCGGCTGTGGCTGGGAACTGTTCTCTCTGGGAGGACCGGCCTCGGGTCTTTGTCTTGGCGAGAACAGGTTCTCATTGAGTACCTCCAGTCCGTACCTTGTACCTTGTACCTCAGGACCGGTGTCCGCCCTGCCGCGCTGCGGCGGTTAGGAATCGTAGTGTAGTGGGGTAGTCCGTCTGTGTGTGTGCGCACTGCTAGGGTACAAGTATCAATTGTATGACGCATAAAAAAAAAAAAAAAAAAAAAAAAAAAAAAAAGAAATCTGATTTTATAAAGAAAAGAAATTTGGAAAACAGAACAATGGAAAGAATTTCCACATTAAGAAGTAACACAGAAATATACAAACATGTAGGAAAAATAACAGATGAAATTAGGAAAAGTATACTGATGTTTTATGGGCACTCACAAAGAATGAGTCCAAGCAGATTAACTAGAAAAATTGTACAGCATTTTGAAAGATTAAAAGTTGAACCGAATTGGCTACAGAGGTAAAATAAAAAATTAAAAATTAAAAAGAAGTCGACTTAAATAAAGAAGAAATTGAAGAAAAAACTATAGAAACAAAGAAGGTTTCTAAGACAAAACAGCTCCAAAAACCAGGGAAGAAAAATGGACGTGCAGCTTGGAGAAACTAGGGTTGGGCGATAGTCGATAGTTAGCACTATCGATTGCAACCGATAGTTTTTCGATAGTTGCTTCCTTTTTTTCCAAAGCTATTCAATAAGGAATTTCAACTAATTTAATTAAATTCAATTATCTACTTGCTATTTGAAATTCGCAGGATTATGAATTATAAGATTATATCATAAAGATGAGAGAAAAAACTAATTTATTTGAATTTTAAAAAAAGTATTTACAATTCACATGGTTACAATAATAATGAACAAATCAAATCTTCAGAAAAGAAAAATAACGAAATAGTTAATTTCAAGAGTCAAGTGTGCTCATTGAGCCACATATTTCCCGAATGAAAAACTAGCATTTCAGCTTTCCTTTGGCTTAATCTTTGAGAGAACCCTTGAGCTCTAGAAATTCCGAATTCAATTACGAGACAGATCAGCATAATTCCAAGTGTTTCAAAACTTGAGGTTAAAAAAGATGTCGATATTCGACGCTATCGACAGTGACCATCGATAGGCATGACCTATCGATATATCGATAGTAACTATCGACTATCGCCCAACCCTAGCTTAAACGTAGTCCTTACCTGTAACAAACAAAGACGAATAATAATAATAAATTTAAATTATTTTTCGAACCTCAGTACAAAAATATGCTGGTTTATGACTACTCCAAGAAGTGTCTAAAGCTCCCAATTAATTATAAAAGACTTATTTATGTGGCATATGGAAATGTTCTTTGGGGCTCCATTAAACCAATAATCTTATAATTTATAATCATGCAAATTGCAATTAGTTAGTAGATAAGTGAATTTAATGAAATTAGTTGAAATTCTTTATTGAATAGCTTTGGAAAAAAAAAGAAAGCAACTATCGGCTATCGCCCAACCCTAGGGCAAAGCCACTGCAGCACTGCACTGTCGGAGTCGGAAAGTAATTTACACTACGAAAAAGACACGTTAAGACAGGGTCAGGCACCGTAAAGGTTGTTTTATGTAATCCGCCACGACGCGTAGCGGACCGTAACGTTTCAGACAAGACAAATATTAGTATAGTTAGTTGTATTGTATTGTATACACGTTTTAGAAAAGACATTAAGACATAAATACTCCATGTATTTGTCTGACCGCGCCGTGTCTGATCCGCTAGCTGTCGTGCCGGATAATATAAAACAAGCCTAAAGTGTTACATTTTCTAGGAACGATTTCTATAACTTTTTTTTTTAATAGTAATCGTTCCTTTATATAATAGTATGGATTTGAAATTCCTTAAAACAATTATACAAATTTGTAGTTCTGGAAAGAAACATTTAAATAACTAAAATCCCTTGATAGCCCCGTGAGGGGGGTTCGAGAAGGTTATTTTAATTAATTTAATTATAATTTCCTCTCCGCCCTTCCTCAGTAACTCGTCCGGCCGAAGGCTCGTTTGCAGGCCCTTCAGAGGCTTCAAGGGTCCAAGGTCCGAGTAAAAAGGTTTAAAAGGGTAAACATTCAAGGGGGAAATAATTGTGGAAAAATACTTGAATTCATAAACATTTCTGAGAATGGTACTAATAAATAAAGTTAATTTTTAGGGATAAAAACTTCGAGATTAAACCTACATTTGTAAATATGAACTCAACAATAAAAAAACATTATTTTAATTACTTCAAAACAAA
The DNA here is from genome assembly GCA_003667255.2 of Euschistus heros. NCBI lineage: Eukaryota > Metazoa > Arthropoda > Insecta > Hemiptera > Pentatomidae > Euschistus > Euschistus heros. Next base: position 2,340,042 of record RCWM02000063.1, read on the forward strand.
GAGCATTAAAGGACAACTTAATGCCTATTCACAATTTATGTTCAGTTATTTTCGGATTCGGTGCCAGCCAAGAAGAGCAGTTTAATCCTGCCTTTGCGACCAGGGGCGGATCGGGAATTTTCGGCCCGCCGAGCAAATGCTCTTGACCGGCCCTCAGGAGCCAAACCCTCCCCCTTCCCCCATCACACCCACAAAAGATAACCCTGTTCACAATATGAACTTCAATTCTTAACATACTCACTCTTTCATTTTATGAGAGGGTTGTAAATAAATAAAAGGTTGTAAATAATGCTGAAGCATACAATTTAATTCAAAGAACAATTGTATTATAATTTTACCAAAATAATGGAATGATTTTAAGAAACTTTCTATATTCTACAAAACTTGATACAAAGCAGTGTTTACTTAGACAATGAACTTTTTTTCTTTTTTTTTAAGCCTCCGAGTTTATTTATTATTTTATTCATGCAAGGGATGATGATGATCTTTTCTTGCCTTTTGGCAGATAATGCACGTCAGGAAATTTCGCTTTTAAGGGGGCCAAATAGGGCCTCAGGGGAGTTTGTTTTTTATAAGGATTTAGTTTTCCTATAACCGATAAAACTTAAATATTTACTTTTTTCCCTTTCTTTCCCGGCCCTTTTCCTGTCCGGCCCACCGGGCGATTTCCCGGTATCCCGGTGGCCCGATCCGCCCCTGTTTTCGACAAACTTTCTGCACGTCTTTTCATTTATCAGCTATTTCGTTATTTCGAATTCTGATTGTTTTGGTTGGTATCGACCCGAAACATAATCGATCATAAATGAAAAAATGTAGAACTTCGAAAATCGATAGATAGTTCGGATTACCGATTGGTTCGGATTTGTTAACAAAACCTAGAAATGCCGCTTGGCCCCATAATTAAAAATACAGTACAGAAAATAAAAACAATAGTTTTTATGTACTTACATTGGTATATTAAATACATTACTGTTGTTGGTGTCTTAAAGAAATATCTAGAGTACATACAATGGGAACGAACAGAGCACTGAATTGTTACAGTACACAAAAACAAACACTCTAAACCTAGCTGTAAAAAATCACTTATGTATATTTATCTATTTTACAATTAAAAAGTCGCTAATTTTTGGTTGCGTTTGCTTCGATACTCGTTTTCTGCCAGTTAAGTTCTTTCATCCGCTTAAGTAGCAAGAGCGGAAGTTGACTACATTCTGGCTGTACTATATTGTACCAAGCCATCACTGCCTCTAACCTTAGAGCCGTAAAAGCTTCAGAATGTGAAGGGGCTGAGTCGTATAGGCTGGGTCTTCATTTGTATTTTCTGACTCTTGAACTGAGGTTGCAATATCGTTATCTTCCAGGATCTCTTTAACTTTGATACCGTACTTTAATAACCAGACGACAGTTTTTCCAGAAAAAACAACTTGTGTTGTTTCCGTGCTAATTAAATATTCAAAAAAAATTCTCCGGAGGCGTTCGGATTTGCGACTGAACCCTCTACTGTATAAGAAAAAAATTGTGTTTCAGTTTACAAATACTTTAAAGTGTTTGTAACACGAACTTGAGGTTTTACAGAGACGTTAGTGCCTAAGGTTATTTTATTTTACTGTTATTCGTACCGAATACCAGGCTATATAAGAAGACGAGCACTAAGCTGGGCAGCTCGTTGAGCGAAGGGCCGATAAAAGAGGTAGGAAGTTAACTGAAGGAGGTAGTTCTGGAGAAGATGTTAGAGAAGAAGTAGAAGAGGTGGGATAGTGTCCCATCGCTAGCGGAACGGCCCACAGCTCAGGAGATGTAAATCCCCAAAGGACCCCAGGGACTCGGTCCCGTGGTCCCGGGGGAAATAACCCAACTTCTGTAGCCCCCCCAACTTTTGGTCCCACCTTTCACGGCCTAACAAAGGATCTTCTCCTTTATCTTACCGCTTTTAAGGCTGGAATTCCTTCCTCCCACCTTCCTATATCCCTCCCATAGATCATCCAAACAGTTCATCTTTCTCTTTAATTAATAGCGGTATAAATTATAAAAATAAAATGTGAATGATAAAACAATTAAATTAAAAATAGAATAGAAGATTTTATTAGTAATAGAAAACATAAACTCTAAAAGACAAGGTTTAGTAAAAAATGTTTTAGTGTTTTAAAGTACTCATTCTGGTAGGCAAAAATTTAAAATGTCATTTAACTAATATTTCATAAAGAAGACGATCTGTAATTATTAGGAGTACTAATTTACACTTCCTAGTAATAATCTTTTTGTCTAGTGTAAATTAGTTTTTAAATAAAATAATGCCAATAGAAGTAATTAATTAACCAATCCTAATAATAAGAAATGAAGCCATAAAGTATATATTTATAACATATTTAAAATCAATCAGCCTCAATCACTCACTCTCTCCCTCTCTCACCCTCTCTCTCTCTTTCACCCTCTCTGCTCCCTCTCTGTCCCTCTCTTTCACCCTCTCTCTCGCTCTCCCTCTCCCTCCCACTCTCTCTTTCTCTCCCTCCCACCCTCTCTCTCTTTCACCCTCTCTCGCTCTCTCATGTCCCTCTTTTTCTCCCTCTCGTCACTCCCTCTCTCTCTCTTTCACCCTCTCTCGCTCCCTCTATGTCCCTCTTTTTCACCCTCTCTCCTCTCTCTCTCTCTCTCTCTCTCTCTCTCTCTCTCTCTCTCTCTCTCTCTCTCTCTCTCTCTCTCTCTCTCTCTCTCTCTCTCTCTCTCTCCCTCTCCTTTCACCCTCTCTCGCTCTCCCCCTCTATCTGTTTCTGAATGGCGCAATAGTCGGAAACGGGATTTGGATAAAACGACCTACAAAAGAATTATATGGCACCACAGACATCAACACAAATCTTTTTTAGAGAAAGATTTTAGTAAATGAATAAAGACAGAATTACCAACAAAATTTTTAATTTGAACAGATCTATAATGAATTACATGAACAATGCAAAATATTTGAAAACGAAATAAATGATAGAATACATTTCAGAGACAAAATCAAGAAAAACAATTTTTAACAGAAACCAACAAGAGCTACAGGCCAACAATAAACAGGTGACTACAGGTGACAGAAAAAAAAGAAACATAGTGTATCAGGGAAGAAGTTTTGGAAAGAACAAAAGCAAAGGAAATGAACATTGTGTATATTTCAAGTTCAAGCGCTTCCCTAAAGGGGGAAAACGAAATTAAAAAAATATGTATATTCTAGTCGATCTATTAAACTTGTCGAATAGATCTCTAAACCAAGCCTTTTTAGCCTTGGAGGAGCATTATAAAGGGAGGAAAGGAACTGAATAGGATTAGATTTACAGGATTAGGAAAATCAGAAAGGTTATTACGGAATTTTATTTAATTAGGTTGCTCTAGAGTCAAGGACATATTATGAAGTAATTTTTCTTCTTTTTTTTTCTTAACTAAAGACAATGTTTTCACAACCACAACCTTAAGTGAGTTTCTTCCTACGCAATAACCCGCAGCTGGGACAGGAGGGGGTTAGAGGGAGGGGGTAAGGGAGTGGGGGTCAAACGGTTAGGGGATTTATGTGAAAGCTCTAAGTCCTCTTCTGATTTATTGAAGCAGCTTTTGTTCTCGTCCATTCTCATATAATAACGAAAATTGTAAACTGTTATTACAATATATCATATTTATTATATAAATTTAGAATAACTGTAATATTGAATTTTACATAATATTAATGCTAAATAATTAACAAATAGCATGTTTAAGGGTCTGGGCCATTACTGAATCCGTTATCGACAACCGTATTACTTTTGTACCTCACCTCTCAGTTAAAAACACTAACTTAAATATTTTTGTGAATATCGTCTGCTTGGAAGAAAACATCATTAAGTAACAAAATCAGATCTTCATAGTTTCAATATTCAAACAGGAACATGTTAATTAAACATTTCTCAGATTATTATATATATATAATTTCTTCATTCTCTTCATGTGCATATATAGCAGTTATATTCACTTGTTGACTTTTTATACTTATAGGAAATGATAATATCAACATACAATTTGAAAAACTTTTACCTTTTTAAGTTGCACTTAGTAACTTTTACCTCCTAGCAGACGATATTCATGTATGTATAAACTCAAATTAATGTTTTTATGAGACATAAATAAAAATCATGCATTTAATTTTATATATATTTTTGCAATTTGTTGTTCGGCAAATATAATTATTAAAAACAAATATCTTGGGTACAACAAAGAGCTATTAATTCCTTCTTTTTTTTAATCATAACATCCTCTTTTAATCTTATTTTTGAACTATCGGCTAAGTCACGATTTGCGGTTTTATTAATACAAAAGTCGAAAGAAAGACTAGGCTAAGGGCCGGTGAACATTATTTCTCTCAAAAAATTACCCAATAGGTTCTTACTAACCAGAAAGATTAAAATTATAAAATACTGAATACTTGATTTGTAGAATACTTTGAGAAATTAGTATAATTTTTTTTTTTTTAATAACTATTGTTTTATTGAATAAATATTACGAACTGCCTCCCTAAAGGGCAATAAATAAAATAAATGACAAAGAATCCATTCATACTCTATGTACAATTAAATTAAATTAAAATAAGAAAAAAAAACTCTAATTATACAAGATACAGAATATAGTAAACATAAATTAGAAAATCAACGTGTAAATAATATAAAGAATATATATAAAGTGTATATGAAGAATATATAGAGATAAAAAACGGGCACTGGTGTAAATATGGGAACCCCTCAGTAGGGACTGGCTAAGACAGATATTGAAGATAGGCGGCGAGGACTGTCTAAGGAGCCATTTGCTAATATAAGATAGCAGTGAGCAGTTGGAACCATTCTTTGTAACTAGTCTGGATACTGTTTGAGTTATTGTGCAAATTGGTGTTCATTATGGACTGTAAACTTTTTAGAGAGGCATGTGAAATCGCTTTCGTTTCATGTTCTTATTTAAAAATTATTTCACAATGATATCTGGAAAGCGGAGATCTTAAGCTACTTTTTGGTTACATGTGTTAGTGGCCATCTTTCTTTGTAAATATGAGCACCCTTTCTTGGGGTAAATATGGAACCCCATTTCCCCGGAAACTTCGACATATCTCTTTTTAGAGATCATAAATAGCATCTTTTGTGATGGAAAGTTCTCTGAAGACACTCGGGGAGAGGTGAGGGTAATATGTTCCCAAATGTGGGAACTTAGATCGTATCGGGGCTGAAAGAGCCAGTATGATTGGGATTCCTGTAAATAATTTTTTTCCTGTAATAAATAAACTCTTTACCGTTTCGATTTTTTTTATCCTGTTTTAAACTATTTTGGTGACTCTTTTGAAAAGCGATGTATGCACCCCAATCATTCTTTTACCTTCTTCCATTTAAGAACGCCAGAGTTAGGACTTAAGTTGAGAATGGTATAAATTCTTAGGTTATTTTTATTTTTATTTTTTTAAGTTAATGTATGTAATATTTTTTCAGTGAGCTCTTCCGCCATAATTGCTTATTAAAATGTGTATTAATTCATTATTCTACAAAATATATTTATATTAAAGACAATTTTGTATACTTAATTTTTTTTACGAAACTAGCATTAATTATTTCATAAAATCGATTATATATGCATGTAATAGATAAAATATGATAACTTAAAATGCTAACGGAGAAAAAAGAAATAAGTGGTTTTGAAAAAAAAAAATTACTAATAATAATATTTGATAATTAAATAATAAATCTATTGAATTTAGTTGTAAATTTGGAGGATTGAAAGGGCGGCTAATGAGAGAACAAGGCGGGCGGTGTAATGCCGTGTAGCGTGGGTTTGCCGCCAGCCGTAATGAAGGGGCAGCCTGCATTGCGGGATAGTCGGCCCTCCCCTTCCAATACTACCTTTTTCTTTCTCAACGTTTATCTCTTCTTTTTAAAATAATATTACATTTCGAACTATTTATCTTTATAAAAAATCTTAGTTTTGATTTATATATGACTATATAGATCTCTAAAATAAATATGACTGTGTTCGCTCTCATCCTGTAGGCCTATTTTGTCTTTATATGATTTGTTTTATCCAAGCTTTGAGTGTTTATGTATTTTACTGCATAATGTAATATATATATATATATATATATATATATATATATATATATATATATATATATATACACATTTTAATAAAAACTTTTATTGAGTAATTATAACCGGCCACAATTGTAGGCAGTAAGATTTATGATGGTTTTAGTATTACATTCACACATTATCTGCTTGGAAGTAAAAGTCATTAAGTAACAAAATAAATTTTTTCCATTTCAATAATCTAACGGGAATATGCTCTTTAAAAATTTCTCAGATAGTTATATAGTGAATTTTCTCATTCTCTAATGTGTATATATAGCAGTTATATTCACTTGCTGACTTTTTATGCTTATCGGAAATGATAATATCAGCACACAATGAATTTTTGTCGAATTTGGAAAAAATTGAGTTTAGTGACTTTTACCTCCAAGTAGACCACGTCATGTACTATGTAACTATGCGATACATCAAACATATAAACTATACAGCATATAAATGAAATATTTTTTAATTTTTATTTTTATTTTTTTCTCTTTCAGATTTTAATTCACAGCTGTTATTAGGGTAACAATCAGTGAATGTGATGTGAAATTGAATACTACAGGCCTTGTATGGTGTGTGGGAGGCTAGCACTCGATAGTACCTCCTCCTGGCATGGGTTAAAGAGAATTATTTGAGCAAATCTCTCATCCAGCTTATTTTAGGCCTTCTGAGAGTATTTCCAGGTATGTCAGTCGTGGCCATGTCATTAATGAGTACGTTGTTATGTCCATGAAGTCTGTCATGAAATCGTCTATAAAGGTCATGTATATGTTCCTTTACTGTGGGTATTTCTAAATCAGTGTGAACTGTTTGGTTAGAAACGTACCAAGGTGATTTCGTAATTAGTCTGAGTAATTTTGATTGGAATATTTGTATTTTTTTAAGGTGTGTATTTTTTTGCAGTTCCATATATTTGTGTGGCGTATGTCCATATGGGTTTAAGTAAGTAAGTGTATGTATTGAGTCGTTGTCGGAGTTTTAATGTCGACCTTTTATGAAGCATTGGATACAGAAGTTTTAATCTCTTGGTTAGACTGAGGCGTTTTTGTTTTACGTGGGGGCTCCAGGTCATTCTTCTATCAAATCTAAGTCCTAAGTAATGAATTTCGTTTGTTTGTGGTATGGGTTGATTGTCGATGAAGGCAGGTGGGCAAGAGTCTTGTCTGAGTGTAAAGGTTATGTGCTGTGATTTGGTGTAGTTTAGTTTTATTTAGGGGTCTTCATGTCTAGTTAATATTGCTGTGTCATTAGCGTATGTTGCTGTCAATGTTTGAGGGCTAAGTGGCATATCGTGAGTGTAAAGAATAAGACTCATTTTAACGATTTAAAAATTTTGATAAGAAATATAAACCCCTTTTGTATAGCTCTCCAGGAAACAAATCTTTTAAATAATGAAAATAGAACATTAAAAAATTTTAAAACTTATAGAAAAGATAGCCCTAATCCGAATCATGGCCACCATGGCGTCCTTCTTGCTGTTCAGGAATCAGTATATTCAGAACCGATTTCAATAAACACCCACCTCCAAGCTGTAGCTTCCAAAATACATTTAAATTTCACATTTTCCGTTTGTAACATATACCTACCACAGGATCGTACTATAGAAACCCAACACTTACTGGATATTTTTAACCAACTGCCACGTCCTGTGCTCTTTGTCGGAGATCTCAATGGTCATAGTCCGTTGTGGGGATCCCGAGATTTAAACATGCGTGGAAAAATAATAGAAAATTTTATTGAATTTTCCGACTTACTCTTACTAAATACAACACAACCTACCTTCCTCAGTTCCAGTTACGGGACATTTTCTGCTCTCGACCTGTCTCTTTGCAGCCCTACACTCTACAATAATCTAGACTGGACTGTACTTCCCGATTTAAATAGCAGTGACCACTTCCCAATCTTGATAAAATTCCTCGCATTAAACCCAATATACCAAGTTAAACCCAGATATATTCTTGACAAAGCTGACTGGCCTCAATTTACTTCTTTAACTACTCCACCACTAAACTCTCCATGTGATCTGAGTATCGAAGAGGGATGCCTAGCAATAACTAGCACTATCCTCCAAGCAGCACAAGCAGCGATACCGATGTCGTCCGGTCACCCAAAAAGACCAGCCGTTCCTTGGTTTAATGACGCCTGCAAACAAGCCCTCAAAAACCGCCGTAAGGCCTACAAAAAATTCCTCAGACGCATGACATCTGATAATTTAATAGAGTACAAAAAACAAAAAGCCATTTGTCGTATTACCTTTAATCATCATAAAACTGAGTCTTGGAAAAAATTTGTAAATAGCATAAATACTTCTACTAGTACTAGCACCGTTTGGAACAATATCCGAAAAATTAACTCCAAAAACTCTTTACCCCGCCTCACAATTTTAGTCAATGACCAGCTGTCCGATGATCCATTAAAGTTTCAAATACGTTTGCTGATCACTACTCGGAAACTTTCAATTCCAGAAATAATAATTTATCTAATAATGTGGACTTTAAAGAAATAGAACATGAAAATAGTACATTACATTCAACTTACTACAACACACCATTTACGATGTGGGAACTAAATTATACATTAAACACTGTAAAAGGTTGCTCACCCGGTCCCGATAATATCCATTATGAAATGATAATTAAACTTTCTAACAATACTAAACAATGGTTACTGGACTATTATAATCACATTTGGCACTCCGGTATAATACCAAATACCTGGCGAGACTCCATAATTATTCCAATCCTCAAAACGGGGAAAAGACAAGCTCATTCCATCCAGTTACCGTCCAATATTCTTGACAAGTTGCCTCTCTAGCCCAAGTAATGGAACAGATACCTGGTAATAAGACGTGATGGGTGAGCATCCTGGAGCAGAATACCCCCTTATATCCCCAACTGTTAATAGTGTCCGAACGGCGATGTACACACATTGAATCAAGTATTATTTTGGATACCGGAAGTAGCACAATCTGCTCTTGTGAAGGGTCACAATGATGCTGTCTTCTTCGCACTGTAGGCGGTCGATATGTAAATCTGCGTCATACCTTCAAAAAATATCATCGATAGGAATCCGGCTGGGGACAACTGTATTCATCATTAGAACAAGTTATCTAAGAACTCGGAGCATTTTTAGGGTACGGATCGGATGCACTATTCCACCGCGCATCATAGACAGACACCAGAAGCGAGTTCCTCAAGGTGTGTGTGACTCAGCCCCACACTTTTTTTTCACTGGCTTTTAAATGATTAGGGCGCAAACCTACCTAGAGGGGTTAAGCCTCTCTTCTATTTGGCCCGACGACTTCTCAATATCTTACGCGATCCGCAAGCCATTCTGGGCTATGCGACTAAAATTGCAAGAGGGCACTGAACCCGAACTCCATCACGGGTCGACTCCTTTCGCGTATCCCATTCCTCACCAGCGAATACTCAACGATGTATCTATTTTTCAGCCCGAAGACGCAATACATCTTCCTCACCAGAATTGGTCTTGGAAACTTATCAGCATAACCCTATACTAATCATCCCTAGATTTCTTCGGTGTCTTAAGTTTTGACAAAGGGGGGGGGAACTCAGTTGGGAATAGCATATATTACCTCCGAAAATATGGCAATACCACGCTACCTCTTCTTCGCGTTCTGGCGCAATAACACTGGTTGTGTTGCCGAATATGAGTGAGCCCTACTCATATTATCTATCGAGCCATTAATTCGTTCCGCCCATGACTACGGCCGTCTCTTCGTTATCCAGGCTCATAGCTCGATTAGTCCTTCTGTGTTCTTCCCCCCCAACCGAGCCCCGCGAATACGTGTCACACGTCTGCATTCGCGCTCGCGGGTGTACATGAGCCTTTCGAACAAGTCCCATCTTAGTTTGCGTTCCGACTCAGGCGCTATCGCCCCTCTTTTAGAAGACTAAAATGGCAATAACTTATGTTTCTAAAATATACCCACAGACAGGACATCCGACTTACAAATACATTTTTAACTCTAAATTTTCTAACTCCTTCAGACAAAAACAAAATTCAACTCTCCCGTTATCAGAAAGAATCTCCTCAGCTATATCTTTCCTTAAAACGATAAAAATTACCCCATCTGTCAATGATACCCCACCCTGGACCCACCAGCGTCCTCAAACAATGCTTGATCTGACAAAATACTTAAAAAAAATAATACCGAAAGATCTAAATTCAAAGACCTCTTTTCCAGCATTATAAATAGCATGCCAGAATCATTTATAATCTACACAGACGGTTCAAAATCTGATCAATCAGCAGCTTCTTCTTTCGTTACAAAAGATTCCACTCACAAAATAAAGCTTCAAAAATTATCCAACATTTACACCGCCGAACTTAACGCAATAGCAGCAGCTCTCCACTTTTTGCATGACCCTTACTCACAATATTATATAACAGTGGAGCTAGTATTGACCCCTGTGGTACTCCGGCTTTTACTGGATAAATGAAATATTGAAATAAAAATTAAATTAAAAAAATATAAATAATAATATTTAAAAAAATAATTAAAGTAAATTAAAATATAAAAATACAATCATTTATTAAAATATAAAAATACACGGCGCCACTGCCGTTTTGATCTGCAGCGGTGTTATTAGGTTGTGGGGAACTAGATACTAATTGAGGGTGAAATGGAATTTCAAAAAGTTAATGTGCATGAGTTCAAGGACCTAAGCTATATTTAGTTAAATAATTAAGCTTAACGAATCAGGATATTATATGCCGTAATAAATATAGTTATTACCTTCTTTAAAAACCCCTAATTTAAAGTTAGTTTCAAATGAAGTCGTTGTGTAAATCCTATTCACAAAGAAAAAAAAAAAAAAGTATAACGGAGATCGTAAGAGTTGAATGCAGTTAGGCCGGGAGGGATGCTATCGGATGCTATGCTTATAAATAATTTTATTAATTATTAATAAAATAATTAATTAAACTATCACCGATTTTTAAAAACATGGAAATAGATTCCACCAACTGATTAGTAATTCCACCAAAAGGGTCATTAACTTAGAACTCTAAACTTTTTTTACATACCATTAGTCATGTAGGTAGTACGAATATTGATTAAAATTCAAATAATATTTTTCATTATTAATAACTAATCATCTAGATTAATAGTCTGAGTTGCATTTTTTAAAAGTTATGTATAATAAGTATATATGATATATATATAAAGGTAATACTTTGGTATATAGGACTGAATGAATATGACAGGAGAGCGGTATTGATTTCAGGATCCCATCCAGCCACCCTCCGCTCCAGAACCGGATGTAGCTCTCTCCAGTTCCACAATCATAAATCAGCGCTACTATCAAACAATCAATTTGTATTCAGCTATCATTATAGATTCAATCGATATATTATACTTCTAAAAACAATTTTATTACTAATATAAATTAATAAAATATATATTTGGAAATTGATAGTGATGTTCCTAAAAAAAATTAATGTCGAATTAGATAAACAACCAATACCAATAAATTTATTTATGAAATTTCTTTTAAAGCTTCAACAATGTCATTTAAAGTTATTGATATATAGTACCAACTTTGATGAATGGTTACCTGTTCCATTATTTTCATATAGAATATCTATAATCTTTGAAACAACAGTTATAAACTAACGGTTAAAAATAACTCTTAAAAAAGAACTGATTGTTTTAAGAATTGCGATTCTGAAGAGAAATATCGTCCCCAGAAATAAAATTGATAACAATAAATTACTGATTGAACGGTTTGTTGGATGAAGGGGTTATATATCACATTTGTTTACAAATACCATCTAGTTCTATGGATGAAGAATGTATGTGTTAGGTAGCAAATCTGAGTATTTTAAAACAACTAGAAAAATATATCTGGAGGATATGAAGGTGCTATGTAACCTGCTAAAGATAATGTAAAAAACAAAAAACATAAATAACTCAAAATTGTTTTATCTAACCCTTCCTAATCATATATATCCTAATCATTATAAAACATGTTGAAAAAACAAGATTTTTTTATTTTATTTTTTTATTTTTTTCAAAAATTGCCTTTATTTAGTTTATATTCTAATGCGATAAAGAATTAAAAATATATTAGTTATCACTATAAACCGGAGGTACGGTACCTCAGTGGGTAGAGTAATTATTATAAATAGTTATTTTAGCCTTTGTTCGATTTCAGTGTCAGTACAACTCTCCTTTGGAGCATACCCCAGCTTCCATAAAGTGGGTACCCTTAGTTGGGGGTAAAACCTGCCGGTTGAGCGATACTGACCAAATCTCCTTCCACAACCGTTGGCCCAGTATCCCTTACCAAAATAATTGACCTAAGACCCTTCATGGGTTGTAATGGTCTAACTATTTATTTATTTTTCATAGAATAAGTAACTAAAATAAACAACGAAGTTATACAAAAGTCAAGAGTTTGCTTGAACACGAAATTAACTAGATTGGTTTCGAATATAAACTGACACCAAATATATTTGACTAAACCATTTTTAAGAAAACTCTATGACCTATATTTAGGTAAATATATAAATAGTATATCAATATTTATTTATGTACAGACAAATTTCTTTATAATTTCATATTTATAAATTTTTACAATTATTTGTCTTACGTTTTTAATTTTACTTATTATTTTATAATAACATAACATAACAGGAAAAATGTATGTTTATGTATGTTTCTTGGACCTTAACATCCTTATCTACCCAAATTATGACGACCTATACTACAGGTTGTCTTATCTATTGTAGTGTAGAGTTGGGAAGGTCGAGATTCGTTCTGTGGGCCCGCCACGATATAAATTTTATCCCGCCAAGGTAGGATTCAAATCCACGACCTTATGTACAGAGCGCTGTGGATCCTCGCCCGACTCGCTTGGCCCGACCGAGTCCCCACCGGACAAACTCTTTACTTATGTTATTCTTGGAGGGTAGTGTCTGCCGGATTAAAGATTTAACAAAAAACGTTATATATGTAAATATTATGTTAGAAGATTAAGATCTTACTAAGGATAATGAGCAATCATATCTCCCAAAACTAGTTTTATTATTTAAAAATATTTATAATAATATGGGCGACGTTTCATGGCTTTGTCATATTTTCAAGCCCTAAGAACATAGATTAAAATATAATAAAATATAAATGTATTATTTCAGTATAAACAACTTATTTCTCATTTATATATACTATATACAAATAAATATTATATTCTGCATTGCTTTAAATATATTTCATATTGAATGAAATATCTCACACACAATGTTTCGTCAACCCTATAAAATCATTTCTGCAAAACAATATATACGGTCACTCATTATAATCGCTTAGTAGTAATCATCACTTATTATCCTTAATAATTTTTTTTTTTTTTAAATTATTACTAAATTATCTTAGTTATTTTATAGTAATTTTTTAATAATATTTTCTATAAATTAATTCAATTTGATACATTCTCCCGCTTAGTTTGCAAATTGTCTATTGATTCAAGCCCGGAGCCGACACAATTTAAATTAGCCAATGTGTTGTGTTGTTGGGCCATTGAGTACGCTCACCTGTTTGCCATCACAACAGGGATCAACTAATGTTGATTGAATGCCTCTCTCACTCTCTCTCTCTCTCACTCTCTTGCTCTCTCTCCCTCCCTCCCTTAGTCCTCAACAACAACAGTTACCAACTTCCACTGCTCCATCAAACTCGCATTAGTAATTAAATTTATTCATTGTTGTCCTTTACAGACTTTCGAAGCAACGTTCAATGTTTGAAACTTATAAATTATTACTTAAAGTTAAATTTATCAAAGTGTATACAAATTGACATAACGTTTAAACAATGTAGGAATATATAAAATCTATTTTTAATGAATTGTCGAAGAATTTTGGTCAGACCTTTTTTTTTTTTTTTTTTTTTTTTTTTTTTTTTTTTTTTTTTTTTTTTCCAATTTATTGAAATATACAACTGTACAATATATACATCTAGTAAATAGGTTGATAACGATTACAATAACTTACCAAAACTTGAAAAGAATTACTAATCAGCAGCACTTCAATATAAATCTACACTAGAAGGTCTCTAGGTCATCTTCTTTTCAGACGCCTCGGAGGATTATCGGGACTGGAATGGGAAGCAAGTTGAGAAACTAACGAATTTGAGTGGTTATGGAGCTTACTACGAAAGGATAGGTATCTGGTGTGGGCTAAATCAGTAACATATGAAACATTAAGATCTTTATGGACAAGTTTATTGGTGACAAAGTAAGGAGCATTTTACGAAGGATTTTGGATTGTAAGGATTGGATACGAGATGAATTGGATGGTTTAGGGGAGCCCCAAAGCTCAACTCCGTACGTTCAAATAGGTCTAATCACAGTCATGTATATGTATGAGTCTTTTGTAGTAAATCGGAAGGTTTGGGTCACACCTTAAAAGACATTTCGATGAAATATTATTTTTTAGCTATATTGAAACTCTATGCATCCTCAAAATATTTAGCATATTATTAAAACACTCAACCATTTCTTAAATTTCATCCCTCATCTTATCAAAGGTGACGCACGCTAATATTGAAATTATATGTTGTTCCTGCATTGCTGGGGCCCTATCAATAACAATAGTGACAACTTGTAACAAGTTTAGTACAAAATTTACTTACAAGGGGACGTTTGCAGTTGTAACTCACAAATTTGAATGCCGATTTTTGTGTGGGTAGTAGGGACCTATAACAGTGCAAAACTGGAGTTATAGCCGCCAATGGGAATTAGGAGCCGAGAAAAAAGTTTAAATATGAAAATCATGTTTTATTTTTTTTCTCAGCTCTCAGTCAAGATAGAGAAATGATTCTTTCCCCTTTAATTGCAGTTATGTATGCTATTAGATATAAAAATACTTTTGTAATGCTCAAAACATTGCCCGGCTTTAGAGTGCTCAAAAATGACAAAAAAACGACAAAATTCCAAGGAAATCCGTCGTATATCAGTGGAAATCTTTTTTCATGATCAACTGACCTCAAATCTCGATTTAATGCACCATAAAAATCTTATATGTGAAATTTTATCAAAATCAAAAAATATCGATTAGTTAAAATTTTGAAGTTGAGATTTCATTAACAATTTCTAACGGCCATAACAACTGCTTTGTTCAACCAATAGTGTAATTAACCAATATAATAGTAATAGAATCACAAGAATCGGCATACATTCTGCTTTTTATCTATGCATAAAACATTGGATTTACTTCAGATGTGAGTGGACAAAAACTGTTTTATAACATTTTTCGCTATGACCTACCGTTTAGCAGCTATATTGGTTTGAATGAAAAAAAAATCATGTATGAAACATCTATTTAGTCTCAACTTTGTTTATTGTGGATAATAATTTGATTTAAATAATTTAAAATCATACAGGTAAACGGAAAAAATAAAGAAACCAAGGGCATATGCAGTCAGCAGAATTAAGCTATTTATTTATAAAATTTATCGCTTACAGACAAGTGAATCACAGGTAAGTGAAAAGAAAAAAAAAACAGAAAATATATGAGCATCGGCGGTTCCTAGACCAACCCCTAAAAACATGTCCAATGTTATTCTTTATTTAGCCGGCAGACTAAAGGGGATGCAGTTTATTATTTATTTTTTTTTTTCATTTTAACATGTCTCTGACCAGATATAATTGTTTTTGTTTCTGTACTTATTTGTTATTCTTGAGGGGTGGTTGCCCTAGAAAAAAAAAAAAAGATTCTATTACACTGTATATCTGGCCACATAAAAAATATAAAATGTAGATTTAATGATTAATAATACTGTAGACTATTCCGCAATGCTATTTAATAACACCGGAAAGGAAGAAGCGACCCCTATAGGGGACATAAAGAACTGATTTGCGATATCTTACTGTTGGCGTTAGGTCCGAGGCGAGTGAAAATGTGAGCGGGACAATTGTAGTTATTGGCACACTCGGTTCGGTTATATTGGATCCATTATTCTCCCAAACACAGATGGCCCATTGCGAATCCTCGGACCCCCATCCACGGATTTGAGTAGGAAAACCCCCGTTCCTACTATAACTCTTCCTTTAATGCCGAAAACTTCCTTTCCGGAAATTTAATCCGAACGTTCCCCCTTTTTCCTAATCTTTCTTTTTTCGTCCCTCTTTTTTCTTTTTTTTAATTTTACCTCAGGAAAGGATCGGCCTGGAGAAGAAATATTAATATTTGACTTGGGATAATAATTTTGAGAAAATGAGGTAGACTGCAGTCGTTAAGGATGGTTTAAAAAAATCATTTTTTTTTTTTTTTTTTTTTTTTTTTAACAAAAAATATTTACTTATTAGAACCTATCATTTTTTAAATTTATTTTTTCTGTTAGTGGAATTAAATTGTTTGTTTATTTACTGATATCATTATTATTATCAATTAATTTCAGTCCCAGCCCATATATTTTAACATGGAAAATATTTTACCGTTGACCTAATTGGTCAAAAGACGTACATTTTTGGGGAACGCAAGGGCGTTAGCATTGTTTGATATTTTGATATCAGGAGAGTAAAGGCAGTTAAGAACTCCACTCAGGTTACACTAAATACCACTATCACTAGTGTTACTTCTGATTACCAATTATAAATTTAACAAATAAGATTATGTTCTTAAAGATACAATTTTTTTTTTTTTTTTTTTTTTTTTTTAAATCCTCCAGGATTAAATCATTTTATTAAAAAAGAACTGAAGTTTTCGTCCTTAAGTATACTATTTTACGATAGCGAAAGGACATTCCCTGCTGCATATATATTAATGTTCGTCCTTAAGTATACTATTTTTAGATCCACCAGGATTTATCAGTTTTTAAGATAGCCGAAGGATATTTCGCCATTGTTCTCCTTCTAGATTTCGTCCTTATGGATACTATTTTGAAATATTCTAGGATTTAACAATTTTAAAATAGCGGAAGAATATTATACAATTATTGTCCTTTTTGAAAATTAATTAAACTATTACGTTCTTTACAATGGACACGCTCTCTCTTTCCGTTTAATTCTTTGGATTTAGTTATGATATGTAGACAATTATAGAATTCAATAAATGCAATTATTTCATTGTTGGATAGATAAAATTACTTAAATGTTGGATGAATATATGGGACTGCAAGGCACCTTAAAAAAATACTAATATTCCAATCAAAAATACTCAGACTAATCACGAAATCAGCTTGGTACATTTCAAACCACACATTTCACTCTGATTTAGTAGCCTCAGTAACCGAACATAAATATAACCTTTATAGACGATTTCACGACAGACTTCATGGACAAAATAACATACTCATTAAGGACATGGACACGACTGACACACCTGGAAATATTCTCAGAAGGCTTAAAAGATAAATAAGAGGTTGTATGAGAAATTTGTTCAAAAAAACTCTTGTTAATCCATGCCAGGAGGAGGTACTATTGAGTGCTAGTCTCCCACACGCCTACAAGACCTGTAGTATTACAAATCATCAAATCCACTTATTGTAACACCAATAACAGTTGTGAATAAAAATTTGAAAGAGAAAAAAAATGTTATGTTGGATAGATAAAGAAATTCAGTTATTATAATTTTTATTGTATAATGTTTTTACGTATTAATATTTGTTGAAACATTTACTAAGCAAACGATCAAAGCTTCGAATAAATTACAAGAGTCTCATATATATGACTGTGATTAGACCTATGTGGACATACGGAGTTGAGCTTTGGGGTCCACTAAACCATCCAATTCTTCTCGAATCCAATCCTTACAATCCAAAATCCTTCGGAAAATCCTTAATGCTCCTTACTTTGTTACGAATAAACTTATCCATAAATACCTCAATGTTCCACATGTTGCTGATTTAGCCCAAACCAGATACCAATCCTTTCATAGTAAACTGCACTCCCACACTAATCCTCTAGTCTCCCAACTTGTTTCTCATTCGATACCTGATAACCCACCGTCTGAAAAGAAGATGTTTTTGAAGTGCTACTAGTGGGTAGTTCTTCACAAGTGATTTACATATCATTATAATAATTTTCTCAAATTTACTTGATGTACCATATATTGATGTACAGTTGTAAATATCAATAAATAGTTTAAAATATATATATTCGTTATTATTAAATTATAATAAATTGAAGACACAATAATACATCTTGACAATATAGATGTTCTTCCATCGATATTTAAATAACATAATAAAATAATATAGGCTGAAGAATAGAAGAGCGGTCCCCTAAGTTACGAAGAATATCGAGATTGTGCGGGGAGTACAATGGAGGAATTCCTGTCAAGGGATTCCACAAGTTCCTCCCCTGATCGACAACATCTCGCCCGCCGGGGAACGTCTGGGCAAAAATTCAACAATATTCCACGTGCTCTTTGTAAAACTTATCCCTTAGAAAATGTACTTTTGAGCATTGTATGCTACTTTTTTTTATTTATTATTAAAATCATTATAGTTTTATAATATTATGAATTTAAAATGTGACTTATAAAAAGTAAGAAATCAAGCTTCCGGCTTAAATTAAATTAATAAAATATTATTTATTGGCTGCCGCGAAGAAGTTGGTAAGTCAAAGTCGTATTTATTTTTTATTGTTTACCAAAATCGTGTAATTAGTCTATAAAAAAATTAAAAGAAATATGATTTGCCCCGAAAAAAATACTTTAAGGCCTAACTAAGAAGGACAACATGACCGATCTTTTACGAAACAAATTTTAATAATCCAGCTTTGAATGTTAATAGTTAATTAGATTTCAAGGTAATTTGGCTTAGCCATTTCTTCACTACTGCTTACAAAATAATATATGGTAAGACAAATTAGTATATAGCAATACAACAAATGAATAAACTCAAAAAACAAAATAAAAAATACCTTGTGCCACTACAACCTTTGTAAGGGTATTGGGCTCAGTACTTTGATAAGGATGCACTGGCCAACGGTTGCGAAAAGTGGAGATGTGGCCGATACCTCTTAAAGGCTGGGTGTGCCCGAGGAGGGTCTCCCATTCTCGAAGTCGATCGATCTAAATTTTTTGCCTCAAGCCATACCTGAATAACATAAATAATCAGAATATAAAAAAGGGTTGAATTAGATATGTGTGAATATAAATTAATTTGTACTTACTGGTCATTCAGATATTTTTATTAAAACAATTATTTTTATAGGGATCTAAGTGTAGAGTCTCTCTCTCTCTCTCTCTCTCTCTCTCTCTCTCTCTCTCTCACACACACACACACACACACACACACTCTGTTATATCTAAGTGTAGAGTCTCTCTCTCTCTCGACCGAAGTTTGGAACATGATTGTTTCTACCCTTATTCTACGTTTGGTATTGTGACTTAGTCGCTCCTCCATAGGCATTTGTGTAACTGAGGCTTAATTTTATTTTTATCTTTTCTCTATCCTGTTTTAATTAATTATATGAAACGATTTTCTGTTTTATCTTCTTTATCTCTCTCTTTAACCACCTATTTTTCTTGTATATTTAGTTATAGTTTATTTTTTGTATATAAAAAAGATTGTAGCATTTTTATTTTTAAGATATAAATATATTTTGTCTTTAAGATTCTTTATGACAGGCCCTAAGACAATAAATCATTCAATAAATGCACCTGTCTCTATTCATTTATGTATGTATCTATCTTTTACACTCATATAATGAAATTTGATATCTGGGACATTCTATGACAGATCCTGGAAGTTCTCATATTCTGTTTATATATATATATATATATATATATATATATATATATATATATATATATATAATATAATTATTGGTGTCAGGTCATTATCCCTTGTGTACTTGGCGCCAGTGCAGACCACTATCGCTATCACTAGCTATCTTTGGCAGAGTACAGTTACAGGCTACTAACGTTGCACTAATACAAGTGCAAGAGGTAATGAGACTTTCTTCTTAATCTCTTGCCAATTATTCCAAGCCCTATTAGCCTAATAGCTTGTTTCATAATGTTTTCAATTTTATGTAATGAGAATATTTAAATCTCAATTAAAACTTCTAACAGATTCAAAAATTTGCGGCGGTGATTGCTAGTATAATACATGGAGTTAATTAAGTATAAATCTCAAATGTGCTTGTGCTATTTTTGTAAAACTGTTGCCAATATTGTGGTTTTTATTGTTTTCTTTTGTGATTTAAATGGTATAATGAATTGTATTTACTTTATTTATTTTTTAGCCTTTACTGCTAAATACTGTATGTAAATGTAATCAATGGGGCGTATAAAAATAAATGATCGTTTTATCAAATTCCAGAGTTCAAATGTCTGTAAATATCTTAATGCTATTTATTATTTACCAATACTTAATAATCCCTTTAGAGCATTCTCTAAGCTTGTTTACTAACACTGGACTTCTTAAAAAAAAAAGCCTCAGTTCCGTTATTTATTTCAAAGAAGAAACATGACAGTGTCCTACCAAATTCTCGTAATTTTAAGACATTACTGGAAAAAAAATTTCACAGCCGCTGAAACAACTCGTGAAATTATTAAATATGAAGGGGAAGGTGTCCTTGAAGAGCGTACCGCGCGGCATTGGTTTGAAAAATTTAGAAGTAGAGATACGACGTTGGAAAGGAAGAAGGGCTCCGGGCGGCCATTAATGGATATTGATGAGGTTCTGAAGGAAGCTGTTGAGTCAAATCCGTCCACAGTACTCGCGAACTTGCCAGGGAGGGTGGTGTGTTGAAAGATACTGTTAGTCGCCATCTTCTCTCCATGGGGAAGGGGGTCACCTGTGGTGTAGTAGTTAGCATAGCAACCTACTAAACCCAAGATCGCGT
Source organism: Euschistus heros (assembly GCA_003667255.2). Taxonomy (NCBI): domain Eukaryota; kingdom Metazoa; phylum Arthropoda; class Insecta; order Hemiptera; family Pentatomidae; genus Euschistus; species Euschistus heros. The sequence continues at coordinate 2,360,965 of RCWM02000063.1, forward strand.
GTTCGCAGCCCGGCAGATGACCTTAGGATTTTTCAAAGGGAGTAAAAAATTCTTAGCTATGCCGTCCTTCGGAAGGGACGTAAAATGGGGTCCCGAGCCTGTGCGATGTCAGGTACTCGTTAAAGATCCCTATTCTAATTTTACCTGGATAGGCATAATTTAGGACTCTCACCGTAGGATCGTCCGATTAGCCATAGCAGCATAAAGTGACGTTAAATGAAATAAACAAATCCATGGGGAAGGTGAAAAAGACCTGTAGACTTGTCCCTCACTAACATACTTCTCAACAATCAGCTAAGATGCTAGAAATTTTGTGAAAATTTTTTAGAAAGTCCTTCTAAATATGAAATTTCATCGGAGGTTTGTTACCTGTGGTGAAAAGTGGGTTTACTGGAGAAATTCGAATACCTATAAGCAATGGCTAGATCGGGGTCAAACGGCTTTACCGGTTGCTACAAGAGGACAATTTGGAAAAAAATCCATGCTTTATTCATCACGAATTTGTTCCTGATGGATACTCTATGAATTCTGAACTCTACTGCGAACAACTGGAAAGATTGTACGCAAAGTTGTCAGAGCATTATCCTGCTCTGATCAACCGAAAAGGAGTTTTATTCCAACAAGATAATGCTCGTCCACACACTTCCCTTCGAACCAAAGAAAAGTTTACAGAGCTTCATGGGTTTGAACTCCTGCCTCATCCACGATATAGTCCAGACCTCGCACCTTCGGATTACTACTTGTTTCGATCCATGGCCCATTTTCTTCAAGGGAAAAAATCTGATAATTTTGCGGAAGTTGAAAATGCTGTCCAAAAGTTCTTTGACAGCCATCCCAAGGAATGGTATCAGCGTGGCATCGAGCGATTGGCTAGCAGATGGGTAATGACGGTAGATAACAATGGACTATACTTTGAGTATTAATTGTATTTTATATCAAAGAAATAATAATGCAAATATTTGTTTAAGAAATGGTCATTTTTTTTTTTTTTTTTTTTTTTTTTTTTTTTTTTTTTTTTTTTTTTTTTTTTTTTTTTTTTTTTTTTTTTTTATACACACCCTATTAGTAGGTATATTTCTTTTGTGTGCGCTCCTCAAAATTTATAATTTTCAAATTTTCAAATAGGTGTAGGTAATTAATTTCTTATCAATGATTTGTAAATACAGATACGTTTCTTTTATCTTTAATGTTTACCTATGTAATAACTCTTGCAGTTTATTTGATTTCACACCGGGAGGAGGAGGTAAGGGTTTGGGGAATCAGTCAGGCAGGCACTCCCTTCAACCCCCCTTGGCTTCCACTAATCCACGGAACGTTTAGTGCCCGGAATCTGAAAACAACTTCCACCCTCTAAGAGCCAGGGAGCAATCTATCATTATAATGAACAGCAACTGGATAGAATTCATCCTTCACTGGTTTTTGAAGTTCTGTCTGTTGTTTTTTTAATTTGGAATGTTTTTTTGCACTGAAGCAATATGTATTTTTTTATATATTATTGTCATATGTTTCTCCGAATAAACGATCCTAACAGAACTCTATAACGACTAGAAATCACGTACCTTCTCCTCAACTTAAGCATTTACAGATGGATACTTGAAACTTTCGATCAATTACAAAAGAATCATTAACATGATTAAAGCTAAATTTTGATTCATGAATCCTTCGTGTGGATAATGTGCTATGAACTGAAACAAAATAATGTTTCTGCAGGAGCATCTAGTAGTAACAGGTTTGAAAGATAAAATTGTCTCCTAAGAATAACACTTTGACTTTTTTTAATAGTTGTATTGTAAAAAAAAAACGCTTGAATCTGTGTCAATACTTTGTTGGCAGTTTAATGGATTTAAGTATATAGATAGATAATCAGTTTATTTATAAAATACAATTCTCTTACAAATGGGAGTCTGGTACATTCTCAGACAATTCTTAATTTATTTACATAATGGGAAAGAATATGAAATAATAATACACTTGCAGCTTCTTGTCTTAACAGTCTTAAATGAGAGATCCATGTGAGTTCCTTTTCTTGATAAAATCTAAGGTATTTTATTTGTTCAGCATTATTTAACGGTACACCATTAAATAGATACAGATACACAAGGACAGGGTGAGCTTTTAACGAAGAGTAAAGTATATTTGCTGGGATTTATCCTAAATAGTTATGACACCAAGATTCAAAATATAAAATTATATTTTTGATACATTCATATGATAGCATATTTTTAGCATAGTTATCACATTGGCTATCATATTTATGTTAGGTTTCATTTATTACTAATAACATTATTCTTGTAATCACACTAATAAAGTACACAACCCACCTTATAGATAATGCTAGATCACTGAGGACATAAAACAGCTGATTGTGATTCCGAATGCGAACTTGTATCACGTAACAGGATACTGGCTCTGATGCGACGTCTGCTTCGTGAATACACGTCCTGAATCCTTCATCGCCCGGTTCATTGATAGCTGTCCATTCAAGAACTTGTACCTAGCTGGACTTGTAGCTTGCTTGGATTGATAGCTAACACAAGCCTACTAGCATGGAATACAAGCTGTATTGTACCACTAGGAGATTTTTAGAACAAAACTACCGTTATTTTATGAAAACAGTTTTTTCTAAACACCATAAAATCAATTTTGACATGGACACTGGTATATCTTTTCACTAGGGTCTATAGGCTTCACCCTCAAAATGTGTAAGTTTGCAAACTCAAAAATTAAAAATTTATACACGCTCTGTTGATGTTGCTCGAATCGAAGATTTGACGTTAGTTTCCTTATCAGAAGCAGAAGATTTTAGATAGACGTACCCTTTCACAAGCCTTCAGCCCCTTCACGCGCCCAGAATACCTTTTATCGATTCTAACCTTGTTCTGGTTTATTTCGATGTTTCAGTCGCTACTTTTCGAGGAAACTCCTTAATTTTTGGAGAAACTCTAAATCCATGTTTAGGCTAATATTAACTTCTGTTTACCTTCTGATATTAAAATGAGAAATAAGAAAATAATTAAGTGGAACTAAGGAGATATCAAAATATAAAACACTAAATCAATCTTGAATTAATACTATATTAAATCAGAATTAATATAATTCTAAATCACAAGTAATGTTAACTTCTGATAATTTTCTTATGTTAGGGAAGTGAAAATAACAAATTATGTTTTGATGTATATTTCTGCTATATTTTCTTGAGGAAAGTGGAAATAAGAAAATATGAAACTTCTGATATACTTTCTCACATTTATTTTTAGATCGATGGGTTTTATTGAATTAATAATACAATCTGTCTCTCTTTAGAGCAATAAGTAATATGGACGACAAAGAATCCACAAAATATGTGAAATTTTCTCCTTTTAATTGATATAACAAATATAAATATATAAAACACCAAATTACCAAATTACACAAATTAATCTTGTTAACTTTATACATTAGGAAAGAGGAAATAAGAAAACATTACCTTAGAAAATACTAAATCCATTATGAAACTCATGTTTCAAGAAAAACTAAATATCAATATAACAAACTAACCAACACAATCCAAGTTTAAACTGTAGTAGTGAATGCACACATGTGAGGTAATAGGAAAGAACTATCGATAAATGTAAACTCGAAGTGAAGCGTAAGGACCCAACTGGTCGGTGTAGTGCGGGTCAGGCCGATCTGCTGGAGCCCCGCTTGTTAAAATGTACTAAGATAGATATATCCATGATCTATTGTTTTTTCCAGTGAGGGAGAAAATAAGTTTTTTAAATCCAGATCTGTCTCCAGATGATGTCAGAGATAACTGTCATGTCAGACCATGGTAATATCATGGTCCGTATCCAACGGTACGTACTCCTAATATAGTTTTTCAGATGAGTCTGTTATATTTTGCAACCTTTGTTTAAGAAATAGTGCGTTTCTTAGGACTATCTTCAACTTCCCGTAGAATGCGTTAACAACGGCGCCTCCTTCCGCCTTCTTAAGAACTGTAAAATCGTCGAATATTTCAAAACAGTATCCTTCAGGATAACAATGGCGGAATATCCTTCGGATAATCCTGGAATGTTTCAACATATTATCCTTAATGACGAAAAACTAATAAAATCGTTAATTCTTGAGAAAAAAAAAATAGTATCGTTAAGGAGGAAAACTAATTATAATTGTGGAAGGAGAGTGGCCAAGGATGTCCTTCGGCCTAAGAAAATCGTCAGATCCTGGCAGATCTGTAAAACAGTGTAGATAGGAACACTGTTATAAAAAATTGTTTAATTTAATGTTAACGAACAAATATAAACTCTGTTAATGAACAATTTTACGAAAACTTATGTAAACATCCTAACGAACTCACAGGCGACATTGCAACAACACTAATTCCAGATAATACCCAGAGAAGGCTGAAAAGAAGCTGAAAGAGGGATCTCCTCAGCTAAAATAAGAAAAAAATGTTAGGATGAAGTGCCACTAAGCGCTCTCTCATCCCAATCACCCCAAATATTTTAGGGTTTCATCAAATTCACTAGTAGTAATATTTGACAAATTAAACAATGTAACTTTGAGGAATGGTTGGACGTACGCCCGCGTTAAGGTTTCTGCGTTAGTAAAACAATGTTGTGATTAGATGTCTCGCCTTTAGATTAGATGGCCATCAACAAAGCACAAGGGCAAATGCTAGAAGTGTGTGGACTGAATTTAGATAATCCACGCTTTTTAGATGGACAGCTGTTTGTGGCCTACTCGCGCTTTAGAAAAACTTCTGATTTATTTGAGTACTATTCTGTGTTGTAGTAACTTTTAGTAAATATTCTATATTCGAACGCATTTCAGTAGATATCTGTTAAAACGATAATTGAATATTTACAGGTAAGGCAGGACAACGTCTGTTGGAGTTAAAACGATATTCATAAATATATGGATATTAAACTTAAAATAAATAAAATAATTATAACAAAAATTGATTCTTGTCCAAAATGCACAATACCAGACGCCTCTTGGTTCTTCTCCCCCCTCTTGTACAGGTTCGCTGAGTATAACGTCGCCTTTCATAAGTTATTGATGTAATAGACAGGTGTTAATAATCTATACATTTGTTTTTTTGATTTTATGTTTTTTTGATTTTATATATATGTATATATATATATATATATATATATATATATATATATATATATATATATATATGTATATATATTTTTTTTTTTTTCTGTAGTACTAACAAGCCATGAAGGGTCTTAGGTTCAGTACTTAGGTAAGGAGGTACTGTTACTAGGCCAACGGTTATGAAAGGAGGAGATTTGGCCAGAATTCACGCTTAACCGCCAGGTTTTTCCCCAATTAAGGGTACCCACTTTGCAAGGCTGTGTGTACGGAGGGTCTCCCGACCTCGAAGTTGAAAATAAATTTTCTACCTTCAGTTAGACTCAAACGAGGGCCCGGGAAGTTGCTAATCAAGTTATATATATATAAAAAAGATTTAAAGACAACTTTTTTTTGCATTTTGGTGATTAGTTTCTTGATTCATCAAGCCTTTTAAAAAAAGGTTTTAAAAGTATTATCGAAGTATTATTTACTATAAAACATAATTCAGTATGTGTGTAAATATATATATATATATATATATATATATATATATATATATATATATATATATATATATATATATATAAAAGATCACAATTTTATAGATTGTCTAAAGGATCATTTGAATTAGGAACTGATGAACTATTTGCCACTTCTATTGGAATTTTGTTTATTCTAAGGCTAGTTTCAATTGTTAGAGACACATCTTCAGTTTCGAAAAGGTATAAGCTTTAAAAAAAATTATAATTTGATGTTTAGATTATATTTATTGATATAAAACTCTATGAGAAGAATGCATGTTGATACTCAACTAAGGAAGCGAGGCGGTAGGACTTCTTGAAGCTAGTAGTCGAGAGAGGATACATCAGATTGATATAAAGAAAGAAGGTTGCAATAGAACTGGTATTATAACATTTGGCAATGGAGTCCTGGTAATGGCCAGCTTCTCTCTCATGTTAGGGATGTCAGTGGCCTCAGCGCACTCACTCTGCCTCCATTGACTCACCAACCAGTGATGCGGTAGAAAACCTTTGTTTATAAGAAAACATATTATATATTCACCTATAGTTGTAAATCATAGAAACATTCAAAACATTAGTAGCTTAATGCACTGATTTTATTTATAATATTAATGAAAAAATTTAAGACAAGAAATCAAAGTCATGTTGGTACTTATGTACAAAAAATTAATAAATAGATAATTCTTTAGGTTTCTGCTATGACTGGTTGGTTTTTGTGTTCCTACTAAACTTAGTACTACTGTAAGAGTGGTTCAATTTTAATTTTTTCGATATGCATAATCAAATCAGTCATATTTACTGGAGTATTGCCCGAATTTGGAATTAATTATCTAACACAGCTGGATCAAGTCTCCCCTCTTCCTTCCCCTTACTGAGTGCCAACATGTATTTCATTTCTTGTCTTAATTTTTGTATTAATATAATGATTCTGTATTTAAAATTCCTGACTCATTGATTTTGAATGTTTGTATGTTTCTTCTTTTAACAAAATACCCCCAGACTTGGCTAATAATTCATAAATTTCTCACCTGAGGTACACCATGATGGTATAGAGGGATCAATACAATTAGAATTGATGAATTAATTGCTACTTCTATTGGAATTATTTTATTAGAAAACTAGTTTCGAATGTTAAACATTCATCTTCAGTTCTAAAACATACAAAACTTACTAAATATCAGCACTTCGTTATATGGATTATACTATACTAAAGTTTTCAAAAATGTAAGACAAGAAATCAAATATATTGGTACCCACATGAGGATATGTTAAATATATCAATATTGGATGGGGATGGGCCAGGTAGGTTACCAGGTATGCAAGTTTAAAATGTTTTAATTCCAATAGAATGCGCTCTTAGCCTATTGAAGGATTTGCTTATCTCTAAACGCTATTTTGTTTGTTAGTCATTTGTTTACAAAAGTCAGTTGTTTTTATGTCGTTTACGTGGACGTATCATACCTTTCTTTGGTGTTAAAAATGTCTAATTTTAAGCCAAATAAAGAGCATTTGCGGCATGTCATGATTTTCTTATTTAATCAAAAGAAAAAGGCATCTGAATGTCATCGAATTCTTGTTGAGACTTATAGCGATGTTGCTCCAACCGTCAGTACATGTGAACGTTGGTTTCAAAGTTTCAAACGTGGTGATTTTGATGTTACTGATCAAAAACGAGAAAATCGAACAAAAAAGTTTGAGGACTTCGAATTGCAATCTTTATTAGACGAAGACAATACCCAAACCCAACAAATGATGGCAGAACAGTTGAATGTCACTAGGCAAGCCATTTCCGATCGCCTGAGAGCTATGGGAAAGGTTCAAAAGGTTGGAAAATGGGTTCCACATGAATTGGACGAACGACAGATGGAAAAACGAAAAACTGTGTGCGAAATGCTGCTTTTACGCCACGAAAGAAAGGTTTTTTTGCATCGAGTTGTAACTGGCGATGAAAAATGGATTTATTTTCAGAATCCCAAACGAAAAAAATCATGGGTAACGCCAGGACAACCATCCACATCGAGTGCAAGACCGGATCGTTTTGGGAACAAGACAATGCTGTGTGTGTGGTGGGATCAGAAGGGAGTAGTCTACTACGAGCTTCTCAAACCCGCCGAAACAGTCAATACCGAGCGCTACCGACAACAAATGATCAATTTGAGTCACGCATTGATCGAAAAACGCCCAGAATGGGCTCACAGGCACGCCAAAGTCATTCTTCAGCATGATAACGCTCCTGCACATTCAGCCAGATTGACTAAGAAAACGATTTCTTCGCTTGGTTGGGAACTCCTACCCCACCCGCCGTATTCACCTGACCTGGCGCCTTCTGATTATCACCTCTTCTCATCGATGGGACACTCATTGGCGGAGCAACACTTCAACAATTTCGAAAACGTACGAAAATGGCTCGATGAATGGATTTCAAATAAAGATGAAGCATTCTTTTGGAATGGTATCCATATATTGCCCGAGAGATGGACAAAATGTGTAGAAAGCGAGGGTCAGTACTTTGAATAAAATATATTATACTTTTTTTTAAATTACTGTGTATATACTTTAAGAAATAAACGACATTTTAAACTTGCATACCTGGTAATTTTCTTGTGCCTTTACCTTGAGTCGTTTCCTATATCTAATTGGATTTAGATCTATTGGAAACAAATTTAAAATAGGGATATTGGAAATGTTTATCTGGTCATTTAAAAAAAAAAAATCTGGTTTTGTTTTTTGTTTAAACCAATTTTCTGGATAAAATCGTTCAAAACCAACCCAGCTTTTTGTTTAAATGACCAGATAAACAAACAACAATAAAACCCAAGGTAAAATCCAAAAAAATTTACCCTACCTGGTCCGTCCCCTTCCATCATGGATCTCCTCAGGTGAGTACCAATGTATTTGATTTCTTGTCTTTTTTGAAATTTGTAATTTTTAAAATCTTAATATATATAAATTACATGTCGCTGTCTTGGGGCAGGCTGACACCTAAACTACTGAACCGATTTTAATCAAATTTGTACACCGTGTGCAGTTTGATCCAACAAAAAAGATAGGATAGCTTATATCTTAATTTATAGTCGCAATATTAGTTGTATATGATCTGCAAGTAACAATTATTTGTTAGCTCTACACGATTCTAACATATGGCGGTATAAGGTTATACTATTATATAAAAGGACAAGCAATTTTTCGTTTGTGTTCACTAACCGCCAAACACTACTGAACCAATCTCTACCAAATTTTGACTACATCATCTTTATAGGATGGTTAAGCAATAGTAAAATCTAATGATTTTCAACTAATTCTTTATTGAAAAATGAATAATAAGTAGATGACAGTGAAGTTCAAAAATGGCGGCAATTGCCATCTACATGAAAGGTTAAAAGGTACAGTGTTACATAGAGGTGAACATTGATAATAAAATTTACTTATTTCCAATTAAATTGTTATAAAAACAGCTGTATGGAGTGAAATATACCAAATTTTAACTACATCATGTTCATAGTTCTAGGTTTAGCAACAATAAAAATTTAAATGTTGAGTGTTAGAAACGGGTTTTACCACACTATCACATACTTTTATGGTTAGAAATTAAACTCCAACCAGATCAAATCAATAAAATTATTTCTGTCGAATGAAAATCATTAAAAATCAAAATGCCGATCCTCAGCTGTTTAATATTGTGTGTAAAAATATGAACTTTGAACCTTTAGTTGTAAGCACTGATAATGCAGTTTCTTATACCGCACAGTTTCTTAATAGTCTCTATTCATGTGAATTATCAACTCATAGATTAAAATTGAAAATTGGATGTCTAAATATGCCTTCTTGTAATCTTCAAACACCTAATTAATCTAAATTTAACCAAGTTAATAATGGCTGCTATGCGTGAAAATATCATCAAAAATATAATTTTCAGTTGTTCACTTTAATACAAGATTTTTATCGATAAACAAAAAATTAATTATTAGTTAAAATCTTCAACCACTTAATCAGTGCAATTATAACTAGATTAATAATTACTGCTATGCGTGAAAAAATCATTGAAGAAATAATGCTCAACCACATGCTAAAATACAAGAATCTTATCGATAAACAAATAAAACTTTAATTTTTAGTTGAAATTATCTTTACTTATGAGGGCGGGCGAAGCCGCGACGGGGATGCTAGTTGTAGTTTATATTATCCATGTATATGTAAGAAACTACTGATGTGTTGAAAAAAAATTTTGTATGTTTTAGAACTGAAGATGAATGTTTAGCATTCGAAACTATTATTCTAATAAAATAAACCCAATAGAAGTGGCGACTTAAATCTGGAGGTTTATCGTGGTAATAATTATTTGTTAATTTTATTAAATAAAGCCATACATTTTTAATGTTATAGTATTCAAATATATCAGTGATTTAATTATTATTTTATATTAGTTCTCATGTCAATAGTTTCGTAACCAATAACTATCCATAACTTCGACATGGCAAAGATTTTGTTGCAACGATTATAAAATCCAAGTTGTTCACAATATATTTATAATAATAATTAATATAATTATATTAAAATAATTTGTAGAGATTTATTTAAAAATTAAATTTGCGACGAGAGAAGACAAAGCTTGAGATAGCCCTTTCCAGTCGAAGTCATTTTCTGGTCAGCGCTTCCTAAATATCACCCCCGCTCGATAATTATAGATCCTTCGTCATCCTCCTGCAGGACCTTGGGGTCCTTAAAATAAGATATTGTCAATTGTTTAAACTTTATTTACCATTAATAAATGCTATTGTTAGACAAAGTTCCAGCTGATAGAATTATTATGCAAACTTCAAACAGAATATAGGTAATTAAATCCTATAATGTAATGTTATGGCCCCATTTATAACTTGGTATACTCCTCGATCGCATCTCAAATATGTATTGCTCAGTTCTTGAAAAAATTTTATTTTAAGTAAGTTATTGTCGCATTACTGAATTAATTTTCCCACACATTTACTAGACGTGTATGTGGTTTATACAGTTGTAAATATCAACAAAAAGATGAGAAAAAAATTATGACTGATATGTAGGGTTGGGCGATAGTCGATAGTTAGCACTATCGATAGGCCGATACTATCAGTTGAGAACTATCGATTGCTATCGATAGATGCTTCCTTTTTTTCTAAAGGTATTCAATAAAGAACTTCAACTAATTTAATCAAATTCAATTATCTACTTCCTATTTGAAATTTGCTGAATTATAAATTATAAGATTATATCATAAAGATGAGAGAAAAAACTAATTTATTTGAACATAAAATAATAATGAACTAATCAAATCTTCAGAAAAGAAAAATAATAAAATAGTTAATTTCAAGAGTCAAGTGTGCTCCTTGAGCCACATATTTCCCTAAAGAAAACTAGCATTTCTGCTTTCCTTTGGCTTAATCTTTGAGAGAACCCTTGAGTTCTAGGAATTCCGTATTCAATTTCAAAAGAACTCGATATATCGATAGTAACTATCGACTATCACCCAATCCTACTGATATGTCAAAAGCTTGTAAAAATAACTATCCCTCTAGTAACACTCCAATAAAAATTGTACAATAGAAGGTATCTAGGCCATCTTCATTTCAAACGCCTCGGGGGGTAATCGGGAATCGAGTGGAAAGCAAGTTGAGAGACTAATGGATTTGGGTTTTTATAGAGTTTACTAAGAAGGGATAGGTATCTCGTTTTGGCTGCATCAGAAGCATGAGGCGTTATTAGTCAGCAGCATTCAGATTATTCGAGTTAGTCAGAAACATTGAGCATTTTCAAAAGGAAATTTGGATTGTAAGGATAAAAGTTCAACTCATGTTCAAATAGGTTTATTCACTGTTATTAAATGAGTATTTCGTAATTATTTCGAAGCCTTGAACGCTTCTCTTTGAACGAGCAGTTTCTAGTTGTATTTGTCTTGTATGTGGATTAATTAAATTTTTTTTTTCTTTCTTTCATTTATTAATATTTACAATTGTACAGAATAATATACATTAAATAAATGTGTTGAAAGTGAATGCAATGGCATGTAGATAACTTGTGAAAAACTACTCACTAGTAGCACTTCAATTAAATCTATACTAAAAGGTCTATAGTAAAAGGTCTCTAGGCCATCTTCTTTTCAGACGCCTCGGAGGATTATTATAGGAATGGAGTGGGAAGCAAGTTGGGAGACTAGTGAATTGGAGTGGTCATAGAGCTTACTATATAAGGATAGGCATAACTCAGCAAGATATGGAACATTAAGATCTTTATGAATAAGTTTATTGGTGACAAAGTCAGGAGCAATGAGGATTTTTAGAAGAATTTTGAATTTTAAGGATTGGATTCGAGATGAATTGGATGGTTTGGTGGAGCCCAAAACCTCAACTCCTTATGTTCAAATAGGTCTTATCACAGTCATACAATGAGTGTTTTGTAATTTATTGGAAGCTTTGAACGCTTCTCTTGCAATTGTCTGTTGTAAGTAGAATCGAGCAGTTTCTTGTCGTATTAGTCTTGTGTGTGGATTAATCAAAATTTAAAATAGAAAAATAGCAAATAAATACAACTAGATATATAAACCTAATATAATATAACCATAGCTTCCTAATGATAACAGTTTAACTATCTGGATTACCATTATTAGCATATTATTTTATTGTCACGGAAAAAATTCCTCATTTCTATTTAACTCCCCCCCCTTTTTTTATATATCAATTATTGAAATTTAAAACTGTACAAATATATACATCAAGTAAATGTGTTGTTACACACGTGTCTCTAGGCCATCTTCTTTCCAGGAATATCGAGAATAGAGTGGATTTTCAATTTGGAAGCAAGTTGAGAAACTAGTGGATTTAAGTAGGCATAGAGCTTACTATGAAAAGATAGGTATCTGGTTTGGGTTAAATCAGCAACATATGGAACATTAAGGTCTTTATGGATAAGTTTATTGGTGACAAAGTAAGGAGCACTGAGGATTATTCGATTGTGAGGATTGGATACGAGATGAATTAGATGGTTTAGCGGAGCCCCAAATCTCATAATATAAAACTAATGTTCAATTCATTATTTTAGTGTTTCGTTTAATGTTAACACATCTGAGTAAAGTTATTATAATTTTCATTTTACAGCTATATATTAAAACAATAGCAAGCTCTCCCCTAGCTACTAGCTCCCCCCAGCTAGCTGCTACAAACCTTACGCGGGACTCTGACCCAGTTCGCCCCAGAGGGCAGACCTATTAAATTATATCCAGGGCCCCGGCCCAAGGACGGCAGGGGGGGGGGAGGTAAAGGCTTCGTGAGGGAACAGTTTTCCTTTAATTAGTTCCTCGCCCTTAGGAGCTAGGAGTCAAATAGTTATTGTCAAAGTAGTTATTACAAGTTGTTTCTAATAAATAATAACTCATAATTTGATATTTGATTGAATGAATAACTATTGTTCTAATGAAGAAATATTACAAGCTGCTTCTCTAAAGGGCAAGGAATTATATGGACGACAAAGAATCCAGTCGTGGAATATGTACAATTAAATTAAATAAAAAGAAAAAAATTCTGAAAATACGAAATACAGTATATAGTAAATATTAATATAAAATAATTCAGATGATAAAAGTTATGAAGAATTTAAAAAATAATAATAAATTAAAAAAGCACTATCTCACTGTATCAGTCCAATCAATGAGTGGTGTAGAGTGAATGAAATATCCTATAATTGTTGACTTCATAGCTATGTTAGGAATAGTTAGAAGGTAAACATACTAAAAGTCCCCGCCCCTGGGGGGGTCAGCTAACGGTGGGAGAGAGGGGAGAAGGTCCCATGTTTGGGTTTTATTATAATTATATCTGGAAAACAGTAGACTCTAGAAAAATATTTGAATGAAAATTAAAGCTAATTAAATTCCCTGTAAAATTGATCATAAACATATTCGTCGAATTTCCAACCGTTTTCGAGATACGTTATTAATTATAAATAATTATAGAAATAAAAAGATGTTTCCCTCACTTTTTGTTAAACTTTTGCTTCAAATAACAAGAGCTTATATAAGAAATGAAAGTAAATTTAGTAATTTTGATTCTGACGGTTTTTTGAGAGAAACGTTTGTGGAAGATACTAGAAGCAAAAGTTTGACAAAAAGTGAGGTTATTTTTTTCCCGAAAATCACCGATTTTGAATAACGAATATCTCGTACACATTTAGAATTACGACAAAGTTATATAAAATCAATTTTATAGGAAATTTAATCAGCGTTTATGTTTATTTGGAACACATTTTTCTAGTGTCAACCGTTGTCGAGATATCGAAAAACCACAAAAATTGAACTTCTCCCCACCGTTAGCTCACCCCTAGGGGCGGGGACTTTTAGTATGTTTACCTTCTAACTATTCCTAACGAAGCTGTGAAGTCAAAAATTATCGCATATTCCATGCACCCTACAATATGTTTATTAACTGGACTAGTTAGGTTTTGATTGCTAAATAAAAATAAATCCAAAAAATCTCATGAAATAACCTCCACTTCCAAAAAAATGGTTTGTTTGTATCAAAAGTGTTCCTCTCATTAATCATTAGCTTATCTCTACGCAAACGATGATGCCATGCATAGATATAATCGATACTTATATAATCGACTTTTATATTAAATAAAAATAATGATATTTTTTTTTGTACTATAAACCACGAATTTTAAATTATGAAAAAATACTGTAGGGCCCAGAGACGTCAGGAAATGTCGAGGATAAAACATTAATTTGACACTTGAAGCTTTTAAGAAGGCTTCAGCAAAAGCACTTCAATATTTTTAACGTCAAATTCTCTCGTTCTTTAAGGCGTTTATAAATTAAGAAGATTATACCCGTGGCACTCTCAATTTTTTTTTTATTATTTTTTTTTTTTTTAATATTATCTTTGTTCTTCCCATGAATTAAAAAAAAAAAAAAAAAAATCAATTTTATATCCATACAATTAAATAATGAGATAAATTATGAATCTAATGACATGAAAACAATTAGAGAAGTTTTACCCTTTTGGAGTACCATGCAGTGAATTTCGATTAGAAAATCTCAAAGCCAACGTCAGTTCATCCGACGAATGGATCCCCCTTGTCCGGGGAACAAGTTGAGACAGTAGCGGAGATTTTGTAGCTTATTATGAAAGGATAGGTACCCGATTCGTGCTAAATCAGCAAAATATGGGGGATTATTGCATTGTGGATTATTAATTTTATTTATATATTTTATAAGATTTTTTTTACAAACATCGCATATAATATAATAGTCCAGTCAATCTAGACCAAAAATGGGCAATCAGAGGAACTAAAAATACTAGTTCCAATTTTTTTCAGAAATTTGTAGAGAATGGTCTCCTGAACAAGAAACAATTAAGTCCCTCCAAATGCCGATGCTGCAGGGGGAGGTTGGCTATGAATGTTCAATTTTTAAGTTTTTGGATTATAACTAGAACACCTAACAGTGTTCCATTGAAAAACTTGTTTAGTATAAAATTAAAACTTATTAAATTTTCTACAAGTTTAGTCATATTTATTTTTACGATAAACTGGACTATTTTCACGCTACTGTCTCCGGAAAAGTTGTAATTTTCTAGAAAATTGTTTTTTTCTCATGTTTCGTGTATATTTTTGTCTTCTAGATCCTCACTCGTTTATTTTAGAGAAAAGGCGTCAGGATAGAACTTATACAGCATTATATTTCCTATAAGAATATATATCATGTGCTATTTATATAACAGGTCGCAACTTACAGTAAGATGTAAATGAAATTAAAGATTTAGGCTTTCAACGAAAAGCCTGATTTCCTAATTATATTTTGATGTTCAGTTAAACGGAAACATAAACAGCTGAAATTAATACAACTGCTAAATTACACTCAGTAGGTGATAAGTCTCAGCGGGAAATCAGTGCAGTGTAATCAGTGCATTTTCAAAACTGAGGATCTCAAACCCCTCATCAAGCGTTTCTCCGCGAAAACACAAATAACTACGAAATTATCAGTTAGATCCATAACTTATTTTTTCCATCTAAAAGCTGGTTAAATTTACTATTTTACCCACTTACAAAATTTTGATCATGTCCTGTAAAATACACGTGCCAGGACGCTAATAAAGGCGTAGTGTTGTAAAATCCACTGTTTTTTTTTTTTTTTACATTCTTCGCTTATATAATATTATATTAACCTTAATTTATATTAGCAATAGAGGATATGAATCTAAAATAGACTTGAATGTTTTTAATTCCAAATTAAGTTTAATCTAGAGTAAAAAAGTACTTAAGTAACATAACTGTACATTTATTGAAAGATAATGTTAATGCCAACTGTTAACGAACAAATACGCACTCTCTAAGTTGTAAATTTATTATTGTTTAAGGGCAAGTTCCAGTCCTTTGTAACATTATAATGGAGTGTATAAAAAAAAAAAAAAAAAAATGACCATTTCTTAAATAAATATTTGCATTATGATTTCTTTGATATAAAATACAATAAATACTCAAAGTATAGTCCATTGTTATCTACCTTGTTATCTACCGTCATTACCCATCTGCTAGCCAATTGCTCGATGCCATGCTGATACCATTCTTTGGGATTGCTGTCAAAGAACTCTTGGACAGCATTTCCAACTTCGGCAAAATTATCAAAATTTCCCTTGTAGAAAATGGGCGATGGATCGAAACAAGTAGTAATCCGAAGGTGCAAGGTCTGGACTATATGGTGGATGAGGCAGGAGTTCAAACTCATGAGGTTCTGTAAACTTTTCTGCTGATTGTTGAGGAGTAAGTTCGTGAAGGACCAGTCTACAGGTCTTTTTCACCTTCCCCATGGAGAGAAGATGGCGACTAACAGTATCTTTCGACACACCACACTCCCTGACAAGTTCACGAGTACTTGTGGACGGATTTGACTCAACAGCTTCTTTCAGAACCTCATCAATATGCATTATTGGCCGCCCGGAGCCCTTCTTCCTTTCCAACGTCGTATCTCCACTTCTAAATTTTTTGAACCAACGCCGCGCAGTGCGCTCTTCAAGGACACCTTCCCCTTCATATTTAATAATTTCACGAGTTGCTTCAGAAATTTTTTGAAATTTTTTTTTCAGTAATGTCTTAAAATTACGAGAATTTCGTAGGACACTGTCATGTTTCTTCTTTGAAATAAATAACTGAGCTGAGGCTTTTTTTTTTTAAGAGGTCCAGTGTCAGTAAACAAGCTTAGAGAATGCTCTAAAGGGATTATTAAGTATTGGTAAATAATAAATAGCATTAAGATATTTACAGACTTTTGAACTCTGGAATTTGATAAAACGGTTATTTTTTTTTTATACGCCCCATTATTAAATCAACTGTTTGTAAAAAAAATATAAATACAATTAATACACACTCACTCTCTCTCTCTCTCTCTCGCTCGCTTTATACTCATATTGCAAGATTTCGTAGACAATTTTCTTGTTTCTTCTATTTCTTCACGATAAAGACGGAAGAGGAGATAAAGAAGTTTGCTCCTGATGAACTGTTGAGAGGATTGAGTGGTCACTGGAGCTGATTCGGTTAGGGAGATTACTTTGTTCCTGGCGGATATCCTACAAAGGGTTCGGGCTTGTGCTGTTCTCTTGCCGATCGCTCTCTGTGGCTGTCACTAACAAGAAAGTCTCTAAACCGATCCTTCTCTTCCTGGGGCAGGTTCAATTCTAGCCTGTAATATGTTTCTTTAGCTCTTCGGTGAAGGATGGGTAAGAAGGGAAGAAGGTATTGGATATTGATCACTTATTATTTAACGTTTTTCAACTAAGTGCAAAGTTTTGAAATGGAAACTTAAAATAATAAACATCGACCACTTATAAACCTGGACAATTTTATTTTATTTTTTATTATACGCTTAAAAAAATAAACTACCAAATTTAAAAAACACACAAAAAAAAAAACCCAGAAAAAATACTGTCTCTTTTGAGAGGCCCGGCCACTCCAAACAAATATTTCAAGTTTATGAAGTATTGGGAATGACTTGATTAAGATCAAACAACAATGTCCAAGAACTATCAAAGAATCTTTTTAGTCCAGTTAATAAACATATTGTTGAGTGAATGAAATATCCAATCATTTTTGACTTCATAGCTTCGTTGAGAGTAGTTAGAAGGTAAACATACTAAAAGTCCTCGACTCAAGAAAAATATTTTTCAAATAAAAATTAAAGCTAATTTTCCTGTAATTTCCTGTAAAATTGATTCTATACATATTTGTTGAACTTCCAACGGATTCCGAAATCGATAATTTTCGAAACAAATAAAAGTAATTTTTACCTAGCTTTTTACCAAACATTTGCTTCATTGACCCCATGAGGATCATCAATGATTACCCTCGTTATACTAAAATATCAACCATGCTCCATGACCTAAACTTACTCCCTCTAAAACAGTATGTCTTTGAACAAACCAAAGCATACTTTGGAAAAAAAAAAACAAATTCAGAAAATCCCCTATTAAAAGAAATTGGTAACTACGATAAAAATTCCCTCAAAAGATACACGCACAAAAGAACCAAACATGTACTCTTAACATAAACCTCCCTTTGGTTACTCAACTGCTATGTACATATTGTCATTCATTTATGTATGCTGGTTATTATGTATAGATTATTTATATGTATTATTATGGTTTTGTATTTAGTTATTAATTGTATTTAATTCTTATGCTCTATTTTATTCTATACCATGTAATTATTTTACTTTTTTTTCTTTTTTTTTATGTGGGTTTTTTCCTTATTTTCCCACTGTTGACAGATAATCTGTAAAGTGTAAAACTATTAACTAAACTATAAAACTATGTTAATCATGTAGAGGACTTAAGACCGGAACATGTATACTAAATTATTTGTAATTGTAAATATGACAATAAAGCATTATTATTATTAAAAAATTATTGACCCATGAGTTATCGTTCGTCTCTTCACAAGTCTGGTTCGGTGGCCCTGAAGAAGACCTGCAAGGCAGGTCGAAACGTTGGCTCGTTGTAAAGATTTATTTTTAGACGTGGTGTTCCTCTTTGATTGCATCCCTGATCATTTTCTTCTCCAGAAATAGAGAGTATTTTGATTTGTAAAAAGTGTTTGTTGTTGTTGATGTTTATTTAGGCTTAACGTCCTTATATACTCAAACTAGAGCAGGAAGGACTGGTCATCCTCCAGGTTACCTTATCTATTATAGTGTATGGAGGAAAGGTCAAGATTCATTTCGTGGGTCTGCCACGAAATAAATTTTAACCCGCCCAGGTGGGATTCGAACCCTCGACCTTCAGTACCGAGCGCGCTGAGATCCTCGCCCTAACTCGCTGGGTTCGAGTTCCCTAAAAAAAAATGTTTTAGATCATTTAATTTATTTTGTTATTATTTAATACCATAAACCTGTATTTTTATTTATTTATTTAAATTTAACCTACTGCTAATAAAGAATATAAAAACGTCTAGCGAATATTTAGCAAATTTTGACTAGTTTAATTTGCATCACATCGTCATTTTGAAAAAAAAAATATCTTTTTGAAATATAAGAGAACTGAAAAATAGAGGAAGATATACAGTCGAAACTCAATAAGTCCAAGTTGAAGGGTGAACAAAGTTACTTCGAGCTATCGATTTTTCGAGATAACCAATTTTCGAATTTTTCTATTGTATATATTTAAATTTCTGTTTTGTCCCCGAAATACTGAACTGGGGATAAAATAGTGTTATACGTGATTATGGTTCTTGGAAACTTTTACTTATAGTGCCTCAATAGATTCGACTTATAGAGTCCCAGGAGTCGTGAAGACAAAAATTTTGCTTCAAGTTAACGATTGTTGGTTCGAGTAAACGAATACAATACATCATATAAACGTAATCGGGATATATGATTCACTTCGACTTACCGAGCTTTTCGATTTATCGAGTTTTGTCTGTATTAGGTTTTAGACCTTCTTGTGAAGCCAAACTCATGAGGTTGATATAAGCAGAAGTTTGGATTTAGAATTCGATAAAAAATAAAAAAAATTTAATATATAAAAAATTGGAATGATATATATTTAAATTACGAAATCCAGATTTATTGTAATGTAATATTTGCAGTTCTTGTGCTGTAACTCCTAGCCGGAATATCAAAGTTGACCAACGAATGTCGTTGCAAATGTTATCTACTTTTCGTGTAGAACCACCATCTTTGAAAAATTCAAAGATTTTGATGTATAAATTTAAATGTAAGAAACGTTGTTGATTTTCTCTGTGATGCCGACCTGCCACAACTTGGAAAAACATTTCATTTCCTGTTCAGCTCTTTTAATACTGCAAAGTCGTGTCATGTCGAACCATTGCGAAAAATCCTTCTGCAATAATATTCCCTAAAAATAACGCTGGGCTAATTGTTCAATATGTATTTGGCTCTCTAGTCATATAATAATTTAATATCTAATTCTACATACTTTATTTTAGCCACAATGGCCCTCATGTTATTTTATACTTAATATTACTACCACCTGTAGGTTTTGTAATACTCACCTTGACTTAAATATAGAGAGAGTAATTAGGTGGGTAATATAATAATAATAACAATGTAATATGCTACTAACAGGTTTATTACTTTGCAATAACGCTCCATTCAATTGATAGGGCATAATGTCATTGTGTCAGTTCGTAAAGCTTATTGTATTGCCAATACTTAAATCAACTTTTTAGAATATTATTAATAGGGTTTTGCAATTCCAATTATTATTGGGTCATTTAAATAGAAAAAATGAATACAAATTTATTATTATTTTTTTTTAATTATTATTTTAACATGGTACACTGGGTTTCAAGAGTGCAACCGCCCATTTTCTCTCGTAACAAATGTTATTGTTACTCATTAATTACAAAAATTATTATTATTAATTAAAATTAATATTTCTAATGTTACATTCCCGCTTCAACGTCTCACAGGAATCTAGTCACTGAGGTATTAGTAAAAAAATTTCCAGTACAACACTTAGTTGCTCTTGTATAGAATGTTTAGTGTTCGCAGGTAATATCAACGTCACCAGTAAGAACATTACATTACAGTCAGAGTCAAAAGTATTCGAATACTAGTATAAGTTTTATTTATTTTTGTATTTATTACATATTAATTAATTTAAACAGATATAATATTGCATTCATGATTATAGAATAGAGTTAATATTTTTCATGAGAAAATTGACTAAATTTAGGTTTATATCTAATACATTACAGTAAGATGCCTCATTTTTGTGAGTCAAAAGTGTTCGTACTCCAGACTTTAACTGTAGTTTCTACCCACTGTCTTAATATTTTGACGATAACCTGCAATCAGTCTTTACCTTGATGTCATTTGTAAAGGTTTAGTGATTATTAGTGTTTATTATTGCTGTTCGTAAATTGAAAGTGGGGCGCAAAACCAGAGAAACGATTAAAGAGGAAACACAAATTATTTTACGCCTACATAATGAGTTACGGTCGCTTAGAGAAGTAACTAGACCTCACTCAACAGCCCAAGATGCTATTAAAATGTATGGGACGAGAAAAACTTTTGAATATATAGAGAGAACAGGATGATTAAGGAAAATTTATTTACAACTCTTTACAATACATACAAGTGAATGTGTGGGGAGTGATTGCAATGGCATGTCAATAACTTGAAAAGAGCTACCCATCAGTAGCACTTCATAAACGTTGTACATTATAATGTCTCTAAGCAATCTTCTTTTGAGATGCCTATTAGGATTTTCGGGAAAAGGATGAAAGGGAAAATAGTTCCGAGACTTAGGGATTTGAGTGGATAGTGAGTTTACTATGAAAGGATAGGTGTCTGGTTTGGGCTAAATGAGCAGCATATGGGGCATTAAGATCTTTAAGGATAAGCGTATTTTTAACAAAGTTAGGAGCATTGAGGATTATTGAAATGTTTCGGATTGTAAGGATTGGATACGATACGAAATGACTACCCCCCCCTCTCCCCCCTCCCGCCCTGATACCAGTGATACCAATACCTACAATAATATATATCTAATAATAAAATATAACCTATATATAAGACTAATGGTAGCAGAAGACATATGGCCTACAGAAGAAGAGAACCGCAGGTACGAGAAGGATCGAGGGAGAGCCAAGGGCGTTCACTGACGTCGGGCTGGCCTTCGCCGAGCAGCAACATCTCTCTCTCTGCTCTCTCTCTCTCTCTCTCTCTCTCTCTCTCTCTCTCTCTCTCTCTCTCTCTCTCTCTCTCTCTCTCTCTCTCTCTCTCTCTCTCTCTCTCTCTCTCTCTCTCTCTCTTTCTGCTGCGACTCCTCTTTTTGGTGAAAGGTACCGTCTGCTCAGGATCATAATGACCACTCCTCTCTTAGCTCTACCGTTTCTGCTATTCCAGTCTACGTCCGAAGTGTAATTGGGAGGATTACAAATCTTTAACCGTGGGAAAACAATGTATATAACCGTAGCAAGGTCAAGGTGAATATAGTTGACCTTAAGAGTACATACAATATATATATATATATATATATATATATATATATATATATATATATATATATAGGGAGGTTCATTTTGAACCTATTTAAGGTCACTTACCTATATGCAAAGTCTTACGGTTTTTTTTATGAATTTTTTTTTTTTTTAAATGGCCAAAACCAAACATTTATGCCTTATAACTCCGTTGTTTACTGATATATCAACGCCATTTTTTTCCCGTGTAATTACTAATACATTGTCCATGTAAAATAACAAAGATATGGTGCAAAAAACAATTACCCAAAAAACGGGAGATCGTTAAATCTTGTCATAGGCAAAAATAAAAATTATGAACTTTAGGTTCAATAAAAAAAAAAAGTAAGCGCAACAGCCAAATTCAGATTGTTTTAATAACTTCTCTATTTTATACTCTTTAAAAAAATACCATTTGCAGGCACGCAGCACATTTATTTTTTTATATTTTTTAGAAAGTAACAAAAGGGTGCCACTAGCGCACACTAACAATAATGAATCGAATCATATTTTTTATGCAAAACGTTACAAATAGTTGTGTTTCTTTATATAGCATAGGTTAAACTGCATATTTTCTCTTTCTTTCTCGGGATTTCGATTTTATTAGAGTAAACTTTATTTACATTTTCGTAAACAATAATCAGGGAACAAAATTAAACTAATTTTAAATTGTTCATAAATTTAATTAGTAGAGTGATACTCAAATTGCTCAAAATGATCTCCACTATTTCTAATACAAGCACGATATCTTTTTCTTATTTCTGTGGTAGTTGTTCTAAAAATAAATTCTTCCTTCATTATGGTAAACGTGGCATTGATTTTTAAATAAGTTCTTGTTTTTAAAAAGCCCACTACAACTCACCTGTAAGAGAATGTTTAAACAATTGTTACCCACAATCCTGGATAGGAAGACGGGGTCCAATTGAGTGGCCAGCACGGTCTCCAGACCTCACGCCGCACAGTGGGGCCGAATGGCCAAAAAGCGGAAAAAATTAAATATCTCGAAAACCGATTAGCATAGAAACCTGGGGCTGGTCTCATTCGATTCAGAACAAAAAAAATACATCAATTTCAATGGTTTCTATCGAAATTTTGAAGAAAATTAAAGAAATAATGACAAATTAAGTTCTAACAAGTATTTTGAGTGTATTTTGAAAATAAAAAATACATGCAAATAAAAATTCAAGGAAGTTTAAAAGAATTGTGTAAATAATAAAACTAGCGAATCAAAGGTTGTTCAAACTGAAAAGATACTTACGATTTCAAATTCAAGGAAATTATTTCAACAGTTCCTTAGCTGCATCACTGATTTCCAGGAGCTTTTTCTTTAGTTCGGGTCCCACGTTCGTGATAAAAGGATCGGGAGCCTCCAGTAGCTTGTGGAACACGCCTTCGTTGGTAGATATACCAGACATTTTCCGCGAGTTTCTGATCCTGAAAGGCTTGTAATCCTTATTTCTACTTTCTTAATTAGAATTCAAATCGCGGTATTTAATTTCAATAGAGCTCATGGCTAGGCAACCTCAGCAACTAGACTCAACTCGAATTAAAAGTGTTTCGACGTCGGGACATGTATTTTCTGAGCCAATTGGGTAAACAAAAAAAGGTGTACCCTAATCATTTTCTTTCATTGCGGTATTATGATCGGATAGGCAGATAAAGGCAGATGATTTTTGTTCTAATCTATACTTTAATACGTCTAGTTTGAGAAAATACCTTCCCCATCCCGGAGGAAACCGGAGCTTTTTTTGTAGCACTACCTTTTCAAAATATTTATGGTAGTTCGTAACTTTAGTTTAGTAACGTGATGAAAAATATTTTTTTGACCAATTCGTGTAATGTGTGGCATATTTACACATCCTAGAACAGGAATAAAACATTAGAATTATTCCACTATTTTTCCCATTCATATACCAAACTCTGAAAGTTAGGTGTTATTTAACCAAAACTTCCACTAGCTTGACTTTAAGCCTCAATAAATGGGGCTAAAAATTAGTCCGGATGAGATTTGTGCTATATCTAGATGCAGTGGCTAATTTACAACAGAAACACGAGCCAGATGATCAAAATCAAAAATTTCCAAAAATCGAATTTTTTCCGCACCTGCCCCACTGTGCGCCGTTCGATTATTACGCCTGGCTGGGACCGTGTCAAAGATTTGGTTTATAATGAAGAATTGTTTTCAAAACAACAACTTATTCAAAAAATCAATGTCGCATTTACCATAATGAAGGAAGAATTTGTTTTAAGAACAACCACCACAGAAATATCGTGCTTGTATAAGAAATAGTGGAGAACATTTTGAGCAATAGCTGCGATACTCTACAAATTAAATTTATGAACAATTTAAAATTAGTTTAATTTTGTTCCCTCATTATTGTTTACAAAAATGTTGATAAAGTTTACTCTGATAAAATCGAAATTCCGAGAAAGAAAGAGAAAATATGCAGATTAACCTATGCTATAAAGAAAAACAACTATTTGTAACGTTTTGCATAAAAAATATGATTCGATTCATTATTATTGTCAGTGTGCGTTGGTGGCACCCTTTTATTACTTTATAAAAAATAAAAAAAACTAGATGTGCTGCGTGCCTGCAAATGGTACTTTTTTTTAAAGAGTATTAAATAGAGAAGTTATTAAAACAATTTGAATTTGGCTGCTGCGCTTACTTTTTTTTTTATTGAACCTAAACTTGAAGTTCATAATTTTTATTTTGCCTTTGACAAGATTTAACGATCTCCCGTTTTTTGGTATTTGTTTTTTGCACCATATCTTTTTTATTTTACATGGAAAATGTATTAGTAATTACAGGGAAAAAAATGGCGTTGATATATCAGTAAACAACGGAGTTATAAGGCATAAATGTTTGGATTTGGCCATTTTAACAAAAAAAAATCATTAAAAAAACCCGTAAGACTTTGTATACAGGTAAGTGACCTTAAATATCATTCAAAATGAACCTCCCTACCCGAGATAATTTTTCTTCCGAACACCCTTTGTATATATATATATACATATGCTCGGTGGCCTAGTGGATAAGGCGTCACGCTAGAGAAGTGGAGACTTGGGTTCGAATCCCAACCGGGTCAAATCTTTTCTCTTCAAAAATAAAAAATATATTTAAAAAATATTTATCAGTAGCTGAGAATTATTTCATATTCCATATAATATATGGATATATTTCTTGACTGTTATTATTATGTTTCATAAGGTTCTTGAGGTTCAATCAATAAAAAACAACTATTTGGCGACGTTTCGATATCGTTCTCATATCATGCCCTACAGTGAAAAAACAGGTTTGAATAAAATATATAAGTTACACGGGTTATTTTAAAACATAACGTTAGTTACAATATATAATGAAATATCATCCTTAACCTTTTTTTCGGAAATTCCCCAGTTTATTCGTGTACTAGAATTTGTTATAATTTAGTATTAGATACTAATAGTAAATCCACCAGTAACATTTTAAGTAGTTTCATACTCCTCTATATTCTGTAATTATATGTAGTATGTATTCTAACATGATTTTGTATATTTATATTGTAGCTAACTTTATGTTTTGAAATAAATTGTATAACTTATATAATTTTATTTTAACCTGTTTTTTCACAGTAGGGCATGGTTATGAGAACAATATAGTCTCGAAATGTCGCCAAAATAGTTGTTTTTGTTTATTGACTGAAACTCAAGAACTTAATTAAACATATAATGGTAACATTCAAGAAATTATCCACACACACACACAGATATATAGCTACAATAAATAATAGAATCAGACATAATGTGTTTAATGATGCTAAATTATTACATTTTTTTCATTTTTCTTTTATTAATATTTACAACTTTACCAAATAATACCCAACAAGTAAATGTGTTGATAGTGTATACAATGGTATGTAAATAACTTGTGAAGAACTAATCAATAGTATCACTTCAATCTTAATCTACACTAGAAGGTCTCTAGGCCATTTTCTTTTCAGACGCCCAGGAGGATTATCGGGAATGGAGGAGGAAGCAAGTTGGGAAACTAGTGGATTGGAGTGGTTATGGATATCTCATATGTGTGTGGATATCTCAGTTTCGAATTTCCCTTCTAATTTAACTCCCTTCATATATATTAATTTTTAAAAAAATATTGTACAAGGTATTAAACATTCTGATGCACATTGCAGCAGGAAAAGGACATCTGAAAGACATGAGGACTTAGGATATCAGTAGACTGGGTGTAAAGGGGCGAAAAGAGTATACTTTGGTTGTTAGCTAAATACATTTTGATCCTTACATTGATTAGTCACAAAATGGGCAATCCTTTAGAATTTGAAAAAAATACAAACAAACATATTTTTATATAATAATTTATTGGAAATGTCGCGTACTTTATTTTTGTATTCGTTTTTTATTTTATTGGTCCCTTTATTCACTTTTATGAAAAGGCATTCCTACATTTTGAAGTACTAAAAAACAAAGAAGAAAAGTATATTTTTTTAATTGAATGTGTTTTTTTTATTTTATTTTTTTAAGTGAACTGAAATTAAAATTCGGATTCATCCCCCCCCCCCACACACACACACACAAAAATAATAATAAATAAAAATCAAGAGAGAAAAAGCATGCTTGAATATGTATGAATTTTTGTATTTTAGCTAGGATCTCCTGGAGTTCAGTTTGACCCCTAATTTGGTGGGAGTAAAGCCTCTGCCTGAATGAATATATTGTAAACAGTATAAATGTGTTTTAAAGTATTTTTATAATTAATTTGTTATTTATTGTATTATTTTCCTACTGTATCATAGCTTCCTTCTATTCTAAATCTGATTAATTTTATATATTTTTGTAAATAAGTTATGAATGTGTTTTTTGTACAATCGTATAATACCCTTGGTTGTGGTCAGTTGTAATTTCGAAAAAATAAAGACAAAAAATAAAATAATAAGTTACCTTAACCAAAAATAAATCATAATTATAGGAATAATGAGAACAAGATTAGTTCTCAAATATGCATCAAGGTCGTTTAAATTCTCGATCACCGTTACGTGGTTATCGATTACATAATCTGACAAAACCTATAAGCAATTTTCAGACATATTCTTTATCTCTTTACACACTTTAGCTTGGATAAGACAATATTTTAAATAAACTAAACATTAATTAAATTAATTAATATTTAAAATACCAGAAGTAGCTATATAGAAATTTTATTTTTTGGAATAATATAGATAGAGCAACGGATCAGATTATCAAACTTTCAGTAAATTTATGTTAGATATCATATTGGTGTTATTTTGTGGGGAATCAGCTGTTATAGGTCACCAAGAGAAATATCTTGTTCTGCTAATGACAAATGACGACTTCTACTAATATCGTGTTTATTCTAGTTGTATATTCATTAAAAATAAATTTTAATGTTTTTACGGGATGGCTTAGGATTCTAAAAGATATTTAGATATTTTACAATGAATTGAATTAAACTTATTTCCCAGATCCGCTATCCTGGACTCCAACTGGACAAACGTTTAACCTGGAATCCACATACGAGACTAAAACTGCAGAGAACTGCTCGTCTTTTTCGACTTTAATATTTACTAGACAAACGTTCACACCTTCCAATTTATTACAATAGACTCATTTAAATGACAGTTATCACACCTATTTGGACGTACGGAGTTGAGCTTTGGGGCTCAACTAAACCTTCTAATTCTTCCCGTATCTAATCCTTACAATCCGTAATCCTTCGAAAAATCTTTAATGCTCCTTACTTTGTTACAAATAAACTTATCCATAAAGATCTTAATGTCCCATATGTTGCTAATTTAGCCCAGACCAGATACCTATCCTTTCATAGCTCCATAACCACACACAAATCCACTAGTTCTTCAACTTGCTTCCCATTCTATTCCCGATAACCCTCCGAGGCGTCTGAAAAGAAGATGGCCTAGAGACCTTCTAGTATAAATTTTGTTTTTTTGAGGGCTACTGATGAGTAGTTCTTTTCAAGTTTCGCATGTTATTGTAATCATAATCAACTCATTTACTAGATGTATATATTTTGTACAGTTGTAAATTTTAATAAAAAAAAAAAAAAAAAATTATTTCCTAGCCCCAGTACCAGTGCTTATGTAATGTTCAGGAGAAAAGTTTTTTTTATTATTTAAAAAAATATATATATTTTATTGATATTTATAACTAAAGCCCGGATTTTCGTGCAAGAAAAATTCTGAAATGTGCAGTAAAAACTTGAAATCGTGCAAAATCGTGCAATAAAAACTTAAAATCATGCAAAATAAAATGCAAATGATAAAAAATGTTGAACAAACAATTTGCTAGTTACATTTCTTTCCAAAAAGTGGTTTTTATCTTAAAATTTATTGATCCGGTCCTTAGTAAGGGAGTAGTTAAATAGTCCTTGTCTAAAACGCAATAAGAACAAATCGCATCTGTTTATTGTACATGTTATACATAAGCTATGTGTACATATTACTTAGGAATATAAATATGTATATTGCAATTACAAATAAAAATAACCGTACATTTATGCTCTAAATCATTAAATAGGGATAAAAATTCAAGTTGCCACAGGTCCCACTATATATTATTTTGCCACTGGATTTTAGTTCCGGATATTTTTCTATCCATCCTCTTATCTTTGAACTAACACTAGCTGAAATTTTAGGTATTTTAATGGAGACAACGTTACTCCTTAAAGGGAAGTCGGAAACTAAAAAATTATTGCTTCCGATGAGAAAAGTTATGAGGGAGAGTCAAAATTTCTTGTAAGGTGGGGATCCGAGTTCCCTAGCTCAAGTCAATCTAAACATTTCTAAGAAGACTATAGAAGCGTGGATTTTTTATATTTTGTTCTAAGAATAGTTTATATCTCTTAAAAAAGAAAAATTATTACCTTTATAAAAATAAAATTATTCATTTTAACACGCTTGGATTTTTTATATTTTTGTACTAAGAATAGTTTATATCTCTTAAAAAAGAAAAATTATTACCTATATAAAAATAAAATTATTTATTCTTCTTAAAGTTGATACTTTTTCAAAAACAAGAAAGTGTTGTGCGCATTCACGATTTGAATCCAGGAATTTTGTGCATTCAAACTGCAGAATGTGCAATTTTATGCATTAAAACAGCAGAATGTGCAATTTTATGCATTCAAACTGCAGAATGTGCAATTTTATGCAGTAACCCCCAAAATGTGCAATTTTGTGCAATATTAAACTAGGTAAATTTGGGCCTAAACATCTTAATTCATATCAATAATTTGTCCCTGGCTGATTACGAGCTTGCAATAAAAAGATGCAATTGCACGAGAATCCGAGCTCTATTTATAATTGTATACAACATATGCAGTAAGTAAATATGCGATAAAATTATTGCAAATAAATTTCAGCAACTTATAAAAAAATGGTAAAAATTAACACAACTTCAATAAATGTTTTACATTAGAATGTCCCTAGCCCTATCTTCTTTTTAGACACCTTAGAGGGTTATCGAGAAGCAAGTTGACAGTCTAGTGGATTCCAGTGGCTATGTAGCTTATCATGGAAGAGTAGTTATCTTGTTTGGGTCAAATCTGCAGCAGATGGGACACAAACGTAGATCCTCATCGATAAGTTTGTTTGTGACATAATAAGGAACATTAAAGATTTTACGAAGAATTGAAAGGTTTAGTGGAGCCCCAAAGCTCAACTTTTTATGTCTAAAAGGGTCTAATTCTCGTCGCGTAAATAAGTCTTTTGTAATTAATTCTAAGCTTTGTCTGGTAAATATTGGAGAAGTTTAAAACGACAAGCAGTTTCTTATCTCTTAAGTCTAATAGGAGGAAAAATTACATACCATATTGCACATTATATAACAATATAATTGTAAACTTGTTTAGATTTATCTAAAAAAAATAAAATAAAATAATAGCTAAATATCAAAATAAACTAAATCGATACAAAATCAAATATTGATCTTGCCATATAAAAGCTGGTTATATATGCAAGTTTTTGTAAGATTTACAGTTTTGTGGATAGTTTTTTCGAAAAATAGTAAGCTCTGAAGTATTATAATACATTGTAACTTCTCTAAATAAGGTGAAGATGAAGCTGTTAGGTCCCCAGTTTTTAAAATTCAAGGTTACACGTACTCTGTTATCATAGGAAATTTAATTCTAAATTCTAAAATGTGGTCAAAATATAAAAAATGTTTAAACAAAGTGGAGATATTACAGCTTTTATGGCAAAAAATATGGTTAATTCAAAAAATGTCTTTGAATTATTGTATATATGCAACGGATTGCAATAGAAAGGAAATCCGTCTATATATTTTATGTAGGTATTTTTCTTCATTTTTATCACCTTTTTTTTTAATACTAAGAGGGACTCACCCTTTAGTTTAAATTAAATAAATTAATATAATGGCACCTGTTTTTCACTTTACTTTAGTTTGTAGTTCTTCAAATCTGATTCTTCTCAGATGGGATTAAAAATGAAGTCAAAATATTGACGTTATAAAAAATTAATCTAAAAAAAATTAATTGAGTGAATGATATATAAAAGGTCAATTAATTAAATGGAAAATGGAAAAAAATATAACATATTATACTAATGATGGCACATAAATTTCCAATGAAGATAATAATTAAGTGTATTATAGTACTATTAAAATACAAGTACCTTGATACGTAATAAAGTTTATAAGTACCTAGAAGAAACATGGCTTAAAAACATCGCGTCGACTACTGTTACCTTTCCTTCGTATTATAGTAGTAGTAAAACAATAAATAATTAAATGTAATATATTAAAATATAATGAATATATAATAAATAATTCCTTTAGTGGAGAGTAAATAAGTGGAAATAAATGGGCAATGAACCTATGACAGGGAACGGGCGGTGGGCCTTGGGATTTTTCCGATAAAAAGGAACAAAATGCGATGCGAGGTATTTGACCACCGCTATTGCGCAACCTCGCTCTGAGGAGAAAAATAAATAAATAAATAAATAAAGCTGAATATATTTTATTTTAGACCTTCTAAAACTTCATTCTTAGCTAATAAGATGTCTATCAACTCCTAACTCCTTGTAAAATATTATAATTTTTTTAATTATTATATAACAATACAATTTTTATAACATTTAATAATTTTTTAGTAATGTACTATTTATACAATTATATAAAAGGAGAAGCCATTTTTCGTTTGTGATCACTAACCGAGAAAACTACTGAACCAATCTCTACCAAATTTTCACTACATCATTTTTATATTTCCAAGAAGGTTTAGCAATAAGAAAATCTACTTATTTTCAACATATTAGTTATTTAAAAAATGATAATATGTAGATAACAGTGGAGTTTGAAAATTGATCGATAGGTATCGAGCGCCATTCTATATGAGAGGTTACAAAGGTATGCTGTTATATAGAGCTTGAGATTGATACTAAAATTTATTTATATTCAAATAATTATTAAAAAATATTTAAATACGTGTTGCAATATACAGGGTGTGTATCTCTTAGTTTAGAAAAAAAAATTGGGTGAAACTAGATCAAAAATGTAGCAAAATGCCGCAAACCTTACCTTTCTGTTCCAATCCGTTGCAGATGTACGAGAAATCAAAGACTTTTTTGAGGAAACCACGTTTTTCTTCCATAAAAGCTGTAATATCTCCACTTTGTTTGAATATTTTTCATATTTTTACCACATTTTCGGATTTAGCATTAAATTTTCTATAATAGCTTAGTACCTGTAACCTTGAATTTTACAAACTTGGTATTTAAAGAACAGCTTGATCTTCACCTTTTTTGGGGAAGTCACGATGTCGTATTTACTTCAACGCTCACAGTTTTTCGAAAAAAATATCCATAATACGTCAAATTTTACAAAAACTTGTAAATTTAATTAGCTTTCGAATGATATGTTAAACTTATTTCTTTTATTTCAATTTCATGGAGAAATTTACTTTTGCATTCAGAAGCATTCAGAAGCTAAAGGCAAAATTGAGGTTTTTGTTCATTATAATTGAGTTTTAAACCTTACATTGAAAATCTAATAAAATAAATCCTAAATTATAGTAATATATAAATAAATGTAATAACATAAGATCCTCTGATCTGGTGTCCCTTTATTGACAGTTTTCCTTTATTTTCTATTAAACAATAATTTTTTTCTTTGCTTTTTATTCCAATGAAGAGTTTATTATGTTTAAAATTCACATTTCCATTAAGGGATTGCCATAATGTTTTATTTACACAAGTAACTGATTTGTATGCCAAATGAGAACACTATGTTTTTCGGTTTCAAAAGTAAATTTCTCCATGAAATTGAAACAAAAGAAATAAGTTTAACATATCATTCGAAAGCTAATTAAATTTGCAAGTTTTTGTAAAATTTGACGTATTGTGGATATTTTTTTAGAAAAACTGTGAGCGTTGAAGTAAATACGACATCGTGACTTCCCCAAAAGAGGTGAAGATCAAGCTGTATGCTAAATCCGAAAATGTGGTCAAAATTTGAAAAATTTTCAAACAATGTGGAGATATTACAGCTTTTATGGAAAAAAACGTGGTTTCCTCAAAAATTCAAGGTTACAGGTACTCAGCTATTATAGAAAATTTAATGCTAAATCCGAAAATGTGGTCAAAATTTGAAAAATTTTCAAACAATGTGGAGATATTACAGCTTTTATGGAAAAAAACGTGGTTTCCTCAAAAAAGTCTTTGATTTATCGTACATCTGCAACGGATTTTTGGAATCTAGGGTTTGCGGCCATTTTTGATTTTCCCATTTTTTTTTCTATACTAAGAGATACTCACCCTGTATGGATCCTAATGACGAGGTTTTCTCAACTGAACCTATCGGTACTAAATTTATCAATAACTAGGAAAATTTAAATTTATAATAACAAAAACATTACAGTTGAGTGGCAGAAGCGAGGTTTGCCACATAATTAATTTTATGGTTAGAAATTAAAATCCGACCAGGTGAAATCGATGAAAATATTTCTGCCTACTAAAAAATTATTATCAATTCAAAACTGTCAATCCTTTGTTTTTTTTTATATTTTTGGTAAAAATATGATTTACGGGCCTTTTGTAGTAAGCACCGATTAATGCAACCCATTATCCGCAAGTTTCTTAAAATTCCTTGTCCACCTGGATTACCAACTCATAAATTAAAATTAAAACTTGGATACCTAATGATACTTTTACGTCATCTTCAACCACATAATAATGCAATTTTAACCAGGTTAAAAAAAATTACTGCTATGCGTAAAAAACATCATATCAATAGTTTAATTGCAAACCTCAATTATTACGTAATATTATCTAACAACGTACTCTTTGAGTTGTAACTCACAGATTTGAATGCCAATTTTTGTGTAGGTAGTAGGGACCTATAATAGTGCAAAACTATGGTTATAGCCGCCAATGAGCCTTGGAAGTCGAGAAAAACTTACTGACCAGGATTTCGTTTGTAAAGGATCTTTCCCTATTTAATTGTTAGTTTTATTTTTTAGATTACATAAAATAAACCGAGACTTTGAAATACCGATACTATATTTTTATTTGTTTTCATTTTATTTTGTATTATTATTTGTTTTTACAAAATATTCAATTGCCGAAGAAGAGATTATGATATCTTTGTACGAGCATTACTACAGTAAAGCTGGAGGATAAATAGGAAACGTTTCATTTAAGCATGGTTTGCAGGTTAGAGAAGGCATTTAAATATCTGGAAGGTAGGTCTGGATTCAATGTTGTTTGATTTCAGAGTTTTAAAGAATGGAGAGATCGTGCGGTTGTAGACAGAATTTCGTTACAAAAAGAATTTTTTTTTTTTAATTAACTTATAATAATGTTACTTTTATTATTGCTTTAAATTGAAAAATTTAATACGTCAATTATCGAACGTTATTTTTTATTATGTGTTTACCTAACTTTTTTATGTTCTCAACTAACCAGGGGTAACTTTATGGATACAGTCCTAACCATATCGGTTAATCAAGTCATTAATAAATCGTTTTTTATTTAGTAGCTAGATTTTAATTCAATATAAAATTAATTATACATCAAACCTTGTACAATTTTGAGTGACGATTGATTATCTGTCAAGGAGACATAATCATCTTACAGGGATTTAAAGAGCTTCTTTGAATTAAACATGATTATTTTTTTCCAGGTAATTTATGAAATACATTACTATTTTAGATATAAAATTATTATACAAGGATATCAAGATTATAATAAGGATTATATTTTTGGGAGATATCATTGCTTTTAATCCTTATTACTACATTTTTTTTTTTAGGTAGGATACAGGTGATGACGGTGTATACTCACACAAAGACACTTCTTGTTTTTTATAACCCACAAACCTTCCCTGACCGTTCCCTCACTGAGCTCCCTCTATCGGCCATATTCAAGGATAATTGAAGGCAGTGATGCCGCCTAGTAGTTATTGTAGTTACTGTAGCTTATACTGAGGCTAGGTCTGTCTTTGTTGTAACTGCCGGTGTCAACTTAGGTCTAGATCTGTTTTAGTTCTGTCTATGTCTACTTTAGGTCAAGGATTCGATGTTACCTGGTGATCTTCCGGGCTCTTCTTCGCCGATTTTTATCGAACTTCTTTTATCGATTCCACATCGAATAACAATCTATTCATATCTTTCCTCCAATAGGAAAATCCATTCTCTTAACAGAATACAAAATTAAATCTTAAGCAATTCTTATTTTCTCCATTTCTTGAAATGATATATACATTTTTTTTTTTAATCAAAACATTTTGTATTTTTGATAAGAAATTTATTTCGTGCTTGACCTTCTCATAAATCTTGTCCTACCCACTCTACACTGTAATCGGTAGTTAACCTGTATGATAAACCGATCTTCCAGCCCTAATTAGAGGCCATAAGAACTTCAAGCCCTCATAAACAAACAAAGAATCTAATTCTTCTAATCAGGAAACTGTTGTTAAATTTTTAATCCGATCTATACCAACAGAGCTAAAAAATATATGACAATATGGAGGGAGTATAAAAAAGATATGAAAACAATAATTGTATGAATATAAAGAAAATTCATACAGTAACATAAAGGTAACATATAAAGACGACGAAGACAATTGAATGAAAAATAAATTGAACATTTTGTTGAATACTAACTTCACTACAGACATACTTAATTAATGAGTAAATTCATAAATAAAATTTTTTATTTATATCGCCTTTATATTATTTTCTTTATGAATTTCTTTATTTTCCTGCAGTTATTCTTTTCATATCTTTTTTATTTTAGTTATTTGATTACTGTTTTAGGTGCCGTGTACAACAACTCGGGCTAGAGGCACCATTACATTACATTTGTCATTAAACTTCTAGATTAGTCGATACAAGTTGTTTTCTTTGAGTACGGTAAACAGTTTTTTTCCAGTTTTCGGGTTTTAAGGCCTCGCAGTACATTTGGAGATGCAACGAAGTCCTGTAAGATAAAAGCTGGGTGCAATCCTTGATAATGTGCTCCGTTGTAAGGAGGCAGTTACAGGTGCTGCATTCTGGTGGAAGATTGCCTTCAATTAGATGGCGATGTTTCAACTTACTGTGCCCAATTCTGAGTCTCGTTATTATTGTTTGTTCTCTCCTGTTTTAATGGGAGAGGTGTTGACGGAAGAAAGCTTTCATAAATCCTTTTTAGTTTATTGGTATCAGATGTTTTTGCCCAGATGTTAATCCATGCTTCTCTGCACAGGTTAAATATATATTTATGATAGTCGTAGAGAGTGACATTGATATTTGGAAAAGGGAATATGGTTCTTGCTTCCTTTGCATTTATGTCTGCCAATTCATTCCCTTCTATATTGGTGTGACTAGGGACCCAAAGAAATGTAATGTTTTTATTCATTATTAGTGCTGATTTCATAATTTTCATGACGATAGGATTGTCAGTTAAATGAAATTTTTGGATTGCCTGAAGAGCGGAGAATGAGTCGCTGCAGATTAGAAATTGCCAGCTGTCCAAATTTTTAATTAAATTCACACAAAGGTATATTGAAAATAGTTCGGCGGAAAAAATGGAAAAATGTTTGGAAGACAGTATCGGAGGGTTTCTGAAGGAAGGATAACTGAGCATCCAACACTCTCCTTATCTTTTGAGCCATCCGTGTAAAGGCTTAATATCTTTTTGTATATCTTTTTTAAACTCACTGCGTTTCGTCACATATTTTTGTTTGTTTTCTTTTTCTTCTAACCCTGATGAAGGTTCGCAATGCAAATCGAAACGTCGGCATTATAAATTAAAATTTATTTTTAATTGCTGTGTATCTATGACTGCTTACCTCTACAACCTACATCCTTACTATTTTTTTTAGAGTTCTTGATTTAATACTTTATTTAACTCTATACATCTTTGTCGTAAACTGAGACCATAATAAAAGGCGGTATTTAAATATTTTTTATTTATTTTCCAAAAATTCGGTATGAAAACTCGCCACCCTCACAAAGTATAAACCAATAAGCATACACAATATTAAATAAATTGACGCTAACGAGACTAATTTGTGCGAGAATACAACTAAATGTAGTACAATTTAGAGCTAGTGTTCTGTATTCCAAATGCGTTTTCTTATTGGCCATTCTGCGTTTTCCGACTTTATTTATTTCGAAAAATCACGGATTCTAAAATATACTTACTTACTCCTCGGCGCTACAGCTGACCCTTGGCCTCCAGGATTTTTCTTCTCCATCTATCCCTCTCCTACGCTTCCATTCTCCAATTCCTTATTCTTAATTTTGAGGCATCTTTTGCCGCTTCATCCTCCTATCTGCTACGTGGTCTTTCCCTTTTTCTCTTTCCAGTCATTCTCATATCAAGCAGTTTCTTTGGTATCCTATCAGCTGTCATTCTTCTGACATGGCCAGCCCACCTTTATCTCTTTACTCTAATGAAGATTACAATATTTTCCCCGTTTAACATGTGGTCTATTTCTTCATTCGTTTATGTTTTCCATATTCCGCCAACTTGTGTTGCGCCGCATATTCATCTTATTACTTTTCTTTCAAAAACTTTCAGTTCCTGGACGTCATTTTGGGCTAAACACCAAGTTTCAGCTCCATATGTATCTACAGGTCTTATTGATGACTTGTATAGCTTTAGTTTCGTTTTTCTAGACAACAGTTTAGACTTCAATAACTTATAATTCTCAAAGTAGGCTCGGTTTCCTGCCATAATTCTCATAGCAACTTCACTGCTAATCTTATTTTCATTATTGACTGAATTAAAATATATTCAGAAAATTATAGGTTGCCATATTCATTTTTTTTTTTTTTTTTTTTTTTTAGACTGTCCAGTAAATTTGCAATATATAATTATAGAATTGCATAAATTGTAATATTATTAATAATTTATTAATATATTACTAGTTATTATGAAAGCTATTTGCAATCTAGTTATGGATCTCATGTTCCACAAAGGATTTGGCTCTGATGTTGCCTAAAGAATACTCCGACGCTCCCTTTGAGCAAGGAATCCAAAATAATTGAAGGAAAGCAATATTCTTGTCAAGCTCATAGGGTTAACAATACTGGTACAGGTACAGGTACGATAATAGAACTCCGCACCACAACCACTAAACGGAGAACATTTTCTCTGTTTATACGTTGTGGAATAGAACCGGGACAAAGAGGGCCTTCTATAAATACTTCTCATCTTTAATTAATACGGATAATTAATTCTCTTCAATGAAGGTAGCCTTACTCCAATTTTCCAGTAATTAATTATTTTTATAAATTTTAAAGTAAAAGCATAATTATAATGAAAGATTTAATTTATAAATAAACTAGCTGAAAGTACCCGTGTTCCGCTACGGTTTAAGTTGTCCTTAATTCTGATGATAATCAGGATTAAGGACAACTTAAATTAGAAAAAGTTAAGCTTAACGTTAATAATTATTATTACTTGAATAAATCTAAAGAATTCCATGCTTAGAATAATTTCAATTAGTAAATTTGACAATTTACAAAAGTTTATTTTGTTTAATTTAACTCCTCCAGTGAAGGTTATACACAGTTTTCTTAAGAGGTGTATTGGTGATTGAGTCACACTGTGGAGAACAGTGTCTTACTTTTCAAGCACCTGGCCAACAATCAAGACAGTTAGTGGTAGGAGTATTGTAACGTCCTCAGTGAGCACTTGAAGGTTTTTGTCAGCACTGATAACTACCTGGAAATCTTGTAGATCTTTGGGAACAGTCTCAACAGTAGCTCTGAAATCCTTGATGTACTTGTTATGCTCATGAAAAATTTTCTGGAGGTGGCCTGCCAATGCAGGCTTGACATTTTTAAACTAACCACAGCGAATGTCTCTTTTATGTTTGTCATCACCAAACAAATTTATCTGAATAAAAGACGGCTGCTGTTGTGTGTCAGGCATCAAACTCCCTATTCTGAGGTATATCTGTTCTTTCACCTTAAATGTTGGGATGAAATAATTTTTATTTTAACTATATTTTTAAAAGAAAACTACTATACCATATAGGAAATAAAATACCTTCCTACTTCCAATTAGGAAAATCCAATGTTGCCAAAACGGCAAGAAGATGAGGGCATAAGTTTTCTTTTGCCAGTAAATTCTCTCTAATCTAGTCCTAAATCCTTTTTAGGGTATTAGCATTTATTCTGTTTTTCTATAGCAATCCACAATAGGTTAAAGATCATAAAGAATGTTCTTTAACCAATAGCTGTGTACCCTACATTGGTCTTCTGTTTGACCGAAGAATTACATTGTGTCCACATATCAAGATAAAAAAGGGAAACGCTTAACCAAAGACTAAGACTTTTATATTCACTCCTCTCCAAACGTTCAACTCTACAACTTAAACAAAAAATTAACACTTATACTTACTTACTGAGACCTATTTGAACATTCGCAGAAAAACGGAACAGCTAACTGCATTTCTTCTCCATATTCTTCGATTAGGTTATATAAAAGGTATTATTAAAAACATTAATTAACTAAAAGCAAGTAGGATTATAAAAAAAAACAACATTGAAATTACGAAATTAAAAAAACAACACATTTATTTCCTGATTTTGAATTTGGAATTGCTCGGTAATTTTTGGTAATTGGCGATTGCTCAGTGGGTAAGACACTTGACTACAAACCCCGGGCCCAAGTTCGATTCCGACAGAAGGCAGACAATTTATTTTCTGTTATTTCGGTTCTGGCTAGACTTCGTGGTCGGGAGACCCTCTTGGGCACACCCAGTCTCTATAAATTAGGTTCTCGTAATAGGAGGAAAACCTTGCGGTTGAGCGTGGTTTAGGCAAAATCTCTTCCTTTTACAACCGCTGCCTCAGAAGGAGTATATCCTTACTTACTAAATCTAGAGCTCTTCAGGGTATAAGTGCGATTTTTTTATTTAACTAATATATTAATTAATAATTCTAACGCGATTAAAGTATATTGTGTGTGTATATATATATATATATACTCACACCTAGACTTAGCAAGACAGTTATTATAAGCACTTACATCGCCTAACCAATAAAGACCGCCTGGATCCCTTCCTTCATAGCCAGCCTCTTTCAATGCCTAATATCTTAGCCAAGGTCGTAAATAAAAGGCGAAGACATTGAGGAATGCTGGATATTTCCTATCCTGATCCGCCCCAGTGACCAGCATCCGGTCCTAGCTAGGAGGAGGAGGTGACTACCCAGTTGGAGTACCGAGAACTGATCTTGTAATGTTGTGAGGAGCCGAATTGGCCGCCTCAATTATCCATTGTGTTCTTGTGGTTATCTTTGATGTTGAAGGTTAGTTCCATTATTAGGAAGGCGATCATATTTACATATTTCTTACGTTACATCACTTACCAAAATCATCAATTTCCTTATCTTTTAATAGTTTAGGTGAGGGAAATAGATAAAGCTCAACTAGGAAAATAAAAATTATTTCTTATTCTAAGGCAGATTGTTGTTTATTTATTTATTTAAATTTTTCGTAGACTATAACATGTCCATCATAGATACAGAGGTAAAATGTAGATTGTAAATTAGATAAGGATAAATTTCTTATGGACATATAACACCAATGGTCTTTAGTGTATTTATTTTCTAGTTTCACGTCATTTTTTAAATCTAATTGAAAATATTCTATGGAGTACAGCCCTCTAGAATGTGTCTTAGCGTTAATTGGTTATTGTTCAATTCATGAAATTTGGTGAAGTGTCCTTCATTATGGGTAAGCCAAAACAACTTCTTTTCACTTGTTAATTGGGAGATTTTCATATTTTTGCTGCTATATGTATTTTTGATGGTCATCGAAAACGATTTGTAAGTTACGAATACTGGATATTGCAATTATTGCCTCTCTAGCACCAGTATTTCCCAGTTCATTTCCAGTTACAGTGAAACTCCAATTAACCGAATTTATTTGGGCCGAAATTGATACCCGAAAATCCGGATAATTAGATTTACTATTGAATCAGGGCATTGAAATAAAAAAATACAGACATATCTAATGTATAACTATGAATTTTTTTTAAATAAAATATAATATAAAAATTTGAATAATAAAAAATGTGGCTGTTTATAAAATTATATTTATATAACAATAAAATTTAGTTAACATGTTGGAAATCGTGGATCCACCTCCTCATCCATCAATTTTTTCCCAGATTCGCTTATCCTAAGACGTTCTACAATGGACAGTTTTTCCGACACAGTTAATACAACACATTTCCATTTAGCTGCCATAATTCTTAAAGTATTTAAAGAGACCACTCACGACGGTGGTTTACAGGGCCCAGGCTGAGCCAAACCCGTGTATGATGAATGTCCTGTGCTTTTAAAAATTCACTAATGTAAGTACGTTTAATCAGAACTTGAAGCTATGAGGTGAGTAGGCTCCACCCCTAATTCTGAGACGCAGTTCCGGCAGCTGCCTCTTGGTCTATTTAGTTTTATGTCTTTTAATGTGTCATAAAAACTAATAAGACGGAAAATATAGTATTTTACGTGAACTAGGAACCAAGGACTGTAATAACTGTTGATAAACTAATAAAAAAAAAAATTATGTAATAACAAATAAAAAAGCTTATTGTGAAAGGATAGATGTCTGGTTTGGGACAATTTCTTTATTTATTTTATTTTCTTAATTTCTCTTTGCCATTTACATACAATGTACAATGGTATATGCTGTAGCAGGAAAAAAAACCCAGTCTCTTCCTTAAAAAATAAAAGCATATTTTTCAATTTAAATATATCCAACGTTTACTAGATAATAAAAGAAAAAAACAAATTCTCCTTGACAGTGAAAAACATAATGGATATGTGTTCTAGTATATTCTACTCCTTTTTCCAATTTACATTTTAGAATTAAAAGGATCCACATACAAGACTAAAATGACAAAAAACTGCTCGTCGTTACGGACTACTTCAACATTTAGCCATAAAAAATATTTTGAAATCAAAGCAGCACTTTTTAAGAAAAATAAAAAAAACAGTTAATAAAATCACTTAACTGTTTTTTTTTTTTTTTTTTTGTTATTTTTCTTAATTTTCTATAACATTTGTTGCTTGGACCCACCGTTAAGGAGCTATCTTCGTTCGAATGAAATAAGTCGCGTTTGAAACCGCTATTCTCCCAACTTTTTTTTATTTATTTAATTTTATTATTATATTTAATATTTTATATTATTTATAAATAGCATACTTTGAAAGATTTTTTTTTTTTTTCTTTCATTGTAAATTATGATTACATCTACATATATTTACGCTGTTCAATAGTATATTTTTAAGTTTGAGTCTGGTCTATTTTTTTCTTGGTACAGCATGTAATTTTTGTAAATTATTAAAAAAAAAAAAAAAAAAAAAAAAAAAAAAAAAAATAGAAGAAATAGAAAAAAAAAAAAAAAAATAGAACATAAAAGAAAAATGCCATTTTTTTTTTTTTTTTTTCTTCACTTCTTTTTTTTTTTTTTTTTTTTTTTTTTTTTAATTTACAACAATTACATGCTTTACCAAGAAAAAAATAGACCAGACTCAAACTTAAAATATACTATTGAACAGCGTAAATATATGTAGATGTAATCATAATTTACAATGAAAGAAAAAAAAAAAATCTTTCAAAGTATGCTATTAAAAATAATATAAAATATTAAAT
The DNA here is from genome assembly GCA_003667255.2 of Euschistus heros. Lineage (NCBI taxonomy): Eukaryota > Metazoa > Arthropoda > Insecta > Hemiptera > Pentatomidae > Euschistus > Euschistus heros. The sequence continues at coordinate 2,403,200 of RCWM02000063.1, forward strand.
ATAATAATAAAATTAAATAAATAAACAAAGTTGGGAGAATAGCGGTTTCAAACGCGACTTATTTCATTCGAACGAAGATAGCTCCTTAACGGTGGGTCCAAGCAACAAATGTTATAGAAAATTAAGAAAAATAAAAAACAAAAAAAAAAAAAAAAAAAAAAAAAACAGTTAATAAGTGATTTTATTGACTGTTTTTTTTATTTTTCTTAAAAAGTGCTGCTTTGATTTCAAAATATTTTTTATGGCACCACCTATGAAGTATACCCTACTGATCTAAAAAAAAAATCATCAAAATTGTTTCAGAATTGACGGAGTAATCGCGTAACACACACACACACACAAAAAAAAAATACAGACGAATTGAGAACCTCCTCCTTTTTTGAAGTCGGTTGAAAAATATTATCCATTCAATTTCTGATCAGGAAACTGTCGGCAGAGTATCGACCCGAGCTACACCAACGGACCTGGAGCATATCAAAATGTTATGTTTGTCAAAATATTAAAAAAAACCTTACACCAAAAATGTAATACCCCCAGCTTAAAGTCACATCCATGCAAAAACCAATAGAAAAAACTTAAATTTATTTCTTTATGTAATTGAGTCTATACCACAGAACTTCGGGTGTACAAAATACTATTTCAATGAATCTGCCCCAGGACTACAAACATTAAATACAAAATAAATACATTTTCTTTAATTTCCTCATTGTTTGTTTGTTGGGGTTTATAGGCAAAAAACCCTAGGGTCGTCAATGCCTGTGTAGTTCCATATATAAATACGTTTATTTTCACATAAGAATTAGGGTCAGGAAGGGTGCCACGAACAGAGGTGCGCTCACAATTAGCAGGAAACGCGCCACGGCTTGCTTATTTATATGAATACATATTTTCTTCTATTTAAATTATATACGAAGCTTTTAAGTAGGATGTGGATAAAAACCATTTACATTTCTTCTACACGGAAAAGTCCAAATCCTTACAAGGTTCGGAGAATAACTAGCCCAAGCAGCAGTGTCGCATAATTTTCCTCATTAGAAATTACTTTTAATGGCGTATAGGAAGATAGAAATAAAAATAAAAGAAGCGACCAAGTTTCAATTGATGATATTGTTTGTTATCATGTCGCCACGTGCCACCAACTTCTCGTTACTCAGCTGTCGAGTTGGCGTTTTATTTCAATGTTGGACTTGCGAGTTATAGTTAGCTTCGAGTTTCTTCGTTGAATCGAGTTAAGTTTTGAACATTCAGTGTCTCCAGAAATATTCCACTCCAGGTGTTTACTAGAAGTTGATCAGTTTATATAAGTATATATAGAGAGAGCTAAGATATTGCGATGTAACAGTAACTTATGCCACTGTTGTCAAAGTTTATCTCTCAATTTATATTACTAACTCCTACAAACTTATTTCTATCATTCAATAGTAGCATTTAATCTCTAACCTATTTTATATTCGTGCTGTTTATTTAAGAAAAAAAAACTAAGGAGGAAGCAATACAAATATTAAACTGTAAATCGATATGGCAGTTGAAATCGTACGGATTCATAAAGCCGTGGCACAAGAAGATATATTAAAGAATTTAATATGAAATATTATTATCTATTACAATTTAGAGTTGTATCGACTCTTTATGTCGATTCTCCATTCCACCGATTCTTGAAGAAATGTTTATAAAGTTTTCACTCTTTGTAATCAGTAAAATTCCTTTCTATAAAAACATCGCAATTGTTTAATATTCAATATTTGTATTAAAGAAGTGTCGAGTGTTGATTCCATCGATTCTTGAAAAACTGTTTTTTTTAAAGTTTCTCTCTCTGTGTGATCATTAAAATTAATTTCTTTCACAAAAAAAAAAAAAAAAAAAATTTGACTGAAAAATATTGTTATGCAAATAATAAAACTTGGATTTGTTGTATTGGGCATTTTTGTTCAAACCTAAACTTCAAACGATTTATGCGACCTCAAAACTTTCATATTTTAGTCTCAAATTTTGTTATTTAATTAATTTTATCCAATTTCAGCACTATTCCCAAATCAGAGTTTTTCAGATTTTTAATTTTTTTTTTCATTTTTAATGAGATGGGATTTTTTTCGGTTTCCAGAACAACACTGCTTGTCACAGATTTCGAAACAAATTCCTTTCAAAAATGAAGCATAGCTACTGCCAGTCAGCTGTTGAATATGTGTATTGTTTATTGAAAAATGGAAAAAAAAAAAAAATCATAATTTTAAACTACTACAGCTGATATTATCGAACTAGGTCCTCACCGAACCAGGTAAATTCAAATTTAAATTGATAAATGTATAAATATAAATTGATAAATGTCTCAATAAATGTAAGGAATTGTCATTTAAGACCTAGAATCCTATAATATAATTTTTTTTTTTGTACCGGTCCACAAGAGGCGCTCTACCAGGCCGGCCTCACCCGCACTACACCGACCAGTTCGATCCTTGCTCGTCACTTCGAGTTAACATTATCGATAGTTCATTTCTATAACCTCACATGTAAACAATCACTTCTACAGTTTCAACTTGGATTGTGTTGTTTAGTTTGTTATATTGATATTTAGTCTTCTTAAATGTAAATAAGTGAAACAGAAGTTAACAACATGAGTTTCATAATGGATTTTGTGTTTTATCAATTCATGTTTTCTTGTTTCCTCTTCTCTGATGTGTAAAAGTGTTAGACAATTTAACAAGATTAATTTTTACATGGATTTGTTGTTTTATATATTTATATTTGTTATATGAACTTGAGTGAGAAATTTTAAGTTTACATATTTTATGAATGGATTCTTGTCGTACGTATTGCTTGGTGGCCTAAAGAGAGACAGATTGTATTATTAATTTAATAAAACATATTCATCATAAAATGAATGTGGGAAAATATAAAAGTTTCATATTTTCTTCTTTCCACTTCCGTTGAGAAAATATAGCAAAAGTCAACAGCATGAGTTTCAAAATGGTTTTAATTTATGTATTTTTAATTCGTTATTTCCACTTCCCTAAAATGAGAAAGTTTATCAAAAGTTAACATTACTGGTGGTATAATTGATTTACAACATCGATTCAGTCTATTTTCTTATTTCCACTTCATTATTTTCTTATTTCTCACTTTAATATCAGAAGGTATAAAAGATGTTAATATTAGTTTGAACATGGATTAAGAGTTTATGCGTGAGTGAAGGAGTATAACCTTTCCCCTCGAAGAGTAGCGGCTAAAACATCGAAATAAATCGAAACAAGGTTAGAATCGATAAAAGGTATTCTGGGTGCGTGATGGGGCTGGAGCACCTCTTGTGGACTTGTAACTTTTTTATTGTATTTTAATTTCTAGGTCAGATTTTATTCGTGATGTATTTGATATTGTCTCAACATAATTCTCCTTATTGCCAAATTATTCTCCTTATAGGGGCGAACTGTACGAGGTGGAAGATCCTTGACAGAGCTCGCAGGCTGATCGACCTTTCACGGTGGCCAATTCAAGATCAGAGCGGTCATTGAGGCCATTCTCAGAGCTCGATACACCTTCTACAGAGTCCAGCTTCTTTTTTGGTTAGGATTACGTAAGTCACATCTGTAATAGGTTCTATAATAGCTTCTCATCGGCCACACTATTCGATAGGCCAATCTTATAGTAGTCATCCGTCTTAATCTTCTTCGATATTTTTCCATTTCGATAATCTCCCGATAATCGATAAGCTATCCCGGTGTAATATGTTATCAAGCCAACGCTTTCCGGCTGGGATTCTCACTGTTCAATCGAATAGGAGGAAACATTTTATAGTTCGTAATAATTTTATAGTCTAATATTTTAACATTAATAAATAAAATAACATTAAATAAATATAATAACATTAAACAAATAATATAAATAACATTAATAAATAAAATAACATTTTATGAATTGTAAATACTTTTAAATAGTTTAGTCATAATTTAAGTTTTTAGTCAGTTATAAGGATTGTTATGGAAGTACCCTCACCTCTCGTTAGTCTGATTTCAAGCCTGTTTAAGGGAATTTTTATCACAATAATCATTAATGTCAGCACACCTTCTAATACCAATTAGGAAAGATAGAAAAAGGTAAAAATCGTTCTTCATGATTTATATATATGTTTATCTATGGATGTGTTTAATACTGTTTTTTTTTTCTTTTTTAAAGAGATTACAAAAAAAAAAAAAATAGACAAAATGGTGCGAACGACAATAAACTACTCTTCGTTGTCAACTACTCCAAGATTTACAAAAACAATCCTCAGAGTTTCCAATTAATTACAAAAACTCATTTACATGACAGTACTTTTTAAAATACAATATTACTTTTACTTGAGGAACACTATGATGGTATCAATTGAAACCAATTAGGATTGATGAATTAATTGCCACTTCTATTGAGATTATTTTATTAGAAAACTAGTTTCGAATGCTAAACATTCAAATTCAGTTCTAAAACATACAAAATTTTCAACACATGATCACTATGTTACATAGATTATATACACTGAAGTGTTTAAAAATGTAAGACAAGAAATCAAACATCAGTACTCACTCACCTTAGGGGGTCAAAGAGGTAACTGAAATAGAAATGGACTTCTTACTGAAATCGGGAGAAGTGGGAGGGGGCAGGAGGGGGGGGGGGCAGGTAAGTTAAATTTTTGTGATTTACTATGGGATTTCCCTTATGAATCATTGGATTTTTCAGAACATGAATATTCAATTAATTAATCAATCCTGATTGTATTGATCCTTCTATACTATCATGGTGTACCTCAAGTGAATGTAATTTGGGTTTTGGGGTTTTTGTGAAAAAACATGAATATTTTCTTTGCGAGCCTTTCATCGTTCATTCTTTTCAAATGTGCTTAAAAGCTCTAGCTCATAGTACCCACTTCCTCAATTTTTGTTTAATTTTATAGATACATTTTTTTTTTAATTTTTTTTTTTTTTGTTCCTTTCACTTAATGCTCACTCAGGACCACACCGAATATCCATTGGTTAGGTTTCTTAAAGAATCGTGATTTTTTTTTTCCTATCGCAGTTTCATTTTTTTCGACTGCATTTCTTTTCTTTCTTCGAACCACTTTATACCCCTCTTTTTCCTCTTTTTTTTATTTTAGAATAATTAATTTTTTATTTATTTAACATTTGACTAAATGCTCTGGGACGTAAACACCTAAAGAAAATGAATTTTTAAGGTTTAAAAATGAACAAAAACGTTATTATTTTTTACTATGAAATTGTTTACCTATCGTTTTGTTTGTTCGTTTATTTGGGCCTTAACGTCGTTAGGTACCCCAACTAGGTTACCACTCTTCCTACAGGTTACCAACCAACTTTAGACATAGTAGAAAGGTAAAGATTAATTTCGTGGAAATAAATTGCTCGCCTCAACTCGTTCGGCCATCGAGTCCCCCACCTGTCGTTTTATTTAATTTGTAATTCAAAAAAAATATATATATTTATATATATTGGTTTATAATGTTTTTAAAAAAATAGTAATTTGATGTTAAAAAGATAACGTTGTTACCTTCTAATGTTGAACTTAGATTTGATTGCCGGCTGTGGTAATTTCTTTACAGGTTTTGATCATGTGATTATTTTCTTAGTTATTATTATTACATGTTTTTCTTAAAACAATTAGAATTTCAATTAAATAAATAAAAACAATTGTAGTGTTCTTTGACTATAGCTTTCGTGGCGTACTATATCTTACCATTATATGTTTTGTTCGATTCTAAGACCGCCTTTGTCTGAATTTCGTCCAAGGAAATAGCAATACAACCGTGTCCAAAGCTGTATGAATCGAACTCGATGATTCGAATTGTGTTAACAGGAACGGGCCGAGGTTGAAGTCTCGCAGGCGACTTTTACGAATGTCATTGAGAATAGGAAACAGGAATAAAACTAGACCAACCACCATTAGCTATTGTTGAAGATATATTTTTATTTTATTTTTTTATATTTTTACTTCGAAGGTATGTATGAACTTATATAGTGAGGATTTCCTGTAAGATCTTGTAGAATTGCTAACCTGGCCAACAGTCAAAAACCTTGGGACCACGTGTCAGCCAGGTGTGGTTCAGTTGAGAGGCCTTGACTCAGGGATTTCATGTTCATTTCACGTAACGAAATTGAGAGTCTATATCATTTATGTAATGATATAATGTTATAATGATGTATATGGATATGTTTTCTTGACTGTTACTATTAAATGTTTAATAAGGTTCTTGAGGTTCAGTCAATAAATAAAAACAAGAATTATGGCGACATTTGGAGACTGTATTGTACTGATAATCATGCTCTACAGTGAAAAATCAGGTCACAATACAATTATATAAGTTACACAAGCTATTTTAAATTAATGATAACAACAATATAAATATATAAAAACATACAATATAATTACAAAATATAGAGGAGTATGAAAGGAGTGGAGCGTCGATTATGCGAACGTTCAACTAACGGAACTTTTTTTTAAAAATAATTTTAATTAAATTGATCATCTAATTACTTATTTTTATTGTTAAAATTATTTTTATTTAAAAATTAAATTAATCGAAAAACAAAATTTTTTTTTCCATAAATGTCTAATAAGGGAGGCTCAATTTATTTCACAGAAACTGCAAAAAATGAACTATACATACCTATAATTTTGTTTACTGAGAACTGTATACTTAATTAGACCATTTCATTTGTTTCTCTCAATATTTTCCGATCCATTTGGTAGGTAATAGATCTGACCTTTAGTTTTAAATCGTTCTTTGTGATCACTTTTTGTTTTAAAAACTACATCATCAAATCTAACAAAAAGGATATAGGAAACTAAATCTTTACTGTGAGACGGGCATTATGAGTCGTAAAACTTTGAAAAAAAGCGAAAAGTGAAATGTTCGAAGAGGCTGTTAACAATTAATGTGTAATTTTTTTAAATACAAGACTAAAACGACAAGAAACTCCTCGTCACTAAAGACTACTTCAACATTTATTAGACAAACGTTCAAAGCTCCCAATAAATTACAAAAGACTCATTTACATGACTGTGATAAGACCTATTTGGACCTAAGGAGTTGAGTTTTGGGGCTCCACTAAACCATCCAAATCATCATGCTGATTAGCCCATACCCGATAACTATCCTTTCATCGTAAGCTCCATAACCACTCAAATCCCCTAATATCTCAACTTGCTTCCCGATAATCCTCCGAGGCACAACTTAGGATATTAATATCTACATCTTACATATTTTACAGATACTTCACAAGTTATTTGCATGCCATTGCATTCACTATCAACACATATACTTGATGTATATTATTTTTTACAGTTGTAAATATCTATAAATGAAAAAAAAAATTAAAGGAATTTCAATTATCTGAATTTTTAATTATCCGAACAACATTCCTGACAACATTAGTTCAGATAACCGACGCTCTACTGTACTTATGATGTTACTAGTGGTTATACTATTTACTACTGAATTATTATAATTCGAGTATACAAACTGAACTAGAGAAATTCGGGAGAGAAAAAAAAAAAGTAAGGGATTTTAACTGATGATAAAGTATATATGACATCCAGGTATATAAATGGCAAATTGTTAAATTTAACTTTATGCAAGTTATTTAACAATAAATAATATTGAATGTAAATTTCAAATAAAGCCATGTTTAACATAAATATTCTAGTTCTCTAACTAATGTTTGAGTTTACAGTTATTGGGTTAGCGGCTCGTTGTCTCATTTGAATTTCTATTCGATTTCCTTTGTTGATCATTTAGTCAAATATTGGTCATTTAGTGTTTGTACTCTTAGGAGTATATCTATTTGTTTAGAATTGTAATGAAGCTGTTACTAACTTCGTGTCTAAGAAATAGATTATCATTCTATTTGGAATGTATCGAACATTTTTTTTTTATGATAAGTTTTTATTTAGCAAATAATTGAATCTGAATCACATAACGGCAATACGTAATTTGGATGGTTATGAATCCATTCATACAATATGTAAAAAAAAAAAACAACCTCTTACTACTCTCTAAATAAAGTGAAATGAAATAAATTAAAAAACAATAATAATAGTAAAAAACATTAAAAAAAAAAAATAGAATCATGCTGTATATAGAATATATTCTCCCAGCTTTTTTTTTTTTTTTTTTTTTTTTTTTTTTTTTTTTTTTTTTTTTTTTTTTTTTTTTTTTTTTTTTTTTTTTTTTTTTTTTTTTTTTTTTTTTTTTTTTTTTTTTTTTTTTACCAAACCTGCCCCGCTTATAAAGGGACAAGCCAGAACCAAAGAGATCCCAATGCTGTGTGAAAAACCAATGGAGGCTGAGTACGGGCGCTTATCAAAACTATTAATAATTTTCTATATAATTGTTTTTAAATTAATTTATATTTTGCAATAGCACCTAAGAATCCTGCTTAAAAATTTTTACCCTTCATTTTAAAACGTATTGGAACTGATCAAAGCAGTTGTATGTTTTATTTTTGTAATCTATGCTATTATATAAAAGGAAAAGCCATTTTAGGTTTGTGATCACTAACCGCAAAAACAACTAAACTGTAACAAATTTTAACTACATCATCTTCATAGTTCAAGAAAGGTTTAACAATAATAAAAATTTTTAAAGATTTTAAATTATACTGTCATAAAAAAGCGATAAATATGTGGTGCGCAGTGAAGTTTGATAATCAACCGACAGGTGGCGAGTACCATTCGAGCAAGGTTACAAAATTAAAGTGTTTTATAGAGGTAAGAATTTAAGATAAATTTTAATTATTTTCAATTCAATTAAAAAAGTTATAAATATATGGAGCGAAATGTGAATTTCAGTGCAGGTTAAACATCAACCGACATGTTTGCAATGGTGAAACTATGAACCCAGCTGTACCAAATTTGAACTACAACTTCTTCGTCGTAGTTCTAGGATGGTTTTTATAATAATAAATTTTACTTCAATAATAATTAGAATATTTAGTCTTGAGTGCTAAAGAAACGAGGTTTGCCAAAATGCCATATACTTTTATAGTTAGAAATTAAAATCCAACCAGATGGATCGATTACAATATTTCCGCTAAATGTCTAATTATTCTTTTACGTACTCTTCAACACCTAAACAATGTATTTTGATCAGGTTAAAAATTACTGCTATGTGTGAAAATATCATTGAAGAAATAATGCTAAATTCCACACTTTAAAACAAGATTATTATCTATAATCTACGAGAGTGGACGAAGCCGCGACAGGGAATGCTAGTATTATATAAAAGAACAAGCCATTTTTCGTTTGTGATCACTAGAGACCTGATCTCTGTGTTATTGCACATTTAGTTCGGTTTGGTTTAGCGCTCTCTAACCCAAGTAGTTATCTCGTTTATAACCTAAGGATTCTTATGCTTGAATTTTATTTTGCACGAAATTGCACAAATTTGACTTTTTGAGCTTAATTGCACGAATTCGGGTTTTACTGCACGAAATTGCACAATTGAACCAAATTCATCTAATTTTATTCACTTAACCATTTATTTTTTGAAAATTTTACTTACGGTTATTAGGCAACATTTATATTAATCATTTATATTAAATAGGTTAGTTAGTTTTAAAATGAAAGTAAAAAGTCGCTTAAATCAAATACATTTGTGGCCTACTACTTTTAAATGACCGTATTGAATTGGGAGCTTTGAGGATTTAGGCAAACATTGAAGATCGACGTACTGCCTAGAACTAAGACGTTTCCTCAGAAAATTTTACTCCCCGCTTCCCATTTCATTCCCCACTTCTGATTTAGCACAAAGGGCTAGTTGTTGAAAAAATTTTAAACTATCATCTTTGAAAATGCCAAAAACGTCCCCGAGTGTTTCTACAAAATTGAAACAATGAACAAATGAACATCCAGAGCTGATATTTGTTTGAAACTCCCGCAGAAAGCTTAAAACGAATTGAAAATGAAAAGGGAAGATGCTTGTTTTTGAAAAAAACCCTTGAGAAAAACTACGGCTACATTCGTTAAAAAAAATTAAATTATTGTATCAACGGAAAGGAAATAGAAGCTGATAATCTGGATCCATCCACAATCGCATGCTACAAAAATTGTCCTATTACGTACATAGATGTAGAACGTTCCTTTTCTTTGCTAAAGAACATTTTATTAAGTGACAGGCGGCATAATTTTACTGAGAAATATTTTGAAATTTATAATGTCGTACATTTTCACTATTTCGTACAACTTTTAAAAGCTAATTTATTTTTCTAAAACATTTAATTATATTTTGTTTCTACGTTAAAGGAAATTTTAATAAAGTTATTTTATATTTCTTTTAATTAACAATTTTTTTCATCTCCTTTTTATTCCCAAATTTTAAAGTATTTCTGATTGAATTAACACTAAAACGAAACGTTTGTCGAGATGTCCTTAACTTTATTCAAGGCTGGTTAAGTTTTGCATATTTGTGTAAATAAATGGATTGCTGCATGTATTAAGTTTTTAGATTCACGTTTTGAGTTTCTTACTGCACAATTTTGCATATTTTGAGTTTTTTTCTGCACGATTTTGCATGTTTTTAGTTTTTTACTGCACATTTTTTGATCTTTTACTGCACAACAATCCGGCGTCTAGTGATCACTAACCACGAAAACTACTGAACCAATCTTTAACAATTTTCACTACATCATTTTTATATTTCTAGGGTGGTTTAGCAGTAATATAATCCACTGATTTTCATTTAATTTGTTATTAAAAAGTAAAAATATGTAGATAACTGTGAAGTTTGAAAACTAACCGATATGTGGTTAGCACTATTCTGCAATAGAGTTTACAAATGGTAAAACTAATGAGCCCATCTGTACCAATTTTTAACTAACAAATTTTTTTTGAGGTTCCTGTTCAATATTAGACATGTATTTTGCCGTTCCGACCAATGGACCCTAGAAGCCGAGAAAAAACATAAAATAGCATTAAACTAATTTATTTTATATCTCTAGTTTAAAAAATGATATCAACATTATTCTTGCATCAAGATTTTTATTTTTGATTGGGAATTTAAGGAAAAACACAGCCGTACCATAGATTTTGGTTTAGGTTAATTAAATTCTTAAAAAAATGATTAGAATTTCAAGAAAACCACCTCTACAGATTTTTTTGCACAAAAAGAATGGAAGTACACTTCAAATGATTTTGGTGTCATCTTCCTATCTGATTTCAATCTCAAGTTAAAAATCAATATGTTTTTCGGATTTTTCATTTTTAGACATCAAAAGAAAGCAGCGGCTCTTCTCTTTCCAGCGTTACCAACCAGTGAATTGTGTGACAAAGTAATGGCGATTTAAAGAAAAGTTACCTATAATCGGTTTGAAAATTTCATTCCCCTCGAAGAGGATGAAAAAAATGATATTTTTTGTTTTTATTGAATAAACATTTTTCAATGTTCTTGAGGGTGCTGAATTAGAATCTGACGTAAATTTTTTGTGAAAAAAATCTAACTTAAACCAAAATGTAAGGTGCAGCTGTATTTTTCCTTAAATCCGCAATCAAAACTAAAAATCTTGGTGCAAGAATCATGTCGATATCATTTTTTAAACTCGAAATATAAAATAAATTAGTTTAATGCTTTTTTTTTTTTTCAAGACTTCTAGGGCCCATTGGTCGGAACAGCAAAATACGGGTCTAATATTTTTTGACGAGGAACCTCTGAAAAAATTGCCAACACAGAGACTGAGTGTGTTCTCCCTTTGTAAATCATCTTCATAATTCTTGAAATGTTTAACAATAATATATTTTACAATTATGAAAATTTAAATGTACAATGTTAAAGCCAGAAACGAGGTTTGCCACACTGTCATATACTTTTGTAGTTAAAAATTTAAATCCAACAAGATGAAATCAAAAAAATTATTTGTTTCGAATAAGAAATATTATAAAATCAAAATATCGATCCTTTGCTTTTTTATATTGTGTGTAAACATATGGTTCATGGGTCTTTAGGTGTAAGCACTAATGCAGACCGTTTTCCACTAGACTCTCAATAGTCTCAGTCCATCTGGATTACCAATATATAAACTAAAATTAAAAATTGGATTTCAAATAACGCTTTTACATAATCTTCAAACACCTAATCTTTGCAATGGTACCAGGTTTAAAATATTGATGAAATAATATGTATTTGCATATTTCTATACAAGATTTTTATTGACAAGCAAATAAAATTTTTAAACTAATTATTAAAATTATTAATCCGCCTACTTCTTCTTTTCAAAGTTCCGACCGCTATTGGGCTTTTGATAATAAATTCTAGTCAGATAGTTCTTTTAATAAACTATTAGAAGTCTATAGTAGAGTTGAAGGAGATCTTTTAAAAAAACCGTTGCCATTCCAGATATTCAACAGTTACAAAAACCAATAAAACTTTAAATTCGAGTCAGACGGGACACAAGACTCACCCCCACCCCTCCATTGCGGATAATCGAATTAGTAGAGCGAACACTGACGGATGTAAATCCAAGGATTCTCTTAAAAGGAGCTTCACTCCTAAAATTTTCTTTGGACCTTTAATCGGGTTGTCTTCATTCCATGAATACTAAAGAAGCCCATTGGTTTTTCATGTCTTGGAAAAAGAAAAAAAAAAAAAAAAAAAAAAAAAAATCTTCCAAAAAAGGCCTGCAAAGCGTAAAAATCTGGTTTAACTCTATCTTTTTTTTTTTTTTTATATATATATATATATATATATATATTTTTTTTTTTTTTTTAATTAAAAACTTTATTTTGACGATAAATTACGATTTGCTACCAAAGTTAATAGTCCATTTAATGAGGGGTGCGGAGTGAATAGAATATGCGGAAATTTTCGACTTTACAGCTTCGTTAAAAAGTAAACATACTAAAAGTCCCCGTCTCTGGGGGGAGGGGTGAGCTAACGGTGAGGAGAGGGAGAAGGTTACATTTCATGATTTTTCGATTATATCTCGAAAACGGTGGACTGTATAAAAATATGTTCAAAATCAAAAATAATGCTAATTAAATTTTCTATAGAATTGTTTATATATATATATATTCTATTGTTTATATATATTTGTTGAATTTTTAACGGTTTTCAAGATATACGTTACGTCATTGAAAAATGATAACTAAAAAAAAAAAAAAAAAAATTTACCTCACTTTTTGTCAAACATTTGCTTCTAGTGCCTTCCAAGATCGTTTCTCAAAACAAAATGTCCAAATCAAAGTTGTAACATAGCAAAGGTTTACTGATTTACTGATTACAATAACGTATATCTTGGAAATCGTTGAAATATCGACAAATATGTATAGAATCAATTTTATAGGAAATTTAATTAGCTTTAATTTTGATTTGTAATACATTTTTCTAGAGTCCACTATTTTCGAGATATAATCGAAAAATCATAAAATGGAACCTTCTCCCTCCCCCCACCATTAGCTCACCCCCCAGGGGCAAGGACTTTTAGTATGTTTACCTTCTAACTATTCCTAACGAAGCTATGAAGTAAACAATTATCGGATATTTCATGCACTCTACAATATGTTTACAATGTGAACTTGTTAAAGGTCTTTAAGGAAAATAAGTTGTACTGTTTAGGATAAATGCCATATTTACAAGGTAACCATATAAATAATGAAATGGAATAAATGATGAGTTCCTTATATACTCGAATCATCTTGTCTCTCAACATTTTGCCCATTCTATCCATCTATCTATAAAAACCGACCGAGATGTCTGAAAAGAACATCTTTTACTAAAGTTCTCCTAATGTTGCTTCACAAGTCATTGGCACGTCATTATAATTATAATAACTCACAGTTCCGTTAATTTAATTATTGTATTCTAGTACAGTTGTAAATATCAATTAATAATAAAGATGAAGAAAAATGTTCTGATTCAGTATTGTAATTATAAACTCCATGGGTTTATCTTATGGCTTATCAATTTTTTTTTTTTTTTACATGGTACATGTTTTTACCGAATTAACTGGGTTTCAAGAATGTAACCATCTGTTACCTTTCGTAACAATTATAATTGTTACTCATTATTACAAAAATTAATATTATTAATTGTTATTGTCAATATACCAACCAATCCTAATACCTTTTTAGCCACATTTGCAGATGATACTGCCATCCTATCATCCCATCCAGATCCTAAACTTGCTTCCCTCAACCTCCAAAGATATCTACAGATTGAAGATTGGTGCAGCAAGTGAACAATAAAAATTAATGTAGCCAAATGCAGTCATATAACTTTTACCCTTCGCCGCAAATCCTGTCCACCCATCCACTTCAATAATATACCTGTACCTATATCCGACACAGTACGCTACCTTGGCTTTCATCTTGACAAAAGACTAACTTGGAACCCTCATACTAGACTCAAAAGACATGAACTAAATAGGAGATTCAGCCAACTTTACAGACTACTAAGCAGGAACTCTCTTCTTTCAGTCGACAACAAACTCCTAATATACGAAACAATCTTAAAACCAATATGGACCTACGGTATTGAACTGTGGAGGACAGCAAAACCATCTAATATCAAACGCATTCAATCCTTCCAATCCAAAATCCTCTTAACTATTGTAAATGCACCTTATTATGTTACTAACAAAACTCCACATGATGACCTAACAATACCTTTTGTCCTTGATCTCATTCCTTCAAAATTCTCGAAATTTCATTAAAATCTATTCAATCATCCTAATCCTCTAGCCTAATCTCTATAACCCTCCCAGAAGGTTGAAACGGCAATGGCCCCTAGACCTTTTGTAATATAATGCTACGCTGGAGTCCTGGTATTGAACAGCTTCTCCACTCATGCCCCGAACATATATGGCCATAGCACTCCCACTCAGCCCCAATTGGATATTACCAGTGATGCAGCTGAGAAAGCAGCGCTGGGATCTCTTCGGGTCTGTCCTTGACTCCCAATAAGTGGGGGAATACCTCACCTGTATGTACTGCATTATCTACTTTACTTATCATAACCATATATTATCTATTATTATATCATTATTATCATTATTATATAAAATGAGTGTACATACTGATCCTGTCCGAATGTAAATATATATATATATATATATTCGAATCTCTCCGTAAAAAACATATACCATTTTTCCTCGCTCTGATACTTGTTCTAAACTCAGACAATTTTTTTAAAATTTTATTACCATACCTTCTATTAACATTATTATTTTTGAGCATCCTCTTGTAAAAGGAAAAAGGTTCAATTTAATCAAGGATCCACGTATATATCTATATATAGATGGCTGCCTTTGTCCAATCTGTCAGGAGACTGGCCACTGCCCAAAGCGTCTTATTGCTGTCACATTCAAGGTATTTCTATTGTCCTCTTTGTTTAGATTCCTATTTCCTTCAATTTAATTTCATATATTCCTTGACAAGTCAGAATTATTTAAACATATTTTAATATTATCAAATATTGTATATGATACTTGTTTGTTACAAAAGTCCGTGTGGCATGAAAACAATAAATTTGTTTCGCATAAACACATCATACAGACCTTTCAGATTAAACACATCTATACAAAATTATAATAAACAATAAAATAAAATTAGGTAATTAAATATATAATTAGTAACAGAAGTGCTCAACACACTTAAAAAACAAAATGCACGAAACCGACTACTCAGTAGTGTCACAGAAATAATATGAAGTATGAAAACTTAAGTACCCACTCATCAGGGTCTCAAGTACACAGTTTTATAGACCTATAATATACAGTACCAAATTTTAGTGTTTATATTTCATAGAAACAGGAGTAAGAGAAAATCTTTATGAAATTATCATAGATAAATTCTTACACTTATAATATAAGACATTAATATAAAAACATTCATTTTTTTAATAAAAATTAGTATCTCCTGGGATAGTAAACCAAGATTAAGATGTATTTTAGGATTTAAAAGTTTAATTTTTATTGGTAAGGAACCTGCAAATACGTCAGAATATGCCTGAAATTTGTGAAAACACTTACAAAGGGATACCATGCCAAGAAAATGTTTCATAAGAAGCACAAGTATCAATTTTTCACAACAATAATATTTGCTAACTTCGAGCTTGGAAGGTTTATAGTTAACTCGTTTTCAAAGTAATTTGATTTATCCACTTATTCACGACAAATATAGAAATAATGCCAGGGATACCTCCTATACTAAATATATAATGTACTGTTTCTTAATTTATAAACAAAAGTCAAATACATTTATTTTTAATTTAGGGCCCATTCCCAATTCAACCTAGGGAATAGAAGCCCCCGAGGGAGAGGGAGTTGGGAGGAAGGCCACTAGGCAGCGCCACCAGTACTGTCTTATTTTAAATTTTAAAACAACCCTCAAAATTTAACTCCCTCTCGGTCCAACCAACTTTCTAGTTTTTACTTCATTCATTTTTAAGGGAATATTCCTCTTCTCATTAGTTTCCTTTTAATTAAGAATGAAGAGGAAAATTTAATATATCACTAGTTATAAACTAGAATCAAAGCCGTATATCTAAACCTATGTGTTTCTAGACTTAAAAAAAAAAAAATCGTCCACAATTGCGGTGTAAAGAACTTATTTACTAAATAATAAAATAAAGGCAAATTACTAGAATATATGAAAACTGGCATTCCCGGCGCAGCTTGGCCCGCTTTCAAAACAGAACTACTGAACTACTCAACATGGATAATTTTAACTAATGATCAAAGTTTTTTTAATTATTGATAAAATTCTTTTATTGTAGGAAACTCCCTAAAAGGAAAAAAATGACAATAAATATTCACATCCGAATAAATTTTATTTCGAGTTTTGTCTCCAAATATTATGAGAATCGTTTGATTTTTAGGGTTTTCTGTTCTAGAAAGCTCTAACCACTCAAATCCCCTTATTTCTCAACTTGCTTCCCACACCATTCCAGATAATCCTCCGAGGCGTCTGAAAAGAAGATGGCCTAGAGATCTTCTAGTGTAGAATTTTTATTAAAGTGCTACTGATGAGTAGTTCTTTTCAAATTTTAACATGTTATTGTAATCATAATCAACTCATTTACTAAATGTATATATTTTGTACTGTTGTAAATTTTTATTGAATATCATTCACTTCTTACTACTTCTCTCCTTACTTCTCTTCCTCCTTTCCGATTGCTCCTTCCTTCTTTCTTCTGTCCACGCTATTCCTTTTCTCGCATCCCTTCCTACAAGAACCTTGATTACATTTAGTTTTATCCTGTATTCATCCCTATCAAAACAGTCCTGGTCTGTTGTTTTCAGTTTCTCAGTTTCTTCTTTCACCTGTTTGACATATCCCCCAGAACTCTTGTATCCTCTGATTTTATAGAAGATTTCTGTATTTAATCTTTCTGGGCCCATTCTCACTATGTGCCCACAGAACTTTAATCTTCTTATTCTTATGTCTGTTTCCAGATCATTTATATCCTTGTAAATTTCTTTATTAGGTCTCAACCTAAAGCCTTCTTCTGTCTTCTTTGGTCCGTGAATTCTTCTAAGTATCCCTCTTTCTATGGTTAACATTTTCCTTAGGCTGGGGAGGGAAGATGTTTCCATTCCATATAGTATAACCGGTTTGACGACTGTATTATAGTGCCTTATCTTAGCGTTTATTGAAAGGCCTCTTTTATTATACAGATTGCTTGTCGCGAAACTTTCCAGTTTACTAATATTTTCTTTTACACTTTCCTTCTCAGACCCATTGCTACTTATAATTTCCCCAAGGTACTTGAATTTATTTGTGACCTTAATGCTCCTGTACTTTGTCTCTACTATTGTCTTTTGAAAATTTCTGTTGGTAGTCATGAATTCTGTTTTCTCAAACGATATTTCTAATCCTGCCTTTTCAGCAATTTCCTTTAAAGTGTTCAATTGGTCAATTGCTTCGCTTTCAGTCGCCATTAAGGCAAGATCGTCCGCATATGCTTCGCATCTTACTTATAAATTAAGTAATAAAATAATAATAAAAATAATAAATTTTTATAATAAATAAAAAAAAATAAATAAAAAAAAAGAGAAAGCTCTACACATATTATTGACCGTTAGAGAAACATTGAGTCCGAAGATCTACTACAGCGTTTTTGTTAGCCTGACCTTGCGATTTATTGACTGCAATAGCAAAAGAAAGCTTAAATAGAAATTTTAATCGTTTGAATTGAAATGGTAGATTAGTAGAAATTATTGGGTCCCTGTTCCATTCAGAAATGTAGCCCCAATGATTCATTGATCGATCCTTCTATATCATCATAGTGTACCTCAACTGATCCAATTTTTAATTTTAATGTATAAATCGGTAATCCAGATGGACGGAGAATATTTAATTAGGATTGATGAATTAATTTCCACTTCTATTGGAATAATTTTATTGGAAAACTAGTTTCGAATGCTAATCATCTATCTTAAGTTCTAAAACATACAAACTTTTCATCACTTTTTGTATGTTTTAGGACTGAAGATGAATGTTTAGCATTCGAAACTAGTATTCTAAAAAAAAATCTCAATAGAAGTGGCAATTAATTCATCAGTCCTAATTGTATTGATCCTTCTATACCATCATGTGTACCTCAAGAGAGAATATTTACTATATTATTACCGATAAATAGGTCGATTTTAAAATTCTATATGTCTCACCACATATGTATCTCTCAACAATTTAATTGAAAACAAGTAAATTTGATTATCACTCTCAAGCGCTAGATAACAACTTGCCATTGTAACCTCTCTAGCAGAAAAATGCTCGACACCCATCGGTAAATTTTCAAAGTTCACTGGAATCCCCTTTTTAATAAATATTTAATTAAAAAAATTAGAGTAAATTTTATTATTTCGAAACCATCCTTGCGCTATAAAGATGATTTAGTTAAACTTTGGTTAAGTAGTACTCATGGTTAGTCAAAAATGAAAAATGACTTTTCCTTTTGTATAGTAGCACGGATTAACTGTAGGACTGGAATCAAATCTGACCCAATTAGTATTTTTGGTACTGCTGTGGCGAAAAATCTATTTAGTATGTTCCACTGGCTATCGACCCCAATATAGACCCTACCACCTCCACCTACAGCCACTGTTGAATCTCCAACGAACGGCACGTGTTCGACGAGAGCACGCCCTGACTTCTGATTGTTGTGAAAACCTAACTGAGTCTGTAACCGAGCCTTGTTCCCTCTAGTACCTGTATAGTCTAATCTGGTTAGTAATGTAATTATAGTTTGAGTATATATGTCTCGCTACTGAAACATCGATTAGCGATCATCGATACTAATACTACTATTTCTGATAAAAAAACTTTCAACAATTTTTAATCGACACCAACAGCGCTACAGCTTGTCAAAAAAGCTCCTACACTTAAAAGGGTACGTTTGCAGTTGTAACTCACAGATTTGAATGCCGATTTTTGTGTGGTTAGTAGGGCCCTATAATAGTGCAAAACTAGAGTTATAGCCGCCAATGGGCATTAGGAGCCGAGTAAAAAAATAAAGTATGAAAATCACGTTTTATTCTTTTTCTCAGCTCCAAGTCAAGATAGAGAAATGATTCTTTCACGTTTCATTGTAGTTATGTATGCTATTTTAAATAAAAATACTTTAGTTATGATTAAAACACTACCCGGCTTTAGAGTGCTCAAAACCTCAAAAAAAATGACAAAATTCCAAGGAAATCCGCTGTAAATCAGTGGAAACTGTTCATCATGAACAACTGACCTCAAATCTTGATTTAGCGCACCATTAAACCTTTATATGTGATTTATTGATTTTTTACCTCTTTCGAGGAGGTTAAAATTTTTTTTAGTTGAGATTTCATCAACATTTTCTACCGCCCATAACAACTGCTGTGTTCAACCGGTTACAACAATAATAGCATCACCAGAATGAGCTTTCATTCTGCTTTTTATCCATGCGTATACCATCGGATTTACTCCCGATTTTAGTGGACAAAACTGAGTGAATGAAAAAATCCAAGGTCAGCTATAACTTGAGATATTTCAATAAGGGGAAATCCTGCGACCTCCGGATTTGGGCTAATCTATGCAGTTTTAAGATTTCTAGATGATCTTAAAATTTTGTCTTAATCGGTTGCGAAATATGTGAGGTAGCGCAAATTATTTACATTGTTTCAGAAATGGACAGCCCCTTGATTTTGATTTCGACAAAATTATTTTTTGAGATAAGGTATTTGATGATAATATCAATTTTTAGTTTAAAAATTTTCCTGACCTATATTATATAAATAAGACGTTTTAAAATGACATTATTATTTCAAATTACATAGAAATCCTAAGATTGATGAATAATCTAAAATTAATATCAGGTTTTGGTTACAAAATATGTATATATTTTTTTAATTTTCTTATTTGAAATTTATTGTGTAAAAACTAAGATAATAATGGAAATAGATCATTGCAAAACGTCTTATTTATATAATATAGGTGAGGAAAATTTTAAAACTAAAAACTGATATTATTTTCAAAACATGTAGAAACTTAATTTTGTCGAACATTTTTGTAAAACTTTTGTAGGAACTATGAATGATAGGGGTATAGTTAAGTAGTTTATGGAACATTATTAGAGGTTCTTAGGAGATGGATTCCAAGGTAAAAACAACGATAAAAGTAGTACCTAACTCGACAGGTCAAATTTTGTTAAAACTATTGATTCTTTCAATTTAAATTTGTGTATCATCCTATTGATATTTTTTCATTATTCTTTCGTAATTAGTGAATATAGTCGTTCACCAGTTTTACCAGTAAGCCATTCTCAAACAATTTTTTAATAATTTGACCTCTTATATTTTTTTCAAAAGTGCCGTAAACCAAAGCATTTTAAAATTAAAAAGATCGATTACTAAAAAGTACCCCCAAAGTACCTCTCTGAAATTCATGGTACAGGTGCCTTAGAAGGTATATGAAATAATCATAAAACATTTAGCTGCTTTTATCTGCTTTCTTGTCTGAAAACGAATTTTCAATTTCGCTAAGAGAGTTATTTCGTATTTGGCAATACTGTAAGGGCATTGATTTAATATGAATTACTATTATTTCAATATCTTCTGCTACACTGAAGGGATATTTAAAATTGGTAGTTATGAAAATGAAAACAAAATAATAAGAGGCAGGAAACCCCCGGAAAGTCATAATACATTATATTGACTCCGATCATCAAGGAGATTGAGAAAATCACTTTTAGAAGAAAAAACCGTTTTACATACATTTATAAAGTTACCATATATAAAAATACATAAGAATGAATATATGTACGCATGTTTTAACTGTATGTATTGGATTTTAAAAAAAATCAATACATACAGTAAAAAAATTTATTGAAAACAAAAAATCAGTAATTTTAGTTTGTTTTTTACTCTGGAGGAAAAAAGGTTTAATCGAAATTAATGAAACTGTTGTAATAGATGTAAACGGAAGATGTTTATAGAGCAGTATTAAGGGTTGTTTTGGTTTTAGCTGTGGGATTACTAATTGTAAGTAAAAACAAGGATGTAAGTAGTACCTAATTCGACAGGTCACATTTAGTTAAAATTATTCATTCTTTCAATTGAGCATTATTTATAATCTTATTGATATTTTTTCATCGTTCATTTATTATTATTGAATATGCACGATCTCATTCATTACTTTTTTAAGATAATTAAAAAATAATTACCCATTATATAATTGTTAGAAACAATCTAACTCCTTATTTTTATTAAATTAATATGATAAATATAAAATACATGGTGAAAAATTAAACCGTATAAAAAAAAAAAAAAATCGGAACCACGGATAATGGAGGTCTACTTTATAGTATTTTCCTTATGGTTGTGACTTGAGTGGTTTTATTTTACCTTATTTAAACTCTATTGTTTATGTAAATCAGGTTACCAGGTCTGTTTAAGTGATTCAGACTTTTTTCCTCCTGGATTGGTCATTCGTCCCGCTGTGCGGCGCAAGGTTATTGGATGGTGGTTATCGACAAAGGAGGTCTTAATACGAACAATGGACCAATCAGAAAGCACAGATGTGGACCAATCATCTCACTTGATCTACAGTACGGCAAGTCCTTTGGTACAAACACTATATGTGTAGATGAAACGAATCTCACACAAAATCAATTGTTCTGTCTTTATATGGAAATAGAATTTCTAATGTAATGATTACTATTTTTTTTAATATGAGAAAGTAATCAGTATCTGTCGAGATAATATTCAAGCATTGGTCGAGGAATGCGTGATGGTCTAGAAGGATCTACACTTAATAGAAGTTGTCTCTACCCCGAAAACGATCCAAAGCAGAAATAAACAATAAATTATTGTAGACCAAGACGTGGATGGAAGGATTGTATCAGGGTTGATCTTATGGATTTGGGTTATGATGTGGTGGGTCAGAGAATATTGGTGTCGGAATCGAACCTTCGGGTTCGCTAAGGCTTTATTTATTTATATTCGTTTCTTTATTTATAAAATGATTCCATATAATAAAACTGGACTTTTCTTTATGGAAAACAGTGTCAAACAGTATGGGTTCCCAAGATGAATAAAGTCGAGGTTACCATGGATCAATAGAACATGAATTGATGGCGGCTCGGGAAGAGGGCCCTGGTCCATCATTAATAATGGAAAAGAAGCGCACACCGAGAGCCGACACAGCAATATTGCCCTTACGTGTTCTCGATATTCTTGTAGATATTTTACAGTGTATCGGTCGGTATAGGTCCAACGCTTGGCGTCATATAAAACTTTGTGCGGCCTATCAAGTATCTTACATGAAATATTAAAGATCCAAAACAGGGCATACATAATGTGTAAAACTTTAACAAATTGTTTACAATAAATTGAAAATACGGTTTATCAAGTATATTAACGGTTGATGGGTTTTTAGAACAAAGGGGTAGGGCGGTAGGGTATGGCGATAGTCGATAGTTAGCACTATCGATAGGACGAAACTATCGATTGCTATCGATAATTGCTTCATTTTTTTCTAAAGGTATTCAATAAAAAAAATTCAACTAATTTAATTAAATTCAATTACCTACTTTCTGTTTGAAATTTGCAGGATTATAAATGATAGCATTATATCATAAAGATGAGAGAAAAAGAGTAATTTATTTGAATCTGAAAAAAGGTATTTACAATTTTCATGATTACAATAATAATGAACAAATCAAATCTTCAGAAAAGAAAAATAAAGAAATAGTTAATTTCAAGAGTCAAGTGTGCTCCTTGAGCCACATATTCCCCGAAAGAAAAAACTAGCATTTCTGCTTTACTTTGGCTTAATCTTTAAGTGAACACTTGAGCTCTAGGAATTCCGAATTCAATTTCAAATGAACTCGACACTGGACAGAGACAGATCAGCTTAATTCCGATAGTTTCAAAACTTTAGGTAGTAAAAGAGATCTATCGATAGTCGACACTATCGATAGGCATGACCTATAGGTATATTGATAGTAACTATCGACTATCGCCCAACCCTATAAAGGGGTTATATTAAAAAACACAAGTTTGATTAATTTATAGTTAAAGTTTAAAATCTGGTACATATGGGTTTAGCAATTTTACCATTGTAAACCCTAAAGTGAATGGGATCCAAATGTCGCATCACATATTTAAATCTGTTTTAGTAACTTAATTAAATATTAGTAAATTTTCGTATCAATCCCAAGCTTTGTATAACACCGCAGTTATAGAAACACCGTAACCTCTCATGTAGAATGGCGGTCGCCACCTGTCGGTAAATTTTCAAACTTAATTGTCATCCACATAACATCGCTTTTTAAAATAAGAAATGAATTGATAATTAGTATATTTTATTATTGCTAAACCTTCCTAGAACTGTAAAGATGATGTGGTTAAAATTTAGAATAGATTGCTTCAGTAGTTTCTGAGAAATGGTTTATACTTTTATATACTTGAAGAGTTTGGTGTAAAAAGGGGTTATGTAACAAAACAATATTTTGTTTATTAATTTATGGTTGAGGATTTTTTTTTTATATTATTCTTTAGGAGGTAAATAACCTCATATAGCCTATCTTTTTATATTATTCTATATCTTTTTCTATTTGATCTGAAATATTCAGATTTCGCTACCTAACAATTCTGTACATAAATTATTCATCTAATGAACTAGATGGTATTTTTAAAAACATGTGATTATAACCTCCTTATCCACCAAACTCTGCAATTCTGGTCTCATAATTGTTTGTTGTTGTTTTTTTTTTTTAATAGAGAAACTGCACAAAATATTTTATTCAATAGAGGCCTATAACTATGTATAGATGAATTGATAATAAAGTCACTGGACCGATGGAAAATTTATCCATCAGATAAAGGCAGATAGGTTAAATTTTTGGAGTTTACCGTGGGATTTCCCCTATGAGTCTTTGGATTTTTCTGTCCCTATTGAAAGCATTTCCAATAGTCCCATTTTAAATTTGTTTACTATACTACTAGACCGCTTCCCCTTTCCACGATGGATATATTTCAGATATCTGTTAGATCTCCTCACGTGAGGAGGAAAATTTGATTTATTTTCTTAAATTTTTGAAAACTTTAGTATATATAATCCATGTAACATAGTGCTGATATGTTAAAAATTTTGTATGTTTTAGAACTGAAGATGAATGTTTAGAATTCAAAACTAGTATTTTAATATAATATTTCTAATAGAAGTGACAATTAATTCATCAAACTCAACTTTATAAAAAAAAATAATTAAACTAAAAACGTTTTCAATTATAGTAAAAGAAAAATTCTAGATGTTGCATAAGAGAAGAAGAGGGAGATAATTTCAAATATGAAAAAGAAAAAGAAATAAAATAGTTCTAAATAAAAATTGAATATACTATCATAACATACCCTATCAAGATTCACGAGGTAGGATCATTCCCACGTATGGTCGGTGCGAGTTGTCTCCAGTAGCCTGGTGGTCACCCATCCGATTGCTGTCCACGCTCGACTGTCCTTAACTTTGATTACCTATTGCTCATGCCTTAGCCAGCTCGGCCATCCCAGTACCTATAACAAATATTTATATCTGGAAAAATTTGTTAGTAGTTCATTTTTTTAATAATTTAGTTTCTTTCTTTTGCTTTTTTTTTTCTTTTTTCTTTTTTTTTACTTTCATAAAACATATAGTGTGAATAGATTACTTGCCATCAATATTACTTATTGCCTTTGAGTGAGGTAGCTTGTGATATTTTTTCAAGAAAAAAAAAGTTTTCATTGCTGACTAAAAATTATGTACCTAATACCATTTAAACTCGAATAAATATAGAGGATAGATGGATAAGAGTCCTGTAAAAATAAGTTGTCCTTTATCTGTAAAGAGAGATGGGAGGTTAGGGAAAGGGTTGAGAGGGTTCGTATAAATGGAGCATTTCCTTTCGAAGCGCAGGGCTCTCTGAAGGTTTTCATCGGCGCGGCACAAAGGGTTGTGTTCTCTACCGCTCCGCTCCGCTCTCTTCCTATGTAACGTCATTTCAATTAAAGTTTACTTCGTTTTTGTTTTAATTGACTGAGTTAAACTAATTAATTACTTTACTAATATATTTATTTATTTATACATTTTTTTTTTTTTATTAAAGAGCTATATTTGGTGACTTGATGATATAATAGGGTATATAAAAAAAAATGACCGTTTCTTAAACAAATATTTGTATTATTATTTCTTTGATATAAAATACAATTAATACTCAAAGTATAGTCCATTTTTATCCACTGTCATTACCCATCTGCTAGCCAATTGCTCGATGCAACGCTGATACCATTCCTTGGGATGGCTGCCAAAGAACTCTTGGACAGCATTTTCAACTTCCGCAAAATTATCAAATTTTTTCCCTTGAATAAAATGGGCCGTAGATCGAAACAAGTAGTGCGAGGTCCGAAGGTGCGAGGTCTGGACTATATGGTGGATGAGGCAGGAGTTCAAACCCATGAAGTTCTGTAAACGTTTCTGCTGATTGTTGAGGAGATGGAGATACTAACAGTATCTTTCGACACATACACTCCCTTGCAAGTTCGCGAGTACTTGTGGAGGGATTTGACTCAACAGCTTCCTTCAGAACCTCATCAATATCCATTAATGGCCGCCCGGAGCCCTTCTTCCTTTCCAACCTCGTATCTCCACTTCTAAATTTTTCAAACCAACGCCGCGCAGTGCGTTCAAGGACACTTCCCCCTTCATATTTAATAATTTCACGAGTTGCTTCAGCGGCTGTGAAATTTTTTTCCCAGTAATGTCTTAAAATTACGAGAATTTGGTATTACACTGTCATGTTTCTTCTTTGAAATAAATAGCTGAACTGAGGCTTTTTTTTAAGAAGTCCAGTGTTAGAAACAAGCTTAGAGAATGCTCTGAAAGGATTATTAAGTATTGGTAAATAATAAATAGCATTAAGATATTTACAGACTTTTGAACTCTGGAATTTGATAAAACGGTTTTTTTTTTTTTTATACGCCCTATTATCTTGTATATTTATTAAGAACGATCAGTCAAAGTAAAAAAAAAAATAAGAATTGTTAAAATTAACAATACATTGTTTTAATATGATATACGTTTCGGTCATCCACAGGGCTAAAACAAGAAAATGTCAAATAAAGAGTCAGAAAATATATACTACAAAGATACAATAATTTCTTATATATATATATATATAATGGTGCGGGAAGCAAGTTGAGAAATTAGGGGATTTGAGTGGTCATGGAGCTTACTATGAAAGGATAGGTATCTGGTTTGGGCTAAATCAGCAACATATGGAATATTAAGGTCTTTATGGATAAGTTTATTGGTGGCAAAGTAAGGAGTAATGATGATTTTTTGGATTGTAAGGATTGAATACGAGATGAATTAGATGGTTTAGTAGAGCCCCAAAGCTCAACTCCGTACGTCCAAATAGGCCTAATCACAGACATATGAATAAGTCTGTTGTAATTAATTAGGAACTTTGAATGTTTGTTAAGTTAAATGTTTAAGTAACGACGAGCAGTTTCTTGTCGTTTTGTTCTTTGATTAAAAATAAGTAAAATATTTCTCCCTGACTTGAAAGAGCATTAGATTATAAATATATCTATGATTTGTTGTTTTTCCCTGTCAGGTACACATTTGTATTATAGATAGAGAAATATGCTTATTTCAATTATTATTAATATAGTCATATAAATAATAATATTGGTAACTTTATTATGGAGCGGGATATAAATTTGATTACTCAATTAGGAACTGAATACGATCGGGTAATATCTATATCTATATAGTGAGTGGAGTGGAAGCGGAGTTAGTTCAAGTTGACTGGCTATTGGGACGGCTTTGGGGGGCTGGAGGTTGCCCCATTTACGGGAGCAATTTAACCAATATTACGACGCATTATCTCCAGGAATTATCTCCAGGAATAATATTCAGGAATTATGTCTGCTTCCAAATGGGAGTCACGCATTGAGGATTATCCCAGTCTCGAATTAATCTGGAACTACTGATAGTCCAAACTTGTCCGGTTAAGGGGAACTTTAACGACCAATTTGACGCCTTTTGTATATTTTATTATCTCTATTATTTCAATTAAAAAAAAAAAAAAATCCTAAGGTTACTTTTAATGGTTCAATTGGTGTATTGTTAACATTATTTTATAAAAAAAATATTTAATTCAACTGATTGAACCAATTGTGTTTTTGCTCCTACAGAAAAAAAAAAAAAAAAAAAAAAAAAATCTCCCTGATAGGTAAAAACAATAGATCGTGAATATGTCTATCCGTGAATATGTCTATTCATATACATATAGAATAGGTTCAAGTTCTGGACTTTTGAACCCGTCTATCTTTGTAAAACATCCGATCAATTGTCGATTGCGTTTACAAATCGTTTTCATCTTTTCCCTTCTTTCGATCGGTTAATTTTAGAATTTAAATATTCAAATTAGTAATCAGAAGAAGTTAATAATTAATGATTATTTGAAATAAACGAAGGTAAGAGAAGATGGCTTCTCGAAATTGAAAAGTTTAGGAAACTGAGATGGAAATAGCAATGGATGATAGTCGGCATTCTGATCAATAGCTTGTCAGTATGGTATGACATTAAAAGATTAATCATATTCTTATGGGGGGGTCACCTGTGGTGTAGTGGTTAGCATAGCAACCTACTAAACCCAAATCGCGGGTTCGCAGCCCGGCAGATGACCTTAGGATTTTTTAAAGGGAGTAAAAAATCCTTAGCTATGCCGTCCTTCGGAAGGGACGTTAAATGGGGGTCCCGAGCCTGTGCGATGTCAGGTACTCGTTAAAGATCCCTATCCTAATTATACCTGGATAGGCAAAATTTACGACTCCCACCGTAGCATCGTCCGATTAGCCATAGCAGCATAAAGTGACGTTAAACGAAATAAACAAACAATCATATTCTTATGGGAGGTGTTAAGAAAATTTTAGCTTGAATATAACAGTTTAGCCACCTTATAGGATTCTATACACTTATTATCGCTAAAAGCAATTTAATAGGTATTAAACTAAAATTTATTTTTGACAGAATAACCACAGATTTGATGGTCGTTATCAATTTTATAGTAATATCCAAAGTTATATATTTGTAATTTCAAAGTCATAAATTAGGTAATCTCCTCCCCCCCCCGTCCCTTCAATTCGACTTCCAGACGACCAATAATTAGAGACCCACATCCTCATTAACGTCCTGTAATTCAACTCGTAACGAAATGAAGACATCAATCAACTAATATCGGCGGAGAGGGGGTGGAGTTATGATTGTTCGCTATCATCGTCGCCTTTAGTTGAAAGAAATCCAATAGAATTTTTAAGAAATATTTAAAAAAAAATTAAAATCAACCGATGTAGCTGAGGAAAAGGAGAATTAAATTGTTTAGTCACATAATGAGGATGAAACAGAGGAAAAATGGTAAACAATTTATTCAGGGAATTAAGAAAGACATGGCAGAGATTGGTATAACATATAACGTAATACATGACAGAACAGCTTTCAGAAGAATGTTACTAAACTGACATGGTTTCCAGAAGGAGGAAAGAGAAAAAGAATTAGTATCTGGAGAGAAGATAGAAGGAGGCGGCAAAGTGAACGGATGAAGAACTTTTAGAAATCAAGGAAAGAAGAACGGAAATGATTGGATATGGTTACTTCACGCGGTCCTAGTTGACCAAAATCGAGAGAAAAAAAGAAGAGAAAATCAATGTAGCTGAATCAGTACTCCTTTATACATTTCATAAATTATTACGCTTCTTCGGTAATTTTGACGGTGCTTCTTGGAATTCGTTTTTCTTCTATTTTTATTTATTAACATTCATAAATTTATTAAACAAAAATATATTTAGTACATGTAAGTATAACGTTTAAAAAAAACCTGTCAAATGCTTATGAAGCCACTACCCACTGGTAGTATTTCAATAAAAGTTGAAGCCATCTTCTTTTCAGACGCCTCGGATGGTTGTCAGGTATAGTATTGGAAGCAAGTTGAGAGGTTTGAATGAACGAATCAAGTAGAGGATTTGAATGGTTATGGATCTTACAATGAAAGGATAGGTATCTGGTTTGGGCTAAATCAGCAACATATGGAAAATTAAGGTCTTTATGGATAAGTTTATTGGTGACATAATAAGGAGCATTGAGGATTTTTCGAAGGAATTACGAGATGAATTGGATGTTTTGGATTACTGTCATGTAAATGTACCTTTTGTAATTAATCGGTAGCATTGGACGTTTATCTGGTAAATGTTGAAGAAATCACAAACGACAACTGCTTTCTTGTCGTTTTAGTCTTGTATCTGGATTTCAAGTTAAAAGTTTGTCCAGATGGAGTTCCTTATGCTGGAAGTCTTAGGTTTACGACGAAGCGTAAAGGTTATCTGATGAGCTTTGTTTGCATCTATTTGTCATCTCTTATATATTTGTTGTTCATAAATTGTTATTGTAGTTTTTAAACATTTTCGTTGGTATTCATATATCAATTGAATTGGCTTTCCTTTCATAGGGATCACGTATTTCGTCCCACCTTCTACGGTCTTCTGAGAATCTGAAGAAGTCCCGTGTTTGAATAAAATTTATTTTATAAAAATGAAAATAATTTAAACTATTTATTTTTAACCTCCTAAATTATTAGTCTTGCTGAATGTAAAAAGTTTTTACTTTTAATTTGTACTTTATTCATAACAAGAATAAAACGATAAGAAACTGCTCACCGTTATGTAGGACTTTACCAGGCTAGGGTTGGGCGATAGTCGATAGTTACTATCGATTTATCGATAGGTCATGCCTATGATAGATCTCTTTTACTACCTCAAGTTTTTGAAACTGTTTCTTACATTATGCTGATCTGTCTCTTTCCAGTGTCGAGTTCTTTTGAAATTGAATTCGGAATTCCTAGAGCTCAAGGGTTCTCTCAAAGATTAAGCCAAAGGAAAGCAGAAATGCTAGTTTTTCTTTCGGGAAATATGTGGCTCAAGGAGCACACTTGACTCTTGAAATTAACTATTTCGTTATTTTACGTTTATGAAGATTTGATTTGTTCATTATTATTGTAACCATGTAAATTGTAAATACTTTTTTTAAATTCAAATAAATTAGTTTTTTTCTCTCATCTTTATGATATAATCTTATAATTTATAATCCTGCAAATTTCAAGTAAAGTAGATAATTAAATTAGTTGAATTTTTTTATTGAATACCATTAGAAAAAAAGGATGCAACTATCGATAGCAATCGATAGTTCTCAACCACTAGTATCGACCTATCGATAGTGCTAACTATCGACAATCGCCCATCCCTACAAACGGCCAATACATCTAATTAACATAACAATATACGCATATTTAAATACAGAAATTAGACCTATTTGGACATACGGAGTGGAGCTTTGGACTTCGCTAAACCTCCTAATTCCTCAAGCATCCAATCCTTATAATCTAAATTCCTTTGTAAAATGTTCTTCATTGTGCCACAGGTAAACTTATCCATATCTAACTGTTGCTAAGTAGGCCCAAACCATTTTATCCTTCCGTCTTAAGTTCCATTCCCTCTCGAATCCACTTTCCCAACTTTATTCCCGCTCGATCCCGATAAAACTCCGAGAAGCTTAAAAAGAAGATGGCCTAAGGACTTTTTAATATAGAACTTTTGTTGAAGTGCTTCCAGTGAGTAGTTAACAACTTATTAACATGTTATTTTATTTATTTTTACTTAATGTATTATTAATTTTTATTTGATGTATACACAGTAAGATCTTGATTATCTGGTCTCCCAACAATCCAACAGTCCGCAGTGAACATTTTTGCAATAATGTTTTATTAACTGGTAATAATACCATTTTTTTGTACTTATGTACTATTCTCAGCAATCAATGTGTCCCGGAATAAAGATTAATTTTGATAATAAGGTACTGATCCCTGAAGAGACAAGCTACATTCAAATGTTACTTTTGCTCATTTAGACATCAGTAACCAGTATGAAGGACTCACAGTAGCATTCCGGATGACTGACTCGCAATCCATTATAACGATATACGTTGAATAGTGCATCTGAAGCCTTCATCAGCCGCATTGTGGAACGGAATTGCAACAGGTAGGAACAGGTATAGCGGAGATGTTGCAAAGAGAGAAGGAGTGTTGAAGCTGTTGCGCCATAACGAACCAACCCCTGGCCAGGTCTGCAAGGCGTCTCCCCAGAACAATGCCTCTCTTCCTAACGGTATTCCTCTTCCGAAGGGGGAGCTTTTTGTACGTCGTCTGGGGGGTTGTTCCGTCGTCTGGGGCGATTGCGACACTCACCTGCCGGTTGGAGCTGCTCCTGGGAAGTTGGGTCCACTCCACGCTCCACTCTCCCAATTACTTATGCCTTGTTTTGTTCGCAGCTGGGTGCCCCGATTTGGAACCATTTTTGTTCCCCTCGCGTCCCAGGTACTAGCTTTGAGTAATTACATGAAGAATATGAAGCTATTATTTCATTCACAATACTTTTTTATGTTGTCCTTTTACCATATCCAAATAATTAATAATAATCAAATAGTCCATACTAATAGCTCGTTTAGTCCATACCAGATACCTCCATATAATTTCCAATAAACAACAGTCAAGAAATTTTCCAATTAATTACGAACTACTCATTTAAATTTCAAAATAACAACTATTTGAAGATAAGGAGTATAGTGTGGGGCTCTGTCTAAGCTTTTAATTCATCTCATATCCAATCCTTACAATCGAAACCTCTTATTGCTCCTTTCTTTGACAAATAAACTTATCTTAGAGTTCCATATGTTGCTGATTAAAGCTACATTTCATATTTCCTAGGTGTACTTTTTATTTATTTTTATATTTAAAAATTTTAATACGTTTTTATTAACTTCACCTGTATGTAACGTGATCTTTCATCGAGATTTTCACCAATTTCCACCTATCGGATTAACTTGAAATTTTGCATACGTTTCAAGGACCAATGGCAATACAATAATTGTTCAATAATACAATAAGTTTTTCTAATGTTTTCACTTCGTCCTGTTAAATTTCCCTCAAAAAGACCAGGTCCCTCAAAAATTTTATATGGACCAGGTGGGTCCTGAGAATAAAATATCAAAAATCAAACTAAATTTGATAAGGGGAAAATGTTTGGGAGGGGGGGGGGCAAAAAAAACCCAAACTTTTTTCAGATTTTGGAAAAAACATTTAGAAAAATGCTTTCGATTGAAAATTGTTTTATGTCAAAAATTAAAGTTTATGAAATTTTGCGCCTAAAGACATCCTTAAGGATGTCTTTGATCTTTAAGGTGAATTTGATTTAGGAGTATAGCTACAATCGATTGTAAAATATCGAAGAATTTTTTCAATTTTCACAAGTTAATTTTGGTCATGTTTAAGGGTCTATAACGCAGAAATGGCTTATCAAATTAAAATAAAATGCTATATACTAAAAATTTTAGATCATTACATCTGAAAGAAGGGTCTTTTAACGTTAAAATTTGCCCATTCCTCCTCTGAGATATGTCAAAATAACAAAACTTGCTAGTTCATTTTGGATAATTTGTGTTAAAATTGCAATAAAATCACGAATAGTACGCGAAAATTGGCTTAGAACCTTGAACACTTAAAAGTAAAAGGTCTGATTGCTGCAAATTGTTCATTGTATTTAGCTTTTTAGTAAGGTTTTAAATAAAAGCCTGCTTTTGTAGTTC
This sequence comes from Euschistus heros, assembly GCA_003667255.2. Classification (NCBI taxonomy): domain Eukaryota; kingdom Metazoa; phylum Arthropoda; class Insecta; order Hemiptera; family Pentatomidae; genus Euschistus; species Euschistus heros. The sequence continues at coordinate 2,436,371 of RCWM02000063.1, forward strand.
ATTTAAAACTATTAAATTATTTTTTTATTACTAGATCATGTAAAATACTTTGATAATTTGTTGGATCTATGGTTCTGGAGACAATATTTTTTTATTATTTTCAATCATGATATTCATCCAATTAATACAAATGCTCATGACAATAGTTACTGCTAGTTGGACTTTGTTGAGCTGAACTATCAAAGTTCTTTATCACTATATCATAAATAAACTTATGATAATAATCTCAGTGCCTCACCTTGATATGGCCCACACCAGATACCTACTTATATAACCAGAATAAACTCTATAACCATTAGTCTATAAACCACTAGTCTCTTAACTTGACTAATTACCCAATTACCTTCCAAGGCACCTAAAAAGAAGATGGATTAGAGACCTGATATATAACTTTTATTGAGGTACTATCAATGCGTAGTTGATGATGGATATTTTATGAATAATTGACATGTTATTGTAATAATTTTTATCACTAGATTTATATATATATATATATATATATATATATATATATATATATATATATATATATATATATATATATATATATATATATTATTTAAAATTAATTAATTGAATATTTTTCCAGAACTATTGATATAAATAAAGACAATATTAAAGTTAATATTTTCTTAATTACAACTCACAGTCAACAATACAATCATCATCATAAAAGTTAATTTTCATTCATTAATATGTATTTATATACTATAATAATGTTCTAACCCAATTACAAATGTACCGTATCATGTTCATTTACCCAAAACATTTTGGTTATAAACTTGATACCAACTCAAACCCAGTTGTCACATAACTTGTCGAACTATCCATTCCCAATAATCCTATTGAAAAATCTAAAACATTAATTGTTATTTTAATCAATATTTGAAAGATCATAGATATAATTCTCATAATTAATAATAATAATTATTATTACTATAGTAAATTAATATACATAATACTTACTGTAACAAATCATTTTATATAATTATTCTTTTAAATTATGTTTCTCTTTTCTCTTTAGCCGTTAATCCTGTTTCTTGACTTCTTTATTCTTTATGAGTTCTTTTCCTTAATTGAGGCTAAACTTTTCATTTAATTAAAGGAAACCCCAGGATTAAGCTTTCTTTTACTCAAAGATTTCCTTCTTTTTTTTTTCTTTTTCCATTTTTAATTATCCATTTCAAATAATTAAACTCGACAAAATATTTTAATGAATCCTTAAGCTTAATAAGATATTAAAATAAATTCTTCGTTTAAAATACTTTTTAAATTAATTATTACAATAAAAATAAGACTTTGTATAATAATATATTACTTATATGTCGGTACCAAAATGTTTCGATTATCGATACCGACACTAGTACTTAAAAATCTATTCTAAATATCGATACCACTGTTCAAAAATAAATTGCTCTTAAAAAAAAAAAAAATCATTGCTGAGCTGAAAAAAACAAACAATGTCTTTTAAAAAAAGCGATAATTATTCAAGGAACAAATTAGCAGACATAAATTGTAATCCTAGTTCTTCATCATACACTAGTGATATTGCCTTCAACAATCACAGGTTTGGCTTCCAGTAGCAATCCTTAAATTTAAATTCTGTATTAAGCAATGTTGATCTACCATATAAAATTTTAATTATTATTATAAGAATTGGCCATATGAGAACAACACACCTTCACCTAATAACCAGAGAGGCAATGATTTTTCAATATCCGATATGTTTTACGGGTGTCCTTAATACACCAAAAGGTTGACTGAATCGGGAATACCTCGAGACATCTCAAAGGCGCTGGTTGATAAATGTAAATGTATTGACAACGTTTATAATAACATGTTAAACTTGAAAAGAACTGCTCATCCGTAGTACTTTATCAAAAGTTCTACACTAGAAGGTCTCTAGGCCTTCTTCGTTTCAGACGCCTCGGAGGATTATCAGGAATGGAGTGGGAAGCAAGTTGAGAAACTAACGAATTTGAGTGTTTATGGAGCTTACTATGAAAGGATAGGTATCTGGTGTGGGCTAAATCAACAACATATGGGACATTAAGATCTTTATGGATAAGTTTATTGCTGACAAAGTAAGGTGCATTGAGGATTTTGGAAGGATTAAATACGAGATGAATTGGATGGTTTAGTGGAGGCCCAAAGCTCAACTCCGTACGTCCAAATAGGTCTAATCACGATCATGTATATGAGTCTTTTGTAACTATTTGGGAGCTTTGAACGTTTGTCTGTAACGACGGGCAGTTTCTTGTCGTTTTAATTGTATATGGATTCCAAGTTAGACATTTTTGATTCTCCATTTTTGACACCATTCTTGAAGGTTTAGGATATGGGATTGGAGTGTTTGAGAGGCAATGAAGAGATCATTGTTTACTGATAACACACACATCAACGTAAGTGGTGAGGACAGTGGTAGGATGAGTTGGGATGTCAGCTGTGTACACCGTGTAGAGGATGGGGCCTAGGATATCAAGATGAATGTTAAACTTAATTTCTATAAAGATCGAGCGAGTGTTGATGACTGTGTTTTACGCTTGCAAAACCTCAATCAAACAAATTTAACTAAAACCTTTCACCAAAAGCTGTAATTTTGATGATGCACTAATACCTCTCTGGGTGTTTTAATAGTGTATTAGGGATCAAAATCCTGGACGAACATATATTTTATTGAAAAATATTAATAATAATTATATTAAAGTATATTTTTAAAAATATGCTAAAGCGTTACTATTGCCTGCCTGCATTTGTTTGGTTAGTTCCTCAGCTTTAACAGTTTAACATCATAATCCTATTTCTTACTTTTTCAATAGCGGATATGTATTCCTTGCGGTAGAAATGGTAGATTGTTGAAAAGGATTGTTTTAAATTATATATCAAACACTGTCGATCTGGTTCATAAGGATTGCTCTGTGAATTATTATGAGGAAAAAAATTTTTTGTTTATCATTATATAAATAAATCGTGGTATAATAACTTTATAAGCAATCGATATTATATTATCGAACCTCGATATCGAATTCTTTCAAGAATCAGTGAAATTTAGAATCAATATATCCCTAATTAAAACTACTTTGTTCTCTTTTTGTATTATTTATTTAAAGTTGTTAGAAAGACTAAAACGACAAGAAACTGCCCGTATTTACAGACTACTTCAACGTTTACTAGACAAACGTTCAAAGCTCCCAATTAATTACAAAAGACTCATATACATGATTAGACCTATTTGGACGTACGGAGTTGAGCTTTGGCTCTCCACTCATCTCGTATTCAATCCTTCCAATTCAAAATCCTTCCAAAAATCCTGAATGCCCCTTACCTTGTCATCAATAAACTTATCCATAAAGATCTTGATGTTCTATATGTTGCTGATTTAGCCCAAACCAGATACCTATCCTTCCATAGTAAGCTCCATAACCACTCAAATCCACTAATCTCTCAACTTGCTTCCCACCCCATTCCTGATAATCCTCCGTGGCGTCTGAAAAGAAGATGCCTCAAAGATCTTCTAATGTTGAATTTTTATTGAAGTGCTACTGATGAGTAGTTATTTTCAAGTTTTAACATGTTATTGTAATCGTTGTCAATACATTTACTCGATTTATATATTTTGTACGGTTGTAAATTTCAATACAAGTATATAAAAAAAAAAATTATTATGTAAAGAAATCGATAATAACTAGGTATAACCATACTGTAGCATCTCGATGTATCGATCAGTTGCTAGCAATCGATTTTATGTTATCGAAGCTAGATATCGAATTCTCTCAAGAATCAGTAAAATTTAGAATCAATATATCCCTAATTAAAATTAATTTATTCTGTTTTTTCTATTATTTATTTAAAGTTGTTAGCATTTGGTAAAAAATACATCTTAAATATATTTTAAAAACAGAGAAACGCGCCATGTTTATTTTCTGTGTACATAAAATAACAAAAATACTGTGACAAAATGACAAAATAACACCTAGATCCCAAAGGAAGGAATGAAATACGTTAAAGCAACCTCACCCTACCGCCAGTAGAGGGGGCTGCGCTAGCCCGATAAGAAAAATGACGGAGAATGTAAATGTACTTTATTTGTCTTTAATAGGAAGGACCGTTTGTATAATTGTGAACAAACATGGTGCCCTGTTTGTACAGAACAGGCTTTGTACAGTTTTCCTCCGCAGAAATAAATTAAAATAAACACAGACTCTATAGGGAATCTTGTTTGCTCATATAAAATATAAACTTTCTTCTGTGTTATATTTATTTATTTTTTATATATTTGTGCATCAGTGGTATTTATATTGATACATAAAATTTAAAGTTAGTGTATCAAAATAGCCCTGTAAAATTAAACATGTAAAAAAAGTACGTGCAAGAGATCATATAATTCTTTTTTTTTAAATATTACTGTAAGATAGGTATGGTGGTTCACGGATAATCAAAAACCACGAATAATCGGATATATTAACTATTATTAATTAAATTTATTATTAATTCATATATCAATATATGTGAGAAATTTTCCGTTTACATATTTTGTGGATGTATTCTTTGTCGTCCGTATTACTTATTGCCCTGAAGTGAGACAGATTGCATTATTAATTTGATAAAACACTTGAATCTAAAACTACATGTGAGAAAGTATATCACAAGTTTCATATTTTCTTATTTCCAATTCCCTTCAGAAAACAGAGCAGAAGTTAACAACATAAGTTTCAACATGGATTTTGATTCATGTATTTGTAATATGTTATTTCCACTTCCCTAATGTGAAAAAGTCTTTCAGAAGTTAACATTACTTGTGATTAAGCATCATATTATTTCTCGTTTAGTATAATATTAATTCAACGTTGATTTAGTGTTTTATATTTTGATATTTTCTTATTTCTCATTTTAATATCAAAAAGTAAAACAGAAGTTAATATTAGTTTGAACATGGATTTAGATTTTGTGCGTAAATGAAGGAGAAGGGTAAACAAGACAGTTACAGAAAACCCATTCTTAAAAATTAGAAAAAGAAAATATAGGGGAAAAAAAAATTCATTTTAAATCCTAAAACTCAACTGTTCCATTATATCACTATTATACCACTGGACACGAGCTTGATCTTTCTACACCAGTTATGATAGTTGGAGTATTTAATGTTGAGCTCAGTTTGTCTTATATTGAAACTTCTGCAACAACATTAGGTAATACCTGTATTGATTTAACGTTTACCAGAAATTTCGATGTATCTTGTTTTCCATTTGTGTCGTACTTTTCATATGACTGACCTATAATTAATAAAGTTATATTGTAATACAGTAATTATTGGTTTCATTGCTTTTATCCTAAATACATGAAGAAAAATATTTTATTTAAAAAATATAACCAGTTACATAAACGTATTCACGTACAACACACGGCCGTGTCCACGACACAGCCACGCCCATTTTCTTTTTAATGTAGAATCACTAATAACAATGGGGGTCACCTGTGGTGTAGTGGTTAGCATAGCAGCCTACCAAACCCAAGATCGCGGGTTCGCAGCCCGGCAGATGACCTTAGGATTTTTTAGGGAGTAAAAAATCCTTAGCTATGCCGTCCTTCGGAAGGGACGTAAAATGATGGTCCCGAGCCTGTGCGATGTCAGGTACTCGTTAAAGATCCCTATCCTAATTATACCTGGGTAGGCAAAATTTAGGACTCCCACCGTAGCATCGTCCGATTAGCCATAGCAGCATAAAGTGACGTTAAACGAAATAAACAAACAAACTAATAACAATGTTAAAATCGGCGTCGGCCATTCCGGAAAGGCCCCCCCTGTTTAGACAACACAGGCCAACAAAAAAAATGTTTTTGAAAACTTTGTTTACTTTAATAGCTGATTTTTATTATTTTTGTGTGCTGAATCCAAATCTGGTCTTAGTTTTTTTGTTTCACCCACAGTTTTTGAGAAATTTGTTTTTTTATATATAATTTAAAAAAGCATATATAACTGTTTCATATAAATATAAAGAATTATATAACTGTTTCATGAGGCCTAACTTTATATGTAGAGGTTGGTAAAAGAATGTTTCTAGGATCTACAAGGTTTTTGTGGAGAATGTTCTTCTCGCCGGGTTTTAAAGACTCCCTCACAGGCCAGTTCTATCTGCACCAATGTTGATCCCTTGCTCTACTGTCCCATTCACACAAAAAACATGGAAATTTGGTAAAACCGCCTTACTGACCAAGGAGCATGTTACTTTCAATTCACCACATATCATCCAACCATGAGCCGAATAGCCAATTTTATTCAACATTATTTCTAGGTTTTCATAGATCTCTTTCATATGTACAGAATGGCCAACAGGTATAGATGCATAAGTGTTATTATTGTGTAATAAAATAGCTTTTAAACTAGTTGTGGAAGAATCAATAAACAGCCTCCGGTCTTCTTTTTTGTATTCAACACCAAACTCTTTGATCAGACCTGGAATGTCTGAGCAGTACACTAAATCACCTTCTTGTTCAAAAAATTTCGAAAACTGCTGCTCTTTCTCCTATACAAATATATGCTAGTTTTTTTTCTTTTGTTACCCCAAGATCCCTAAGTCGTTAAGCTCAATCTGAGTAAACATTTTAGGCTCTATATTTGCTGTAGCACATTGCAACTCTTCATCATCTTCCTCATCTATATCTATATCTGTTTCAGCAGTCCTGCCAACTTTTCTACATCTAGCACAAATTATTTTACAATTTTATATGTAGTATATAAAAGCTGTTAAATTCTCTAATAAATCAAAAAATTTAATATATTGATGTGCAAATGTGAAAAAATGGTAGGTTATACGGCTTAATAAGTGTCATATTTGGATTTAGCAGCCTAAAAAACAGAATAATAAGGTGTTTTAAGTAAAAATGTTTTTTCATTGTTGTTCTGTGTAATTGTTATCTCGAAAAAAATATGTTCTATTATAATGAAATTAGGATTACTTTCACATGAGGGACTCCTAATGTGAGCAGCCGTACTAGGAAGTCAGACCTAGGCGAAGGGCTGCCCTGGATGGGGGAGAGGATGTGGTCAGCACTAAACATCTCGCTCCATTAGATCCTTTCTTGTAGCCAAGTCCCTCCTGGTCGAGGTGGAATTATGTAAGAGTTGGGGTGTTGAGGGCTCGTTCTCCTCGTTACCGGCTACTTGTGTATTGTGGATTGTGGATTGTGAACTGTACTCGTCTCGTTAAAGTCTTCTGCCTAATTTAATCCTCAACTAGTTCGAGTCCCTTCACATAATAAATATATTTAGGGGCCCTATTCAAGTTTCTGTATTTTTTGTTGTTGATTCTTAAGAAAAATATATTATTCAGAGATTGCAATTTAAAAATGGTAGAACTCTTTTTATGAATATTCCATATTTTTTTCTGGAATCATGATCAGGTTTTTATAACTTTTATATCTTTAATATTTAATTGGTCCAATGATCGTTATATGATCTTTTCTTTATTCGTATAGAAATTTACGAATGTTATTATTGTCTTGTTTGTTTTGTTCTTCTCTTCTTTACCGTATTGGACAACTAAGGACCACGTGTCAATTTTAATTCAATTTGCTGTTTTCTTTTCCACCAAAATTCTTTCATTCTTTCACTCTTGTCTTTTTTTTTTTTATTCTTTATTCCGACACTTCGTACCTGTCCTCTTTTCTATTGTACCTGGAAATCCTGAGTTTAACAATTTCTCTCTGAAAGCATCTATCACTGCTCCTTCTTTTGTTTTTATGTTGTCAATTTCTATATTCATAATGATAAAAGTCTAGTTGACTGGTATGTTGAATGGAGGAGATGATCAGGGATGCAGTCAAAGAGGAACACAACGTCTAAGAATATTTTTTAATACGTGCCAACGTTTCGATCTGCCTTGCAGGTCTTCTTCAGGGCTATAATAAACAAAATACTAGATGTGACAAAAATAACAGAGCGATAAACAGATGACAAGTGGAATACAGAACGGCATGGATAAAAAACAATGTACAAAAAACCGCATAGAAATGATCAGATACAAAAATCAGTAATTATACAAAGCAGCTAGGACATGACAGGGATGATAAGGGGGAAAAATAAAATAAAAATAAATTAAAAAATAAAATAAATAAATAAATTTTTTTTTTTTTTTTTTTTTAAGTAACCGTGATGAATTTATAACATTCTAAAATAGTCTTCGAATAAAAAAAATCCTAATAGAAGTGGCAAGTAATTCATAAATCCTAAATATTTTTTGTTATTTTCCGTATGCTATTTTGTGCATCCTTTCATTTTCATTCATTGCGAATTTCTCAAATCCATTATCTCCCATAGCTACTTGACCTCCTTGACCTTCTCTATTCGGCTGGTGTAGCTAAAAATGTCGGTCCTTTTTTTATTCTAGTTTTATTATAACTGATTTTTCAAATTATAGTTTATTACTTTACTTTTTACTTTTCGTCGTAAACCTACGACCTCCTGTCCTACACTATCCTTTAATGACATTCCACTGATCCCTGCTGAACAAATCCGCTACCTAGGACTCCACTTGGACAAACGTTTAACTTGGAATCCACATACAAGACTAAAACGACAGGAAACTGCTCGTCGTTTTCAACTTCTTCAAAATTTACTAGACAAACGCTCAAACCTTCCGCTTTACAAAGAACTCATTTACATGGCAGTTATCAGACCTATTTGGACATTTAGAGTTGAGATTTGTGGCTCAACTAAACCTTCTAATTCTTCCCATATCCAATCCTTACAATCCAAAATCCTACGAAAAATCCTTAATGCTCCTTACTTTGTTACAATAAACTTATCCATAATGACATTAGTGTTCCATATGTTGCTGAGTTAGCCCATACCAGATACGTATCCTTTCATAGTAAGCTCCATAACCACTCAAATCCATTTGTTTCTCAACTTGCTTTCCACTCGATTCCCGATAAACCTCCGAGGCGTCTGAAAAGAAGATGGCCTAGAGATCTTCTATTGTAGAATTTTTATTAAAGTGCTACTAGTGAGTAGTTCTTTTCAAGCTTTGACATGTTATTGTAATCGTTATCAGCCCATTTACTTAATGTATATAATTGTACAGTTGTAAATTTCAATAAATTGATATAAATAAAAAAAACAATAATCTTTTTACTTTTACCATGCTTTGATTAATATTAGATTCTTCATACTTAGAAGATATAGATCATCTGTCAGTTGGTTTTGCTCTTCGGCCCTAAGACCCATTAGGAGAGGGAGAAGTCCTTGAAAGGAACCGCATATCTGTTCCTTGCCTGAAAGGAGGATCAGATGAAACTGGAGCTGTTCTCTCTATCTCTCCCTCTCTCTGCTCTTCATCGCTCTTCCTCTATTTGCCGAGAAGGGATGTAGGAAGAGGTTCTAATTAGATATAATTTCTAAAGCCTTTGAAGAAAGGTCTGTTTTTCAAATGAAGAAAGACTCAGTTATGATCCTCCAATTAGGCGTTGAGGCATTCTCAGCCTGACTGTTGCGGCTTCAAGGGAATTAGTTTGTTGAAGTGTATTCATTGCCGAGTTTAATATAAAATATATTTTTAGGGCTACTTGATTAATTTCAAATAAACAGTGAATACCTTCTCTTTTAGCCCATTCATAACATTTCTATAATTATATTATTAATAAAAGTATTGCAAAAGATTTACATAGCATTCCACTCAACTATAGATGTTTATAATAAAAATCACAGTCCAGAGACCCAAAAATTCGTCATTACAAGACAGTAATTCGGCCAGGCTGATTTTTTATATGATGCTGAGACTCTAATTTTAGGAAACATAAAAGAAAATGAAAAAAAAAATTATTCAAAAGGAAAAAAAGAGTGTGAGGATGATATTAGGAAACAGAAGAATGGGAGAAACTTTCAAATTAAGAAGAAACACTCAGAAATATACAAACATGTAGAAAAAATAACGGATGAAATTAGGAAAAGGAGACTAATGTTCTATGGGCACATACAAAGTATGAGTCCAAGCAAATTAACAAGAAAAATTGAACAAAATTTTAAAAGATTAAAACGCAGACCCAATTGGCTTCAGAAGGCAGATGAAGATTTAAAAGAAATTGGCTTAAATAAAGAAGAAATTGAAGATAGAAGAAACTATAGAAACAAAATTAAAGAGTGGGAAGACAAAGCAGCTCCAAAAATACAGAGGAGAAAATGGACGACAGAAGAGAAGAAAGAGAAAAGTGAACAGATGAAGGAGTATTGGAGAAAGCGTAAAGCTAACTTGCTGGCTTAAACGTGGTCCTTAGCTGTTCTGGAACGAAAAAGAAAAAGAATATATATTAGGATAGATGAATTAAATGCCACTTCTATTGGGATTGGCTACACACACAGATGTAGTTATAGACAACAATGCCAGGAGACCACTAACACACAAACTCGCAGCATTTCATAGCATGATATAGCCTTTTAAATATACCGCTAAATGAACGAAATTATAACAAAGAAATACAAACAATTCATACTATAGCTAACAACAACGGATACAGTAAAACCACAATCGATAATATTTTAAGAAAACAAATACATAAAAAAACTATGAATAATATATACAAAACACCCCCAGAGGATAAAGCTACCCCTAAAAAATATATATTTTGATACCATACTACGGCCCAATATCCACTAAAGTCGGGAAAGAATTAAAAAAATTAGGTTTAAACCCTGCATTTAAAATAGATAAACCATTGTCATCATACTTCCCTTCACCGAAAGACAAAATAGACCCTTTCCAAAAAAGCGGCGTATACGAATTAAAATGTAATGACTGTGAAGCAAAATACACGGAAAAAACCGGACGATAAATAAATCAAAGAGTAAATTAACATATAAGAGCATACACTAATAAGACCCAAAATTCCAATTTTCTATCCATCTAAATGAAAATAACCACAAATTAAATAAGGACTAGGGAGTAAAAATATTACATCAAGTAGAAAATAGCCTAAAATTAAATACTTTTGAATCACTAGAAATAATAAAATCGTTTAAAACCAATCCAGATTTTTGTTAAAATGATCAGATAAACATATCCAATAGCCCCATTTTAAATTTGTTTCCCAAAGGAACGGAAAACCCCAATGAGTCATAAGGGAAACCCCGTTGTAAATCTAAAACTTAACCTACGTGCCCCTTTTTACTTCTCACAAATTCAGTGTTTTAGTTACCTCGAAGGTGAGTGCCTACGCTTGATTTCTTGTCTTATATTTTCAAAAAACTTTAGTATATATAATCTATGTAACATAGTACTGATGTGTTGAAAAATTTTTGTATGTTTTAGAACTGAAGATGAATGTTTAGCATTGGAAACTAGTATTCTAATAAAATAATCTGAATAGAAGTGGCATTTAATTCATCAATCCCAATTGTATTGATCCTTCTTTATCATCATGCGTACCTCATGTGAAAATATATATTGTTTAGTAGTCGATTTTTTTTTTACACTGGCCTTTATTTGGCTGAATGGCTGTATATATTATTTTTTTAAACATATTTTTCTACCTGAAAAATGTAACATTTCGCCACGCTCTAGCTGTGTTGGTGTTGCTCGGATGGAAAATATGGCTACAGTTTCCTGCCCCACAGCAAGTCAGAACATTGATGGAGAATATTTCTTGTTGTTTTACATTTCTAGTTAACACGATACAGTTTAGGAGCGCTATATTAGTTTGAATAAAATAACTTACGTTTTAAAGCCCTATTTTCTTTCAACTTTGTTAATTTCGAATAAACATTAATTAATAATTTAATTACAAATTTAAGTAATTTTAATTTTTTTTAATTATTTATTGATATTTACAACTTTATGCAATAAGTATGCAATAACTTAATACAATAAGTAAATTTGAGAAAATAATTACAATGACTTGTCAGTAACATGTAAAGAGCCACTCAATAGTAGCTCTTCAATAAAACGAAACAAATTCTATATAAGAAGGTCACACGGCCATCATCTTTTCAGACGCCTCGATGGATTGTCAAGAATGGACTAGAAAGTTGAAAGACAAGTTGGTTTAGTGTTATGAAGTTGCCTATGAAAGGATAGGTTGGGGTTAACTCAGCAGCAAATGAAACAATGGGGCATTGAGGATTTTTCGAAGGAGTTTGGATTGTAAGGATTGGATACGAGATGAATTGGATGGTTTAGTGGAGCCGAAATGCTCAACACCGTACGTCCTAGTTCTAATCACAGTTATGTAAATATATTTTTTTAGTTAATTGTGAACTTTGAACGTTTGTCTAGTAAATGTTGAAGTCTGTAACGCCGGGCAGTTCCTTGCCGTTTTAGTCTTGTATGTGGATGCCAAGTTAGACGTTTATCCAAGTGGAGTCCTAGGTACCAGATATGTTCAACAGGGATTAGTGGAATATCATTAAAGGATACTGTAGGACAGGAGGTCGTAGGTTTACGACGAAGGGTAAAGGTTATTTAGTGATATTTCTTTGGATTTATTTTGATTCTCCATTTTCGACACCATTCTTGAATGTTAAGGATATGGGTTTGGGGTGTTTGGGAGGCAATGAAGGGATCATTTTTTACTAATAAGATACATATGTCATCAGCATAAGTGGACAACAGAGGATGGAGCCTAGGTTACTGCCTTGAGGAACACCGGCATTTTGTAAAGAGGGCTCTTAGTTTTTTTTTTTTTTTCTTTTATTGATATTTACAACTGTACAAAATATACATCAAGTAACTGTGCTCATAGTGAATACAATGAAATGTGAAGAACTACTCACTAGTAGCACTTAAATAAAATCTACACTAAAAGGTCTCTAGGCCATCTTCTTTTCAGATGCGTCAGAGGATTATCGGGAAAAGGGTGGGAAGCAAGTTGAGAAACTAGTGGATTTGAGTGGTTATGAAGCTTACTATGAATAGATTGGTATCTGGTTAGGACTAATACCGTAAAACGTGGATAAGTTTATTAGATGGTTTGGTGGAGCCCCAAAGCTCAACTCCGTTATTCCAAATAGTCTAATCACTGTTATGCAAATAAGTCTTTTGTAATTAATTGGTAGCTTTGAACGTCTGTCGAGTAAATGTTGAAGTCGATTGTAATGATGAGCAGTTTCTTTCCGTTTTAGTCTTGTATGTGGATGCCAAGTTAGACGTTTATCCAAGTGGAGTCCTAGGTACCGGATACGTTCAACAGGGATTAGTGGAATATCATTAAAGGATACTGTAGGACAGGAGGTCGTAGGTTTACGACAGGGTAAAGGTTATTTAGTGAGATTTGTTTGGATTTATTTTGATTCTCCATTTTTGACACCATTCTTGAATGTTAAGGATATGGGTTTGGGGTGTTTGGGAGGCAACGAAGGGATCATTGTTTACTAATAAGATACATGTGTCATCAGCGTTAGTGGTGAGGACAGCAATGGAAGGATAATAACTTGAGGAACACCGACAGATTTGGTAAAGAAGGCTTTTTTTTTTTTCTTTTTTTTTTAACATAACTTTATTCACAACTGTACACACTGGACAACCAGTGAATGTGAAATTTCTTTGAAACACCCAGTGGTACAATCTGTAGGCGTGATACTAAATTATTAGGGATTAGACTAGGAGGTCCCTCATCCACTTCCTTTTTAGCCTCGGTTAACTTATGTCAGGTATCTGTACTTTTGCCATTTTATTTATCTGTTTGTTAGTGTGTCCACGTAGTTTTTCATAAAATTGTCGATAAAGTTTATGAATATGGGTCTTAGCTGCCGGAATACGTAAGTCTGTATGTAGTGTATCGTTTGACATATAAGGAGGGGAGTCTGTTATCAGTCTTAGGAATTCCGATTGAAATGTTTGTATTTTCTGAATATGTGTTCTTTTGGCCGGTCCATAAATTTGCGATGCATACGTCCAGATGGGTTTAATCAAGTAAAGTTAAGTTAAGTTTCTGTTTTTGAGGTGGGTGTGAGTGTGAAGTGCTGAGTAAAGAAGTCGCAGTGTTAACTGTAACGTCTGTTTTTGTCTTGACGTGTGGCCGCAATGTCTGTCTGCTATCAAGCGTAAGTCCTAAGTATGTCACTTTTTCATTTTGATGTAAAGGTTGGTTGTCAATGTAAACAGGCCGGCAGGTCTTGCGTTGTAGTGTAAATGTAATATGAAGGGATTTGTCATAATTAAGTTTTATTTTCCATTTCTTACACCAAGTTTGAATCTCGTTGAGGTTGTGTTGAAGTGTTAACGTGGATTGTGTAGGGTCCGCGTCTCTATAAAGAGGGCTTTTAATTCTAAAATGTAAAATTGGGAAAAGCAGTAGATTACAGATAAACATAACCATGATCGAATATTTTTCCCATTCAAAGTGAAATTTAATTATACTCGTTTGGCTTAAATAAATAAATAAAAATAGATTTTAGAAACATCGCACATCCAGAATCATAGAGGCACTATTTGATATTAATACATAGATGATAAATATAACCAATACATTCTACTTCATATAATTACCTATTGTTATATTATATGTAATCGATAGCTTCCTAAAACATTATATATGTCGATATCTAAATATATGTAGGCTAATATAATTATATTAGAATTGTCCTAGAGTCTATTAATAGGGGACTGTTCCAGCGAGCCCATTAAGTGGGGTAGCGCTGGCGACCTGCCAGTCAGTGCACTCTCAGTCTTGGCCTATCTGTTTCAATTCCTTAGCGGATCACCAGTCTGCATTAGTAATATAAACAGTATTTTAAACTGAATTATTATTTTTAGTAAGTTCCTTAACACAATTAGGTTTACACTTTTAATCCTATATCAAAAGTGAAGTTTTTAAAGCTTTCTTCTAATTGGCCTCAGATGAATTTGTTAAAAATCGGAAGATTTCAATGAATACGTCTCATTGAGCAAGTAACTCCTGGCCGTGGACCATTAGCAGTCAAGGCGGTGTTAAAAATCTATTTTGAAATCCTTCATCAAGTAATAAGCAATACATTAAATATGCATAGCTAGATAAAAATTTCCAAACTTAAATTAATTTTTGACATGGAACAGGTTTTACCGGTGACCTTGCTGGTCAAAAGCGATATGGTTTTGGGGGACGCGAGGTTGTTACGCGCAGTTTGATTGATATATTAATTTCCCACTATCTTACCTAGGAGCCAGATTCTAATGAGCCAGCTTCTTTTGACCCTGTTTCTCCTAACACGAAAATAAAAATTTTAACATGGATTTGACCGATCTTACTCGATCCCTTTCGACTGGAGCTAGTTTGGCACGCATCCTCAGCAATGTTCTATTTCGGGGGGAAGAGTTTATTGTGTTAATTGTTTTTTATTAGCAATGGCTACCAGGGATAGAAGCAGATGCCTTTGCTGCCTTGCCCAATTTAGGGTGTGATAGATCATCACATCCCTACGTATTTTCTGGAGAAACTAACATACTATTTTTAATTATTTCATTCATTACATTACAGAAAAAACATGAAATATTATTTTTTGTGAACTCGATATCTCTCTCGATATAACTCAAGTTTTAACTGTTTATTTAATTGTTGGTGACAGGTCGGATCAATGTGATATGATGTCCCCGTCACGTACCACACTTCGTACAGAGTGGCAAACCTGTGAAAATGATAGACTTGCCAATTTGTGCGGTGCGGTAGGCCCTTTGCTGGGGATTCCTTTGCTGTCATGTCCAACACCATGCTGATTTTCCTCTGTGCAGAGGAAAAGCTTTGTTTTTATTTTATTTTTTTATGACAGTGTAGGTATTTGAGGGATCAGGCAATTAGGGAGGAAAATAACAAGTCATTTTAACAAAACTTTTTTTAAATTTTTCTATTCCGAACATGGCCAGTAAAGACTCATTGACCACACATGGCGGTGGTTAGACCTATTTGGAATAACGGAGTTGAGCTCTGGGGCTCCACTAAACCTTCCCAACTCATCTCGTATCTTGCAATCTAAAATCCTTTGATTTGATTTAATTACTAGTACTCAGTAGTAATTTACATTCTTCACATTTATTACATGTTTATTTTGTAAACAGTTGTTAATATGAATAAATAAAAACGTTATATGTATATGGATTATTTTATTATTTAAAACACAACGTTTCACGGTTAAATGGCGATAATTTTAACAGTAAATTTTGGCAAACATATTGGACACAGTGAAACAAAAGCGGAGAAACTAATTCCAGAGCGAGTTACGTTTGTCCAATTAAGAGGTGTCATTGTAACTAACTCTGGAAGGGGCTGTAACATGATCGCAGTTCCATTTGTAACTTGTAACCTGCACCACATCGTCTTCAAATCTACAAATCTACACATCATATTAAATTATTTTTTTATTGTTACAAGGGTTTCAATTATTTCTATTATATTGTCTACAATTATGATCTATAGAAATAGTAAAAATTAATTATTTATTTTAATGATTAGTTATACATGGATGAGATACAGTTAAAACTCGACAAGTCGAAGTCGAAATATGAACAAATTTACTTCCAGCTATTAACTCTTCAAGATAACAAATTTTTGAGATATCGAGTTTACAATTATATTTTTTTGTATTATCGAGTTTTCCGATATTATAAAAAGACACACAAAAATATACATATGTATATATTTGTGTATGTGTTTGTCTATGTGTATGTGGGAGTGTGTATAAGGGTAATTAATTTTAAAAAAACAACAACAATATTTAAGGTTTTAATATTAATCTTAAACTTAGATACTAATTAAATTAAAATAAAACGATACTTTTAGTTTTATATTTTAATCTAATTAATATTTTCTTCTTTTTCCTCTTTAGTACCTTTCAGTGGTGGAAGTTATCTATCTAATTAAAATAGAAATATTGATTTAATCATTTAAACAAAACATTTTAATCAGTTACATTATTTCCAATGATGCGAAAATATTTAATTTATACTTTATTAGTAACACTTTTTTTTTTTTAATTTTTTAATTATTTTCCCAGTTGAACAGATCCGCTACCAAGGACTCCACTTGAACAAACGTATTACTTGGAATCCACATACAAGACTAAAACGACAAAAAACTGCCCGATGTAACAAACTACTTCAACATTTACTAGACAAACGTTCAAATCTCCGATAATTATAAAAGACTCATTTACATGACTGTGATAAGACCTATTTAAACATACGGAGTTGAGCTTTGGGCCTCCACTAAACCATCCAATTCATCTTGTATACAATCCAAAATCCGTCGAAAAATCCTAAATGATCCTTACTTTGTGAACAATAGACTTATCCATAAAGACCTTAATGTTCCATATGTTGCTGATTTAGACCAAACCAGATATCCTTTCATAGTAAGCTCCATAACCATTCGAATCCGCTAGTCTTTCAACTTGCTTCCCACTCAATCCCGATAATTTTCTGAGGCGTCTCAAAACAATATGGCCTCGAGACCTTCCTAGTGTAGAATGTTTATTGAAGTGCTACTGATGAGTAGTTTTTTCAATCATTTGAGGTACACCATGATGGTATAGAAGGATCGATACAATTAGGATTAATGAATTAATTGCCACTTCTATTGAGATTATTTTATTAGAAAACTAGTTTCGAATGCTAAACATTCATCTTCAGTTCTAAAACATACAAAAATTTTTCGACACATCAGTACTATGTTACATAGATTATATATACTAAAGTTTTTAAAAAGTTAAGACATGAAATCAAACTTGGGCACCCACCTTAAGTGGTCGGTTTAAAAGGTAACTAAAACAGAGATGGACTTCTCACTGAATCCGTGTTGCGTGTTATGACATAACACAAATGTGTGGAGCCGACTTAATTGATTACAGTTCTGTTTTTCCATAGATTCTTTTGATATTTTGAAATCGTGACAATTGGTATTTTCGTTAATATTTTTAATTAAACTTAAAACTATTGAGAGTCAACTTTGTGTATTTTTGTGGAATACATGCTTGGTCACCCTAATTCTATTACTGTACGAAAAGACCGGTCTCAATTAAAAGTCATATTTCCTCCCCCAGAGCAAGTATGAACATATAGCTTTTTTTTTAATTCTGATTCTTATTCAGGAATATCTTATCGAATGCTACTTGGTATACACGAAAATTATTACCTTAACTCCTGAAAAGGTATCGTAAGCGATTTTTTTTTCTCTAAAATCTCTAATTTTCTCTTTTGGTTAGATTAAAGATAGCGAAGAAGTGAAGTGAGAACTGCTGAAGAAGGCCTAACGAGATGTTAGCTCAGCGCTGCCGGTCCTGGTTAAAATCATTACTCCTTAATTACCTACTATCCTTAAAAGATCCTTCTATCTTAACTTAATAGGTAAATTAAAAGGAATCCTCGCTCTAAATATATATATATTTAGAGTGATTTATTAAATATATAAATTACATTCAGAAAAACTAAATACGACTATTAGCCCAAAGCCGGAGCCGTTTCACCTGTCACAGTTATTTTGTCAATTTAGTTAAACTCTTCAAATCTCTTTTCGACACACTCTGACAAAGACACAACTTAAGCGGTTGATGAATGAACGACACACGACACACACAGAGATATGTTGGCAACAAAAACAAGTTGGAAGTGTTCGGCCTCAGGGACTGTTCCAAAAAGCTACTCACCCTAGCTGTGCCCCAATATTTTGGAACTCTGCCCAGCCCAATGCAGCGCCATACACTGCCAAAATGTTCTTCTATATAGCGTCGCTTTCATAAATGTGAAAGTCACTGTGTTATTCATTAGTATGGCGCATTCCTGAAATATGACCAATACTGCAATTATTAAACGAATAATTACATTTCCCTGTATTGTGCAGTAAGTACACACGATATAAAAACCTAATACAAATAATGCATACTACGAAAAATAAATAGAAATTTTTAGCAGTCAGGAAGTCATTATTTGGATTTATTATGGTCATTTCGATAATTCTTTAGCGGTGAATGGGGAGATTAGGTTTGTCGATTAAGAGTTGAAGGAGACATAATCGACGAGCAGCATCTTGTCTTTTCAATCTTGTATCAGGGCTCTATATAAACATATACAGCTAGTGTAAAAAATATTATAACACCACCAAAAATTTTGGTTTTACTCGTTTTTAAAATAAAATAAATTTCTTGAGAGTACACAGCTGGTATCAATACAATGGGAATAGACTCAAGATTAAATATATATGGAAGAAATCACAATGTTTCAGCTATAACCAGAATTAATTATATTGATATCGGAAAATGCCAGAAAAGCATTCGCTATAAGTATTGAAACACTATGATATTAATTTATTAAAGAAGGGGATTACTGCAGATTATCGAAGTGTTGTCAGTGGAATTATATCAAGTGGTCTTAGGACTATTATCAGGTTCGAAATATGTTTACTGTCATTCATTTTTAATTATTCTTAATTCTTACAATACTATCACGAACAGTCCGTCTGCAGAGTTGCCCTAACAGTGAGGCATATCTTTGAGGAGTGCCCTCAGTAGAGATATGGATAAGTATGGTTTGCCTCGTCAGCTCTGTATGGCCTTGGGCGATAGCAAACAATACGTTTGTAGCACGATAAAATTTATCAAGCAAATTGGATTATATGACAAAATTTAATGTTCTTTTTTATTATTTTTTTTTTTTTTTTTTTTTTTTTATTTTTTTATTTTTTATTTTTTTCTATTTTTTTTTTATTTATTTATTTATTTTTTATTTATTTATTTTTTTATTTATTTATTTATTTTTTTTTTGGAGGTTAATATAATTTGATTAGGAATTTGTTATTGTCTAAATTTTGGGTATGGGCAATAATAACCATAGCAGTGTTTTGCCCTTAAAAAACAATCAACAACAACGAACAGTCCGTCAGTTCATAAAACTTT
The DNA here is from genome assembly GCA_003667255.2 of Euschistus heros. Lineage (NCBI taxonomy): Eukaryota > Metazoa > Arthropoda > Insecta > Hemiptera > Pentatomidae > Euschistus > Euschistus heros. The sequence continues at coordinate 2,456,214 of RCWM02000063.1, forward strand.
CTTTAGCAGCTATAACTAACCTTTCATCAATGCCGAAAGAACTTAGGTTAGAAACCCTGCTTCGAAGGTAAATTTTAACTCATTTTAAGGTAATTTGACTTATGCATTTTTTACTATTCGGTAATTCTTCACTATATAATAAACAAATAGATAGTAATTTCCATATCATACTAAATGACAAATTAATCATAATCATTATAATTATTGAGGGATAGTAAATAATAAAATTGATATAATTTAAGGACATTTTAAAACTCCGCAGTGCGTTGAAGCCTCCCTCGTATTAGTCATCGGAGTGAGTGAGTGAAGGGGGAGGGAGTGAGGGGGGGAGTGACGGATGGTCGGGCCAGGCCTTGCTGCCATCTGTCGGCTGTCTTTGCAACTCAACTGTCCCTTCTGGAATATATTTCATAAATTATTTTAATATAACTGCTATATATCCACATTAGAGAATGAGAAAATTTAGTTTATAACGATCTGAGAAATTTGTAATAAACACATTCCTGTTTGAATATTAAAACGAAAAAATTGATTTTGTTATTTAATACTTCAATACAAAATTTCTGTCGATATACAAATAATTTTTTTTTCTCATTTATTGATATTTACAACTGTACAAAATACTATCAAGTGAATGTGTTGATAGTGAATACAATGACCTGTAAATAACTTGTGAAGAACTAATCAATAGTAGCACTTCAATAAAAATCTACACTAAAAGGTCTCTAGGCCATCTTCTTTTCAGAAGCCTCGGAGGGTTATCGGGAATGGAGTGGGAAGCAAGTTGGGAGACTAGTGGATTGGAGTGGTTATGGAGCTTACTATGGAAGGATAGGTATCTGTTCTGGGCTTAATCAGCAACATAAGGAACATTAAGGTCCTTATGGATAAGTTTATTGGTCACAAAGTAAAGAGCATTGAGGATTTTTCGAAGGAATTTCGATTGCAAGGATTGGATACGAGATGAATTGGATGGTTTAGTGGCGCCCCAAAGATCAACTCCATACGTCCAAATTGGTCTATTACTGTTATGTAAATGAGTCTTTTGTAACTAATCGTAAGGTTAGAACGTTTGTCAAGTAAATGTTGAATCTATGGATTCTTTTCTACAACTCAATAACCCAGAACTTACTTCAACGACAGAGAAAGTGGGTTTTGGAGGTTGTCCTCCCTCCCCCCTCCTCCGGTCCCTAAAAAAGTACCCATAATAGGGTTCGGGACCTCAAAGGGTTCGGTAAAGTACTTTATGGGTACTTTATCTGAGAGCGAACCTGACCAGGGCCCAACGATGACTGACAAGGGAAGTCCCAAGGCAGCGGGCATAAACAGGTCTGTCTCCTCAGGAAAAATAAATAAATAAAAAATAAAAGAAGGACAGAGCCGTATCAGGCGAGCCAGCTATAATTGTTTTTAGTGTCTTTAGCGGGGGAACATAAACCACCATTTGAGTTTTATTGCTCCTTGCTGCGGTTATGGTCATATTGTCTGTCGGGCTATTTCAACACTAATCGTCGGCCTAAAGACAATTAATACAAAATTGAAGGTGTTGTGTTGTTATATTGTGAGATGGTGGGTTATTACGATCAACTATTAACTCTGAGACACCGATGGTGCACGGTTTAATCACTAGTTAATCAAAACATGAACAAGGTTTTAGGAGCTAAAACTATTTATTTTTCAATAAAAAGATAAGAAATTACAACCGTACATAAAAAAACGCTTCTGGTAAATTTGAGAATTAGGATCGATAAAATGGTGTCGAAATTGGAGAATTAAAATAAATTCAAACAAACCTTATCAAATAACCTTTACCCTTCGCCGTAAACCCACGACTTCCTGCCCTACAGTATCCTTTGACAATATCCAACTGATCCCTGTTGAACAGAGCCGTTACCTATACCTTCAACTCGAGAAACTTTTAACTTGGAATCCAGGTACAAGACTAAAATGACCGGAAAGTGCTCGTCGTTACAGACTACTTCAACATTTACTTGACAAACGCTCCAACCTTTCAATTAATTACAAAAGACTTATTTACATCACTGTGATTAGACCTATTTGGACGCACGGAGTTGAGTTTTGGGGCTCTACTAAACCATCTAATGAACTTATCCATAACGATCTTAATGTTTCATAGATGTTGCTGAGTTAGCCGAAACCAGATATCTATCCTTTCATAGTAAACTCCATACCCACTCAAATCTACTAGTCTCTCAACTTGCTTCACACTCCATTCCCGATAAACCTCCTAGGCGTCTGAAAAGAAGATTTAGGGAAAAAAGAAAGAAGTTTTTTAACATGTAACATGTTTTACTGGTGACCTAGTTAGTCAAAAACGATACGTTTTTGGGGAACGAGAGGGCGTTACGCGTAGTTATAGTTTGATATTGGAAAAGTAGAAGCGGTTAGTAGCTATTTTAAGCTGGATTTGACCTATCCTCAATCCCTCAATCCCTCGGCTGTTCCAATTTTGGTTTGAATACAATAAGTCACGTTTGACACCTCTATTTTTAAGTGTAGGTGTACACTCGAAATCGACTTGCAGCTTATTGTATTTTCAATCTCGTATGAGGGTTCTTGGTACGTCTTTTGGTTAGAAAAAATCAAAGGTATCATATCTGTTCAACATTATTTAAAGGTACTCAATTAAAGGATACAGAAGGACAGAATGAGGTTTTTTTTTTGACCGAGGCTAAATGTTATTTACCTTTTGTTATATGTTAATCACCTGTACACACGGTATAAAGAATAGGACCCAGGATACTACCTTGAGGAATACCAGCAGTAAAAGGAAACTATTGGAAAAAGATTTAAATTTTTAGAAGCAACATAATTCATACCCTCAACAGTACGGAGTAAATTTAGTTAATAATTCTAAGAGTTTAATCCGCCTTACTTCAGTAATTCTGAGTATTCCATTCCCAAAATCTCAGCCGAGTAAAGGAGAACGCTTTTGGATAATGACTCGTCTAGGTGACATTTAGTGTTCGAAATGTTGAATATACACCTTCATTATAATAATTTACAAAAATACTGGTCTCAATTTAAAGATATTTTTTTTCCCCCAGTCCAAGTATGAACATATAGCTTTTTTTTTTTTAATTCTGATTCTTATTCAGGAATATCCTATCGAATGCTACTTGGTAGGTATAAACGAAAATTATCACCTTAAATCCTGAAAAGGTATCGTAAGCGATTTTTTATTTTTTTTTAAAAAAGGTCACTTCGCTAATAATTTTTCACCATTCTCTGTTCGTTAAGCTTCAGTGAATTGCGTTATCTGCATTTACAAGGTATCGACTACCGCGTTGCATCCTATTGCAGCACAAAATACTGGAAGAGGAAACTTAAAATAGAAAAATAAAATGGCAAGAGGAGAAGCGGGCGGTGGCCATTAAGGGGCGATCGTATATCTGGATTAGTGACCCTCCGATAGGAATATTTTAGTTCGTCTATATACTATACCCATCGGGCAAAATATTGCCGCTCATTGAACCTTTTTCACTTTTTTTTTTCTTTTTTATTTCAAACTGGCGCGGAGGTCATTATTCAGTTTTAATTGTGATATATTAGGGGGAGGTAGTTACAGTTTGTTATAGCTACACCCCCCAGTTGTCGATAATGGGCCCTTCCACTGATTTCCATTCGATAACAGAAATATATATTCAAAGGCCTCTCTTGGGAAAAAAGTGAATATTTTAAAACTCTTTTAATGGGAATTTAACAATCTATAAATTCAAGAAAAAAATCGAGATAGGAACTAATACATTACGTAGAAAACAGACTAAAATCAAATAATTACGGATCATTAGAATTGATAAAATCTAAACCAATCCAGATTTTTGTTATGACCAGATAGGTGTTTCCAATGATCACGTAGGAACAGAAAACCAGTCATAGGGTAACCTAAAGGACTTAGATTTTTTAAAACCTATTGGACTTTATTAACTGACTAATAATGCATACATCGAAATGTAACAAAGGCTACAAAATTTCGGATTAGAATACACTTAAAAATTTTGATTAAGGTGTTCTCTGAAGTATTTTGAATAATTATAATAATAATACTTCTATAGGGACTATTTTATTAGAATAGTAGTTTCGAATGCTAAACATTCATCTTCAGTTCTAAAACATACAAACTTTTTAACACATCAGTACTATGTTACATGGATTATATATACTAATTTTTTCAAAAATATAAGACAGGAAATCAAATATATTGGTACTCACCTAAGGAGATCTAACAGAATCTAAAATATATCCATCGTGGAAGGGGGAAGGGCCAGGTGGGTTAAATTATCATCATGTGTAGCTCTAATAAAAACTCTGAATATTTCTAATCTTATATTAAAATTCCTATTACTCCAAAATTTACTAGACAAGCGTTCAACGCTCCCAATAAATTACATAAGACTTATTTACATGATGGTCATTAAACCTATTGGGACGTACGGAGTTGAGCTTGGGGCTCCACTAAACCTTCTAATTCTTTTCGTATCCAATCTTTACCAACCAAAATCCTTCCTAAAATCCTCAATGCTCCTTCATATGTCACCAACAAACTTATGCATAAAGATCTTAATGTTCCATATGCTGCAATTTTGGCCCAAACCAGATACCTAAACTCCACATCCACTTGAATCCCCAATCTTTCAACAAGAAGATGGCCAAGAGACTTTCTAATGTAGAGCTTTTGAAGTGCTAATTGTGAGTGGTTCCTTACATGCTTATTGACAAGTCTTAATTTCCTCAATTTTACTTATTGTATATATGTATACATTTGTAAATATCAATAAATAAAAAAAAATTACATTAAAAAAAATTTAAATAGAGGGTAAAATGTCTAAAATCTTAGTGAATACAACATTAATCTCCTTGAAAAACTGATAAATTACTTTTAATATTCTATATGTACTTTGCTTTTGAATATTGAGTATGTTATGTTAAAAATAATTCAAGAAAAATTGTAAAATGAAGTATAAGAATCACATTCCTAACAAGGTTTTCCGTAGGTACTTATAAAGTTATATAGCAAGTGTGCATACACCACACATTTCTCCATCGATTCATGGCCAATATAAATATAATTTTATTTTTTCTAAATATATGATTTACACTAGTAGTGAACATAAAAAAAACATACTAAATTCGATTAATTTGAAAATTTCCATTTGCAATTACCAATCTGACAGTTCCATAATACTTTAAAGAACCTTAATTTCCATAAACTGCCACTAATGAAAAATAACAACTCAGAATTCTTCTAATAATGCTCAAGGACGGGATGACCATCCCAAACAATATTTGTAATTTTATATTAAAATTCTAAGTATTCCAACAAGCATTCTATATTATATCCTATCTTGAACAACCAAGTGTTTGCTGACTGTTCAATAAGTTCTATATACCTCGAGACCATCTTCTTTTTATTCTCGTCAGAGGGAACGATAAAAGTAAATATGATTTTTTTTTTTTTTTTATACCAATTTAGAACTGTAAAGATATATAAATCAAATAAATGTGATGATGACGATTATAATAACATGTCAAATACATTTACTGTGAGTTTCAACCTGAGTATAACAAGACAATTATGTAGTTGTTTGTACTCATCGCATTCAATCCTTCGCTTTTTAAGTCTTTGCAATCTCTAGGTCTTGAACTACTTTCAAATCAAATTCAAAATCCTTTATAAGATCCAAAACTAAGCTATCTTACCGCCCTATTCACCATTGTATAAACTATCCAAATTTAAACTTCACAGATTTTCACAGATTTGACATTAAACCTGTCATGATAGGTCTCCCAAAAAAATCAACGTTTATCTAAAAGATCATCAATTTTTGTGTAGGAAAAACCACTACTGCCGTTAAGGTTACGATGGCTGCAGCAAGCAAAATAATATTTTTAATTTTCTTAATGTATCGTCGGTTCCTAGACTAAAACACTTTATAAAAATTTAAAAAAAAATCAAATAAATGTGAAGATAATGCTCATAACATGTCAAGGGTTTGTAAACCACTCATTGGTGACACTTACATCTAATTTCTAATACGTTCTATATATACCGAGGCCATCTTATTTTCAGTCCTCCCAGAGGGAACGATCAAAGTAAATATGAAAAATAAAAAAAGTAATTCAATTGTGGATTAATAACTTCCTAAGAATAATCTCAGTTTTTATTCCTTTGGATTTAAACGTTAGTATGAATTATGGGCTACTCAGTTTAAATAAAAAAATGGATTCTGAAATATGTAAAGAAACTTAATGGATTACTTTCTGGCTGAGGACAAAAGCACTGGAGAGGAGGTGGTTTACATATCATCAAACATCAAACAGGTTAGTCAACTGTAATGGTTCCGTTCATCATCAGAATTACAGGTGATTGTCTTCATCATAGGGAATTTCCCACGGGGTGGCTAGCCCTGCTTCTGAAGATGAAATGCACATCTACATTAATTCTTAAGGCACGAAACAAAAGCCGAAATGGCGGGTCTATCACTAATATGTGAGGTGGCTATCGAAAGAAAAATATCGATATTTCATTCCACATAATTAATAATTTTATATAGTGTATTATGTTGAAACTATCAATAAAGCATAAAAATAAAAAAAATAGTCTAGGAGGTCCCTCATCCAGCTCCTTTTCAGCCGTCTCTGGGTGTTATCTGGAATATGTACTGTGTTCATTCTCTGGGTGTTATCTGGAATATGTACTGTGTTCATGTTGTTTATAAGTCTATTACGGTGTCCAGGTAATTTTTTGTGTAATCGTTTGTAGGTGCGCATTTGTTTGTTAACTGTTGAGGCGCTCTAGCTTGGTTCTGAAAATTGACGGCAGTTTCCTGATTAGAAATAATAGAGAATATTCTTTGTTATTATAACATTTATCCCTAGGGACAACCTTTTGAAAGGTATATTAATTTGAATGGTCCTGAATGAGTGTACATTGCGCTCTCACTCAAAAAAAAACCACGTTTTGATAACATTATTTGATTATATTATATTGATAACACGCTCTGTTGTTGCTACCCGATCGAAAATTCGCCGAAAGTTTCCTTATCAGAAGCAGTAGATATGAAAGGAATAGCTTATATAATGACGTATCCATGATTTATTTTTTTTTCCAGTCAGGGTGGAATCGAGTTTGTTTTTTTTTCTTGTTATGTGTGTGTGGACTTGTACATTCTTCGGTCAAATGTCAGAGCAAGGTAGTGTACTGTACATTGTTTGTCTATGAATATTGCACCTTATGTACAACCTTGCGATAAAAAAAAAAAATAGATATGTATATATTAATCCAGTCAATAAACACATTGTAGAGTACATGAAATATGCGATAATTTTGGAGTTCATAGCTTCGTTAGGAGTAGTCAGAAGGTAAACATACTAAACGTTCCTTCCCCTGGGGGGTGAGCTAACGGTGGGGGATAGAAAGAAGGTCCCATTTTTGGGTTTTTCAATTATATCTCGAAAACGGTGGACTCTAGAAAAATATGCTACAGATCAAAATTAAAGCTAATTAAATTTCCTATAAAATTATTTATATACATATTTGTCGATCTTTCAACGGTTTTCGAGATATACGTTAATAAAACTCGATAATGTGGTAGGGAGGGGAGAATGTCCCATTATTGGATTTTTCGATAATACAACAAAAACGGCGGACTCTAGAAAAATATATTTCAAAGCAAAATTAGAGTTAATTAAATTTCCTATGAAATTGATTTTATATAAATTTGCCGATGTTACAACGCTTTTCTATTTATACGTTATTGAAAATCAGTCCTTCTAGTACCTTCCACGATCATTTCTCAGAAAAAATATCAAAATCAAAATTGTAGAGTATTAATTTTACTTTAATTTCATTTATACGTTTCTGGCATTTGAAACAAATGTTTAACAAAAAGTGAGGTAAACATTTTTTTTTAATCTCTAAAATTATCGATATTTAATAACGTTGTTCTCGAAAACCGTTAGAATTTCGACAAATATGTATAGGTTTAACTTTATAGGAAATTTAATTGGCTTTAATTTTGAATTATAACATATTTTTCTAGAGCCAACCATTTTCGAGATATAATTGAGAAACCAAAAAAAACTCCAATTGTTCTTTATAATGTGAATCATAAGATGGAACTGTCTCTCATGTTTTTTGTACTAAATGTTTGTTCAATTTTATTTAACTGGATAAAATTTGTTCATGAAAAATTGATAAGTGGTGCTTCCTCATATTTGCAGCAAGTCCTTCAATTGTTGATTTCTGTTCCTACCTCGCCCGAAGGAAATATATATCTCTATACTAACAAAGACATTATTGTTGTTTCATACTCACCGAACGAGGGTCCACAACTGTCATGCAGGAGGCCAGTTATGACAACCTGCCGCGGGCCACTGGAGCAGTTGTAATACAATCTGGATCAACAAAGGAAGACTGACCCGTGGAATGGAGAACTGGTTGCGGTCACTGGATGTCTTCGGCTGACCTCCAGATCCGCATCTTGGGTCACTCCAGTCGCTCCAGGCGCATGGAACGACATGGGAACCGGCGCTAACTGCCCATCCAAGTCAGCAGGAACTGCTATCTCTATTATCGAGGGGCTGGAATGACATGTGTAACATCGGAGGGCAAGGTCTGATTGGTTTAGTTTGTAAGGATCGGGTACCGAAAGGATTTTATTATCAGGTTACTTAGGGAATGTAAAAGCATTCGTGTGTTACTTTATTTTCGAAGATTTAATCCTTGTTAGCTCAGTCTTGGTACTCCGTTGGTTATTTATAGAATCGTTGGTTCTTTAAAAAATAAATAAAAATACGAAAAACCTCTAATCGCAACAACAGAGGTGAAGAAGTAGTTATTCTAGTCTTAAAGTAGGCAATACCCAACTTGGCTATCTTATAAGAAAGGAGAGCCCACCGAAGTATGTAACATGCAAAGACAAATGACAACGTCTTTGCTAAAAACAAAGTTCTTTTTATAAAGGTTAATTAAAAAAATTAAGGTACCACCCCTACCTTAGCCCAGTATACCTTTTATCAATTCTAAACTGTTTTCGATTTATTTCCATGTTATAGTCGCTACTTTTCAAGGGGGAAGGTAATATAGGCCAGTCAATTAATGTTGAAATGAGGGGTGTAGAGTGCATGAGATATGTGATTATTTTTGACTTCATAGCTTCGTTAGGAGTTAGAAGGTAAACATACAAAAAGTACCCGACCCTGGGGTGTGAGTTAACGGTGGAGAGGGGAGAAGGTCAAATTTTGGGTTTTTTCGATTACATCTCGAAAACAGTGGACTCTAGAAAAATATATTACAAATAAAAATTAAAGCTTATTAAATCTCCTATGAACTTGTTTATAAACATATTTGTCGAACTTCCAACCGTTTTCGAGATAAACGTTATTGAAAATCCATAATGTTTTGGAAAAAAAATAATGTTTACCTTACTTTTCGTCGGGCATTTGCTTTTAGTGTCTTCCTCAAACGATTCTCAGACAAACTGTCACAATCAAAGTTGTAGAGCGTTAAATGTACTCCTCCATTTACGTATAAACTCTAAATCCATGTTCAAACTATTATTAACTTCTTTTTTACCTTCTGAGATTAAAATGAGAAATTAGAAAACAATTAAGTTGAAATAAGAAAATATCAAAATATAAACACTAAATCAATGTTGAATTAATATTATACTTAATCAGAATTAATGAAATGCTAAACCACCAGTAATGTTAACTTCTGATAAATTTTCTGATGTTAGCGAAGTGAAAATAACAAATTATAAATATAAAGATCAGAATCCATGTTGAAAGTTATGTTGTTAATTTCTGCTATATTTTCTCAAGGGAAGTAGAAATAAGAAAATATGAAACTTGTGATATACTTTCTCACACTTAGTTTTAGATCGATCTGTTTTATTGAATTAATATAATCTGTCTCACTTCATGGCAATAAGTAATACGACGACAAAGAATCCATCCACAAAATATGTAAACGGAAAATTTCTCACATAAGTTGATATTACAAATATAAATATATAAACCATCAAATCCATATAGAAATTAATATTGTGAACTTTTGTAACACATTTACACATAAGAGAAGAGGAAATAAGAAAACATGAATATATAAAACACTAAATCCATTATGAAACTCATGTTGTTAACTTCTGTTTCACCTATTTACATTTAAGAAGACTAAATATCAATATAACAAACTAAACAACACAATCCAAGTTGAAAATGTAGAAGTGATTGTTTACATGTGAGGTTATAGGAAAGAACTATCGATAAATGTAAGCACGAAGTAGGGTTGGGCGATAGTCGATAGTTAGCACTATCGATAGGCCGATACTATCGGTTGAGAACTATCGATTGCTATTGATAGTTTTTCGATAATTGCTTCCTTTTTTTCTAAAGGTATTCAATAAAAAAAATTCAACTAATTTAATTAAATTCAATTATCTACTTGCTATTTGAAATTTGCAGGATTATAAATTATAAGATTATATCATAAAGATGAGAGAAACAAACTAATTTATTTTAATTTAAAAAAAGTATTTACAATTTACATAGTTACAATAATAATGAACAAATCAAATCTTCAGAAAAGAAAAATAACGAATTAGTTAATTTCAAGAATCAAGTGTGCTCCTTGAGCCACATATTTCCCTAAAGAAAAACTAGCATTTCTGCTTTCCTTTGGCTTAATCTTTGAGTGAACCCTTGAGCTCTAGGAATTCCGAATTCAATTTCAAATGAGCTCGGCACTGGACAGAGACAGATCAGCATAATATAAGACAGAGTTTCAAAACTTGAGGTAGTAAAAGAGATCTATCGATAGTCGACACTATCGATAGTTACCACTGATAGGCATGACCTATCGATATATCGATAGTAACTATCGACTATCGCCCAACCCTAGTTGTAGTGCGGGTCAGGCTGATCTGGTGGTACGCTTCTTGTGCAGCGGTACCAATTTTAATTTCAAAACTATAAAATCCAACAAACCGATCAATATTAATACACAAAACTTAAATTCAAATATTGGAGGACTACTTACATAATATTTATATTTTTCATTTGAGATTTTACCTCAAAGCAATAATCTATTTTAGTCACCTTCCAATAGTGTTTCCCGAAATAAACACACTCTAGAGTACAACAGAGGACTTGCTGTATTACAAATTATTTTTAAACTGATCGAACACTAAAGGTCAAATTCCCTCTACCACTTGATCCCCCCTCCCTGAACACAACAATATCCACCCACCCACTCTTGAAGCCTTCGGTATCAAATATATATTTGATAAGAAATGTAAGATATACACCTTGTTGTAAAAGGACCAACTGGCAGAAATCAAATCAATAATAATATAAAGAAAATATTGGGTCGTTTATTTCTTACAAGTGCTTCTGGAAAATAACAAGACTAGGTTACTGATAAGCTCTTACAAAATTCTTTGCTGCTTAAATAAGTATTATCGAAACTACATTATTAAGTCCTCACCACTTACGCTGATGACACTTGCGTGTTATAAGTAAGTAATGATTCTTTAATCGCATCCCAATCACTACAATCTCATACCACAAACCTTCATGATTGGTATAAAAAATGGACAATCAAAATCCTAATAAATCTCATCAAATAACCTTTACCCTTCTTCGTGAACCTACGACTTCCTGTCCTACAGTGTCCTTTAATGATATCCCCCTGATCCCTGTTAAACTAGTCCACTATCTAGGACTCCACTTGGACAAACGACTTGGAATCGACACACGAGACTTAAAAGACTAGAAACTGCTCGTCGTTACAGACTACTTCAACATTTACTACACAAAGCTCCCAATTGATTACAAAAGACTTATTTACACGACAGTAATTAGACCTATTTGGAAGTACAGAATTGAGCTTAACCATCGAATTCATCTCGTATCCAATCATTACAACCCAAAATCCTTCGAAAAATCCTCAATGCTCCTTACTTTATCACGAATAAACTTATCCATAAAGACCTTAATGTTCCATATGTTGCTGATTTAGAATAATCTCTTACAAATTATAGAGTTCTCAGATTACTTCTTGATATTCACTCCGCAGAGTTGAGTGACTTTTTCAAACCATTTTTTAAGTTTGGACTCCACTTGGACATACGTCTAACTTGGAATCCACATACAAGACTAAAACGACAAGAAACTGCCCGTCGTTACAGACTAATTCAACATTTACTAGACATACGTTCAAAACTTCCGATTTACTATAAAAGACTTTTTTACATAAAAGTTATCAGACCTATTTGGAAGTACGAAGTTGAGCTTTAGGGCTCCACTGAACCATCCAATTAATCTCGTATTCAATCCTTACAATCCAAAATCCTTAAAAAAAATCCTAATTGATCCTTAATTTGTCACCAATAAACTTATCCATAAAGATCTCAATGTTCCATATGTTCCTGAGTTAGACCAGACCAGATCCTTTCATAGTAAGCTCCATAACCACTCAAATCTACTAGTCTCTCAACTTGCTTCACACTCAATTCCCGATAATCCTCCGAAGCGTCTGAAAAGAAGATGACCAAGAGACCATCTAATATAGAACTTTCATTAAAGTGCTATTAATGAATAGTTCTTTTCATGTTACCGACATGTCATTGTAATCATTCTTTTCAAATTTACTTATTTTATATGGTGTATGCAGTTGTAAATAACAATAAATAGTAAATACAAAAAAATTAATTATTCTTCAATCACTCTTTATCATAAACTTCAGGCTTGTTGTCAATATTACAAGATCAAAATTCCATGGATAATATAAAGATGTAGATAAGTCAAAACTATGGTCTTTTCATTAAGGTCCGCAAATTTTTGACAACAATGTGATTAGCAGAGTTTGAGATCTTAGCGCTTTATTAATTATATATTTTCTGTTCACAATTCAATTCCCACTCTTCAATTATCTTAATGCCCCAAATGTAAAGATACGTTTCATGATTATTTTCATTCCAAATCAAACTTAACAACTCAGCTTGCTTCCCATTCGATTCCTGACGATTTTCGTGTTGGTGTTTGATAAGAAAATTTAACTTACAATTAGGATTGATGGATTAATAGCAACTTCTATTGGAATTATCTTATTAGAAAACTAATTTCAAATGCTAAACATTTATCTTCAGTTCTAAATCATACAATACTTTCAACACATCAGCACTTTGTTACAGGGATTCTATATACTAAAGTTTTCAATCATTTGAAATAAGAAATCAAACATATTGGCACTCACCTGAGGTGATCTAACAGATATCTGAAATATATCCATAGTGGAAGGGGCAGGGCCAGGTGGGTTAATTTTTTGGGATTTTTCCTTGGGGTTTCTCTATGACTGTCGGGTTTTTTCCGTTCCAATTGGAAACAAATTACTTGATGTATAAGCCTGTTATTAAATATTTATGAATGAAATATTTAATATATTTATAATAAAATCGTTCACAACCATTCCAGATTTATGTTTTTTAGTCATAGTTTTATTTTAGATACCTGTTAGATCTCCTCAGGTGAGTACCAATATGTTTGATTTCTTGTCTTACATTTTTGAAAACTTTAGATTATATAGTCCATGTAACAAAGTGCTTATATTTTGAAAATTTTATATGTCTTAGAACTGAATATGAATGTTTAGCATTTGAAACTAGTTTTCTAATAAAATAATTCCCATAGAAGTGGCAATTAATTCATCAATCTTAATCCTATTGATCCTTCTAAACTATCATGCATACTTCAAGTGAAAATAGATCTCATGTTGTATTATGTTATCAGAGTACTCTACCGATAGTACTTAGTACCCTCAAGTAATAGCACACTTCACAAGAAGAGTTCTTAGCAGTTCCTTCGCAAGCCATTAGCCACGTCATTAGGCTGTTACTTAATCTATTCTGTAATAGGAATACATAATATCGTTGTAAGCTGTAAATAACTGAATAAAAAATATTTATTACAATTCTTTCTCTCTCATGACAAGTGTAACTTGTCATTCACAAATGTTGTGACAATCGATGTGCTATGCCATACGTATGATATACAGGGTGATTCCCTCATAGCGTAAAAAAAAAAATGAGTGAAACTAAATCAAAAACGACACCAAATGCCACTGACCGCACTTTTCTATTCCAATCCGTTGCAGATATGAAAATTCCAAGATTTTTTTTGATAAACCACATTTTTTGCCATAAACTCTGTAATATATCCACTTGGCTTAAAGATTTTTCAAATTTCTACCACATTTATGTGTTTAGCATTAAATTTCCTGTAAGACCAGAACACGTATAATCTTGAATTTTACAAACTTGCGACCTAAAGTATAGCTTGATCATTATGTTATTTAAGAAATTTCATATATTACTGCAACGCTCAACGTTGCAATCCAGCTTTGCTCAAAAAACAACCCAGAAAATGAATGGCATGATCAAATTAATGATAGCTTGTTGATTTCATGGAGAAATTTACTTTTGAAAAAGTAAACAAATGGTGTTTTAATTTGCCATACCAATTAGGAAATCGGGTAAATAAAACATTATGACAATCTCTTGATGAAAATCTGTACTCTTAACAAAATAAACTCTTCATTGGAGCAAAAAGCAAAGAAAAAAATTATTGTTTAATAGAAAATAAAGTAAAACTGTCGATAAAGCGACACCAGATCACAGGATATGATATTATTACATTTATTTATTTATTACTATGATTTAGGATTTATTTTATTAGATTTTCAATGTAAGGTATAAAACTCAATGATAATGAACATAGATCTTAATTTTGCCGTTAGCTTCTGAATACAGATGATATTAAAGAATACTACTTTTTGCGGTGAATTTATGGGTAGATGAGTCTGTTTTTACAGGGAAAAAAATTCTTGTTGATTAGACATAACAGTTAGGAATTGACCTAGCATAATCTCAGTTTTTAGAGCGATATGGACGGAGTAACCTCTGAAACACTAAACAAAAACCACTCTAAATTCTATTAAAGTCCTTAGGTCCAGATTGGCTTGAGGATAGTCTTATAAACCAAAAGTTTGTTGTTTATTGAAAGTTATAAGAACTTACATATTATAAGCTCTAGGCGGCTGAATCTTATGTTGAATAGTTAACGAAAGATTTTAGATCAAAACGAGATCCAAATACATCGAGATAAGTTATCAACCTACACAGGACTTATAATAACAAATAATACGACATTAAAAGTTTCAATTAAGCTCAGAAGTGGTACTTCTAAACAATAGTTGAATTATATATTTTTTTCTATGAATAAAAGCTTAGTTCCACAAAAGTCGTTACTATCGCTGAATGTACTAATTGGAGGACTGGTTCGTGTCTTTCATTTGGAAAAGAGACCTTTATGGAAGGGTAAATAGAAATTTAGCCCATTACCAACTTTTACTGTATTCTCTCTCTCTCTCTCTCTCTCTCTCTCTCTCTCTCTCTCTCTCTCTCTCTCTCTCTCTCACTCTCTCTCTCTCTCTCTCTCTCTCTCTCTCTCTCTCTCTCTCTCTCTCTCTCTCTCTCTCTCTCTCTCTCTCTCTCTCTCTCTCTCTCTCTCTCTCTCTCTCTCTCTCTCTCTCTCTCTCTCTCTCTCTCTCTCTCTCCCTCTCTCTCTCTCTCTCTCTCTCTCTCTCTCTCTCTCTCTCTCTCTCTCTCTCTCTCTCTCTCTCTCTCTCTCTCTCTCTCTCTCTCTCTCTCTCTCTCTCTCTCTCTCCTCTCTCTATCTCTCTCTCTCTCTCTCTCTCTCTCTCTCTCTCTCTCTCTCTCTCTCTCTCTCTCTCTCTCTATCTATCTCTCTCTGATACTTGTTTCTGCAATGAAACACATCTGTGGCCCCTTTGATGGAATTCATTAGAAAACTCTAAGAGAAGCAGGTAATTAGTCACATCTTATAATGTTATCCTTTCATTCTTTTTTAATCCGCATCATCTATTCATTCTACCAGAAGTAATCATAGATGCATTTTGAATCGTCGAAGCACAAATAGAAGAATTGATGAATTGCCATTTCTATTGGAGTTATTTTTATTTGAAAAATAGTTTAGAACATTCTAAAAACATACAAAAATTTCAAGACATCAGTACTTTGTTAGATAGATTATATATACCTATATTAAAATTTTGTTTAAATGTAAGACAAGATATCAGAAATTATATTAATGAAATAGTTTAGTACCATATAAGGAGGCAAAATGAAAATATTTTCGAAAGACACTAAGATCTGGAGATAACTGAATTAGAACATGCCAGGAAAGGATCAGCTGTTAGATAGGTTGAATCTTTCCGGTTTTCCCTATGACTAGTTGGTTTATCCGTTCCTCTCGGAAACAAATTTTAAACGGGACTATTGAAAATATTGATCTACTCTTTTAAACAAAAATCTGGATTGATATTGAATGATTTTATTATTTCAAATAATTCATAAATATTTAATTTTGGGTTATTTTCTACTTGATGTATTAGTTTCAGTCCCGAGTCTTTGTTGGTTTTATGGTTATTTTCATTTAAATGGATAGCGAAGTTAAAATTCTGCGTTTATTATTGTATGTTCATTGAATGTCTCATTTACTGATCGTCTAGTTTTTCATTTGTATTTTGCTTCACAGTTCGTATACGCTGTTTGTTTGTTTTTTTGAACAGGGTCTATTTTGTCATTAGCCGAAAAAATGAAAAAAAAAAAATCAATTGGGTGGAATTTTTGCCTGTCAGTATATTTTGTTTTATTTTGACCTTCCATTGACAAACAAGGAGTTCCATTTAAGATTTATTATATTATTTATTTATTTAACCTGAAGAAGAGTTCTTCAAGATACTTAGCAACATCTCCAGTTGTAAAAGTATTTAATATTTGCTAAGTTGTTCTGAAGCAGATCCATTATTACAAACAATGGAACGCTAGCAAGTCCCCCCTCCACTCCAAAGAGAAGCCCCAACTAACGATATTTGACAAAGAGTTGAGTTAATATCTCCTGAGTTGAGTTAATTATGACTCAACAGAACTCGCTCAAAGGAGAGAACTTCATCGGACCCACTCGATGATACTCGTTCAGAATTATACCATTATACTATCATCCCGCTTAGCGCATTGTGTCTTTGTCGAGAATCATACACTAATTAAAATATTGATTAAAGCACTCTTAACTATACAGAATAGAGCATTTTACAAACGGAGTCTACTACAAATACATAAGTACATAAGGGTCAATAAATTCCGAAAAAACCGAGTGTATGAACCAAACTTTTTATTTTTTCTATTTTTTATCAATCTATTGAAATTTACAACTGTACAAAACAATATACGTCAAGTAAATGCGTTGATAACGATTACAATAACATAGAACTACTCATCAGTAGCACTTCAATAAAAATTGCACACTAGAAGATCCCTAGGCCATCTTCTTTTCAGACGCCTCGGAAGATTATCGGGAATGGTGTGGGAAGGAAGTTGAGAAACTAGTGGATTTGAGTGGTTATGGAGCTTACTATGAAAGGATCTGGTCTGGTCTAACTCAAGAGCATATGGAACATTAAGATCTTTATGGATAAGTTTATTGGTGACAAAGTAAGGAGCAATTAGGATTTTTTTTAGGATTTTGGATTGTAAGGATTGAATACGAGATTAATTGGATGGTTCAGTGGAGCCCTAAAGCTCAACTTCGTACTTCCAAATAGGTCTGATAACTTTTATGTAAAAAAGTCTTTTATAGTAAATCGTAAGTTTTGAACGTATGTCTAGTAAATGTTGAATTAGTCTGTAACGACGGGCAGTTCCTTGTCGTTTTAGTCTTATATGTGGATTCCAAGTTAGACGTATGTCCAAGTAGAGTCCTAGGTAGCGGATCTGTTCAACAGGGATTAGTGGAATATCATTAAAGGATACTGTAGGATAGGAAGTCGTAGTTTTACGACGAAGGGTAAAGGTTATTTAGTGATATTTGTTTGGATTCTCCTTTTTTGACACTATTCTTGAATGTTTAGGATAAAGGATTGGAGTGTTTGGGAGGCAATAAAGGGAACATTGTTTACTGATAATAAACATGTGTCACCAGTATAATGAACCAAACTTAAAAAATGGTTTGAAAAAGTCACTCAACTCTGCGGAGTGGATATCGAGAAGTAATTTGAGAACTCTATAATTTGTAAGAGATTATTCAAATTAGTGACTTTTCTTAATCATTTTAAGTTACTTTTATTTGTTTTTTTTCCAGGAACGAACTGACTGGGAACATGAAAATGAAGAAGAAAAGGCTGAAGAAGTAAGTCTGGACTTTAGAATGGTAACAAAGAAAGGGACGAGAGATTTAATTCGAAACGATTTGGACAGACCGTTACCGTCAACTCATCCTAAATGCGGGCTTATTCAACAAAGGCTTGGGCAAACGTTTCGATATTCGCAAAGTAAAATTGTTTTATTTCTCTTATCTATCTCTCCTCTGATAATTCCTTCATTTCCAGATCCCATTTAGTCTCTTTTAGGGGCTATTAGGGAAAACTTGATTGTTTCCGTAGGGAACAAATGAATCTCCTCCGTCGTTTTCAGCTTGAATTTAAAATTCTAATTGCGAGGGAATTTGTTTTATTATGCTGACATCCTTTAATAGAATAATTTACACATACTGCTAAATGTAAAATATTATAATAAATAATTACAAACCATACACAACTTAGCCAGCAATAACGGATTCAGTAAAACCACGATTGAAAACATTTAAAAAAAAACAATTCAGTAAAAAATCCCAACTCATCCTACCACTGTCCTCACCACTTGCGCTAATGACGCATGTGTGTTATCAGTAAACAATGATCCCTTCATTGCCTCTCAAACACTCCAATCGCATATCCTAAACCTTCAAGAATGGTGAAAAATGGAGAATCAAAATAAATCCAAACAAATCCCTCCATATAACATTTACCCTCTAACCACAAAAACGTTCAAAGCTCCCAATTCATTACAAAAGGCTCATATAGATGAATGTGATTAGACATATTTGGACGTACGGAGTTGAGCTTTGGGGATCTACTAAACCATCTAATTCATCTCGTAATCAATCCTTACAATCCAAAATCCTTCGTAAAATCCTCAATGCTCCTTACTTCGTCACCAATAAACTTATCCATAAAGATCTTAATGTTCTATATGTTGCTGATTTAGCCCTAACCAGATACCTATCCTTTCACAGTAATCTCCATAATCACTCAAATCCATTAGTTTCTAAACTTGCTTCCCACTCCATTCCTGATAATCCTCCGAAGCGTCTGAAACGATGACCTAGAGACCTTCTAGTGTAGAATTTTTAATAAAGTGCTACTGATGAGTAGTTCTTTTCAAGTTTTAACATGTTATTATAATCGTTGTCAATACATTTACTTGATGTATATATTTTGCACAGTTG
This sequence comes from Euschistus heros, assembly GCA_003667255.2. Taxonomy (NCBI): domain Eukaryota; kingdom Metazoa; phylum Arthropoda; class Insecta; order Hemiptera; family Pentatomidae; genus Euschistus; species Euschistus heros. Next base: position 2,475,639 of record RCWM02000063.1, read on the forward strand.
TAAATTTCAATACATGTATATAAAAAAAATAAAAATAAAAATTCAGTAAAAAAATGTAACTTTCTTACTGATTAGGAAACAAAATAGATCATGGATATGTCTGTCTTTAAATTATGGATAGACGTGTGAATGTAATCCTATTGCCCGTATTTGTGGCAGATTGTAATAATTATTCAATAAAGGTTTAAAAGGAAAAATTTTACAAACTAAAAACTGAATATAGGTCACTATCTTTTATTCAAAATAGTACCTTTAATACTTATTTAAAATATTCTAAATAATTAACCGCCAAATGTTTTGCTTATTCAAAGTAATAAATATAATTATAAAGAAAATATGATGAAATTTCAACGAAATGTTAATAAATAAATAATTGACATCCATTTATTCTAAACCCGATCTTACAGCCCGGACGTTTTCTTTTCCTCTCCCCTTTAATAATTCACCCTTAATGCTCGCCCCCAAAAGGCTTAGAGAGAAGCACCTTAGAGTTTGAAAACATGGCTCAATAAGTGATTAGTATTAAACATTCATCGGAGGTTTATTTTCTTCTAATCGGATTTGCTCCTGAGGAAGGAAGGAACGACAGCCATCAATAATTGTAACTCCCTCCTTCCCTCCCCCCATCCCAGTCCAAGGCCACATAGATCCTTGAAAAGGTTAGCAGCAGCAGGGTAAAATATTAATGTTGGGGGGATCCCAAGGGATGTTCTCTTATAAACTAGGCCGTGGGAATCCTAAACATCCCTTTTTACCACAGTTCTATGGAAACTGACTCCGCAACTCCCTTAATAACATTCTCAAGGATACTTTTTACGTACACATACTTATATGCGTAATCCACTCGAACGCTGAAATAAGGGATGTAGAGTGCATGAAATATGCGATTATTTTTGACTTCATAGCTTCGTTAGGAGTAGTTAGAAGATAAACATACTAAAAGTCCCCGTCCCTGTGGGGTCAGCTAACGGTGGGGGAAAGTCCCATTTTCGGATTTTTCGATTATATCTCGAAAACGGTGGACTCTAGAAAAATATATTACGAATAAACATTAAAGCTAATTAAATTTCCTATAAAATTATTTCCATACAGATTCGTTAAATTTCCAATGGTTTTCGAGATATACGATATTTAAAATAGATAATATTTATCTTTAAAATCGTCTCCTTCCCGACATATTAGTTTTCGTCCTTTTATAAATCGAGTTATTTAATACCGTTGTTTTTTTCGTTTTAGACCCACGTACATAAAAAAAAAAAAAAAAAAAAAAAAAAAAAAAAAAAAAAGATTTATTATTTTCGTTTTAGACCCACGTACAAGCGACAAAAAACTGCTCGTCGTTACAGACTACTTCAACATTTACATTTATAGACAAACGATCAAAGCCCTCAATTCATTACAAAAGACTTATTTACATGATTGTGATTAGAACTATTTCGACTTACGGAGTTGAGCTTTGGGGCTCTACTAAACCATCCAAATTATCTCGTATCCATTCCTTACAATCCAAAATCCTTCGAAAAATCCTAAATGCCCCTTACTTTGTCACCAATAAACTTATCCATAAAGATCTTAATGTTCCATATGTTGCTGATATAGCCCAAACCAGATACCCATCCTTTCAAAGTAAGCTCCATAACCACTCAATTCCATTAGTAACTTGCTTCCCACTCCATTCCCGATAATCCTACGAGGTGTCTAAAAAGAAGATGGCCTAGAGATGGATTATTTCGTTAAAATAACTATGTTTAAAAATACATATGCTTCTAAAGTGTATTTTCTTAATTATGTAACTGTTATTTATCCTCTTAAGGAAGCAGGACTCGTCTATTTTAACGTTGATACGTTCCCTTCGAATCATCATTGGTTTAGAAGCAAGTCACTCGCACATATAACTCGGTGTTTATGCTTCCATTCTATTAGTGCTTCTCCTATACCATACCTATACCAATTTCCTTGCGGCACAATTTAACTGTAACGTATTCATTTTTCCAGGAATATATTAGCACAATAACGTTCCTTAAAGGCAGGCGACAATTCTCGAGCCAGGTCCCGCTGAAGAGGCCATTCCTTATTCTGCATTCCCTCTTCCAACAATACCACTTGGATCGGATGTTTTCATGTAGCCTTAACTTCATGGGATGCTCTTTGTCGCATACCTTCGTACTGTGTAATATTCCTTGGCTCTGTAGAAACTTAATAGCAGCTTCCTCATTCTTGACAAGCTCACTTGACTAAAACATATTCATTACTGAACCGAAATGAAACAATTAAAAATATGATACAAATGGAAAGGTTAAGCTGAAAAAATTATCGGATCCTGTGGTTTAATATTTTATTAAGTCAGAGTTTTTTTAATGAAGCAATCACAGTTAATTAAAAAAATCACTGGCTTTCCTATTCCGAAACAGACCCTAGAATTTTTATTAAAGTGCTACTGATGAATAGTTCCTTTCAAGTTTTGACACGTTATTGTAATCATTATCAGCTCATTTACTTGATGTATATATTTGTACAGATGTCAATTCCAATAAATTGATTGAGAAAAAAATTAATGTTTAACGTTGGAAGCTATTCTTAAAAAAAAAAAAAATCCATTGGCTAATAATTCATCAATCCTAATAGTATTGATCCTTCTAAATCATCATGGTATACCTCAAATAACAATAAAATCCACTAAGTTGGGACAGGGTGGATTGTATCGATATGAACTCTATACCAGTGTTCTATATACCATACTATATTATACTTTTATTTTCTCTTGATTTAATTATAATTTCAAACAATAATTCTTCACGATTCATATCTACATTATTATAGAACACCATGTTAATGTAGGTACTATATGAATCCTCATTCACCTTGATTGATTAATTATAAAAAAATATAAACACAACACCCTTTTATAGACTTACTATGGAAATAAATAAAGAAGAAAGTGACAAATACTGGTAAATCAAATAGTGGGTTTTAAGATATAATAAAATAGACCAATTTCCAATTAGTACAAGACGCTAACTGTTCGTGAGTAGCTCACCGCCTCCTGGAGAGTTCTCCAGCACGACATCCACTTCCGTTGCGTGCCTCGAATGGAATCGATTTATTGTCGTCAAAACAGAAGCGAGCTTCCGTATAATGTCAGTCAAGGTATGCCTCCTTCCAATTAAAATGAGAAACAAAATTAGTTTGAGTAACAACGTTTGTTTATTGTTAGAACAGTTACTAACCGTAATTTATAATGAATTGTTATTATAATATTTTTTACGTTATATACGGCATTTATATTTGATATATTTTATACAGCGAGTGATAAAGATCAAGGAAAATGAGTGCTAACTGGATTAAGTGGATCACTATCTCAGTTGCACTATCAAAAAGGACTCTCTAAGTTCAAATACATAAATCTAATAAAATAAATCCTAAATAATAATAATAAATAAATAAATGTAATAACATAAGATCCTCTGATCTAGTGTCGCTTTATTGACAGTTTTCCTTTATTTTTAATAAACAATAATGTTTTTCTTTGCTTTTTATTCCAATGAAGTGTTTATTATGTTTAAAATGCACATTTCCATCAAGGGATTGTCATAATGTTTTATGAAATTTACAAAAGTAACTGATTTGTATGCCAAATGTGAACACCGTAATTTTTCGGTTTTAAAAGTACATTTCTCCATGAAATCGAAACATAATCATCACTTTTAACATATCATTCGAAAGCTGATTAAATTTGCAAGTTTTTGTGAGATTTGACGTTTTGTCGATAGTTTATTGGAAAAACGGTGAGCGTTGAAGTGACATAAGACATTGTAACTTCCCTAAATAAGGTGAAGATCAAGCTGTTCTTTAGGTCACAAGTTTGTAAAAATCAAGGTTACATGTACTCTGCTGTTATAGAGTATTTAATGGTAAATCCGAAAGTGTAGTCAAAGTTTGAAAAGTATTTAAACAAAATGGAGATATTACAGCGTTTATGATAAAAAAAACGTGGTTTCCTCAAAAAAGTCTTTGATTCACCGTATATCTGCAACGGATTGGAATAGACAGTTAAGGTCTGTGGCATTTTTCCACATTTTTGATCTAGTATCACTCGTTATTTTTTTTTTTTTACACTAAGAGGTAATCACCCTGTATAGAAAACAAGCTTTAAATTCACAAGACTATCCTATCTGGATTTGCGGACTAGAAATTTGGGAAACAGCAAAACACTCAAACATCAAATGTATCCAATCCTTCCAATCCAAATTCCTGACGACCATAACCAACGCCCCATATTATGTCTCTTACAAAACCTTACATAACGACCTTAATATAAATTTTTTTCCTAGAATCCATATCTGTCAAATATTCAAAATTTCATCAAAAACTTTCTTATTATCCTAATCAACTAGCACAGCCCCTATCCAGTTCCACTCACCCCTATAATCCTCCTCGCAAGTTAAAAAGGCAGTGGCCTCGTGATCTATTATAAATTGTGACATGGAGTCCTGCCAAAGGCCAGCTTCTCTGCTCATGCTCTGCGCTCCCACTCAGCCTCCACTGGTATTATCTACACCAGTTACACAGCTCAGAGAGAAGCACTGGGATCTCTTGGGACCTGGCTTGTGAATCATTTGTGTATACAGAAGAACCTCGTTAATCCGAACGCTGTTTTGGGAAAGATAAAAATAATCTGAATCATAAGCACAAATTGAGAGAGGGAAGGGAGAGTGTTGTTATTGTGCCTCTGCTGGTTTGTGCCTTCAGTCGCTCTCTAACTGCTACAGCAACAGTCTGAATCCTGTTTACCTCAGTTTACCACGCTGAAGAAAATCCGTGATTTAGCAGCCAAAAAACGTTTTCAACCTTAGTTCAGAAAAAAACGAGTGACTATTTTCCAAAGTAGGATTGATGAATTAATTGCCACTTCTATTGAGATTAATTGCCACTTCGATTGAATCTCAATCGAAGTGGCAATTAATTCATCAATCCTGATTGTATTGATCCTTCTATACCATCATGCGTACTTTAAGTATTTTCCAAATGTTTAGTTTTTTTTTATCATTCTGTACAGCAAATTTTTTTTGTACAGTACTGCACTTTCTGTGTGTGTATAAGATTGTGTACATTCTATGTAAAATATTACGAAATTCATCTGCAATACATTACATAAAATATAGTTACCTTACTGTGCTACAGTCGTATTTCATATTTTTTTTTTCTTTTAAGTCTCCGATTTTATTTGTTATTTTATTCATACAAGGAATGTTAATGATGGAAATGATGATCTTTTCCTGCCTATCGGGATTAGTATTTCATATTTTTTTTTTTTTTCTTTTCTTCTAATCCCCTTTTATTTTTGTTGATTTACAATACAATCACAAACATTTAAATCCATCCCTTTTTCTGCACTTGGTGCATTTTAAGGGAGTTTTGTTTAAAGTACAAAAATTATGATTATATTAAGTACAGCAATACATGTTGATACAGATGTTGATCTAGTGATGGGGCTCAGTAGATGTTTGGGAAAGAGGGTCTGTTGAGTCATATTATGGTAGTCAAGTCTAAGTGTTTTGACGTAATTTTGCCACCTCTGTGGCTTTTCAGTTGGCGTTAATGTGTTGAATAGTGGGTTGGTCGAGTATTTGAGGCTATCAAAGAATTTGATATGCCTCCTTGTAATGTATTCTGTCACCTTTGGTAAGTCTAGTGTTTTGTGTATTATGTCAGTTTTAGTCCTTTGTAACGTTGTATGTCGAACGATTCGTCTCAATAACCCGTTCTGAAACTGTTGGTGTCTGTTTGATGTCGATTGTGATATGTTTGCCAACATCGGAGCTCCATAAAGGAGAGCCGGTCTCAGCAAACATTTATAAATCATTAGTTTGAGGCGAAGCGAGAGGTTTGGTGTACTTAGCAGGTGATTTAGCCTGTATGATTTTGTTCTCACCGACTTAAGTTTTCGGTTGCAGTGGCTTGAAAGTGTAAGGTGCCTGTCTAGAGTGACTCCCAGATACACTATACTGCCCGCTGGCCTCTTAGAGATTCCTGCTACCTTATAGGTTTTAGGAAGAGGACGCTTATTTTTCTGGAAGGAGAAGATAATGCAGTCAGTCTTCTTGGGGTTAACTGCAATATTTCAATATTTAATCCTTCCAATTTTTGCGTGATTTCATTACAAACCTCCTCCGCCTGCCGTAGAGCCTTCGTGGCGTTTAATGAACTACTATATATAGCAATGTCATCGGCGTAGGCCGCCACAGACGCTTTTCTGTACCTAGCACCAACAGTTTCAGCCGTGTATATTGAGAACAATACTGGAGAAAGCACAGACCCTTGAGGGACGCCGCATGTGAGAGGAACTTCTTTGGATAATGCCTGGCCGACTCGCACCCTGATTTTACGCTGATCAAGAAATGACCACTGTATTTCATAAAACAAACTATTTACCTTTAACAATACAAGGTGCTTCTCATTTTATTGGAACTAGTATGTCAGTGTTCATTATTTGCATGCTACATACTATGCCTGGAAAGCACTTTCAGTAATCCGAACGATTTGATAGTCCGAACCACCTTTGGACCCAATTAGTTCGGATTATCGAGGTTCTACTTAATATTATAATATATTCCCCTCTCTCTTTTTATCCCTCCCTGTAGATGTGATTTTTTTAGAAGTGAATACATTCTCTTTCTCTTTTGAGTTTTTCTCCACAATAGATCCTGAGATATTCTATGTTGGAAAACTTATTTGAAAAAAAATCAAATTTGAAATGGCTTAACAAAAACCCCGTTGCCTTCATTTAGCGCCTCTAGATTTTTTCTTTTTTATGTCGATTTAAAAAATTTTTAATCTAATTTTTTTTCTGTTGGCAAATCGTCTGTATAAATATGACAAAAATATGTTTGTTTTAAATTATGTATTGAAAATTGATTTTAATTTTTTTTTTCCTTAAATGCAGATGAACTTAAAGTTCTTGTTCCAAACTATATCTTTGTTGAATTTTATTTAAATCCATTTATTTTTTAGTGAATATCAAACTTTTAAATTCAGTGATATAGTTTTAGGGTGGGCTCAAACTTTTGATCGGCTGTGTATGTATCTGTAAGTGACTGTTTATATTTGGAAAATCATTCGTGAAATGTGAAGACTGGAACGTAAGGACTTGTATAACGCCAGATCCACCACCAAAAAGCTCTGTTATTGAACTAGGCTTCCTGGAAGCACTAGCTCCCTGAGATAACTCCTGACGGTTCTACGTTTGTTACCCTGGAAGGAGCTTATTGTAGACAATGTGCCCATACAATATGGCCATTTAGAGGCCACAACTAAAGTAAACAGAAAGGTAGATATAGAGATGTAGAGAGGTAGAGATAATTCTTGTTGTAAAGAGAACTCGACCTGGGTTTGGGTTTATATTGTTGGTTGTTGGTTGTTGGCTGCCGAACCCCGAACGGTTTCCAAGGCAACCTCTCTCCCCTATCTCCAGACCTCCCCTCGTATTTCCACTCGCTCTGCTTCGATTACCAAAATATTATGTTTTAATGGAAAATTTGTACATAAACTTACTTAATATTTGAAAAAAAAAAAATTCTAAAAAAATAATTATCTGTTTTAAACTGTAGCTGATTTCAGATGTTTATTTTATTATTTTTTTTTTAAATCATAACGTAGATGTTTTTTGTAATTTCAAAATAAAAACCTGGTCCCAGAGTGCTCGGTACAGAAGGTCGTGGATTTGAATTCCACCTCGGTGGGCTAAAATTTATTTCGTTGGCGGACCCACAGAACGAATCTCGACCTTCCCAACTCTACACTACAATAGCTAATACAACCTGTAGGATAGGCCGTCCTTACTTCTCTGGTTGAAGTAAATAAGGACTTTAAGGCCCAATAAACAAACGAAATAAAAACCTCTTGGTTTAAAAATAATAATTTTCTTCTAGGACAATTGCGTCTGGTCAGAAACGTAATAAAATCAAAAAGATAAATAAAATATTATAATAATAAGGATAACATGCACATAAATATTAACTAGAGGTATAGAGAGAATATAGCAAAATAACACTCCACAAGTGAAATAAGAAATAAATTCCTATGGTATGATATGAATTCCTCTGTGTAGTGAAAAACATGCATTAAATGTATATAAATTTATATTAAGTGGAATGTGAATTATAAAAATCCCATCATTGGGTTTTTCAATTATATCTCGAAAACTGGACTCTAGAAAAATATATTTCAAATAAAAATTAAAGCTAATTAAATTTTCTATAAAATTGATTCTATACATATTTGTCGAACTTCTAACCGTTTTCGAGATAAACGTTATTGAATGTAGATAATTTTCGCAAACAAATACTTTTTCCTTCAATTTTTATAAAACATTTCCTTCAACTGCCTTCCACGATCGTTTCTCAGAAAAAGATGTTAGAATCAGAATGATAGACCATTAAATTTACCTCTCTGGTACTTGAAGCAAAGTTTGACAAAAAGTGAGGTAAATATATTTTTTTTCTTTCAAAATAACCAAGTTTTAATAACGTATATCTCGAAAACCGTCGAAAGTTCAACAAATATGTATTCAATCAATTTTATAGGAAAAGTCCACCGTTTTTAAGATATAACAGAAAAACCCAAAAAATGGACCTTCATCCACCGTAAGTGCTCCCCCCAGGGGCGGGGACTTTTAGTATGTTTATCTTCTAACTACTCCTAACAAAGCACTGAGGTTTAAAATGATCCCACTCTTTTCAACCATCGTAAAGAATAAAGAAGAGATCGCCACTGGTGGAAGGCGGTAAGTCAACTTATAGGCACAACCCTCAGAAAAAAGCGCAGTTCAGTTGAATGTTATATGATAAATTGGTACTGGGTAAATTTAATATTCTGTATCAAATGATTTTATATGTATGTACAAACAACATTCCCATAAATGAAAATGTACGTAATGATTTCAACTACAATTTTGTGTTCAATTTTCCCATTTACATGCAGATAAGTGGATAAACTCGATAATTCTTTGTTCAGTAAGTCGAACTATTTTCAGGGTAGCTTGAAGGTCGAGAATTGACTGTATAAACAAAAATACACTCACCACTAAAAAGGAAAAAGGTTTCTCCTTTTATATATTAGTATAGATTAAGACATCTCACCTCTCAATTGAAAACAAGCTTCTCATATAAAAAAAAAAAATAAGCATCATTAATACCTTTTTGGTCCGATGGGATTAAACTGTTAGGTTATTTTATGAACTCTACACCCCTCATTTCAGCATTTATTTATTTCATTCAGTATTTTTATGCAAGTTCTGGAACCATCGACCAAAACCCGCAAACATCGCCGTCTATGGAAGTTCTCCCTAAGAAAAATGTCTCCTAACATGACCGCTGCAATGCCTAAGTAAACATATACCAAGGGTGGGATGTTGATAAAGCAAAACGCCCGTTTTTAAGCACAAGTAATAAATATTTACAATTATAACAATTAGAAGTTGTTTGAAAACCTCTTTTAGTGGTACATGCAACGTTATTGACCTGGTTAATTAAAACCTTGTCTAAGTACAATAGCTCTATAAGTAGAATTGAAATCCTGTCACCAAATGATTCCACTTATTCAGGTTCGACTGTATCTAATAATATCATACCCAAGATATGGATTCACATAATATGTAATATATTCCAATTATCGTCACAGATTTAATAAATGCTCTCAGAAAGTAATTTATTAAATTTACTATTATTAAATTTCCAGAGCTCATATATTTTAAGTTTCCCTTCTCGTTAGCCTTAAGTTAAACAACCAACGTAGGGGCGGTAAAAGGAATGGGGAGGTAGGGGGGAGAGTTGTTTAGTATTATTGATTGCCTTCCTACAAAGGGCTCGAGAATACATTATTTTTCAAAGGAAATTCCGAAAGAAAATCCATTCAAAGGAGTAAAAAAAAGAAGAAAAATCAACTCTAATGGAAAACTGAATGGGATTGAAAAATACAAGTCTTTGATAGATTTCTTAATGTTCTGTTCTATGTTAAATTTAGCCCTAATTGAATGGTTTGGAGGATGATGGGATTATGGCACATTTTTTTTTTTAAATATACCCTAGTTCATTGGAGGAAAAATGTGCAGAAGAGAAAAAAAAAACTGGAAAAATATAAATGGAACAAGTCAAATCTGAATGCATCCCAGATGCACACTTTCAGCTGAACAACAAAAGTTTTCGAGGCCACTGTTTTGATTTGCGAGGTGCATTATGTAGAAGTGATTTATTATTATACCAGAGGGTTGGAATTGTTGAAAATGTTATGATGGAATTTATGTAGTGTTTTGTTGGGGACTATTATGAATAATATGGATTATTCATAATAGTTTGGAGGGCTTTGGATCGGAAGAGTTGAATACGTTTGATATTTAATTGTTTTGTTTCTCCTAACAGTTTAATCCCATCGGTACAAACAGGTTTAATGATGCTTATTTTTTTTTTTTATATGAGAAGCTTGTTTTCAATTGAGAGGTGAGATGTCTTAATCTATACTAATATATAAAAGGAGAAACCTTTTTTCGTTTGTGATCACAAACCACGAAAACTAATGAGCCATTTCGAACTAAATTTTAACTAAATAATCTTCATAGTTCAAGGAAGTTTTGGCGAAAAAAAAATCTATTGATTTTCAATTAATTTGTTATTAAACAAGTGATAGTATAAGGAAAACAAAGAAGTTAAAAAATTTACCTTTAGGTAGTGAGCGCCATTCTACATGACAGGTTACAAAGGTACGGTGCTATGTAGAGCTTGAAATTGATGATAAAATTTGCTTATAATCAAATAAATTATTTAAAAAAAGTGGTGTGACATGTGGATACCAGTGAAGTTTATAATAGTCTTTGTCCATCTGTATTACCCTCTTACATTAAAATTAAAAGTGGGATGTCTAATTATGCTTTTACGTAATTTTTAAACACCTATTTAAAATCACTTGAGGTACGCATGATGATATAGAAGGATCAATACAATTAGGATTGATGAATTAAATGCCACTTCTATTAGATCAACACATCATATACTGGTATCGGTATGTTGATGACATAATTTGCCTATTGGTCTGGGACGACCAGACAAGTCAACAGTTTCTTAAACGAAATAAACGAAATCCACCCTTCAATTAAATTCACACTGGATTTAGAGAACAATAAAACTTTAAATTTTTTAGACATAGAAATCTCCATAAACAATAAACAACACGAATTTAATATATACAGGAAACCCACACACACAGATGTAGTTATAGACAACAATGCCAGGAGACCACTAACACACAAACTCGCAGCATTTCATAGCATGATATACCGCCTTTTAAACAATCCGCTAAATAAACGAAATTATAACAAAGAAATACAAACAATTAACACTATAGCTAACAACAACGGATACAGTAAAACCACAATCGATAATATTTTAAGATAACAAATACATAAAAAAACTATGAATAATATATACAAAAAACACCCCCAGAGGATAAAGCTACCCCTAAAAAATATATTTTGATACCATACTACGGCCCAATATCCGCTAAAGTCGGGAAAGAATTAAACAAATTAGGTTTAAACCCTGCATTTAAAATAGATAAACCATTGTCATCATACTTCCCTTCACCGAAAGACAAAATAGACCCTTTCCAAAAAAGCAGCGTATACGAATTAAACTGTAATGACTGTGAAGCAAAATACACGGGGAAAACCGGACGATCAGTAAATCAAAGAGTAAATGAACATATAAGAGCATACACTAATAAGACCCAAAATTCCAATTTCGCTATCCATCTAAATGAAAATAACCACAAATTTAATAAAGACTCGGGAGTAAAAATATTACATCAAGTAGAAAATAGCCTAAAGTTAAATACTTTTGAACACCGATCCAGATTTTTGTTTAAATGATCAGACTAACATATCCAACAGCCACATTTTAAATTTGTTTCCCATAGGAACGGAAAAACCCAATGAGTCATAAGGGAAACCCCGTTGTAAATCTAAAACTTAACCTACCTGCCCCTTTTTACTTCTCACAAATTCAGTGTTTTAGTTACCTCGAAGGTGAGTGCCTATGCTTGATTTCTTGTCTTATATTTTCAAAAAACTTTAGTATATATAATCTATGTAACATAGTACTGTTGTGTTGAAAAAAATTGTTGTAAGTTTTAGAACTGAAGATGAATGTTTAGCATTCGTAACTAGTTTTCAAATAAAATAATATCTATAGAAGTGGCATTTAATTCATCAATTAATTTAATCACCTATTTAAAAATTGTACACTAGAAGATCTCTATGCCAACTTCTTTTCAGACGCCTCGGAGGATTATCAGGAATGGAATGGGAAGCAAGTTGAGAAACTAATAGATTTGAGTGGTTATGGAGCTTACGATGAAAGGATAGGTATCTGGTGTGGGCTAAATCAGCAACATATGGAACATTAAGGTCTTTATGGATAAGTGTATTGGTGAAAAAGTTAGGTGCATTTAGGATTTTTCGAAGGATTTTGGATTGTAAGGAATGGATACGAGATGAATTGGATGGTTTAGTAGAGCCCCAAAGCTCAACTCCGTACGTCCAAATAGGTCTAATCACAGTCATGTAAATAAGTCTTTTGTAATGGATTGAGAGGTTTGATCGTTTGTCTTGTTGAATGTTGAAGTAGTCTGTAACGACGGGCAGTTTCTTGCCGCTTTAGTCTTGCAATTTTAATCAGATTAAAAATTACTGCAATTTGTGAAAATATCATTGAGGAAATTTACTATTTTGTTAATATTATTTTTACCATTAAACAGACAAAACTTTAAATTAGTTAACATTGTCCAAGTTCTTTATCTATAAGAGTGAGCAAAGCCGCGATAGGAATCGTTAGTAAGTAATATAAGCAAATGTTGAATGTTCAATCTGATATTACTTTATGAAATTACTTCCGATTAAATCGGTATTATTCTTACAAAACTTCAAACGAAAACTATTAACTACTGGTACATTGATAGCCAAGAACCCTAACTTAAAACACTCGCAATGCAATAAACTAGACTATTCATTGAGAGCAGTTGTGTATAGCACTAATCAGTTCTTTGCACTTAACTCTAAACAGAAGACTCAAAATAACTTGTTTCCCTTTGGCCTTTTGGCAATCACCGTTCCACACGTGTTTCTAGTTTTTTCACCTATACTATTATGTAACCAAATGATTTTTGACAGTTTTGACAATCTTCCAACATCTTCACGGTCAGGCTGAAATACAATGATTCCTATAATTAGTTTATATTTCAATAAACATTATTTAAAATCGTTAAGTTAATAATTCTAATGAGAAAAATATTGTTTACTTGACTGAAATGTTTATGTTTTTCACTTGAAGTACACCATGATGGTATAGAATGATCAATACTATTAGGGGTGGTGAATTATTTTCCAAATTATTGTATTTTTTTTGTTTGTTTAGTTTTTTATTCGAAAACTAAATAGTTTCTAATGTTAAACACTCATCATTCGTTCAAACAATTCAAAACATGAGCACTCTGCTACGCAGACTATACATATTAATTTTTTTCAATTCTAAATGTAAGACAAGAAGTCAGACATGTTGCTAGTCATCGAGGCCAACTGGAAGGGCTTCTAAACGCTGTCAGGATCTAGAGAAGACTGAATGTAATCAGACGAAAGGGGATTTGTGTAGTCAGTCAGGTAAATACGTTTTGAACCCTACATTTATTAGTCAGGTAAATGGGCAAATCTTTAGATTGTAATAGAATTTCATCCAATTAGCCGATGATTCTTAATGAGAGATAGCGAGTGAGAGAGAGAGAGTGAGCGAGAGAGAGAGAGAGTGAGAGAGAGAGAGAGAGAGAGAGAGAGAGAGAGAGAGAGAGAGAGAGAGAGAGAATACAGTAAAAGTTGGTAATGGGCTAAATTTCTATTGACCCTACCAACTATAAAGGTCTCTTTTCCAAATGAAAGACACGGGCCAGTCCTCAAATTAGTATATTCAGCTATCGTAACGACTTTTGAGGAACTATGCTTTTATTCATTGAAAAATATACAATTTAACTGTTGTTTAGAAGTACCACTTCTGAGCTTAATTGAAACTTTTATGTCGTACTATTTATTATTATAAGTCCTGTGTAGGTTGATAACTTATCTCGATCTATTTGGATCTCGTTTTGATCTAAAATCCTTCGTTGATTATTCAACATAAGATTCAGCCGCCTAGAGCTTATAATGTTTAAGTTCTTATAACTTTCAATAAATAACAAACTTTTGGTTTATAAGACTATCCTGAAGCCAATCTGGACCTAGGGGCTTTAGCCTTGAGGGAAAATATTCGAACAACAAACGAATCCGATCCAAATTCCCAATAGCATTTAGGGTGGATTCTGTTCAGTATTTGATCAGAGGGAACTCCATATCGCTTCAAAAACTGAGGTTATGTTATGTCAATTCTTAACGCATATTTCTGATAAACAAGAATTTTTCTTTGCTTTTTGCTCCAATGAAGAGTTTATTTTGTTAAATATTCAGATTTTCATCAACAAATCAAACTAACAAGATTTCATGTTTGTATGGCAGATTAAAACACCATTTGTTCTGTTTCAAAAGTAAATTTCTCTACGAAATCAACTAACAATCATTAATTTTATCATATTATTCGAAAGCTGGGTAAATATGCAAGTTTTTGTGATATTTGCAGTTTTGAAATAAAAAAAGAGTTATAAATTTATTAGTTTGTCTCATTGTATATTATATCTTGGATTTTTTCTCATATTATGAATAGTTGTTATTCTAATGTTAATTAAAATGTTTTTGTCTGTAATTAGTGTGATGTACACATGTTATTCCAATACAATACATTCAGACCAATAATATACATATATATATATTACCCAAAAACACAGAAATCCTTTTTCCGGTATATTACCATTTTGGAAATACCAACCCTCTCAACCCGTACCCTTTTTCAAAAATTGTGTACTAGAATTGTTATAATTTAGTAGTAGATACCAATAGCATATCCACCAGTAACATTGTAAGTGGTTTTATATTCTACTATACTTTGTAATTATATCTAGTTAATTATTATAACGCATATTTTTATATATTTATATTGTAACTAACTTTAGGTTTTGAAATAACTTGTATAACTTATAACAGGTTAAATAAAATTATATACGTTATACAAGTTATTTCAAAACATAAAGTTAGCTACAGTACAAGTATATAACAACATGTGTTAGAATAATAAAAATATATATAATTACAGAATATAGAGGAGTATGAAGCTACTTACAATGTTACTAGTGGATATGAAATAGACTAACTAATTCACCATGAACAAAATAATTTTAAAAGAAATATTAAAGAAATAATAACCATAGAAAAATTAAAAAATCGCGCAATAAACAAAAAATCAAACGTTCTAAATCTCAACACCTGTTATTCCAATTTAATACATTCAGACCAATAATATACATTTATATTAATATACATCATATAAATCATTCTTCCATTTATTAGTATATTACACTGAAGTATTTTTGTACCTTCATCTTTGGGAATACCCACACAGTCCTTTTAACTTAATTTTTCCTACGGAATCCCCCATAATTTTTTTAACTGTTTTTCAAAATTTCCCCAGGTCAGTTGTGTACTAGAATTGTTAGAACTTAGTCTATACCATATCCACCAGTAACATTGTAAGTAGTTTCATACTCCTCTATATTCTTTAATTATATATATTTTTATTATCCTACACATGTTGTTAGATACTTGTACTGTAGCTAACTTTATGTTTTGAACTAACTTATATAATTTTATGGTAACCTGTTTTTTCAATGTAGGGCATGATTATGAGAACAATATAGTCTCGAAACGTCGCCTAAATAGTTGTTTTTATTTATTGACTGAACCTCAAGAACCTTACTACACATTTAATAGAAACAGTCAAGAAATTTATCCATATATATATATATATATATACGCTGTGACTGCGTTGATGTTACTCTGCTGCTAAGGAGAAGTGTTGGTAAGATGAGCTAATTGTGGTCCACGAAGCTGAGGAGACTAGCGTGGCTCCACATGTTGGCCAGTGACATGCGATTGGCCTGCGTGACTGGATCCGCAAAGCATGGCAGAGTCAATGCTGCGCTTTTACGACCGCTGAAGAGCTCTTAAGGAATGCGCACTTCCTACCTGCAGTTGAACGATCCCTTTCATCTCCGAGCAAGCCAACATCCAGGAGATGCAATCCAAAGCAGTATTAATAAATTTTCTAAAAGGATATCCCTTTTTTTTAATTATTTTAATTAAAGGCTTCAGTTTCACGAATGAGTAATTTTAGGAACTTCAATATAAAATGAGCATCTTAATGAAATAAAATAAATAAAAATAACGCAGTAAACATTGGTTCAACAAATATACAAACATTGGTTCAAATGCACTTATAAAATAAAAAATAATATGATTTGGATAAAGAAATATTTTAATGACTGGCTATTAGAATCGTGTGTAGAGTTGAGCAAGCTATATACCTATACCACAGTACAATTAAAATAACTACTTCTGATGAGGTATAGGTTCATAACTTATTTTTATTGTATAACCATAGAAGCTGGCTGTTTATATGTATACATAAAAAATATACATTTTTTTTTTAAAGATGTTAATGTTTTTTAAGGAAGTAAAAAAAATAAAATAGAATTAGGATTAATTTATCAATTATGCTCTGGCTATTTGTAGCCTTTTAAATGTTGACCATTTCAAACGATGAAGCTGAATATGGTTCAGTAAGATCATGACGTATGATTTCAAACTACAACACTACTCTTTAATTTGGCATTTATTTATTTCCCTCCCATTTTACATAACCTTTTCCCTCCAGCTGTGTGCCTCTGTAGCTTTGACTCCCTCATCTTCCGTTTATTATCTATAATTGTAATACAATATCGCAAAAAAAAAAAGACATTTCTTTTCTTCTGATTGGCTATTTCCTCTTATATCCATCGCCTCTTTACCAATCGTTTGTACGAAGTTTCAACATTTCTATTAGGATTCATGAATTAATTGCCACTTCTATTGGAATTATTTTATTAGAAAACTAGTTTCGAAAGCTAAACATATATCCTCAGTTATAAAACATACAAACATTTCAAAACATTCAGTACTTTGTTGCATGTATTATATATACTAAAGTTTTCAAAAATGTATGACAAAAACTCATGGATAGCGAACACATCTAATGAAAATCTATTCATCTAAATTAAAATAACTATAAATTTAAAAAAGTACTATAACTATAAAATAATACATCAAGTAGAGCATAATAGCTATTATATAAATAGAAATACTGAAATCGAACCATTTTGTTGTTTAAATGACCAGTTAAACATGGGTCATTCCATGTCAAGTCAACCAATGGTTTAGACCTTGACCTCTCCGATTTCTATGATTTTTTATATAGCAGCTGTACGTACCAAGGCTAGTAAAAAATGTAAAATATTACAATTTTCTGACTTGTATTGAAATTTGCCAAGCGTATATCTTGGAAATGGTACAGAATATGAAAAATGTGTATACAGGGTGAGTATCTCTTAGCGTAAAAAAAAAAATTGGGTGAAACTAGATCAAAAGTGTAGCCAAATGCCGCAGACCTCACCTTTCTATTCCAATCCGTTGCAGATATATGGTAAATAAACGATTTTTTGGAGGAAAGCATGTTTTTTACGATAAAAGCTGTAATATCTCCATTTTGTTTAAATATTTTTCAAATATTGATCACATTTTCGGATTTAGCAATAAATTTCCTATAAGATCGGAGTAATTTAACCTTGAATTTTACAAACTTGGGACCTAAAAAATATCTTTATCTTCACCTAATTTAGGGAAGTTACAATTTCTTATAATACTTCAGCGCTCACTGCTTTTCATAAAAACAATCCACAAAACTGCAAAGCTCTCAAAAACTTGCAAATTTAATAAGCTTTCAAATGATATGTTAAAAGTAATGATTTTGTTTTAATTTCATGGAGAAATTTACTTTTGAAACCGAAAAAACATGGTGTTCTCATTTAGCATACAAATCAGGTACTTTGGTAAATAAGACATTATGATAATCGCTTGATGAAAATCTGTATTTTAAATAAAAGAAACACTTCATTAGAATAAAAAGCAAAGAAAAAATATAATATTTATTGACATAAATTTTAGGCCAGTTCAGGTATTCATAATAACAACAGCGACTTTGACCTCTCTCAGTACTAAGCACATTATCGCTATTTCATAGTTATTTTCCTGTTTATTTTGAAATGGGAGGGGATTATTGTTTATTTTATTTTATTTTTATTTTGATATAATGATTGAAAGTTTGATTTGGAAATTAAGAAGCTACAGAGATAAAAGTGTCACTATCATTAGAAAGACCCTTGCTAATATTGCTTATCCTTAGCTTGAGGGCCCATTTTATTTATTGGGATTATTTTTTTCTGTTTGGCAATACACCTGCGAAGATGGCAACGTTCACAAATGGTGAGTACGCTGACATACATTTTTTGTATGGTTTTTGTAATGGAAACGCGAGTGCAGCGCGGCGGGAGTACCAACTTAGGTTTCCAGATAGGCGCCTCCCCTCTACGATAGTGTTTTCACGAACTCATCAACGTTTATCTGAAACAGGTTCCGTTCATAAGTTACGTCAAGAATTGGGACAAGTTCCTCATGATGTTGAACTCGAAGAGGAAATTATTGATATAGTAAATGAAAATCCCAGTGTTTCATCAAGAGACTTGGCCCGTGAAATTGGTATCTCCCAAAGGTCAGTTATCAACATTTTGCACCGAGAACATTTTCACCCATATCATTTCACACAAGTACAAGGGCTAGAACCTAATGATCATGTACATAGAATACAATTTTGCCGCTGGCTTTTAAATAGAGACATTCAAGAACACCAGTTTCTGAGGAAAATTTTATGGACAGATGAGTCTCTTTTTACAAGGGAAGGAATTTTTAACGTCCACAACCGGCACTACTGGGCAGCTGAAAACCCACATATGGTTCAAGAAGCATCTTTCCAGCATCGTTTTACAGTGAATGTGTGGGCTGGGATAATAGGGGACCGACTCATTGGGCCACATTTTTTGCCCAGCAGATTGAATGGAGAAAGTTATTTGGATTTTTTTTACAAAATATTCTACCACAACTTATTCACGACATTCCACTTGATGTTCAGCAAAACATAATATTCCAACACGATGGTGCTCCTCCACATCATTCGGCAGCAGTACGGGAATGGCTGAACCAACGATATTCGACCTGGATAGGTAGAAATGGTGTGATACATTGGCCAGCTAGGTCACCTGACTTAGCTCCAATGGACTTTTATGTGTGGGGCTACATAAAAAGCGAGGTATATGCCAGAGAAGTGACCAGCATTGAGGTCCTAAAGACGAGAATTCTGGAGGCCGGAGCCAAATTGCAACAGCGTCTGACTTTAGCAGTGACCGTAGGGGCTGTGAGAAAGAGAGCAAGAAGCTGCATTCGAAATAATGGAGGACATTTTGAAAATTTAATAAAATAACGGACTCTGGCGGCGCTTTATTGACAGTGATTCTTTTATTTTCAAATTAACAAATTTTTTCTTTGCTTTTTATTCTAATGAAGTGTTTCTTTTATTTAAAATACAGATTTTCATCAAGCGATTATCATAATGTCTTATTTACCAAAGTACCTGATTTGTATGCTAAATGAGAACACCATGTTTTTTCGGTTTCAAAAGTAAATTTCTCCATGAAATTAAAACAAAATCATTACTTTTAACATATCATTTGAAAGCTTATTAAATTTGCAAGTTTTTGAGAGCTT
The DNA here is from genome assembly GCA_003667255.2 of Euschistus heros. Taxonomy (NCBI): domain Eukaryota; kingdom Metazoa; phylum Arthropoda; class Insecta; order Hemiptera; family Pentatomidae; genus Euschistus; species Euschistus heros. The sequence continues at coordinate 2,495,509 of RCWM02000063.1, forward strand.
TGCAGTTTTGTGGATTGTTTTTATGAAAAGCAGTGAGCGCTGAAGTATTATAAGAAATTGTAACTTCCCTAAATTAGGTGAAGATAAAGATATTTTTTAGGTCCCAAGTTTGTAAAATTCAAGGTTAAATTACTCCGATCTTATAGGAAATTTATTGCTAAATCCGAAAATGTGATCAATATTTGAAAAATATTTAAACAAAATGGAGATATTACAGCTTTTATCGTAAAAAACATGCTTTCCTCCAAAAAATCGTTTATTTACCATATATCTGCAACGGATTGGAATAGAAAGGTGAGGTCTGCGGCATTTGGCTACACTTTTGATCTAGTTTCACCCAATTTTTTTTTTTACGCTAAGAGATACTCACCCTGTATAATAAAGGTTGTAGAGAATTTTGAAACCATTAAATTAGTAAATAGTCATGTTTTGCATATGATGCACCGTTTTCGAGATATGAGCCCAAAAACAAAAAAAGAGATCTTCCGCGCCCCCTCCCTTCTTGTTCCCTGACCCGAAAACTCCAGGACTTATAGTATATTTACTTTCTAACTACCCTGAACAAGTTTCCAAAGAAGAACCTTGGATTACAGAAAACGCATTATATAATACTTCATTGACTGGACTAACCGTCCATTTAAAAAAAGACAAAATATTATTTTTTATCAAGAACCCATTTCCGTCCCATCCTAAAATTTTGTCCACATGTAGTCAATAATAGTATAAATCACATATATATTTTTTTTGAAAAAAATATTTGGGAATTACGAAATCCGTTTTTGGATGTTTCGAAAAAATTCAAAATGAACCGAAAATATATCAAGTAATATATTATATTAAAGGGCATTTCAAATAGAAAAGAATGCCGCAAATTTGAGCTCTCTGGAAGCAATAGTTTTTTAATGGCATAATTTTTAATACACTAAATGAGGACAGAAAACAGTAGTTTTTTGAATGTTTAAAAGCTTATAACTCAAAAGTTAAAAGTCAGAAAAATGTAATATTTTACATTTTTACTAGTCTTGGTAAGTACAGCTGCTATACCAAAAATCATAGAAATCGGAGTGGTGAAGGTCCAAATCTAATGTAAAATTGGTTGATTTGACATGGAATGATCCACATTTCGAAAAGCCCCATTTTAAATTTGTTTCCAATAGAAATAGAAAAATCTAATTAGTCATAGGAGAAAATCTCATGGTAAAACCCCCCAAAAAATAACCTACCTGCCCTTCCCCCCTATCACAATGGATATATTTCAGATATCTGTTAGATCTCCTCAGGTGAGTACCAATATATTTTATTTCTTGTCTGACATTTTTGAAAACTTTAGTAAATATATTCTATGTAACATAGTGCTGATGTTTTGAAAATTTTGAATGTTTTAGAACTGAAGATGAATGTTGAAATAATAATAATGAAAGAATAATTATTAAATTTGTGAAAAATTTAAGCGGACCTTTGGAAAAGATCTGAAATAGAAGTTTGTCTACCTCAAAACGACACTTTGTTTTATTCGATATCTTAGAACTCCATCACCCTTTTAACCTGTTTAATAATGAAAAGGCTTGATTATCATACTTCAGTATATTTTTCAAAATTGTGGATAAGGTGTTCGCTGGTATTCCAAACTTTTTTGCAATATCGCAGTGTCAACCCCGGCATTTACGGCTTAAATAATTTTTTAATTTTTCTTCATACGAAAGGGTTTTACCGCTTTACAATTTTAGAAAGGAAACGTATCGCATAATTGTTTTATCGGAAACTAAAACCAACCGAGAGTCAGTCTAAACTCTACTTATTTAACAAATCGACTTCGATATGAAGAGGTTTTTTGATAGTTCGTTTTGTAGAGATGCGGTGTAAGCTATGGAATCTTCTAAAATTCGATATATCAAGGTCTTCTTTAACTTCCTTCGATATGTACATGTAAAAATAATGCAGTAATAATAAGCAGATTCAAGGGGAATAGAAAAACAGATTTATCAAGGAATCCTCTACATCGAGGTTCCACAGTATATCTAAATTGGTATGTATATGTAGAGGAGAGGATAAATTAAGAGGAGAATCAGATCAGTATCACAGTTGTGTGATAATGTGGGGAACGCTGAGCTGGCAGTACAAACAAGGAAGGGGGAGAATATGCTTAGCACTGAGCAGCAATGTGTGTTCATTCTGCTGCGCCATCAGGAATGGAAATAGGAAATGGGTTAAGAACACCTTCAGGAAGGTGCCTATCTCCTGGGAGGTCTTCCGTTCTTATAGTGTAGGGGTGATGATGGGGGCACTTGGAGGGTCCGGAATAATAGCAATATACCCTATATATTGTTGAATTAATTGCCACTTCTATTGGAATTATTTCATTAGAAAACTAGTTTCGGATGCTAAACATTCATCTTCAGTTCTGAAACATACAAAATTTTCAACACATCTGCACTTTGTTACGTCAATTATATATATACTATTTTTTTCAAAAATGTAAGACAAGAAATTAAATATATTGATACTCACCAGAGGAGATCTGACAAACATCTGAAATATATCAATCGTGGAAGGGGGAAGGGCCAGGTAGGTTAATTTTTTGGGATTTTTCATTGGAGTTTCTCTATGACTGATGGGATTTTTCCGTTCCAATTGGAAACAAATTACTTGATGTATAAGCCTGATGAATGAAATATTGACATATTTATAATAAAATCGCTCAAAACCATTCCAGATTTATGTTTTTTAGTCATAGTTATATTTTAGATATCTGTTAGATCTCCTCAGGTTAATACCAATACATTTTTGAAAATTCTGTGTGTTTTAGAACTGAAGATGAATGTTTAGCATTTGAAACTAGTTTTCTAATAAAATAATTCCAATAGAAGTGGCAATTAATTCATCAATCTTAATCGTATTGATCCTTCTAAACTATCATGCATACTTCTTCTTCTTTTTTTTTAAGGAATTAACACATTATTTGCTACGTCTGTATCATTTAGCTTACTTTAAGGGTAAGTTTCGAATGTTAGGCATTCATCATCAGCTATAAAAACAGATTAACATTCAAAACAATTCCATTTATAGACTACATTTATTATATATGTGTTTAAATATTTGGTGATAGTTAAATTCAAAATGTTTCTTAAGTTGAAGACTTAAAAGACAAGAAACTGCTCGCCGTTTTCGACTGCTCCAGCATTTATTAGTCAATCGTTCAAAGCTCCCAATAAATTACAAAAGGATTATTTACATTACAGTAATTAGACCAATTTAAACATAAGTTGAGCTTTAGGGATCCACTAATCCTTTCAATTCTTATCGCATCCATTTCTTACAATCCAAAATCCTTCAAAAAATCCTCAATGTTCCTTAAACTTATTCACAAAAATCTTAATGTCCCATATGTTGCTGATTTAGCCCAAACCAGATACCTATCCTTTCATAGTAAACTTTATAACACTAATCCACTGGTCTCTCAACTTGCTTCCCACTCCATTCCCGATAATCCTCCGAGGTGTCTGAAAAGAAGATGGCCTAGAGACCTTCTTGTGTAGAATTTTTAATAAAATGCTACTGATGAGTAGTTCTTTTGAAGTTTTAACATGTTATTGTAATTTTTTACATTTTCTTCAAATTTACTCTTGCATATAATATACAGAGTTGTAAATATCAATAAATAGTTTTTAAAAAAAGTTGATTTTATGCCTCCTTGATTTTCTTTTTAATTCGATGCATATTCTTGTTGTTTAATTCATAAAAGGAACCCCTGTCTCAGATAATATATTGACAATATCCTTTGATATTACCAATGTCACTGTACTAATTTATATTTATTATCTGTTCTGCAAGTTTAATGAATAATAAAATTCACAATGAGGACATATAACATTGCGAAATGTGTTCCTGCAAGAAGTTTTTCCTTCAGCCTTTTAAATCCAGACCGCTCCGTTTGTGTGAGTTCGCTTTCTTACAGTAGGATGTTGCGTATCCTCTTTGACGTCGACATGAAAGACAGTCCTCTGTGTAGATCGGACCGGCTCTCCGACAATAGCCTTGATCCTCGCTGAATGCTATGTATAATATAGAGGCCCAGACCTGAAGAGATTAGTGAGTCCTATTTGACTGTTGCTGAATGGACAGTCGGCGATACTCTTTACCGGATCATCCCTCATCCTCGGGGTCCACTCATGCGAAATGTCTGTCCTACAACCCTTTCATCGTTGTGTGTTTAATGTCTTGCAAAACAAAATGAAGACGTAGTTGCCACGAGGCAGAGTGCAAACAGTTTGCCTACTATCAACTTGAATTTATCTGGAGAACTTCATAAAAACAAGTTGTTAGGTACAATACAAATCTGGACCCCCCAGTAATCTATTATATATTTGTCAAATACCACTCACTCACTTAACACGAAATCTCAGAAACCACAGAAAGGATTGGAATGAAATTCGATATGTAGATTCATCTAGGGCCGTAGGTGCTCGCTAAGAAAGGAATTTTAAAAAATCGGCCTGGATCGCGGCTAATTTGCGAAAAATGCGATTTCAATTTTTATAGGGTGAATAATAAAAGATTAATTATCATATGGTATTTGGATATAAGCTAAGTTAAAAAATAGGTTAGATCTTTAAGCCGCAAACTTTGACCACTGTTTAAGTTTCTTATAGTTGTAAACAAACAAAAATACGATCGATGTCGAAACCTTATAATATTGGTACTTTCTGTGAACTCATGGTAGCTGCAGAAGTTACTTACAACTTACAAGTTTGAGTTGTTTCGTGAAGAGAAGCTATTAAAAGACTTATGTTAAAGGGGAGGTTAAAAGACTTATGTTCTCTGGTGATGACATGTAAGGCCAGTTCCATGTACATATTTCTTACGAGCAACTCACTAACATTGCTTCAACAGTATCTTCGTCCCCAACTACTCTTCCTTCAGTTTTCCGGTTTTGATATGTACACAAAAATGGAAACAGAAAGACTAAACTTTATTCGAAAAAATCAAAAAAGTTGAGAAGTTGAGACTATATTCACTCAAAGTATGCCATAAGAAAAGCTGATGGTCTGGTATCAGAGCTGAGTAAGATGGAAGTGTTGCCTCGAAGCTTCATTGGAGGACTATCAAAATAATATAAAATTAACTTTTGCAAGTTGTTAAATTTAATTATTGAAATTATTCAAAGAATGGAATTCTTTAGGTTTATTTAAGTAATAATAATTATCAACGTTAAGCTTAACTTTTACTAATTTAAGTTGTCTTCATCCTAATGATATTAAACCGTAGCGAAGCGGGGTACTTTCAGCTAGTTAGAAATGATTAACTATCACTTTTAAGTTTTGACATGGATATGTGTCGGGGTCTATAATTTTTTGGTATAACGTTATTTTAACTCTCAAACAAGTAATACTTTAACACGCTCTAGCTAAGTTGGTATTGCTCGAATTGAACATTTTCTGACAATTTCCTGATTGGAAATGAAATGCAGAATATATTTCTTGTTTAATAACATTGGTCACTAGGACCTGCCATTCAGGAGCTATATTAGTCTGAATGGATAAAGTCACGTTCACTTTCATTTTTGTAATTTTTTTTTTTCTTACACACGCTAGCTCAACTGGTGTTGCTTAGATCGCAAATTTCCTCTCCTCATGAGTAGCAGTAGATATAAAAAAAACGTAAATTATAGATTCACATATCCTTGATCTATTGTTTGTTTCAGTCAGAGAAAAAATTCGTTTTAAGCTATAAAATCTTATGTTATACATCTTATGCTATACACATGTATTAATTTTACTTTCCTTGACACGAATATATCTTTTGTTTCAACCTTGTTATATATTGAAAAGTATTAGTAAAATAATCACAATACCACAAGTACAGCAAACCTTTTTCAAACTCTAGATATTGCAAAAACAAAAAAAAAAAAAAAAAAAAAAAAAAAAAAAACACAGGGAATCAATGAGCGTTGAAGTAAATAAGACATTGTGACTTCCCCAATAAGGTGAAGATAGTTTCTTAGATACAAAGTTTGTAAAATGAGGTTAGTACTCTGTTCTTATAGGAAATTAATGCTAAATCTGAAAATGTGAAATTGAAAAATAGATAGGACAGTTATCCGTGGTCTATTGTTCAGAAATAATTTTTTTTTTTTTTTTTAAGAATTAATCTAACCTTCCTTAAGTTTTTTTATACTGTTTTCTGTTGATTTCTATTAACTTACGTTTGACTTAGGAACTAATGTTTAAAATTTATTTTATTTAAGTATCTTTGTCATATTTTTTTTCTGTATATCTGATTTCTTTTATCATATCACCATCCATTCAATACTCTTGTCACTATTAAAATCACCTTTAATCAGACAAAATTCACCTTAATGCAATAATTTTATTATTTCTATTCTTCTGGCTACTTTTTTTTTTTTTTTTTTTTTTTTTTTTAATGTAAATTTATACTTTAAAGTATTCCCATTGTACAACTTCCGCAACAGCCCTAAGCCATAAAGGCATAAGAAAAAAATATTAAAAGTATAAGATTAAGACATAATTCTGTAGATATCATTCATAATAAAAATATAAAATATTAAAATATATATTTAAAATAAAATGATATAAATACTATAAAATAATATATAAAAGATTGTATCAAAAGTTAGCGGTATCGATCGTTTTCTAGGAAATTTCCTTAATCGATTTTTCTCTCAAGAATCAGTGAGATCGAGATTCGATCCATCTCCTCTAGCGATACGTATTTCCCATATTGCAGCTATATTAATATTTATTTGTAATAGCTGCTATTTAAGTTTCCATCTCAACTTCAATAGAGAACTTAAGTTTTCATACGTTAAAACCAGTTCTTCATCGTAAATTATTCATGAATAGTTTAGAAATGGTCAGGGGACCAGTCGGGTATAATTAACACATCCAAGTTTTTTAATTTAAAACAAAATTGATATTTGGAGTACTGATATTTCGACCTGCCTCGCAGGTCTTCTTCAGGGCTAAAATGGCAAAAATAAAAATTTGACCAAGTTGGTAACAAAATTAACAAAGTAAATTAAGTTGCCAAATAATTAAGAGCTATTTGTATAACATACTTTTACTTATTTAATTTACTATAAATATAAGTATAAAAAAAACAACTTGGGTGTGTTACTTATACCTGACTGCTTCCCTGACCATTTCTCTACTATTACATCTAACAGTCGACTGTAGTATTTTCATTATTCATCAATATTTAGTTTTTATTTAAAAAAAAAACAACAAAAAAACAGGCTTTTATAGGAAGAATATTATGCCAATATACCTCACTCCAGGGCGATAAGTAATAGAAATGGCAGTTATTAAATTAATACGTTAGTAAAATAAATAAATAAAGATTAATTCTGAAAATATATATTTTAATGAAGTGATGAAATAAAATTATTATACAAAAACACCCAATATATAATCCCAGGAATTATGTGGTTTGTCCCACAGGGTAAAACTTGGTTCCGAATGCGGTCGACAAGCATTTAAAAAAAAAATTCACTAATATTGAAAGAGACAATCGAGTATGCAGTGTCAATATTATAGATAATTACGTAATGTTTATACAAATTACTCCCAGCTGTCTCGGCTAATTATATTGTTACTAATTAACAGTATGGTAATTGATTTGGATTGTTAATTAACGTTTGTATATTTCAATTGTCCATCCATTTTCAGTAACGTAAAGCAAATCCCTTTTGTAACTTTTTTTTGCCCTTAAAAATATAACATTTTGACACTCTCTTACTCTGGTGGTGATATTCGTTTCTAAAATTTGATGGCAGTTTTCCGATCTGAAATTTCATGGGAAATATTTTGTGTTCTATAACATTTGTCGGTAGGACCTAGCGTTTAGGAGCTATATATCTTTGTATAAAGAAAGACATGTTTTACCTAATTTTTTTTAGGCTAACAAGGGGACGTTTCTAGTTGTAACTCCCAGATTTGAAAGCCGATTTTTGTGTGGGCAGTAGGGACCTATAATAGTGCAAAACTAGAGTTATAGTCGCCAATGAGCATTAGGAGACCAGAAAAAAAAATAAAATATGAAAATCACGTTTTATTTTTTTTCTCATCTCTCAGTGAAGATAAAGAAATGATTTTTTCACGTTAAACTGTAGATTTGTATGCTATTTAAAAAATAATAATTTCGTTATGCTGAAGACACCACCCGGCTTTGGGGTGCTCAAAATCTCCCAAAAAACGACAAACTTCTAAGGAAATCCGCTGTAAATCAGTAAACAATTATTTTTCATGAACAACTGGCCTCAAATTTCGATTTAACGCATCATAAAACCCTTAGGTGGGAAATTTTATCAAAATCAAAAAAAAAATTTTTTTACCCTTTTCTAGGAGGTTAAAATTTTGAAGTTGAGATTTTATCAACATTTTCCAACGGCCATAACAACATGACAAGAATCATCATACATTCTGTTTTTTATCCATGCATATAACATTGGGTTTACTCCAGATTTTAGTGGACAAAAAATGTGAATGAAAAAATCCGATATGAGCTATAACTTGAGATATCTCAACAAGGAGAAATCCTGCGACCTCCTGATTTGGGCTAAATTATGCAGTTTTACGGCCCCAGATGACCTTAAAATTTGGTTTTAATCGGTGGCGAATATGTAAGAAATTATTTATATTTTTTCAGAAATTGACAGCCTCTTGCCTTCTAAAACTCTACAAAATTTAAAATTTTTTTGATTTAGACAAAATTTAGTTTCTACATGTTTTTTGAGATGAGGAATATGAAAATAATATCAGTTTTTAGTTTAAAACTTTTTCCTCACATAACGAAAGTACTTTTATTTCAAATAGCATACAAAACTACAATTTAGCGTGAAAAAATAATTTCTCTATCTTGACTGAGAGATGATAAAAAAAAAAAAATAAAACGTGATTTTCATATATATATTTTTTTTTCTGGTCTCCTAATGCTCATTGGTGGCTATAACTCTAGTTTTATACTATTATAGGTCCCTACTACCCACACAAAAATCGTCTTTCAAAACTGTGAGCTACAACCCAAAACATCCCCTTGTAAGTTTTGGGCCTTTTGAAAATTTGACGAAAGCGTTCCTATATTAAAAGCATTAGATCTAAAGCCAGAAGATTATAGGTGAGCATATTCATGATTTGTGGTTGTACACAGTTGGGTAGAGATTGAGATTTTGTTTAAATTTTATTAAAACATTATTCTGGATATTAATTTCCTTTTTTTTTTTTTTTTTTTTTTTTTTTTTGTAAAGTTCTTAAAGATTATCATTTTAATAATTACTGTAAATGAGGATCGCACAGATATTTCACTGTCTGTTTTATAATTACACAAAAGTATCGTACCTTCGTACCTCGTACGATTTGATCGTAACATGCTTTAACCTTTATCAGTTCCCAGATGACTCAACTCTGAATCACCAGAAGAAGCAGTAAGTATAAATGCAATGTTTTACACACATATATGTCCATGAGCTATTGTTTTTCCCTGTCAGCGAGATTTTTTTTTTTTTAACTGTTATCACATCATCCAATTCTCTCAATCTCATTTGAATTAGAACGATAAAAAAAATAAATAAATGAATATTTTTTTTCATATCTTCTTAACCACACTAAAAAAAAAAATTGTTCTCTTGTTACCTTTTTTTTTTGGAGATGAATAAGGATTTTAAGGGTGAGAAGAGGAAAAGAAATAGCACTAAATGCAAATTAATACATATATCGGGGGAAGTGGAACCAAATACAATAGAAGAGAACCCTTCATTGTAATAACAATAAAGCAACTACAATAATGTAAATGGGTTCGAGACCCGCCCCTGTTGGTTTATAATTAAAGCAGATTGTCTGCCTTGTTTTTCTCCCTGCTTTAAAAACATTCTGTTCCCAGAGGCAATTAGCATGGACGATATTCGCCCTAAAAACCAAACCATGGCCAGCCGAATAGCCGTCACCCTCTTCCTATTTTTTCAGGGCTATTCAAAATCCTACCGGGATGGAATTCATTTTCTTTTTCATTACAAAATTGTATTTTTTAAAAAAACTTTTTCTTTTCTTTTTTTTTTTTTTTTTTTTAATCTACAGAAACATGTAACGGAGTAATATGTAAATTTCATTATGTTTTGACCTCTTTTCGTTGTTTATTGAACATGCTTGACCTTCCTAAATCCTATTTCCATGCATGTTAGAAAAGAATATGAAAAAAAAAAAAAAAACATTAATCAGGAACTATTCCTCTTAAGAAAAACAAATCTTTACTTTTGCATTCTTTATTAATTTATTTGCAAGGTGCGACAGTCCTTACGGCAGAACCTTAACCTCATCATTACGACAGTGTGGCAAACCTCGTTTCTGACGCTCAACATTGTACCTTTAAGTTTTTATTATTGTAAATTGTATTATTATTGTTAAAGCTTCGTAGGACTATGAAAGTATTGCAGTTAAAACCTGGAACAGATAGGTTGTTTATTGTTGTAAGCTCTATTGCGGAATGGCAACAACTCTCGATTTTCAAACTTCACTGGGATCCGCATATCGCACAACATATCAAAATCTTTTTCAATCGTTCATTGATTATAAGTAAATGTTATTATCAATGTTAAGATTCATATAACACTGTACCTTTGTAACCTCTCATGTAGAATAACGCTCGCAACCTATCAGTTGATTTTCAAACTTCTCTCCGCACCATATATTTATCGTTTTTAACAACCATTTATTAGAAAATATGTAAAATTTATTATTGCTAAACCTTCCTTGAACTAGGAAGATGACGTAGAAAGAAGTTGGTAGATATTGGTTCAGTAGTTTTCTTGGTTTGTTATCACAAACGAAAAATGGCTTGTCCTTTTATATAATAGTATGGATATCCAAAGTATGGGTATATACCATAATACAATATCTCCTCATAATTTTAAAGTTTTATTTTGGCTATTAATCATTTTGGATTCATCTAGCATCTTTTAGCCCCAGAAAACAGCCGAAAGGCAAGCCGAAACGACAGCACTCGAATTATTGTTTTTCTTACCAATCTAGTTTTTAAACAAACCCTTACTTTTTTATCAATCATTATTTATAGTCGATTCAATGAGGGGTATAGAGTGCATGAAATATGCGGTTGTTTTTTACCTCAGGCCTTCGTTAGAAGTTTTCGAAATACGAGGTGTGATCAAAAAGTTGCAGGACTTTTTATATACTATGGGAATGCAATGTCTCACAGCGATGCGGTTGGCAGCATTGTATTGCCTGACTCAACAGGAACACAGCTGTGTTTGCAGATCATCATAACATCACTGAAAGTAACATTAGCACAGTTTGTTTGAGGTTACTTTTATAGAGTTTGGCTATTTTATGAAAATGAATGTGAAAGAAGAGCAACGTGTTTTGTGTGAAGTTTTGTGTGAAACTGAACAAAACGTTTTCTGAAACCTTTTTGATGTTACAAGAGGCTTTTGGTGAAGAATGTCGAAGCCGATCATGCTGCCATCAGTGGTTCAAGAGGTTTAAAGATGGCCGAACATCCACAGACGACGATGCTCGTTTCGGACGCCCTTCAACGTCAATCAATGATGACAATGTTGCTAAAGTGAACGCTCTCGTACGATCAGACCGTCGACTAACAATCCGAGAAATGGCAGAAGAGTGTAACATTTCATTTGGGTCATGTCAGGAAATTTTAACTGAAAAACTTCAAATGCGTCGTGTTGCAGCAAAGTTTGTGCCAAAACTGTTGACTGAATACCAAAAACAACACCAAAAACGCAATGACTGTCATTCCTCAGTACTCCCTACTCACCTGACCTGGCTCCAGCCGACTTTTTTCTTTTCCCGAAGCGCAAGAGACACCTGGAAGGACGAAGATTTCAAACAGTTGACGAAATTAAAGAAAAAACAACGGAGCTGCTAAACACCTTTACAAAAGAAGAGTTTTCTGGGGCCTTTGATCAGCGGAAACACCGGTGGGAAAAGTGTGTCGATTCCCAAGGGGAGTACTTCGAAGGAGACAAATTTGAATAACCTGTATGTTGTATGAATAAATGTATAAAAATTCAGTCCTGGAACTTTTTGATCATACCTCGTATACGTTATTAAAAAAAAAAATTCACCTCACTTTTTGTCAAACAGTTGCTTCAAGTCCCAGAAAGGAATATTTAAAATTAAAGTAAATTTAATGCTCTAAAACTTTGGTTCTGACATTTTTTTCTGAGAAACGAACATGGAAGACGCTAGAAGCAAATGTTAGGGAAAAATGTTTTTTTGCGAAATTATTGATTTTCAATAACGTATATCTCGAAAACCGTTTAAAAATCGACAAATATGTATATGAACAATTTTATAAGAAATTTACTTACCTTTAATTTTTAGCTGATACATAATTTTCTAGAGTCCACCGTTTTCGGAATAAAATCGAAAAACATAAAAATGGTACCTTCTTCTCTCCCCTCACGGTCAGCAAACCCTCAGAGGCGGGACTTTTAATATGTTTACCTTCTAACTACTCCTAACGAAACCCTGAGATAAAAAATAATCGCATATTCCATGCACTCAAAAATGGGTTTATTGAATGGACTATATTGAGAAAGATCCTAGTCCTGCCTTAAGGATTGTCGCACCTTGTAAATAAATTTGTAAAGAATGTAAAAGTAAACATTGGTTTACCTCAGTTTACACTATAAAAAAAAAAATTATTGTTTGGTGAAAATTATCGATTTTCAATTACGTATATCTCGAAAACCGTTGAAAGTTCGACGGATATGTATATAAACAATTTTATAGGAAATTTACATATCTATAATTTTGAATTGTAAAATATTTTTCTAGAGTCCACCGTTTTAGAGGTATAATTAAAAAACCCAAAAATGGTAACTTTTCCCCTCTCCCCATTGTTAGCTTACCCCCAGGGGCGGGGGCTTTTAGTATGTTCACCTTCTGTCTACTCCTAACGAACCTCTGAGGTAAAAAATAGTCGCATATTTCATGCACTTTACAATACGTTTATAGACAGGACTATTACGTGGCATATCCCAATTTATAGCCCTATATCATTAAACTGCCCTTCCAACTTTGATTTATTGTCTCAAAATAATTAAATATCTAGTTGTATTTTTTATAATAAAATTTATATATAAACACTAATATTGTTATCATAAATCTTTCACTTAGGGGTGCAGAAAATAAAGCAATAACTCTCCTAGGAGAGGGTATACAGTATACAGGCTACAGGCTACAGGCTACAGAATTCTAGGTCGTTACTCAACCCTCTTTCTTAGAGCGACCTCTCCGAACGTTCCATCATTCTCTCCCTCCAAGATCCAGTCGTCGGTCAAAGAACTCACATTTACTATATCCTTATATCGCTACGGATGTCAAATAGGAGGAGGTATGAGTGAATAAAAATCGAATTTGCTACAACGATTCATAACAAATAAATCTATTATTAGAGTGGTTGCTATCGATCTAAATTAGGGATTTTTCAATTCCAAATATCGATTACCGATTCCACGTCTTGAGGAAAAAATCAGTATCGAGAATCCAAAGTCGATTCCTAAGATCCGGTTGACACTGCTAATTTTTCTCCTTAATAAAAAAACTAAGAATTTTATTATCATGTACTGTATCGACAATGCTTGGCACAAAATTAAAAACAAATCAACAATTACTAATGCAAGCCAAACGTAAGATTCTTGAAGATATGTATTCGTCATTGGAAAATTAAGAATAAACTCCGACAGTAGTAGTAGGCTTTCCTATTTTCTTATACTTTTTCGTTATTTTTAGGTGATTTTTTTTCATCCCAGAATGAAGTTTAGGTTTTGTTTTATAACATGTGTATACTGGATTAATATAACATTAAAACCACATTCAGAAAAATATCAGTGCCTTCTTCCGTTCACAGTGTGAAGTGAAAAGATTTTATTAGGTTTGCGATTTCTTAAAATGAAATCCTGACAATTTAAGGAATTATTTTTTTATAATTTGTAAAAAAAATTATTGTTTTGTATCTAATCTAAATTTCAACTAACTTTTATATTTTAAGTTTTAGAGATTAGCTCCTTACTTTGTCACAAATAAACTAATCCATAAAGATCTTGAAATGTTATTTATTATGAAATACAGAAAAAATGAGTGATCTAGCACTTCAAATATTCTCATGAATAGGAAATAATTTTATGGAGATTAACGAAACATTTAAGTTGAAACATTGTATTGACTATGAAATATAATTAAGGGCTTGAAAATGTAGCACAGCCATGAAACGTCGCCTATACGATTTTAAGTATTTTTAATTAATAAAAAGGTTCAATAGTGTTTAAATTAGGGCTACTGAAAGACTGGCCATAATTGTGTGTTACAATAATACCAAAGCCAGTAAAGGTTTCAGATCTGCCAGGATCTGGCAATTTTTGACACCCTTTCCTTCCCTACAACTTAGTTTTCGTCCATAAGTATACTATTTTGAAATCTTCTAGGATTTAACGTTTTTAAACGGTTGCAGGATAGTCCCCCCCCCCCTACCAATTGTTGTCCTTTTTGGAAATTTATTTATTATGTTGGTTTTTAAAAAGAATGCACAATGTTGCACCTTTTTATTTTTTTTTTTTTTTTTTTTTTTTTTTTTTTTTTTTTTTTTTTTTTTTTTTTTTTTTTTTTTTTTTTTTTCTCCCAACGGATTTATTTCAAGATTGCTGTCATGAAGTAGAACACTAAAAATTTATTATTTATTTTTTTTTCACTTTTTTACACATAACCGAAAAATCTCTACATATTTTTAAGAAGGTATCACCGTACAAAATTAAAATTATGCTGAATATTCATTTTGAGCCCTTACATTTTACATCGTGAGATAAGTATCATGTCCGATTTTTTGTCTTACATACGTTGCTGATTTAGCCCAAACCAGATACCTATCCTTTCATAGTAAGCTCCATAACCACTCAAATCCACTAGTTTCTCAACTTGCTTCCCGCTCTATTCCCGATAATCCTCCGAGGAGTCTGAAAAGAGGATGTCCTCGAGACCTTATAGTGTAGAATTTGTATTGAAGTGCTAAGTAGAAAACTTGCTGTATTGCGTCCGTTGCAATAAGAAATATATCCTTACATAAGAGCATCGCTTTTAAAAATGTCCTCTGACAGGAGTGTCCTTTAGCAGAAGTTTGAGTATAATTTAAACTTTAGCGAAGTGTGTTTAGTTACCTTACCTATAGTATGACTTATGATAGTAATTGATATGTGCATTAACCAGAAAGTATTTCTTAATACAGGCAGTTCGTTATTTATACTTAATTCTAAACACTTAACATATACAAGATATTCGCATATTTTGTAAGGCTTCGAAGAATGTATTATTTCGCACGATTTACTTAAACCTTTGACTTGAGCCCTTAAGCTAAGTCAGTTTTGCTAATCCTGCTGGATCTTATACTCTATTAACACTTCTCCCTGAATGCTCCTTAGTATGTCACAAATCAAGTTACCCATTACGACCTTAACATCCCCTATGTCAGGCATTAACTGCCCTTTCACCATAAATGTCACGCCTGGCTCTTTGGCAAGTGGCGTCGATTCACATAAAATTTCAGATAATCCTTTCAACCTTGTGAAAAGAAAGTGGTCTCGATGCAATCTTGAGTTTGAAAAGACTATTCCCAGTCGTTAAATCTAGATATCTTGGGGTTGTAAATTATTATTTGTTTTAATAATTAAAATAAATATTAGAGAATTTTTTGGGGGTTTACCAAAAATATATATAATTTTAGTTGATATTCAGTAGATTTAAGTTACGATTTTTATTACAATTACGATTATTGTAAAATCTGTTCTTTCATCCCTAAAACGTTTCAATAGTTATGTATTTATTATATAAGGAGATTTATATTAATTTATAAGGATAATGAGCAATGATATCTCCTAAACAAGTTTTATTAATCAAAAATATTTACAATCATACGAGTTATTTAAAAATAATAATATTGTAAAAATATTTACAATCGTACAGGCGACGTTTCACGGCTTTGCCACATTTTCATAATCATTTTTATATTTCATAGTCAATACAATTTTTCAACTTGTTTCGTCAATCTCCATAAAATTATTTCTTATTCATCAAAATATTTGAAATGTTATTTATTATGAAATACAGAAAATATGAGTGATCTAGCACTTCAAATATTCTCATGAATAGGAAATAATTTTATGGAGATTAACGAAACATTTAAGTTGAAACATTGTATTGACTATGAAATATAATTAAGGGCTTGAAAATGTAGCATAGCCATGAAACGTCGCCTATACGATTTTAAGTTTTTTTTAATAAAAAAAAGGTTCAATAGTGTTTAAATTAGGTGCTATTGAAAGACTGGCCATAATTGTGTGTTACAATAATACCCAAAGCCAGTAAAGGTTTCAGATCTGCCAGGATCTGGCAATTTTTGACACCCTTTCCTTCCCTACAACTTAGTTTTCGTCCTTAAGTATACTATTTTGAAATCTTCTGGGATTTAACATTTTTAAACGGTTGCAGGATAGTCCCCCCCCCTACCAACCAATTGTTGTCCTTTTTGGAAATTTATTAAATATGTTGGTTTTTAAAAAGAATGCTCAATGTTGCACCTTTTTTTTTTTTTTTTTTTTTTTTTTTTTTTTTTTTTTTTTTTTTTTTTTTTTTTTTTTTTTTTTTTTTTTTTTTTTTTTTTTTTTTTTTTTTTTTTTTTTTTTTTTTTTTTTTTTTTTCTCCCAACGGATTTATTTCAAGATTGCTGTCATGAAGTAGAACACTAAAAATTTATTATTTATTTTTTTCACTTTTTTACACATAACCGAAAAATCTCTACATATTTTTAAGAAGGTATCCCCGTACAAAATTAAAATTATGCTGAATATTCATTTTGAGCCCTTACATTTTACATCGTGAGATAAGTATCATGTCCGATTTCTTGTCTTACATTTTTTTTAATTAATGTGTATAATTGTTGTAGCAAAGTGCTAATGTTTTTTTCTATTATTTCAAAACCCCTATTTATGAAATATATACACTGGTGGGAAATTTATATAAGTTATACAAGCTAAAAGTGATTATGAGCCTTTTTCTGTAATCAGGTTACATTTTAAGGCGGTTCTATGGTAAACTTTTCATTAATGTTGACTATCTGGAAGTTAATGAAGATGTTTGGCAAATCTTTTTCTGATCGGTTTCTTAAACTAAAATATAAATAAATAAAAATATTATATACACATCTACAACTATACAGTCATTTGCCAACGAACAGGAGGTGGTGCGGGGGATAAACTTTGAAATAATGTTTTGAATTTTTCGTATGTTTTAGAACTGAAGATAAATTATTAGCCTTTGAAACTAGTTCTCTAATAAAATAATCCTAATAGAAATGGCAATTAATTCATCAATCCTAATTGTATTGATCCTTCTATACCATCATGGTGAGTAGTTCAAGTGATACCAGTTACTTGTTGTAATATAGGCAGTGATCAGTTTTAGCTTGACTAAACCATATGCAGGTATAATGTACAATATTATAATAAAACTAAGTTCATTAATATCCCGCTAAAGAGGAATAGAAAAAATTATAAAGAAATCGATGGATGACGTGAAGAAGTAGATAACTCAAATTACCTTAAAAACTAAGGAACTATTAATCTTTAAAGTAGGATTTTTAACATCTGTGTTATGAGAAATGGGTAAGTTGTGTTTCTTAATAGGGTCTTAAAGATTCTATTTTGGTGCAAATGGTATTTTGCGATAATGATCACAGGAATAAGGAAAAAGGTCAAAAATGCCTTACTGAATAGTGCACATTTAAAAAATAAGAAAATACTTCTTCACAGCCGCCATCGATAAATAAAAATGGGTTAAGCTATGCTTTTTAATGTATCTATTTCGGAACAAATGATATTTTTAGGATAATTACAGGATTTAAAAACGATCCAAAATGCCCAACTGAAAAGTGCACAGCTTTGACTTCCTCACGAATGCCATTCAAATATAAATACTAAAAATTTCTTTTTCATAAGGTATAGTTGACTGTGAAGTATAGGAGATGTTGATAGTTAGGGAAGGCAGTCATAGATACTCAGCAGATCAAAATAAAAGTGTTATTTTATTTTAATTGTTAAAGCCAACGTTTCGACTTGCATTTCATCAGTGCTAGAAAGAAAACTTCTAGCCCTGATGAAGACTTGCAATGCTGTCGAAACGTTGGCTTTAACAATTAAAATAAAATAACAATTTTATTTTGATCTGCTGAGTATCCATGACTGCCTTCCCTAATTATCTACATTTTCTAAAAATTTCTTCCTCACAAATGTAATTCAGTCCTTGATGTCTTCCATGATGCGACACGGTCACCTTGTAACACATTATAACGGCTTAGTGATTCATTATTTCCGTTTCGTGAGATAAAATAAAATAAAGAGAGCGTTTTGGTAAATCACACTCGTCTTCTCGCGTAGCTTTCTTGGAACGTCATCGATATTTCCTTTCTCTCTCTAAAAAGAAAAAAGAAGATCAGGGTTATCAGAATTTTTGAATTCGCAATATCCTGAATACCTCAGGGGTCAATGTTGAGACCATTATTTTATAGAATGTCAGTAATAAAATTAGCTGTCTCTTCTTATACATATATGTAGTTTTTGTATATTTTTTAATTTTAAAAAAATAAGCGTTTATTTATATAAATTCCATTCTAGTTTGAAATCTTGAAGAACGTTGAATGAAATGAAGTAATTTTTAATTTTAGAATACGTTTTCCCATAAAAATAACAAAAATCTGTCATCATAAAATTCGGATCAAGAAATCAGTAAATTATGGATGTAGAAATTGAATTAAAAAACAGATCTTTCAGTATTAAAAACGCTCAAGATGAGTTTGTTCGTTAACAAATCAAATTTGTTTATATGGTATGAATGAACACATTATTATCTCTGTACCTATTGCCATTTACTGATACACATTGTAAATTTATTTAAATAAAAAAAATTAAATTCAAAATTCTTTTTATCTGAAAGGTGCCCACTAAACCGCCTTTTGTCATCTCGTATCTTGGCTTTTCATTTCCCAGTCGTCATCGCACAGCATATCTGATGAAGGCTCATATTGTAGACCGCAAAGTCGACGCAATAAATCAATAATTTTAATTGTTTTCATACCAAAACATACAATTGATCTCGTATCCAATTCTTGAAATCGAAAATCCTTCGTATACTCCTCAACGCTCCTTATTATGTGACAAATAAACTTATCCATAAAGACCTCAATGTTCCATATGTTGCTGATTTAGCCCAAACCAGATACCTATCCTTTCATAGTAAACTCCATAACCCCTCGAAGTCATTAGTTTCTCAACTTGCTTCCCACTCCATTCCTGATAATCCTCCGAGGCGTCTGAAACGAAGATGGCCTAGAGACCTTCTAGTGTTAAAGTTTTAATAAAGTGCTACTGATGAGTAGTTCTTTTCAAGTTTTAACATGTTATTATAATCGTTGTCAATACATTTACTTGATGTATATATTCTGTACAGTTGTCAATTTCAATAAATGTATATTACAAATAAAACAAAAACAATAATACGAGAATGAATTGGGAACCTACAATCCACAGCTGGGACAGTCCTTCGAGATCTGCCATAGATTATAATATAAGCATTAAGTCGACATGGACAGGCAGTTAGGGAGTGGAAGAACAAGAAGTAGACGTACCCCCGAAGTGGAGGGCACTCATTGAATGGCAGTATTTTCCCAGGATGGGACAGTAACGTCCATAGAGTGGAGCGAGGGGAGCTGCAAGGGTCAGCACTAGGTCCTTTGTTATCTTATGTGTCCCGTTCCCTCCGCGGGACCGCCCGGAGATGGATGGTCGATCCTCTCATGGGACGATCCTTCTTCGGGTCAGAGTTCTCTATTCAGGATCCTCCTTGTAGGCATTAGTCCTTTGATGGATTAGCTACCCACCTTACTTGATGGAGCTCAAGGCGTATCTCTAGTATACAACGCTTCAGTAGTGGGTAATACAAAAATCCGACAAATTAAGATGTAATACTTAGAAATAGTGTAAGAAGTGAAAACCATCGTTTGTTGATAAAAGTCTCTGTTTATACAGGAAAAGAAATAATAGGGTGTATAAAAAAAAATATGAGCGTTTCTTAAACAAATATTTGTATTATTATTTCTTTGATATAAAATACAATTAATACTCGAAGTATAGTCCATTGTTATCTACCGTCATTAGCCATCTGCTAGCCAATTGCTCAATGTCACGCTGATACCATTCCTTGGGATGGCTGTCAAAGAACTCTTGGACAGCATTTTCAACTTCCGCAAAATTATCAAATTTTTTTCCCTTGCAGGAAATGGGCCATGGATCAAAACAAGTAGTAATCCGAAGGTGCGAGGTCTGGACTATATGGTGGATGAAGCAGGAGTCCAAACCCATGAAGTTCTGTAAACTTTCCTGCTGATTGTTGAGGAGTAAGTTCGTGAGGGACCAGTCTACAGGTCTTCTTCACCTTCCCCATGGAGAGAAGATGGCGACTAACGGCACCTTTCGACACACCACACTCCCTGGCAAGTTCGCGAGTACTTGTGGACGGATTTGACTCAACAGCTTCCTTCAGAACCTTACCAATATCCATTGATGGCCGCCCGGAGCCCTTCTTCCTTTCCAACGTCGTATCTCCACTTCTAAATTTTTCAAACCAACGCTGCGCAGTGCGCTCTTCAAGGACACCTTCCCCTTCATATTTAATAATTTCACGAGTTGCTTCAGCGGCTGTGAAATTTTTTTTCCGGTAATGTCTTAAAATTACGAGAATTTCGTAGGACATTCATGTTTCTTCTTTGAAATAAATAACTGAACTGAGGCTTTTTTTTAAAGAAGTCCAGCGTTAGTAAGCTAGCTCTAAAGGGATTATTAAGTATTGGTAAATAATAAATAGCATTAAGATATTTACAGACTTTTGAACTCTGGAATTTGATAAAACGGCCATCTTTTTTTATAAGCCCTATTACAAGAATAAAGTGTTTATACGGCCCCTAGTATGAAGGAATGATATTGTCGTTGCCACGATTTATTTATCTTTATTTTTTTATAATATACATATATACTGCGCACTTTTTAAATTTATTTTTCTTGTTCAATTTTTTTTTTTATTAGTGCTTGTATACATGGACAACACTATATTTAACATTAATTTCTTTTTTACCATTTTTATTGCTGATATAATTAATTTTTTTATTTTAATAGATAGGTGTTTTCTTTAAGGGTTCATGATAAACACTGAACTAAAAAATTCTCTACATGAGTCAGCAGTTGTTAACAAACGAAAACTAGAAAACTCAATTTTAATTTGACAACTCTAATTAAATGATAAAATAAGAATTATAGGACGTTTTATCTATAGGAAACAATATGTTATATCAAGAAGATTGGTTTCTTACGGGTTAACGAGATTTTCCCAAAACACGACTCCAATTCAACGAAAAAATTCGAATTATAAAGCGTATGCCGATCTGGGGGTAAAATAATACCTTATACCTAGGGAACTAAAATGCATTTAATTAATTGTTTTATATGAATTAAGACGAATTTTCCAAGGGACCAGCAGTTTCTTACATTTTATGGAGATATACGATATATCGGAATTCCACTGTATCATTGAAGTATGAAATATAAAATTGAACTACTAGTAACTACAAAGAAGCTATTAATTAATTAATGACAGCGGAGATGGAGTGACAAGACAAGGACTGGAGATAGCAAGGCAGTAAGGCAGTAAGGTAGCAAGGTATCGCTCAATGATCTCGCTAGCCTTGGAGAACAATGGCGGTGTCTACTGTGTCGTCGGCTTCTTGTTATTGTTATTTCATTGTCACACTCATGTCGTATCATTCTCAACCAGATCCTAAAACAAATTTCATGTTCGGCTGGATTTAGGCAGCCCTGGGGTGGCTGGATCGGTGAACGATTGAGATCAATCATCGATTGAGAGTTTTAGCTTACTAACAATAATGTGTCACAAGTTTATAGTTACTAATATTCGTATTCATTACACTTGTTGAGAAAATAGAGGAGTAGAAAAAAAAAAGTTATTATCCGGTTATACTACAAAAATTTAATTGTGTTGAAATTTTGACTTTAGGGTAATATAGTTAATTTTGGAAATTAGTTTTACATTAGTGCAGTTTACTATAATAATAATATAAATTTCCAGTGCTTAGTTATAGAAACGAGGTTCGTCACACTGTCATAAGATTTTTTTTTTATTAGTTATTTATTGCAATTTAGAACTGTATACAATATAAAAATACAATACATCAAGTAAATGAGATGATAATACTAAAAATGACAGGTCAGTTGTTTTTAAAGCAACTGCCCATTGGTAGCACTTATAAAGGTTCTATATAATGAAGTACTATATTAGAAGGTCCCGAGGCCATCTTCTTTTCAGGCATCTCGGAGGGTTATCTGGAATGGAATGAGAAGCAAGTTGTGATACTAATGGATTTGAATGGTTGTGGAGTTTGCTATAGATTGATATCTGGTGTGAGCTATGTCAGAAACGTACGGTATACTAACAAGGGGACGTTTGCAGTTGTAACTCACAGATTTGAATGTCGATTTTTGTGTGGGTAGTAGGGCCCTATAATAGTGCAAAACTAGAGTTATAGCTGCCAATGGGCATTAGGAGCCGAGTAAAAAAATGAAATATGAAAAGCACGTTTTATTTTTTTTCTTAGCTCTAAGTCAAGATAGAGAAATGATTCTTTCACATTTAATTGTAGTTATGTATGCTATTTCAAATAAAAATACTTTCGTTATGCTCAAAACACTACCCGGCTTTAGAGGCCTCAAAGCCTCCAAAAAAATGACAAAATTCCAAGGAAATCAGTGGAAACTTTTTTCATGAACAACTGACCTCAAATTTTGATTTAGAGCACCATAAAACCCTTATATGTAATGCCCATTGGCGGCTATAACTCTAGTTTTGCACTATTATAGGTCCCTACTACCCACACGAAAATCGGCATTCAAATCTGTGAGTTACAACTGCAAACGTCCCCTTGTAAGATCTTTGTGGATAAGTTTGTTTGTGACGAAGTAAGGAGCATTGAGGATTTTTCTAAGGATTTTGGATTGTAAGGATTGGATACGAGATGAATAGTTAGGTCTAATAACAGTCATGTAAATGTGTCTTTTGTAATAAAGTGGATGGTTTAAACGTTTCAAAAAGTCGAAAACGACGGGCAGTTTCTTGTCGTTTTAGTCTTGTATGTGGATTCCAAGTAAGACGTTTGTCCAAGTAAAGTCCTAGGTAGCGGATCTGTTCAACAGGGATTAGTGGAGTATCATTAAAGGATACTGTAAGACAGGAGGTCGTAGGTTTACAACGAAGGGTAAAGGTATTGAAAGGTAAAGATTTTAAAATAAGAAATGAAAATCCAACCGGATTAAATCAATGAAATTATTTCTGCCGAATAAAAACTATTACCAAATCAAAACTTCCATCCTTTGCTTTTTGATATTGTGTTTAAAAATAATGCAGGACATTATCCGCAAGAGTTCTTGTCCATCTGGATTACCAACTCATATATTAAAATTAATAATTGGATATCTAATTAAGCTTCTATGTAATCTTCAAACATCTAATCAGTGCATATTTTATAATTCGTTGAATATAATATAATTTTATCTCCAGCTTAAAAATTAATGTGTGAAAATATAATTTGAAGAAATAATGCTCAATGTTATTGTCCAATGCAAGATTGATATCGATGAACAAATAAAAATTCAACTATTAGTTAAAATAAGCTAAGTTCTTTACTTATGAGACCGGGCGAAGCCACGATAGGGGATGCTAGTATTACATATTTTGAGATTAGAACTATAAATAGGTTATAGTTATGTAAACTATAAATAAACAGGTTATACAATAATAAAACAAGTGAGAGAGTTATAAAACAAAAATAATAGTGAATAGCAATAATGAAAATATTTGGAAATTATTTATTTTTTTAAATAGTATTTATTAATATTTACAACTGTATCCATTCTATACAACAAGTAACTTTGAGGAAGATGATTACAATGATATGTAAAGAACTACTCACTAGTAGCACTTCAATAAAAGTTCTACAGGTCTCTTGGCCATCTTCTTTTCAGGCACTTCGGAGGATTATCTGGATAGGAGTGGGAAGCAAGTTGAGAAACTAGTGGATTTGAGTGGTTATGGAGCTTACTATGAATAGGTATCTGGTTTGGGCTAAATCAGCAACATATGGAACATTAAGATCTTTATGGATAAGTTTATTGGTCACATAGTAAGGAGCATTGGGGATTTCACGAAGGAGTTTGGATTGTAAGGATTGGAGATCCAAAGCTCAACTCTTTATGTACAAATGTACTAAGGTCTAATTACTGCCACGTAAATAAGTCTTCTGTAATTTATTGGGAACTTGGAACATTTGTCTAGTAAATGTTGGAGTAGTTAAAAACGATGAGAAGTTTCTTGTCATTTAAGTTGGGTATGTTTTTATTTTTAAAATAAAACTAAAATATATATATATATTAATATAAATCTCTTATCAATTTACGAAGACTCTTAGACTCTTATCAATTTCATAACAAACCTAAAAAAAAAAAATAAAAAAAAAACCGTTGGGGGGAGGGTTGTTCTAAGCTCTTTCAATTTTCTTACGATTTTCATCCACGAAAGCTCGTAGATCATCATAATCCTGATAATCATTAAAAATAAAAAAAGAAATTGGCCTCGCAACCACCTAATATATACCTCATAATGAAGGCTGACAATGTGTTGTTTCCATACAAGACATGTCCGGATTATTAGACTCCTAATTACTTATATTTATTTAATAAATATTTCTTGATGCAGTTGTAAATTTCAATAAGTAAACTTTTGTTGAATGGCAACAAGGATTTTCACATAGTAACACTAACCAATAGGTCCATGAAAGTATTCACACCTTGCTTGACATTTTGGATATCGAATTGGAAATATTGTGTAATTACGACCAAAAGGTCAACAGAGTTTAAAATTCAAATGACATCGTTTCAATTATGTACGCTCGACCTGTCAGAACTAATTCGTATCTATATTTTTTATTAGTATTGTGATCTATGTATTATTTTTATAGTATTTGTGTTGAAATATAATATATCGTAATAATTAAGTAATAGTGATATATTTTTATATCTTATTATTTATTACTAGCATCTACACTTCGCCAGCTCTCATTAGTAAAGAACGTAGATAATTTTAATATCGCTAAACCTTCCTTGGAACTATAAAGATGATGTAGAGGAAATTTAGTAGAGATTGGTTCTGTAAAGCGGCAAGAAACTGCTCGTCGTTACAGGCTACTTCAACATTTACTAGAGAAACGATCAAAGATCCCAATTCATTATAAAAGACTTATTTACATGACTGTGATTAGACCTATTTGGACGTACGGAGTAAACTTTGGGGCTCTACTAAACCTTCTAATTCATCTCGTATTCAATCCTTACAATCCAAAATCCTTCGTAAAATCCTCAATGCTCCTTACTTTGACATCAATAAACTTATCCATAAAGATCTTAATGTTCAATATGTGATTTAGCCCACACCAGATACCTATCCTTTCATAGTAAGTTTCATAACCACACAAATCCAAAAGTTTCTCAACTTGCTTCCCACTCCGTTCCGATAATCCTCCGTCTGAAATGAAGGTGGCCTAGAGATCTTCTAGTGTAGAATTTTTTATTTAAGTAGTTCTTTTCAAGTTATTACATGTCATTGTAATCGTTATCAGCTCATTCACTTGATGTACATATTTGTATAGTTGTAAATTCTAATAAATTGATATATAAAAAATAAAAAAAGATTGGTTCAATATTTTTCGAGGTTAGTAATCACAAACGAAAAATGGCTTGTCCTTTTATATAACAGTATAGATTTTCATAGTTTTTTTTAATGTTTGTCTGATTTCGTAACCAAAGATGAATGTTCAACATTTTCAAATTAGTAAATGGTATTATCAGATTACTATAATAAAAATAAATAAATTATATGACTATTATATTGGTACAGAATTAAAAACAATTTTCAAAAGCCAAGTAATGCTATACCAAGCGAAGCGTCAAATCGTTTAAGATAAGTTTGTAATCTCTTTAGAAAAACCAAGATACAGGATTAATTGGATTACCAACTCAATTATTAAAATTAAAAATTGGATGTCCAATTATGCTTTTAAATAATCTTCAATCAGTGCAATTATAACGAGATTAAAAATTACTGCTATGTGTGGTATTATCATTGAAGAAATAATGCTCAATTACTTTTTCAATACAATATTTCAATTATTAGTTAAAATTATCTAAGTTCTTTACTTATGAGGGCGGTCGAAGTCGTGACGGGCTTAGCTAGTAATAATTATGCTTTTAGCAAACACGGCTCTGGCATGTTGAAAACAGATCTCAATATGAGCGGAATTATGGCACACTGGTGTACGATTATTATACTACTTATCAATTATACACGAGTACTCCAAGAATCGGACTTTGGAAATGCAACCAACCATTGGTAATTAATTATTACTCGGATATCAAACACAAATTCCCATTTGTAATTAATCTTTCTCATTCCTGGGTCAAATTTAATATTACCAATATTATATAATATTCCGTATATCCACATCATTTAATTTTATTTACTTTATCGATAACTGGAAAATGTTGATTGAGTACAGCCTTTGATGCTCTTTGGTATACTAAACCAACCCTCGCCCTTATCATACCATCCAATTTGAATAATCAATATTAATGAAATTAAAATTTTATTCTCTCCTTGACCTAGCTCAACTGGAAAATCAATCCTAGAAACTACAGTTGAATAATAAGCGCGGTATTCAAATTATTCGCCGTATCTAGAAGAAGTAAAACGAATAATGAAATGAAAAATAAACTTTATTCAAGGGGAAGTTTTTCCTTAAGAATAAAATAAAATGCAGAACCAGTGATCAATGACAGCAGTACTGAGAAGCAAGTATAATGGTTTTAGTATATTTTACAGAAAAATAAAAATAATATAATATAAAAAAACTATCATATAAAAATAAATTATAACAAAAAAAAAATACCATCAGGAACAAAACTTATTCGCACATATAGTAAGATATTTAAGTTGCAAACTGCCTTCAACTAGGTCAATACCTGCCCACCCATGCGCTTCTATTACTTCTCCCTCCGCGTCCGAAACGTCGGCATGCTGAAATTATGTTTATTCTGCGGTCAACACCATCACTCTTATAAAATATGCTTTCACGATGTTGACTATGGATCGAGAAGACGCTCTTAGAATTATTCAAAGTTTAAGGTTCTTGAGGTTCAGTCAATAAAATAACTTATTTTGGCGATTATACCCACACAGACTCATTTGCAATCTACTAAAACAAACAAATACTCTACATAAAGAACATGGAAATAACAATAAAAGATAATACACCATCCCATATATACAAACACTATCAGAAGACCCAGAAAATCACTCTTAAATAAACATAAAACTGACTACACTGTCACATTCAAAAATCCGTCTACCATAGATAAATTATTCACCAAAACCCAGGATACAGATTTACAGTCTAATATAGTTTACGAAATACCGTACGCAGATAGTTGTAGCAAATCGTATTTCGGTAAATCGGAACAATATCTTAAACGGTGTATCAACATAAATACAGTTGCACGTCTATAAATAAAAACCCGAATAAACCTGACCAAACAGCTCTCACCACACATTACAGGCAAACAAAATCATCTTTAAAATTTGGTTTAACAACCCAAAATTATTTAACTTGAACAAAATAATTTTAAACGAAATATTAAAGAAATAAATATTATTAAACCATAGAAAATATTTTAAAAATCGCGCAATAAACCAAAAGTCCTAAATCTCAACATATTCCAATTTAATACATTTAGACTAATAATATATATTTTTATTAATATACATCATATAAATCATTTATCCACTTATATAGTTCTAAGGAATACGTAAACCCCTTCTACCTGTACCTGGAAATTTCCACCAGTTTTGGAAATAGCAACCCCCACAACCCTTACTTTTCTTCTGAAATTCCCAAGTTCGGTTGTGTACAGGAATTGTTATAATTTAATAGTAAATACCAATAGCCACAATATCCACCAGTAACATTGTAAGTAGTTTTATACTCCACTATTCTTAGTAATTATATGCAGTTAATTGTTCTAACGCATATTTTTATATATTTATATTGTAGCTAGCTTTAGGTTTTGAAATAACTTGTATAACGTTTAATTTTATTGTAACCTGTTTTTTCACTGTAGGGCATAATTATGCGAACAATTAAGTCTCGAAACGTCGCCAAAATAGTTGTTTTTATTTATTGACTAAACCTCAAAGACATTATTAAACATTTAACAGTAACAGCCAAGAAATATATCTATGTATATATATATATATATATATATATATATATATATATATATATATTTACTTAAAACAGAGAACAGAGATGAAGTCTTTAAAGATATTATTTTTTTTAAATGTTATTCTTTTTTCAGAGTGAATTATATTAATTCATTTACTTCATTCCTTTTAGTTTATGAAACTCTTTCCTAAAAATATGCTTTATTTTTTATTTCACTTTATTTTTCCTTTGAGTTCTCTTGCTTATTAAAAAAAATGCGCATCCATAATATAAGTTTATTTTCTTTTAGCGTGCTCTTCAAAGGGCTTTTTTTTTTTGGTAACTTTTGTAGGTTTCAAAGTTTGAATGTAATTGAAGATTAAAAATGAGATTAGATCTCAAGGATCTCCAAATGTCTCAAATTTTTAAAATATTCTATTTTAATTTTCTGTTTCATTGAAGTTTTAAAATTAAATCTTTTTCAGGTTCTCTTTATTATGAACTGAGGCACCAATATATATATATATATATATATATATATATATATATATATATATATATATATATATATATATATATATATATATCGATGATATAATTTATTTCATTTTTGTAATATATTTTTTATTTAATTTTTATTTCTGTTTTTTTAACACCTTATATTATTGAAGCGAAGATTCTAAAGTGACATTATACATAATCTTAAATATATATAATTTAAATATACATACAAATCTTTTTCATATAGTTTTGTTTTATTGCTAATATTTTATAAACAATTATTGTCTTTCGTTTATATTTTTATTTCTCTTAGCTGCTTTATTATTATCTAACCTACTTAATCTATTTATGGTTTTAATGTCAACACAATTACAAAATTTTTTTATTTTATTTTATTAACTTTTATTTTTATTTTAATATTCATTCACTTTTATTTTATATTTCATTTCATCTTCATTGGCAGTTAAAATTTCTATAGCTTATATTTGTCTATAACTTTCTTTAATTATATTAAGTTATTTCTTATTTACATATCTTTGCTGTTATTTACAGGTTACCAACCTATTATAGTTAAGAGTGAGAAGACGGGGGGGAGGGGGGATTCATTCAATGTGTTCGCCAAAAGTAACTGCAGTTCGACCGGATTCAACCGGCACTGCACAGTGGTTCATTGCGGAAAAAAAAACAAAAAATATCATTAAGAGCATATCATACGAAGATTATGCTGTGGCTATAGTATTATTCGATCATAGTAGTATTTGATATCAACACCTTAAAAAATATATATAAAACTATACTGAAATTGTTTTTCAATATTTGACTTATAGCCTTCAAATGTTGACCATTCCAAACGATGAACCTGATTATAGTTCAATCATATGCCATAGAGTATGATTCCAAATCTCGCCTATAACACTTCTCATTAACTTGACATTTCATATTTTTCCTCCAATTTTTAATCTTTTTCCACCATTTATGTGCCGCTGTGCAAGCTTTGACGCCCTCGTCCTAAATGTAATATCAGCTCTGATGATGGCAGCCGTTGTTTTGGAATGAACGTCGCTATAAAAATACAGTATTTCAAAACAAACATTTCTTTTCTTCTGATTGGCTGTTCCCTTTTTTCCAAATCTTTACCTCCAAACATTTCTATTAGGATTTGAATTATGCCACGCTGTGCAATTTTATTAGAAAATAGTTTCGAATGCTATTCAGCTTCAGTTTTACAAAAAAAAAAAACTTTGTCACATGGATTATATACACTAAAGTTTTCAAGAAATCAAATATATTGGTACTCACCTGAGGTGGTCAAACGGACTTCTGAAATATATCCATCGTGGAAGGCGGAAGGGGACAGGTAGGTAAAATTTTGGGGGTTGACTTTGTCCGTTCTTATTGGAAACAAATTTTAAAAGATTTTATTATTTCTAATGATTCATAAATATTTAATTTTAGAATATTTCCTACTTGATTTATTATTAATTTCACTCCCAAGTCATTATTGAATTTATTGGTTATTTTCATTTAGATGGATAGCGAACACCTTTGATGAAATTCTTTCCATATAACTATAAATTCAATAAAACTCAGGAGTGAAAACAATAGATCAAGTAAAAAATAGCTTAAAATAAAATATTTGTGAATCATCAGAAATAATTAAATCGTTTAAAAACAATTTTTTGTTTAGATGATCAGATAAACATTTCCAATAGCCCTATTTTAAATTTGTTTCCCATAGAAATAGAAAAATCCAATAAGTCATAAAGGAAATTCCATGGTAAACCCCAAAAAATTAACCTACCTACCCTACGCCGTTCCTCTTCACATGATGGGTATATTTCAGTTATCTGTTAGATCTCCTGAGGTGAGTACTAATGTTTGATTTCTTGTCTTACATTTTTGAAAAATTTAGTGCATATCATTTCATGTAAGATAGTACTGATGTGTTGAAAATTTTGTATGTTTTAGAACTGAAGATGAATGTTCAGCATTCGAAACTAGTATTCTAATAAAATAAACCCAATAGAAGTGGTAATTAATACATCAACCCTAAAACCTACTGGTTGATTTACTGGCTCTTTCCTTTCCACGATGGATATATTTCAGATATCAGTTAGGATAGGTACTCAGGTTAGTACCAATATATTTAATTTCTTGTTTTACATTTTTTAAATGTACACCCGAGTCTTTATTGAACTTATGGTTATTTTCATTTAGATGGCTAGCGAAATTGTAGTTTTGGGTGTTATTAGTGTATGCTCTTATATGTTCTTTTACTCTTTGATTTACCGATCGTCCGGTTTTTCCCGTGTATTTAGCTTCTCAGTCGTTACATTTTAGTTCGTATACACCAATTTTTTGGAAAGGGCATATGTTGTCTTTAGCTGAAGGGGAATAAATAAAGAGAAATGGCAACCATTATGAGTACCTCAAGTTATTCAATATTTCTAAATACAATTCCTTACCCTAATTGAACGCATTAGGGACGATGTCTATATTGTATTTTTTCAATTTTAATATATATATATATGATGATGGGTACGGGATGCCACTCGACACAAGAAGCACACCCACTTACGTGAAATACTTACCCCAACGGGTGTAGCGATGGGATCACAGCACTCGAGAGCCCCTCCCCTAAAGAGAATATTCTCCTATAAGTTGCCTCTTTTGAGCCAAATTTAAAATTCCTTTCATCAAAAATTTCATTTCAAAGTTTAATAAAAGCCAATTAGAGTTTTGAAGATCCCATTCCACTTCCTCCACAGAAGGAACTTCATAATACCAGCGAAATAATTCTCTTTCTTAATAATCTCTATCTTTCCTTATTTTAATAAATATATATATATATATATATATATATATATATATATATATATATATATATATGTTTGTGTGTATATATATTTTGTATCCCGTTACAGTAAGCCTTTAAAAATCTATTCATTGTTACATTACACGGTAACCAAACATTGTTACAACCTCCATTTTTTTATTTAAAAAAAATTAATCTACTCTTTTTTTTTTATAAAAAAAAAAAATCTACTCCCCCTCAATATACGTAATGATTTAATCTATAGATACATTTCTGATACTGTAATTAGTTTAATGGGATAAAAAGTTATATTCAAAAGCATGAATAAATATACACTAACAGGCAAAAAATTCCACTTTATGGATTTTTTTCGTTTACTCGGCTAAAAGTTTCACTCTTTTTAATCGATTAACGTTTCATATACTTTAACAAGAGATCTTGAAACGTGTTACGATTACCAAAAAGTTAATTAAATAAAAGTAAGCTGTATTTAAAAAAAAAAAAATCACTGAGCAATTTTAATTTTTTTTATTTTTTAAGGTGATAAAATGGTCAGGGATTCAGTCAGGATAAATAAACACGTCAAATTTTTAATTGAAAAACTTATATTTTGGCGTGCCGACGTTTCGATCTGCCTTGCAGGTCTTCATCAGGGCTAAAGTAACTAAAATTGGATGTGACTAAGATGATACAAACGTTAAAAAAAATAAATAAATAATAAAAATCATTTAAAAATGAAAAGGAAAAAATAATATACTATTAATCAGTATCAGCATAAATCTTTTTCATTTTTAAATTATTTTTATTATTTATTTTATTTTTTTTTAATGTTTGTATCATCTTAGTCACATCCAATTTTTTTATTTTAGCCCTGATGAAGACCTGCAAGGCAGATCGAAGCGCCAACACGCCAAAATATAAGTTTTCCATTTAAAAACTTGACGTGTTTATTTATCCTGACTGCACCCCTGACCTGTATCACCTTAATTACAACTCACAGTCAACAATACAATCATCATTACAATATTTTAAATTTATAAGGTTTAAATCCGCTCCTTGCGTTCATTATGCCGTGCATTTGATAGGGTGTCAGTCTTAAGAAATATGTTCTCGAGGGTTATCTAACGTTTTTATAGATCATTTTAATTTGAAATTTCGTAATTTATTTTATTTTTTAAATGATGCTTGCTTCTATTTAATTAATGTTTTTAACATTCATAATACGTTTGATATGTCCTCATTAAAGTATATGGGGAAGATAATTAGGGTACACCAAAAAACAAAATGAAACTTTTAAAACGTTGGCTTTAAGAATTAGAATAAAATAAACATTTTATTTTGATCTGCTGAGTATCTATGACTGCCTACCCTAATTATCTACATCTCCTATATACATCACAGTCAACTATACCTTATGATTATAAAACATTTATTTATTTTCAATAATGAATACTGTTCTTGGTTCTTTGTGGTGGGATGGAGAGAACTGTGTGGTCAGAGATTAGTGTTATCGGGTTCACTCAGCCTTTTATATACTTATTTTTATTTATTTATTTTTTTCATTTTTTCCTACAAGATAGTGTATACATCATATATATACCTTCATGTGAAGGTCTAATAAGCAGGGAGGATAAATATAATATTACATGCACCAAATGCAAAGTCATCTATCATGGAAGATGCTTTAATCTTTCAAAAATGATATAGACGCCATAAAAAGCACAAAGAGGTCATGGCTTTGTCATCTATGTGATTTGGGGAAAAAAATCAACCCAGGCACAGAGAAATCTCCAGAACCGACTGTATCTGAGGTACTTGCCGCGGTAAATCGCATAGGTGCCTCAGTTAAAGAAGAAATTAAGTGTATGAAAAATTCACTAGATAAATACGGAGAGCTTACTTTTGATTTAAGCGAAAGACTTTCAAAAATCGAAAGTCATATTTGAAGGACAAAATAAATTCATCGAAGAATTATTCAATGAAAATAAAAAATTAAACACAAAAGTGGGCCAGCTGGAGATAAGAGTGAATAAAGCAGAACAGGGCCTACTTAGAAGTTCTCTGGAAATTCGAGGCATCCCGGTACGCTCAGGAGAGACCCCTTCGGCTTTGGTGTCGAGTATAGGTGCGGGGCTAGGGATAAATTAAATATCGAGGACCTCGACCTGGTGGAACGCCGGCGGCCCAGAAAAGATGACCCTCGACCTCCTCCTGTGATCGCTCGCTTTGTCAGGCAGACGCTCAGGGATGAGTTAATACAAAAAAGAAGAGTGAAGCGGGATTTCTCAACGCGGGATATCGGCTGGCAGGAGAACGACTCCCACCGGATATATCTCAGTGAAGAAATGACCCCGACCAACAGGCATTTGTATTGGCTCGCCCGTCAGAAGAGATCTGCCGGCAAATTAAAATATGTGTGGTTCGCGGGTGGACGAGTCCGCTGCCGTAAAGATGATGGCCAGCCAGTGATTTTCATTGATCAGAGCCAGGACCTGGAGATTTTCGGCTGACTTTTTAGATTGCATTACCTTCTTGCGCCCTCTCTGTCTTTCAAACTTTATGCTATTGAACACTGTAATTGGTCTTATTGTTCATCTACCATTTCTACCCTAGAAGATAATTTTTATTTTTGGATACAAGGTTATTATTTCTGTGTTTTTTTTTATTTATTTACGTTTTACTGCATCACATTATCAGAGTCTATTTATTATAGCTTATATATTACGGTTGATGATTTTATATCTCTTTATTATTTATATTTTGTATTTATATTTCTATATAACCATTGCTCATTATCGTTTTTTGCATGCTTATTACAACTAGAAAGTTTCTTTATATGTTTGTATTTCACTGCATCTTGTTATCTTGGTTTATTTACTGGTGTTTATGCACTTCGATTTCATGCTCTCATTTCTCATTAATACATGCGCTTATATATTTATATATATATGTAACCACTCCACATTATCTTTTTTAGCTTGCTTAATACAACTAGAATGTTCTTTTAGTTATTTAAGTTTTATTGCATCTAATTAT
The DNA here is from genome assembly GCA_003667255.2 of Euschistus heros. Lineage (NCBI taxonomy): Eukaryota > Metazoa > Arthropoda > Insecta > Hemiptera > Pentatomidae > Euschistus > Euschistus heros. The sequence goes on from RCWM02000063.1 coordinate 2,530,322, forward strand.
CTCTGTTTATGTACTGTCGGTTATTCATTACGTTTTACTTCGTTATACCTTACTATTAAATGCAATTGTGCATTCATATACGTGCATAACCACTTCACATTATCGTTTTTTCGCTGGCTAATCGCAACCAATGTGTGTTTTACTTATTTAGGTCACACTTCATCTTACTATCTTCGGTTATTCACTGTCGTTCATATATCACTATTTAGGATGTTTTGTTTCATTATTATATATATTCATGTATTTATATATCTATGTAACCACCTCACATTATCGTTTCTCGTTTTTTTATCTCAACTAAAAAGTTTATTTTTTTTCTATTCTTGGCACCCACTATTTCATTTCAGACATAGCATCAACCTTCCATATAAAGAAAAAGAAACATTGTTTCTATTCATTTAGCAAAATTTCTTAAGTTGGTACTAAATATATATTTATTTATTTACTCTAATTACAACGTCTGTTTCCTAAATCCTATAGCATCTTCCTTTACCTCTCTACAGTATGTCTAGTATCCTAACAGCACGTCACGTTAACTCCCAATCCTTACCAGCTCACTTTGACGAATTCCAACAATACTTTAGTCAAAATTTTTTCCACATCATATCCATTTCCGAAACCTGGCTTAAACCCTACATTCCGTCCTCTTCCGTATTCCTTCAAAACTATTCCCTTACCCGCCATGACCGGGCCGACCGGCGTTGGAATCTATGTGCATGACAGCCTAAAGACAAGAATTCTTGATTTCTCTCCCTCATCCGTACAACCTCACATAGAGTACTTATTCATTGAAATTTCTGCTGGTACCCAGCATCTACTTTATGGAGTTGTATACCGTCCTCCTCTTGTACCTTTTCGATCTGTCCTTTGAATCCTCCTTATTTAACCTAGTTCCTCTCTATCCCAAAATCATTATTACGGGTGATTTCAACACAAATCTTCTTTCCGACTCCAACAACAAACGTTACCTGGATAACTTGATTTATTCCCTTCACCTTTTTATCGTTCCTTTTTTCTCCTACTCATCATTCCCGCTGGCTGACTCATGGTTAGACCTTTATATTATCGATTCACAACAAAATCTCCTGTCCTCCTCCCAATGTCCTGTGTCTTTTCTATCCTGCCATGACCTAATCCAAATATCCTATGACTTCCGAACCCCTCCGGTCCTTTCTAGAACCATTACCTTCCGCAACCTTGATGCCCTCAACCGTGATAATATCTTACCATTCCTTGAAGCCTTAGACTGGAGTGAGATCTACACCACCTCTTCCATAGACTCCATGGTTGAAATCCTCACAACTAATCTCCTCAAAATCCTCGATACATTTGCTCCACTTGAAACCTCCACCTTTCGTCGCCGGCCTGCACCTTGGTTGTCTCAAGAAATCAAAGATCTCCAGCGAAAGCGTGAGGCAGCAAGAAGAAGATTCAGAAGGACGAGACTTGCGGAAGATTATCTAACGTTCAAAGTGCTCCGCAACCTGGTACAAACAAAAATCCGGCGTGCAAAATCTTCCTACTTCCATGAAGCCTTTCGGTCTGCTCCCGATCCTAAAACAAAATGGCAGCTCCTTCGCAAACTTTCCCTCCATAATCCCTCCGGATCTTCAACCTCGACCAATTTCCCAGTTTCACCGAACGACCTAAACACCTATTTTGTATCGCCATCTCTAAACCACTCCCCCCTTCCACTCAGCCAGTATCTTACCCAATACACCATTCAATGCAAATAATTTTTATTTTTCCTACATTACCCCTTCTGATATAATTTCCTCTGTCATGAAATCCCACACCAACTCCCTTGGTCCAGATGGTATCCCAAATAAACTTATAAAATTATGCCTCCCAGAACTTACGCCGATCCTTCTATTCATCTATAATTTCTCCCTTCAAAACTCCGTATTTCCTACCTCCTGGAAAAAGCCATTGTTCATCCTATCAATAAAATTTCCAACCCTACCTGTCCTGCAGACTTTCGTCCGATCTCTATCCTTTCAAACCTCTCAAAACCATTAGAACGTTTGGTGCAATCCCAATTATCCAGCTTCCTGGAAGATTTCCTTCTACTCGATCCCCTTCAATCTGGTTTTCGTCCTGGTTATTCTACCCAATCCGCACTAATCAAAATCACCAGTGATATCCATGCCGCAATAGACGAAAAAAAAAAAAAACTAACCGTGCTTATACTCCTCGATTTTTTCCAAGGCTTTTGATTCCATTGATCATTCTATCCTATTTTCAAAACTTAAATCTTTAAACTTTTCTAACAGCTCTATCCAGTGGTTCCATTCTTTCCTCTCCAACCGTACCCAAGCAGTATCAATCCCTAACCAACCCTTGTCAGACTTCCTACCTCTTTCCTCTGGTGTAGCCCAGGGCTCCAGCATATCACCTCTCCTCTTTAATTCCTACATTAACGATCTGCATCAGTCAATTCTACACTGCTCCCCACCACCTTTATGCAGATGACTGTCAAATATATTTATCCTTTTCCCCTGCCGAAATCCTTGATGCTTTCTCCAAGATTCAGGATGACCTTGACAGTATCTGTACCTGGGCCAATTTGAATAACTTAAAGTTAAGCGCAATAAAACCCAGGCAATAGTTATCGGCTCAAGTCACCTTCTCAGATCAAACTCCTATTATCCCTCTCTAAACCTAAGTAATCAGCCTATTACCTTTTGCTCCTCCGTCAAAAATTTAGGAATCATCTTCGACCAAAACCTTTCCTGGAAGCCTCAAATTGCCCAAATATCCAGAAATTCAATTGGAACCCTGAAGCTATTCAATCGTGCCCGTCATTTCCTCCCCCAAGCCACTCGCAAACTCCTAGTTTCCTCGCTCATCTTTCCTCTCTTTGACTATGGCTGCGTGGTGTTTGGGGGCCTCTCTGTGGGTCTCCGAGAGAGGTTAAAACGAATTATGAATTGCTTCGTTCGATTTGTTCTTGGAACCCCGAGGCGTTCCCATGTCTCACATCTGTACTTGGACTTGAAGTGGCTCTACCCATCCACCCGCAAATCATACTTCCTAGGTTCATTCCTTTATCAAGCCATTTATTACCATCGCCCATCCTACATTTATGATCTGTTAAAATTTAAGTCTTCCTTCTATTCCCGATTCACAACAAGATCTCGTTCCTCTGACCTATACTTGCCTTTCCATAGAACAACATTATACCAGCATTCCTTCCTAGCCCGATCCACTACCCTCTGGAACACTCTCCCACCTGAAATAAGACATGCCCCTTCCTTAAGCTCATTTAAAACACTCCTTTTCCAATATCTCCTCTTATCCCAGTCAGATGCCAGTCAATATGAACAGTAATTACTATCAAATAGGGTTAAATCGAATAAATTTGATATCGGTGAATTGACTCACAAATTTTCTTTCATATAATAACAATCTTTTATTAGTTCCATATTGGTAAATAATCATTCTATCTATTTTTTTATAAAAATTCTTTTTTATTTTTTAACTTTAAATGTTTTTCCTAAACATAGAAATTTTATCTATCGACAATTCATATGTGTATGGTTATGTGTATGGGTATATAGGTGAATGAGTGCAGTGTATTTAAGTATATATCGTAATCTCTGTAAGTATTTTCCTCATCTAATGGACATATAGACATAGTTCATTCTCTGTATATATCTTTTCTCATTTTCTCAGGGTTATTTATTTATTTATTTTTTTTTTTATTATTTCATTTATCCTTCTTATGTTAACTTATTTACTAAAGCTATTTATACAATTATTTACTTAACTGTATTTGCATGTCTCTTTTTCCTCATTTATAAATACCTTTGTATGAAATTATATATGCCAGACAATTGTACTACTTTATGATACAATTTTGTTATTCTTAGGGGACAATACGTCCCAGAATAAAGATTATTTTTTCATTCATTCATATATATATTTTTTTTTTAATAGGAGTTTTCCACTAATGTGGTTTTCCTTCCCCTAAATATCCCTCAGGATCCTTCTCCAACCTTCCCTGTCCAAGGCCTGTTCCTCTGTTATGCCATGTCCCATCAGGCTTTCTTCAACTCCGTCTCTCCACCTCACTCTGATTCTTCCCCTTCTCCGTCTTCCATCCACTTCCATGTCCATTATCTTCTTCGGTAATCTTCCTGGAGGCATTCTTCTCACATGCCCGAACCAGCTGAGTCTTTTTTCCTCAATGGTCGATAGGATATTCCTATTTATCCCCATCATTTCTCGGATATCTTCGTTTCTAATTCTTTCTCGTCTGGATTTCCTCGCTGCTCTTCTCCAGAAGTCCATCTACATCATATATATGAGTGCTGCAATGAGGGGTGTAGAGTGCTTGAAATATGCGATTATTTTTTACTTCACAGCTTCGTTAGGAGTAGTTAGAAGGTAAACATACTAAAAGTGGTGAGTTTACTGGGAAAGGGGAGTGAAAAAGTCTCATTTTTGGGTTTTTGGATTATATCTGGAAAACGGTGGACTCTAAACAAATATGTTCTGGATAAAAATGAAAGCTAACTAAATTTCTCATAGAATTGAATCTATATATATTTCTCGAACTTCCAACAGTTTCCGGGATATATGTTATTGAAAATCGATAATTTTTGAGAAAAAAAATTTTACCTAGCTTTTTGTCAAAAATTTGCTTTAGGTGAACATACATATGAAATTAAAATAAATTTAATGCCCTACAACATTTATTCTGACATTTTTCCTGAGAAACAATCGCGGAAGGCACTAGAAGCAAATGTTTCACAAAAAGTAAGGTGAAAATTATTTTTTTTAAAACTTCTAACGAAATTGTAAAGTAAAAAATTATCGCATGTTTCGTGCACTCTATAATATGGACTACAAGACCAGTTACCAATTTCAAATCATTCTCACTTGTGATCTTCTGCCTCTCCAATATTCTTTCATTCTCTCAATATGTCTCTTTTTTTCTTCCTTTCAACTGCTTCCTACCTGTTTTCTTTGATTGCTTGTAACTTGGAATTTTAAGTTTAACACTTTCTTTCTGAAGGTATTTTTCTGTACTACTTCTACTTTTATGTTGTAAATTTATAAATCATTTTTAATTTCTCTGATCCAGCATGTTGTTTCCCTGAGATACTTGGAGATCTGCTTTGACAGCCTGTTGTCATCCATTGTGAATATACGTCCTAAAACATCTTTTTCCTTATTAATTCTGTTATTTTTTGTACGTCTTCTGTTATATATTTCATAATTGTTTCTTAATATTCACGTTCTGTGCTTTTTAAAAGACCTAAAATTGTTTTCTAGGAGGTCCATATGCCAAAGCCATAAGGCTTTATGTAAATAAGTGTACACGCTTCGTCTCTGTCTGAGTGGTAATTTAGAACGTATTAATAATTATTAATTTGAATTTGTACCATTACAGCCTGTGACTTTATAATTTAGAATACTGTCTATATTTTCTTTTTCAGAAAATAACGTTGTTCGGTTAACGAGCTGTTCTTATCTCAACAATAACAATGATATTGTTTATTTTCGTGTATTTCCATCTAATTTGTTCTCTGCTATGATCTCATAGCAGTCGGGCATTCTTTATTACCTACTACGACGAAATTGAAACAATTAAACAAACGAAAGACAAGAGAAGACGAAGCGAGATGTACAAGGGCGTTATTAAGGAAGAGATATTCTAAATATAAATTTAGTTTCCCAGTAAGAGTTCTCTCCCTGGCGTTGGTCCACTCCTCACATCTGGTCGCCTCTACTCTCCCGGGGCTGCGAACCCGCGATCTTGGAAATAAGCGATCTAAAACTAGTATTGAATGAAAAATTACTGTTTATTGAAAAAAAAAAAAAAAAAAATTGTTTCAGGAGGTTTTGGCTCCTAATATAGCTAAAACTGGTATTGCAAAAATAAAATTTTGGGGGAAAACCTTCCTAGTCAACCTGTTCTCACTACTCGCCGTACCAATCGCGGAAAGGACTTAATTTCATATTTTTGTTCAAAGTTTATATTATTTCTGCAATACCAGTTTTAGATTGCTTATTTTCTTAAAATGATTTTTCGCGATTTGCGGCGAAACGGTGCCCCAGATAAAAAAAATTCACCGGTATAAAATCGATTTAAAATTTGATTTTCTATCGAAATCCGTCGTAAAATATACCACATACCATTGGGAATTCCAAAGTTAGGGTCGCTGGAGAAGGTTGGAGAGCAGACTATAACCTGAAAAGAAACTTTATTTGACACAGTTAAGACCCTGAGATTTTCGTTTCAAAATTTCAAAAACTGTGAAAAAAAAAAAGGGAGTGGCCATCTAATATTGAACAGCCTGTATATTTATTTTATTTATTCGTATATTTTATTTTAATTCTTATATATTCGGATGCTTTTTGTTTTATTTTCTTACTTTATGTTTTATCATTGTTCATATTGTATGTTCATATTGTATGTATAACGCTCTGTTGCCCTTGAGTGAGGCAGTTTGTAATTATTCAAATAAAAATATTGGAAAAAAAAATAGGCTTAGTGAGTTACTTTTTGTACTGATATACTGAACCCTGCATCAACCTTCCCTCATAATTCCTATTTTTTTTTATTTGTTTAAAGTAGCATGATTACACTGTATTATCAGAAAGAACCTAAAATAATTTTGGATAGAACGATTATTTGATTATTCAATTTCTAAGTATTGGTTTGTTTATTTTTTTCTAATATGTTAAAACTTCAGAATAATTGTTTCATATATACAATTCACAAGCATGAAATAAATTATAGAATAAATTGAAAATATATAAACTTTTATTTTTACAATGAATAATAATAATTAATGTTAGGACTACAATTTAATAATTAAATGAAGATATTTAATGTTGCGCTGTTACATGGTCTGGAATATTTGGACAACTGTTCTTGTGTCAACACTTTTATCATAACTAGTACCCAATCTCTTTAATCTCTGTTTACACAACTGATTTATAGCGTTAAAGCGTGTGTATATGTTCTGGAGAATTCTGCATTTTTTTAAAAATTAAATTTTTTATTTTATTTTATATCATTATTATTAATAACAAATATATAGAATTAAACCATGGATTTAAGTAACTGTTTTAATTAAGACTTAAAATAATATGTATATATTAAAAATGTAGTATCAAATAATATGTTTAAAACATGAATAGGGAGTTTATAAAAAAAAAATGACAAGGTTGCTGTTATTTCAAATGTATGGGGTCAACCAACCAAATAAAGAAATCTATAGGTTATTCTTCAGAATGGAGGAAAGTTTTTTTTTTGTGAATGGTATCTTTTTTGTATTTTATTTCCCAAAGAACGTTTCCCACAAATAAAAAATCTCAAATGTCTATTCACTATATCTTAGTGAGGTGAGCTTTGTGGGAACCTATTGTAGACATCTATATTTCATTGAATGGGATCTTAGTAATATTTTTGTTATAAATAAATACATATGTTTGTTATAAATTTTTCAATTTGCTTTCCTTTTTTTAAAATTTCTTAAAGATATGGATATTATTATCCTAGTAATTTTTTACTGAAATCCTAACGATTAATTCTCGATTAAATTTTCCGAGTAATTTATATAATAATTTTATTCAGTTTCTAATATTTTACATCTGTTAAAATATTATAATATATTTTATTTTTCTACTTAATGTAATTTATTTATTTTTTAACTGCCAATATTGTTTATGGTATAAACCATAAACAACCATTAAATACCATTATTGCCTTTGTAACTATGAAAAACAAAAAAACGTCAAATTTGTTCTTATTTTAAATAATTATTTGTGAATTAATTTAAAATAAATTTAAAAAAATAGTTTCAATTGTTCTCATATTTTGCTCTTTCAACAGAAGAAATCCTATATTATGATCTAAAATATAAAATAATTTCAAGATATAAGTACTTGGTGTATGCAGTCATAGATACACAGCAATTAAAAATAAATTTTAATTTATAATGTCTGGTATACAATAATAATTATTTATTGGCATTATAAATTAAAATATATTTTTAATTGCTGTGTATCTATGACTGCATACCCCAACTACCTACATCTTTAAATTATTTTATATTTTAGATCATAATATAGGATTTCTTCTGTTGAAAGAGCAAAATATGAAAACAATTGAAACTATTTCTTTTTTTTTTATTTTAAATTAATTCACAAATAATTTAATTTATTTAATATAAACATTTAACTAACATCGCTATCATCTTCGGCCCACATAGTAACTTTAAGCATCGAATTGACTGCTTCTACGTGATTCATCTTCCAGGTTGTATTGATTTCTTGAATATCGTCCAATGTTTCGTCTTAGAGGTGTTCTTGAGAGATGGCCAGATTACTGGGAGTGTCGGACTATTGAATGGCCGGATTGTAGAGATTGTACTGTATTTGTGATTATATCGTTGAACGAATCTGTCTTTTGTCCAATACATTCGTAACTTACAATTAGCTTGGCAAGGTTCCATATATGACAACATGACTTTGTGAATTTTTCTCCATTCAGGGTGAATATTTTGGTTTCTTTCCTTTTTCGCCATCGAGAGAATTTATCTGATAAGTGAGTTTGTAACATTGACTGCCAGTGGCAGTTGTTTTAGGCGAGCGAAAAATTTTATTATGGAATGTATCTACAAAACAAATTTTAACACCTTTTACCGGTGAGCAGTTTGATCAAAACCGATATATTTTTCTAGAACGCGAGGGCGTTACACGTAGTTTGATAGTTTGATATTAGGAGAATAGGAGCAGTTAAGAGCTCAACTCTCGTTTTAATAAATAACTCTATTACTAGGACACTGGTTCTAATGAGTGAGCTCTTTTTGAATTTGTTTCTCCTAATACGAAATACAAAAGTTTTAACCTGGGTTTGACCGGTCTTGCTGGATTTCCAGAGTTGGATTCTCGGGAAAATAGTTAGATGCCGACAATTAAAAACGTTTATATTAATAACATGGTCTACAAATATCTCAAATAATTCGAATTTAAATATTTACATAAGCCCCTTTTGTATTTGTAAATATATATATATTTATTTATATATATTATAGGCATAACACCCCATTATTCTTTATTCATTTCTACATCTTTCAGAGGTCATTTGCTCCATCTTCAGGTTCTTACAACTGTGATATTCTCAAATGGTCAAATTTATTCACACAGTGTGAATAAATGTAAATAAATAAAATAAAATAAATAAATGTAAAATGTAAATAAATAAATGTAATAAATAAAATGTAATATGTATATGTTATTATGTAAAATGTAATAAATAAATCTAAAATGTAAATGAATAATTCACATAATAAATGTAAATAAATAAAATTTATTTACACAGTGTGAATAAATGTGCCCATGTGAGAATATCACAGTTGTAAGAACCTGAAGATGGAGCAAATGACCTCTGAAACATGTAGAAATGAATAAAGAATAATGGGGAGTTATGCCTTTTAAAAAATAAATACTAGTTTTTTTTTTTTAATTTTAACAATTATCATTATTTTAATTAGCATCAAATATCAGAATAATCAATTAAACAAAAAGGGAGAAATCTCAAATGAAATTACTATAATTTAACTCAAAGAAAATGAAGAATTGAATTAGTCATCAAATATAATACAATAACAACATTTTATTATTAAACAAAGTTTTATCGCTTTTAGTGTATTTAGAATTACTCTCCTTTGAAAATAAACAATAAAATCATAGAGGTAAGTGGGAAAAATAAAGAACATAAGGGCGCATAGGCGGTCAGCAGGATTCAGCTATTTAATTTGAAAATTTATTTCCTACAGAAAACTAAATCACAGGTGACCGAAAAAAATAATAGAAACAACATATGATCATCGACAGTCTAGGGGCAACATGATTCTTTAGATTTTTGTTTTTGTAGGACACAGCTGACTTAAAAACATCAAATAGTAACAAAAACATGTTAGATCTATTCTTACCAAGCTAAACGTTAATTCATCTTACTTACTTGATGTACTTTGTTATAAAGTTTCGAATTTAAACAAATTGATCAAATATAGCGACTCAAACGATATTCCTCAAGGCAACTAAACCTTTTAATTAAGTGGATGATAATATTAAAAGGTTTGACAGAGGACGGCGTTCCTTTAAGTTTGTCAATTCTCTTGAAAGGTTTGACTCCTTTGTACTGGTAGGCCGAGGACCTAAAAGGGCCGATGAGGAAAGTTAAAAGGAAGAAGAGAAGAAAAGAGGATTGTTACAACACAAAGCCGAAGGATACTTGTTGCGCTCCGGCTGGACTCGTACTTTTTGCTCCTTCTTCCAGGGCATGGCCTCCTTGTTCTCCAGCAGATGTCCTTTGCACTAGCACGTGCTCTTCCAAGGAGGCTACCTGGGTCTACCTGGTTCCTTATCTTCTCCAGGCAGCTGCAAAGATTATCGGAGCTCAATGAAAGCGCTCAGATTTTATGGGTCTTCACAAGCAGCAGGCAGTAGTATTTCTTTCTTTCCTTTTTTTTTTTTTTTTTTTTCTATTCAAGTTAATACCCTATTGGGAGTTACTAAAAGTCTGATATTAAACGTTTACAACAGATGTTTAGGTACAACCATTCATACTTGGAAGAGGTAATGCTTTAAAATATTCAGAAGTTACAATTTTTTTTTTAAATCTTTTATTAATTGAAATTTACAACTGTATTAGAAAATACATCCAGTAAATATGCTGTATACAATGCAATATGATAACACGATTAAGACTTGTAGAAGAAATACCCATTGGTAGTACTCTAATGAATATTTACAAAAGGAAAAGATCCCGAGGCCATCTTCTTTTCAGGCGCCTCAGAGGATTGCCAGGAATGGAATGGGAAACAAGTTGAGCAACCAGTGGATTTGGATGAGGAGTGAGTTAATTATGAAAGGAGACGTATCTGGTTCGTGCCAAATCAGCGACGTACGGGATATTAAGTTGATTTTGGATCAATTCATTTGTGACAAAGGAAGGAGCATTAGGTATTTTTCTAAGGATTTTGGATTGGAGTGATTGGATGCGGGAAGAATTCGATGGTTTAGTGGATCCCCATAACTCTATACCGTAAGTCCAAATAGGTCTGATAATCGTCATATAGACAAGTTTCTTGTGGTGAATCGGGAGATTTGAACGTTTGTCAAGTAAGTGTTGTAGCAGTCGAAATCGACGAGCAGCTTCTTGTCTTTTCTATCTTGTATGAGGGTTCCAGGTAAGTCTCTTGTCCAGATAAAATCCCAGGTATCGTATTTGTTCCACATTATTTAGCGGTACACCATTAAAGAAGACAGGATGAGGTAGGTTTTCGACGGAGGGTAAAGGTTATTTGCTGAGATTTGCTAGGATTTATCTTAACTCTCCAGTTATGACACCATTCTTCAAGCGAAGTGATATGTGACTGGAGTGTCTGGGATGCAGGAAATGTATCATCATTGACTGTTAACACGCTGGTGTAATAAGCATAGGTTGTGAGGATAGTATTTGGATGGGTTGGGACATCAGCTGTATACACTGTATAAAAGATGGGACGCAGGATACTACCTTGAGGAATACCAGCGGTCTGGGGAAAGATAGATGAATATTTCGAATTGTGACTAACTTAAAATGCACTAGGAACGGAGGATGAGGAAATATGTAAATAGAAGGAATTGGCGAAAGAAGTTACAATTAGGATTGATGAATTGTTTGTCACTTCTATTATCATTAAATTATTCTTTATTCATTAAATTATTCTTTTATTATCATTAATCATAAGTTCTAAAAATATACTCAATCAGCACTTTACTACATTGACTGTGTGTGTTGAACTATACATATTTTAGACAAGTATCTGCACCATTTGGGAAAAACTAGATAAATCGATTTTTGTCCAAAATGAGACAAATATTCCGGGCAATCCATATTGGTTCCTAACACATCGTGTAAAAAGTAGGCAAGTCGTTTTGTCAATTAAAACGAATTACAAGGCATGACATATAAATGCAATATATATTCATTTCATAATAAAAGATAGAGAAATTGTAGAATAATGGAGGTTGGAAAATAAATTCTATACAAAATTAATTAACAATAAAACAGAAAACAAATTAAAATTGGGATTATTAGTAATATTTATTTACTCATATAAACAACAATCTGGATTGGTTTTGAACGTAGCAGGACTAGTGAAGGGCCGTTCCGACTCAGAAGTGGAATTGAGATTTTAGGTTCCGTTCCACGATTGGAACAAGTTCCAGTTTTCGTTCCGTTCCATTTTTTGTTCCTCGTCAGTTTGACTAACCTACTACATACTAGTGAAGGGCTGTTCCGAGTTAAAAGTGGAATCAGAATTTACGGTCCGTTCCACGTCAGTTTTACTAACCTACTACCTATGTGCCATGCATTTCGGTACATACCTTTTTGGCTTCAAGCAGTTAACCTCCTCCTTATATTTTATAATTAAAAATTTTATAGCTACTATAATATTAAGTAGGTTTAAGTAGCTACGTATACTTATTTAAAAAATGTATACTAATAAAATAGTTTTATTCAATCAAGAACTTAATTGTTGGGGGACGGGAAAATTAACTCAAGTATAGTGCACAATTGAGCGAGAATTTTCCAACTACATTTGTTCCGAAAAAAAAGGAGTAATCAATTTTTGTGATTGCTCCATTACATTTTAAACAAATAGCGAAAAACTCATTCAATTACATAAACAGTGAAACCTTGTGTGGTTCATTTCTCTGAATCCGAAAGAAGAAGCGAAGCTCTGTCGGTAAAATAGAATATTTCAAAGAAAGTGGTATTTTGAAAATGCTCAAGTGCGGGGTGGAAGAAGAAGAGCGATGGAGAGGGGGGAAGAAATCAACAGCGGAAGGATCAACGCAACGAAGCTGTCGGAACGACCTTGGGTGGAACTAAACCAGAGATGCAATCTAAACTCTACCACACCGAGGGAACGAAACGAGAGATCTCTTGGCGTTGGTTTTCGTTCCAGGTGGAATAAAAACTTGGGCGATTGGTTTCGTTCAAAGCTGGAACCAGTTCCACGTTCCGTTCCACTCAGAACGACCCATCACTAAGCAGGACCTCTTCCTCAGACGTCGGTATTTTGCGATCTTTATTGGATGAAAACGATATTTAGCAAAATGAAAAGTAATGGGCACTTCAAAGCAATAGAAATAAATCAATACCCAAAAAAATAAATAAAAAATGAAAGGTTTTTCCGTTATAAAATTGTTGGGACTACTACCATTTCAAGGACCGGACCACTTTATAAACGAAAACAAATTTATTTATTAAAAGTCAATGCTCCTTACTTTGTCACAAACAAACTTTTCCATAAAGATCTTAATGTACCTAAAGTAATTGTTAATCCTGCCCAAACCAGATACCTATACTTTCATAGTAAACTAGATTCTCATCCACTAGTATCTCAACCTGCTTTCCATTCTATTCCAGGTAATCCTCTGAGGAGTCTGAAAAGAAGACTTTCTTGTCACCTACAAATATAGAAATTTTATCGAAGTGCTACCAAAGGATAGTTGCTTAGATTAATATGTAATTATGAGCATTATCTTTACATATTAGATGTATTTTTATTTTATTATATGATGCAAATTGGAATAAAGTTCTAAAAAAAAAATAAATAGATATAAAAGAAAATTGACCTGCTTACATCCTAACACATAAAAGATGTATACACTTATACATGAATTCAAAGAAGCGTCGAAAATTAGTGTCATTTGAATGAATATCGCAAGCATTTCAAGAACTGTAATCAGTGTTTCATTATTTAAATGTAACTTCTAGTTTATCAAATATTCCGCTCCGAGAACTGGAAGAGAGATCTCATCCATCGCTGGAGGAGCCGCACTGCAGTTGGCTATGCAGAACATTATCAACTGGGGTTGCATCTTCTCAATCCAACTATCAATAATTATCAAACCGTTTCTCTAGCTATAGTCAATCTAAATACTTATAATATAAGGATGAAGCTGTCAGAAATCATATTTAGTTATATTTTATTATAGTTAACTGTTAATAAATATTAGAAGAAGTTGATCTGGGATACAGTAAGGAGAAAGAAAAAAAAAATCCAGACATCGATTGCCTCCTTCCTTTGTTCGGTCACCCTGAAGAAGAACTGCTAGGTATGGTAGGTCGAAACGTCGGCACTCCAAATGTTTTTTACTTGGATATTTTTTCTTTTTTCTACTGACTGACATCCCAGATCATCTTCTTCTTAAAAAATTAATTAAAAACATATATTCAGTTATATCATGATATCTGTCATATATAATTATGTTATTAAGTCTTTTGATATCCATTTATAACTTAGTTTTTTAGTCAATTTTGTATATCATTTGGTCACATCTACTATTTTGTTATTTTTTGCCTTTAAGAAGACCTACAAGGCAGGTCGAAACTTAAGCACTCTTTAAAATGTTTTTTAACTTGGGCGTGTTTTTTCTTTGTCATGACTGCATTTCCGTGCCCATATTTACACCTTTTCCTTTATAAGTTACATATAGCTGAAATGTTTTAGTAAAAAGTACAAAGTGGGTAGTCATATACAGGGTGAGTACCTCTTAGTGTAAAAAAAAAATTGGGTGAAACTATATAAAAAATGTTGAAAAATGCCGCAGACCTCACCTTTCTATTCCAATCCGTTGCAGATATACTATAAATCAAAGACTTTTTTGAAGTAACCATGTTTTTTACCAAAAAAGCTGTAATATTTCCATTTTTTTAAATATTTTTTAAACTTTGACCACATTTTCGGATTTAGCATTAAATTTTCAATAAGAGCAGAGTCAATGTAATCTTGAATTTCACAGACTTAGGAGCTTATGAACAGCTTGATCTTCACCTTATTTAGGAAAGTTACAATGTCTTATATTACTTCAACGCTCACCGAGTTTTGAAAAAACTACCCACAAAACTGTAAATCTCACAAAACCTTAAAAATTTAATCAGCTTTCGAATGATATGTTAAAAGTAATGATTCTGTTTCGATTTCATAGAGAAATTTACTTCTAAAACCGAAGAAACATGGTGTTTCATTAGGCATAAAAATCAGTTACATGTGTAAATAAAACATTATGACAATTCCTTAATGGAAATGTGCATTTTAAACATAATGAACTCTTCATTGGAATAAAAAAAAACACAGAAAAAAATTATAGTTTAATAGAAAATAAATAAAACTCTCAATAAAGCGGCACCAGATCAGAGGATCTTATGTTATTACATTTATTTATTTATTGTTATTATTTAGGATTTATTTTAATAGATTTTCAATGTAAGGATTAAAACCCAATGATAAGGAACAAAGACCTCAATTTTGCCGTTGCTTCTGAATACAGATTGGGTTGAGGAATACCACTTTTTAAATTGAATTTTATGGGCAGATGAGTCTGGTTTTACAGGGGAAGGCATTTCTACCTTTTAATGATGGGTATCATTGGTTTATTCATCTTTGTAATGCTGCCGAATAGTGTTGAAAAATTATAGTTTGCCCAAAAGATTGAATGATGAAATTACTAAGATATGTTACAAAATATCCTACCACAACTTCATCACGACATTCCTCCTGAAGTTCGGCAAAATATGATTTTCCAACACCATGGTGCTCCTCCACATTATTCGAAAGCAATACAAATATAAATCAACGACATACATGGATGTCTTACACATTTTTTTTTTAGCCACATAAAGAAAAGAGCTCTCGTTTCCTTGATGATGTTACATGTGTATTTTTAAAAACAAAAAGTGATCACAAAGGCGATGTATACCTCACAACGAACGATTTAAGACTTAAGGTGAGATCTATTACCAACCAAATGATTAGGAAGATACTGAGAAAAAACAAATGATATTGTTTAATTAAGTATACAGTTCTCAGTATACAAAATTGTAGGTATGTATAGAAGTTCGTTTTTTGCAGTTTCTGTGAAATAAATTAAGCTTCCCTTATAGACTATCGGCGGAAAAAATAATTTTGTTTTTCATTTAATTTTATTTTTAAATGAAAATAATTTTAACAATACAAACAGTAATTTGATGAAAAATTTAATTAAAATTATATACAAAAAAAAAAAAAAAAAAAAAAAAAAAAAAAAAAAGGTTCCTTTAATTGAATATTTCGATAATTGACGGATAACCGACGCTCCACGTACCTCAAATAAAAAAGTTTTATTCCCGAACTAACACAACAGGAAACCTACGTATCGTAATTTTTGTGAACGCTCAAGCTGAGTGAAGACGTTATTGTTCCAAGCTGACCCGGGATCGACAGTAAACCCATTTCACGGCGAGTAATCCTACCCTAGATTTAATTCCCAACGTATTTTTTGCCTTCCCTTCCCCACGACCGATGGGAGAAGAGCGGAAGGAGGGGAACTTTAGACCTCCAAATCCTTCATAGAGGAGAGCTGAAGCGAGGCTAGGGCGAACAATAGAAGAGGTCCTGGGATGCTGAGAAATCCTCCGCGGTAATAGATAATAGTCAGGATCCTTCGCTAATAAGCTGGCTCCTTTGCAGGTGTCCTGGGGGGCACGCGACCCCATTCACGGAGGGCAGGGGAAAAGATCCAGGATTAGCCTTCGCAGGATACCGCCGCGGGCAAAAAGTCTTCTATGGGGCAGCTGCATGGAAGATGTTATGTCAATGAGGTCTTCCAGAACTCTCCGCTTTATATAATTTTTTTTTTTCATATTTTTAATGAAATTCAGTACTCCATCAACATAAAATGTTTATGTCCCGTTCTCACATAGGCGGAATGAAGATAAGATTTGAACGGAAGATTCTAAGAAAGATGTTTGGGTCTTTCTGTGGCAACAGTGTACGATATCAAGAAAAATCGCTGAGCTCATGGATCTCCATAAACACCAGGATATTTTGCAGGTGATAAAATCCCCAAATCCCAAAGAGTTAAACAGGGCATTTCGCAAGAATGAATGATATTGAAATCGCTAAAATGTTTATGCGGAGTTAAAGTGGCTTATTCCTTCTCACTGTCGCCAGTATTTCAGGGCATCCTTTCTCATTCAAACCGTTCAATCCCATCATCCACCTTACATTACCGAACTCCTTCAACTCAAAGCTTCAGTTCTTACCCGGCAAACCCGTTCCTGCCAATCAGATCTGCATACTCCTGCTCATTGCTCAGCCGCTTTCGAGATATCTTTCCTAATCCGATCCTCTTCTCTCTGGAACTCCATCCCTCTCAACATTCGTCATTCAATTACCCTTTTCACCTTCAACATTCTGACTATGTGAGAACGGGCCTGATCAAGGTTTTATTTATTTATTCGTATTTTTACTTAGAAGCTACCGAAGTCCATAGTAGCACATAGACATTAAATTTTTTTCATGTCAAAAATGTATGCCGTAAATACTGAAGCATTTAACTAGTAAATAATGCGGCCAGACAATTGTACCTGTAACAGTGCTTTATCATTATTCTTAGGGGACAGTAAGTTCCAGAATAAACTTCATTTCTTCATTTCATTTCATATAAGAGGCGTGGAATTCCAAATCCATTTTTGAAAATTTTAAACAGCTGGCCGATAAAGGTGTAGGACGGCCTCGAAAAAATCGAATACATTTAACATCACAATATTCCAAATAATTTATCAATTCCCTATTGTGTTGATTCTTATATACCATTATGCGTACCTCAACTGATAAATTATATATAGCAGATAGATTTCTTATAATATAAATAATTTTTCCTTGTCATTATAAATATATCAAACAGACGCGCTGAGCTGTATTGAGTATTCATTCTAAAGGTGAGTTGTATTTTTACAAATTCGCCCTTTCTATAGGAACACTGGGAGCTGTGGGGCTGTGAGGTGTTGGTTTTTGTTCCTTTTCATTTCGGCGGCGTGAATTGAATCGTTAGGGCTGTCTTCGGCTCCAGGAAGGCTTTTCATCCAGCTCCTCTCCCCTTTTGTTATTTTATTGAAAAAGATATTTTATTCAAAAGAATATTCCACCTCTGTGAATAATATGGAACAAATATAAAAAGAAAAAGAAGAACCGTGCACGGTAGAACTATATGTCTTTGAATATACATAAAATACGAAATTTAGGGCAGAGAGATGTTTCACGATAAAGTTTCCTTATAACTGAACAAAACTCAATCAGGTAATAAGACTGAAGAAACTCGAATCAATATCAGAAAAATAATTTTGCATACGTTTGTATAATAC
Organism: Euschistus heros; assembly: GCA_003667255.2. Lineage (NCBI taxonomy): Eukaryota > Metazoa > Arthropoda > Insecta > Hemiptera > Pentatomidae > Euschistus > Euschistus heros. The sequence continues at coordinate 2,548,527 of RCWM02000063.1, forward strand.
TTCGGAACATATACCCCCAAAAAATATATTTTGGATTATAATTGATGAATTAATTGTCACTTCTATTGGAAAACTTTCGAACGCTAAACATTCATCTTTAGGTCTAAAACATGTTTTAGGGTCTGTTCAAAACTAGTTTTCTTATAAATAATTTCTATATAAGCGGCAATTAATTCATTAATTGTATTGATCTTTCTATACTACCATAGTGTACCTCAAGTAATATTAGAATTGATATATCATTTCCTTTTAATTGATTTTTAAACACCCCTAAGTTCTAAAATCATACAGAGAATTCAAATAACCACAATTTCAATAAGGCCTCTGGATTGAAACCAACACATCACTTAGTAAATAATGTAAAATTTCATATTTGTGAATCATAAGAATTAATAAAATCGCTTGAGGTACATCATGGTGGTGTAGAAGGATCAATGCAATTAGGATTGATGAATTAATTGCCACTTCTATTGGAATTGTTTTTATTAGAAAACTAGTTTCGAATGTTAAACATTAATCATCAGTTCTAAAAACCTGCAAAAAACAATCATCAACACATTGCTACATCGATTATACCTATATGATAAATTTTTTAAACATGCTAAAAGCATAAACATATCATTATCTTAGAATCAGGGTTAAAGACAACATATGTATATAATAATTATAGGTTAAAATTAAAGATGTTACTCTATAAATAAATTATTAATTTTTAGATTTCAATTTAAAAATTAGAATGAGTATAAATTATATAATTTATTCTAGTATTTATATAATATACAGACTTGGAAATTGTTGAATGTTTTGTTGACCTTGATTGAAAGACCAACCATATATATATATATATATATATATATATATATATATATATATATATATATATATATATATATATATATATATATATTCGTATTATTAAAAATAATTAATTAAATGTGTTAATAATTAATAATTTCGCTGTAGGTGTCTTGTTGCCTGACACAACTGCTGTGCTCTGCGGGTTTGCGGTGCCAGGCGCTGACTAATCTCAGATTCCTCTCTCGAGAGATATAACAATCTCAAATAGTAGACAATATCTTCAAGATGGTGTCAATTCTGCCACTCCTTACACTAATTAAATTGTCAGCAATATATAACAATAATATTAATATTATAATATTAAATTTACTGTTAAATGTAACAGTAATATTATACATACAATATAAAATATATCCTCCTACCCATAGCCAATATTACTTCGACGCCTTCCTTTACCTGACTATTTCGAAATGTTCTACCTCTTTATCTCTTTGAACTTCTAAATATAAATCCTCTATACATACCAAACTTAAAAAAAAAGAAACTGCTCGTCGTTTACGACAAGTCCAACATATACTGGATAGGTGTTCAAAGCTCCCAATTAATTACAAAATACTTCATTACATGACAGTAATTAGATCCATTTGGGCATATAGAATCGAACTTTGTGGATTCACTAATATTTTCTATTCTTCTCGTGTCCAATCCTTAAAATCCAAAACCTTCGTATACTCCTCAATGCTCTTTACTTGGTCACCAATAACCTAATCGATATATGTCGATATATATATATGATATATCGATATATTAATATACCATATGTTGCTGAGTTAGCCCAAAACAGATACCTATCCTTTCATAGTAAGCTCCACAACCACTCAAATCCTTTAGTTTCCCAACTTGCTTCCTCCTCCATCCCTGATAATCCTCCGAGGTGACTGAAAAGAAGATGGCTTAGAGACCTTTTAGTGTAGATTTTTATTGAAGTGCTACCATTGAGTAGTTCTTCACAAGTTATTTACATGCCAAAGTTTTGTTTCAGTGCTTCCAATTAATTACAAAAGACTCATTTACATGACAGTGATCAAACCAACATGGACTTACGTAGTTGAGCTTTGGGGCTCTACTAAACCATCCAATTCATCTCGTATCCAATCCTTACAATCCAAAATCCTTCGAAAAATCCTCAATGCTCCTTACTTTGTCACCAATAAACCTATCCATAAAGATCTTAATGTTTGTTATGTTGCTGATTTAGCCCAAACCAGATTCCAACCTTTCATAGTAAGCTCCATAACCACTCAAATCCGCTAGTTTCTCAACTTGCTTCCCACTCAATTCCCGATAATCCTCCGAGGCGTCTGAAAAGAAGATGGCCTAGAGATCTTCTAGTGTAGAATTTTGAAGTGCTACTGATGAGTAGTTCTTTTCAAGTTTTGGCATGTTATTCTAAGCGTTTTTAACACATTTACTTGATGTATATTTGTACAGTTGTAAATTTAAATAAATTGATTATAAAAAAAAATAATAATAATTTATATTTAATTATACTTATTCATTTTATCAGCCTATATCCTTCTCGATATGTATATTGTTTGCATATTATAATATTATGTATCTAAATTTTATTTATATTGTTCATATATGTAGTTTAATTAATAAAGTTTTTTTAACATTTTCTTCTTCTTTAATTCATTGTTTTTGTGAATCTAATATAAGAGCGTGATGTCGTTATTCTAGAAGTCTTGCTTATATTATTATTTATTTACGAGGATAAATATTATTTATTAATAATAAATATTAATAAGAATTAGAATAAATATTATTTAGTATATTATTTAATTACGAGGATTGATATCTGAGACAAATTTTCGAGTAAAAGGAAAAACAATTAGAAACAAGGATAAGGTTAGTTACTTGAGTTCCAGATGATGGTAGGATCAATGAGCTATTTCCAACTTCTATTGAAATTATTTCATTTGAAAACTTGTTCCGAATATTAAACATTCATCATCGGTTCTAATAACATATTTCATTTATTGTCTTACATTTTTTTTAAAATTAATGTATTTTTATAATTTATATAGTAAAGTGCTGATGTTTAGACATTTTTGTATGTTTTAATAACTGATGATGAATGTTTAAGATTAGAAATTAGACTCCGAATAAAAATAATTCCAACAGGAGTGGCAAATAACTCACAATCAGTAAGTTGTAACTAAATTATGTTAATATTTTTCTAAAAACTTTTTTTTTTCAATTTAATTCTATTCTTAATAATTCTTATCCCTGATTTTTAGGTTCCTGATTCTATTTTATATCATCACTTTCAACTAGCATTAGTTTAATCAAATTTATTTTATTATTTATTATTTATTATATTTTGTGTTTTATCTTTTATAGTTAGATTTTTTTTTCAGTTTATTTATTTTCGCTGTGCAGTTTGTATTATTGAATTTGTCATCCACATTACAATATTTATTTATAGTCAGAGTTGGGTAAATTTAATCAAATTTAAAAATAATCAAAATTTAAACATCGCTTCTTGACAACTGATTACCTGGAATCAATCACTTAATTCAATCATGATTATATCTTTCAGTCAAATTATCATTAGTTCAATAGAAAATGACTGAAAAATTTAATCATTATTAAATTATGTGATTGATTGTAGGAAATTAGTTGTCTGATAGTAATGATTAAATTTTGTTTATTTTTTAGCTATGATTAAATTTTGCTCAATTAAGCTTATAGCTATTGTAATTAGGTCAGATTAAAATTTATGTAATGATAACTATACAAAATAAATATAAAAAAGTTATTTTTTTTTTTTATTCTGTTCCCGATGACTCCTCAATATTTTCCTCAATACAGCCATCAATCTATACATTGCTTGAAAACTTACTAAAAGGAAACAGAATACCTTCATGAAAGTGGGTCATAGAGAATTCTTGCCATAAACCTGCTATTTTTACGAGTCCCTCCATCGGTCCATATAGACATAAATCTATCGACCTCTATTGCCGTTGAGTTTATAACCTGAGAAGACCCGCCGTAGTGACCTAGCACTCTACAATAAATAACAAATACTCTACAATACTCTGATTTAATAATAGAACATATAGAAGAAGAGGCTATGTTCCTCTCTCACCACACGTTATGTAGAATGGGAAATTAAGTCATTTAGTTGAGGTAACGGTAACACCAGAATTATACGGTATGTTAATCTCATGAGGGCCGACTTTGGCTACTGCTTCGAGAATAAACTTTGAAAAAAATACTATTTTGCAAACATTTTGGTTCTGTCTCATAGCAGTAACTATAAGTGAATAGAGGAAAGAAATTAATAAGTTTAGTGATTATTGATTTTTATATATTTCGGAGTGTTCAATCGGAATAAGAATTTGAAATTTGAATCATGTTATATTGTGTACACGAAACAATAGATTTATGATGCCTGAAAAAAAAAAATTAACTAAGAAATAACTTAGAAAATATAAAGTTCAAATATTATTAGACAAGGATGGATGAATTGTTTACCACTTCTATTAGAATTTTTTTTATTTGAAAACTAGTGAATGTTATAATTAATCATCAGTTCTAAAAACATATATAACATTTCAAAACATCAGCACTTTACTATGAAGATTATATATATTGTTTTTTTTTTCTTTCCTTTTTTTTTTTTTGTAACACAAGAAACCAAACGTGTTGAATAAAATCTTGTCTTACATCAACAAAAAAAAAAAAAAATTATAATTTATGTAGTGCTTATGTTTTGAAATTATATGTATAAAATATTTAAAAAAATATATATATATATATATATATATATATATATATATATATATATATATATAATGTTTAGTAAGGTTCTTGAGGTTCAGTCATAAAATAAAAAAAACAACTATTTTGGCGACGTTTCGAGACTATATTGTTCTTGTTGTTTTGACTATATTGTTCCTGAGCTGTTTAAACAAACCTGACCAAACAGCTCTCACCACACATTACAGGCAAACAAAACACACTTTTAAATTTGATTTCCCCAAAATTATTCACCATGAACAAAATAATTTTGAAAGAAATATTAAAGAAATGATAACCATAGAAAAATTTAAAAACCGCGCAATAAACAAAAAATCAGACGTTTTAAATCTTAACACCTGTTATTCCAACTTAATACATTCAGACCAATAATATACATTTACATTTATATACATCATACAAACCATTCTTCCATTTATTAGTATATTACACTGAAATATTTTTGTACCTGCATTTTTGGGAATACCCACACAGTCCTTTTAACTTAATTTTTAAGAAATAGGGTTTCCCCACTAACCCTTGTTAACTGTCTGTTTAAACTAACTCCCCTAGGTTAGTTGTGTACTAGAATTGTTAGTCTATTCATATCCACCAGTAACATTGTAAGTAGCTTCATACTCCTCTATATTCTGTAATTATATATATTTGTATTACCCTACACATGTTGTTATATACCTACCTGTACTGTAGCTAACTTTATCTTTTGAAATAACTTATATAATTTTATTGTAACCTGTTTTTTTCAGTGTAGGGCATGATTATGAGAACAATATAGTCTCGAAACGTCGCCAAAATAGTTGTTTTTTTTATTTTATGACTGAACCTCAAGAACCTTACTAAACATTTAATAGTAACAGTTAAGAAATTTATCCATAAATATATATATATATATTTAAACTAAGAAACCTTTAGTGAAATTTGCTACATCAATTGGACCACACAAGTGAAGAAAGAAGACCACCCTTCATCAAAAACTAAGAAAAAAAAAAAAAAAAAAAAACTTGAAGACACATCAGAAAATCAACATGTCTACTCTTTATACTTTTTTTTTTTCTTCTGTTTTGTTCATGTTTTTTTTTTTTTTTTTTTTTTTTTTTTGTTTTTTTTTTATTTCTTTTCTTATTTTTCCCGTTTGTTCTAATTTCTATATAGAACTTTTACAATTTGTAATAAATCACAATTAAAAATAATATTGCACCTGTGAATTACAGGTAGTATGCAAATGCGCATGGAATCTGTAAAAAATATCAAAATAAACGACCTTTCCATAGGGTTACTATGGAAGGGAAACAATAAAAAAAAAAAAAAAAAAAAAAATATATATATATATATATATTATATATATTTTTAGAGCTGATGATAAATATTAAACATTAGAAACTAGTTTTCAAATAACTTGTTAAAGTTTAAAACTTAGATTTTAACTTTCAGACTACTTCAACATTTACTAGACAAACGTTCAAAGCTCCCAATTAATTACAAAAGACTCATATACATGACTGTGATTAGGCCTATTTGGACGTACGGAGTTGACCTTTGGGGCTCCACTAAACCATCCAATTCATCTCGTATCCAATCCTTACAATCCAAAATCCTTCGTAAAATCCTCAATGGTCCTTACTTTGTCACCAATAAACTTATCCATAAAGATCTTAATGTTCCATATGTTGCTGATTTAGCCCACACCAGATACCTATCCTTTCATAGTAAGCTTCATAATCACTTAAATCCGCTAGTTTCTCAACTTGCTTCCCACAACATTCCCGATAATCCTCCGAGGCGTCTGAAACAAAGATGGCATAGAGACCTTCTAGTGTAGAAGTTTTAATAAAGTGCTACTGATGAGTAGTTCTTTTCAAGTTTTAACATGTTATTATAATCGTTGTCAATACATTTACTTGATGTATATATTTTGTACAGTTGTATATTTCAATAAATGAAATTAAAAAAAAAATGAAAAAGATTTTAACTAACCTTATGGGCCCTATATTATATTGTGTATAGACGAAAAGGTGTAAAAACTGGTACAGCTGTAAATATGGGCACCCCTTCCTACTGGCTAAGACAGATATTGAAGACTGGCGGCGAGGGCTGTCTACGGAGCCATTTGCTAATATAAGGTAGCAGTGAGCAGTTGGAACCATTTGGAACGTAAAGAAAGTTACGTTTTGCCAAACTGTTTTAGGTGTTAAGGATTTTTTGACAGACTAGCTTTGTTGTTGTTGCTAGGGTCAAACATTTACCAAGCATCCTCATCAGAAATTTAATGGTGAATATTTTTAGTTTTCAAACAATTGTCACTATTAGGATTGATGAATTAATTGCCACTTCTATTGAGATTATTTATATACCGCTAAATGGACGAAATTATAACATAGAAATACAAACAATACACACTATAGCTAACAACAACGGATACAGTAAAACCACAATCGATAATATTTTAAGAAAACAAATATTTTAAGAAAACAAATACATAAAAAACTATGAATAATATATACAAAACACCCCCAGAAGATAAAGCTACCCCTAAAAAATATATTTTGATACCATACTACGGCCCAATATCCACTAAATTCAAGAAAGAATTAAAATAATTAGGTTTAAACCCTGCATTTAAATTAGATAATCCATTGTCATCGTACTTCCCTTCACCGAAAGACAAAATAGACCCTTTCCAAAAAAGCGGCGTATAAGAATTAAAATGTAATGACTGTGAAGCAAAATAAACGGGGAAAAACCGGACGATCGGTAAATCAAAGAGTAAATGAACATATAAGAGCATACACTAATAAGACCCAAAACTCCAATTTCGCTATCCATCTAAATGAGAATACCCACAAATTTAAAAAAGACTCGGGAGTAAAAATATTAAACCAAGTAGAAAATAGCCTAAAATTAAATACTTTTGAATCACTAGAAATAATAAAATCGTTTAAAACCGATCCAGATTTTTGTTTAAATGATCAGATTAACATATCTAATAGCCCCATTTTAAATTTGTTTCCCATAGGAACGGAAAAATCCAATGAGTCATGAGGGAAACCCCATTGTAAATCAAAAATTTAACCTACCTGCCCCCCTTTTACTTCTCACGAATTTAGTGTTTTAGTTACCTTGAAGGTGAGAGCCCATGTTTGATTTCTTGTCTTACCTTTTTAAAAATTTTAGTATATATAATCTATGTAACATAGTACTGATGTGTTGAAAATTTTTTTTATATTTTAGAAGTGAAGATGAATGTTTAGCATTCGAAAATTGTCACTATGGCCTACTATTCAGGAGTTCATTGGTTTGAATGAAAAAAGTCCCAGTTTTGCCTTAATTTTATATTTGTTGGCGGTTTTTCAACAGGCTTTAGCTCTGAGGTTTGTGTAGCTCGGATTGACAAGTTTCCTCGTCAAAAGCAGTAGATTATCGATAAACATATAGATTTTTTTTCTCTTTAATTTTATTAATCCACACCTGTCAATTATCCTGTGACAACAAGCAGATGTGATAAATTGTAGTACACAAGATAATAGGCATATCATGCGATGAGGAAGGACAGTACCCAGCACCTACTTACTATTAACATGGAACATGATATTTAATCAGTTTTAACGAAGTAGATCCCTCAACCAACTCCTTTGGGTATTATCTGCTAAGTTTATGGAGGCCCTAATTTGTATTAAATTTTTGATATGTCCGTGAAGTCTTCTGTATAAAGTCTGGATGTGATCGTGTACCATAGGTATATGTAAGTCTGTGTGTAAAGTTATGTTACTGACATACCAGGGTGATTGTGTAATGAATCTCAAAGTTTTTGACTGGAAAGTCTGTATTTTTTTAGCTGTTCCGTAAATTTGTGAGGCGTACGTCCTGGAGGTTTTAAGAATTAAGTATATGTATTTAGTCAGACATATAGATAATTTATTGTTGTTTTTTTTAAGTTAGGAAGAAATTGAGTTTTATTTATTTTTTTAACACTCTTGGTGGTACGAACCATAGAAATTCGAAGATTTATAAAGATATCTTCTACAATGAAGATTCGAGATTAAATTGTTTATTTGAGTGAATGTATATTTCTGTTATATTATTAGGTCATGTTTCTTTTGTATACTTACCATTGTGTTGCACCAATTACCTTCGTACAATAAATACTTAAAAATTAAAATTACTTTTGTTTTTACAAGACTAAAATGACAAGAAACTGCCCATCGTTACAGACTATTCATTAACAGATCTCCCAATTAATTACAAAAGACTGTGATTAGACCTATTTGGACGTACGGAGTTGAGCTTTGGGGCTCCACTAAACCAACCAATTCATCTCGTAGCCACTCCTTACAATCCAAAATCCTTCGAAATATCCTCAATGCTCCTTAATTTGTTACAAATAAACTTATCCATAAAGATCTTAATGTTCCATATGTTGCTGATTTAGCCCACACCAGATACCTATCCTTTCATGGTAAGCTTCATAATCACTTAAATCCGTTAGTTTCTCAACTTGCTTCCCGAAGATGGCCTAGAGACCTTCTAGTGTAGAATTTTTAATAAAGTGCTACTGATGAGTAGTTCTTTTCAAGTTTTAACAAGTTATTATAATCGTTGTCAATACATTTACTTGATTTATATATTTTTTACAGTTGTAAATTTGAATTAAATGTATATAAAAAATAAAAAAAAATTTTCCCCCCAATTATGGCTGTATATCACATCACATAATATCAGATACTCTTTGAACTCTTTTATGTATTTCACTCTCTGATTATACTTTTTTTTATTATTTTGTTTTTTTTTTTTTTTTTTTTTAACAGTAATGAATTAATAATATAATAAAGAGCAGGTAGGATAAAGGAAAGAGGATTAAAGAAAAGGTAAAAGAAAAAAAATCAAATACAAATACAATATTAATATTTTTCTAGATAAAAACCATTATTATATTTATCCGACATATTGTAGTGAAAAAACATATATTAATATATATATTTATATATATAATCTGCGAGATATTACAAACAAAACATTTATATAGTAATAAAACATATAAACTATGAGCTATATTAAGTACAAATCATTATCTTATATAAAAACGACTTGTTTTTGTCAATTATATAAACTTCAATACTGGTTAACATTTAAGTATAAGAATGTGAACGACGACAATCAGTGAGGGCTGTGTTGTACAAAATTAAAATTATTTATCTCTTCTCATTATAATATCAAACACTTTTTAACTCTCTTTTTTTTAATTATTATTTTATTAATTGGATAAAATACTGTTTTTTTTTTAATTATTATTATAATATTCGTAAAATAAATAATCCACATTGTTTAATATAGTACCAAAATACAATATGTTTACGTATAAAATACCCTTTATCTCTAAAATAGCTATTGGTGAATATTGCGAAATGTACATACACAAGATTATCTTAATATATATATACTTTTTTATATATTTATAATTTTTTTGTTTTTTTAAATATATGCAGAACACAAAGGGAAGCTAGTGGGGGGAAATAACACTCTAAAAGTCCTTTTTTGATTATGTTCAGTTTAGGTTTGTTTGTTTTTTTTTTTGTTTTTTTATGTTTAAACTTATTTATTTACGAATTTGAAAAAGACGGGGCCTTTTTGAATCCCTACTCTTAGGCAGGGGAAGTAAAAATGATTATTGGTGTTTGATCGTAGGAGAGCAATGCTTGAACACATTATAAAACTAATTCTAAGAAAAATATTTTAATTTTAAGACTAGAGCAAAAAAACAAGTGAAAAAATAAAAATTCCCTTATCTTTAAAGAAAAGAAATTAACAGTAAAAAAAATAATTCTCAATCTTTTTTTTATATAAGAAAAAACAATAACAAGCATAGCTCCACCTATCCCGATTAGTGCTTTTTTATTTTTATTTTTTTTTTTACATTTATAATTTTTTAAATCGAAACTACATTTTTTTTTATTAAAAAAGTGTAGAATAGGGAAGGATACACTAAGGAACTCTAGAAAGTTTTTTTTGTTTTTTTTAAGTAGATACTGAGAAAAAATTTACAAAAGTGCCATGAGACTAAGATCTACATCGAGATAAGCGATTTTGTAAAAAAATTTAAAATAAATTTTCTAGAAATAGATAGAACCGAGTCATCTCGGGGAAACAAATTAAAAAAAAAATTCTTATTGGTATTTATGTATATATATATTTATATATTATATACATATACAAATATATATATTTCCATTAACCCTACACCAAGTCTTGAGGAGGTTATTGTAAGGATTGAGCAATTTTAGTGAATTTTTTTTTAATAATATTTTTTGGGGTATTACGGCAAGTACATAGAAGCTTTTTGGCACTGTCCAGTTGATTAGCGAAATAGCAATTCATTACTAATAAAAAATAGCAATCACTAATAAAAAACTTTTAATAAAGCATCTAATTGAAGAGTCTACTGATTTCATATTCAAAAAGTAAAAACAAAAAATTAGAAAAAATAAAAAAAATGAAAAAAATTCTATAAACCTACGTGCCAAAAGTATTTCCAAACTACATTTCTCAATTCAAATTTTTTGGAAGGCTCTATAAATATTTTTTATTTTATTTTAATAAACAAGTTAGTACAAATATATATTTATATATTTTATGGCAACCAAGACTACAGCAGTCTATAAAAATGGAATCAGATATAGGCAATGACAATTTTCAAAACTAGAAATTTCCCGAGGAACGTTCTCAAAACCATCTTCCCATAAAGTGTAATCAAGTCTTGGATTTTTATTTCTCGATAGTACGTATAAAAAATTAACTTTATGACAAAATATATTCCAATAAGAGAAAAATAATAAAAATAAAATATGATTACCAGTAGAGAACCTCACTTTGGTACACAATATAACTGTTGGATATATAGATGGTATATTTAAAATTTATATAAATCTGCCGATGTTTGATTTCAAATTTGTACAACGTCCAATATTATCTCTCATATATCATTTAAATTTGAATAACAATCGTAAAATTATTTTAGTTTAAGCTTCTAATTAATTGCCTTTCTCATGTCTTTTATAATTTAAAAAAAAAAAAATTTTTTTTTTCGTCAATCAAAATAGGGGAACCACTGAGGTAAACCTTGAGCTAAACTTAATACAATTACAATATACATAATGTCTTTTTCTCGAAAAATGTTTCAACAACTTTAAACCTAGATTCAATACAAAGTTTAAAAATTAGCAAATCTATATTTTTCACACACCATACGCGGTAGTAAGTTTATCAATTAGGGGTTCATATATCTCAATAGATTGAAGATAGAAGCAAACACTAATCCAACTAATATATTAATGTAAATAGAATAACAAATCTACTATCTATGTCTTAAAAGATTTTTAAATGTCTTCCGGTCGAAATTTTGATTAAGATTTTCCAAAAAAAAAAAAAAAAAAAAAAAAATTAAAAAAAAAAGGGCAAGGCGATTTTGCGCTTACAGATCATTAGACAATTCAAAAAACATTTTATTATTTTTTTTAAACCTACCTAGCCAAAAAAATAGTTAGAATTAACAATTACAACTGATTGTCGAATTATTACTCGCTTTATTTTGTTTTCATTATATTATCAATTATTAAAAAATATAAGACTAAAAAGAACAGCCTCTATCGTCGAATGATCTCGCGCAAACTTTTTTTTAAAGACTGTTTTTATTAAATTTATTTTATTTTTAATTTTTTCAAATTTTATACAAATATAAAGAAGATAGAAAGATAGAATAAGGAGAAGATATAGCACACTCGACATTCACATTCACACATGACAATAATACGTGAATTATGTATTATGTATTATGTATTACTAAGTACAACTTTTGACTCTGTGAGCATTTTGCCGAGCTTGTTGCCTATTTCGGTTTGCTACTTATTGCTTTAGTGACTTTTGTGAGTTCTCACAGAAGTATCGGCAACACGCCCCCCTCCCATCAGGAAAATCTAGAAAATTGTAAACAATTTGTCTTTTTGATTTTTTTTGATTTTGCTAAAAACATTTTTTTCTGTGTGTGTGGAACCCTACCCGAATCCCCGGGCCTAGGCTTTGATACATGCAGTTTTCTCTAGATTTATTTAATTTAAATACAATATATATTTATGTATATAATTAGGCCTGGACCTATTCATTTCTTACATTATTATATATCATATATATATTATATATTTTATATAAGATTAAATTTAACAACGCTAAAAATGTTGACACATTATTATTAGGTTATAATACTATCAGTCGAAAAGCTAGCAATTCAGCTCCGCCGAGACTCCTCCATTTCGGCAGTATCTGTTACAAGTACATATTTCTCTGATATTTTGTATTGAAATGATAATTTTTTAAATATATATTGCAATATGATAAGACGCCAACAATTAAACAGATATATATAGTCTGAGCACAACAAAAATATAAGGAAATCCGACAAAAATCACATTTAAAAAAAACCAATTATTTGGCATGCAATAATATCAGCATGAGAAACACTCAGATCTTAAATTTTTTTTTTATAATTATTTTTTTTATTGCATAACATATAATATAAAAGAATCTACGTTTAGGAGAAAAATATCAAAACATTTACAACACTAAGACTTATTGAAACAAGATTGCTTTTGTCATTTAGATCTCACAGGGGTAAATGTGTGCAATACTTGGGAATCTTTTATAATTTTTGTTTTTTTAAAGATATAATATATATTTTCTTAATATTTATTTATTTATTTTTTATAATAAAGTAATAAAAGCTATGCAAAATTAAAATCTTGATATTTGCTAGTAGATTCTCTTCGAGGGAAGACAATTCACTGATAAAAAGTTGGTAGCTGTGCCATCCGCCATCCATCGTTTTTGAGCATACTAACATAAAAAATAGCTCTCATGTCTATAAATATCCTCTTTTCATTATAGCTACGTCATATATTATTTTAAAGATATCCATAATATATATATATTATATAAATATAATAAGAGTTGTAATAAAATAGAAAAGAAAGCTATACCATTTGTATTAAGACTAATACCTTTGTTTACATTGTGCAGTGGTGGGTAAAAAAATGCTCATTTTCCACCTGATATTACATAAATATATAATATATAATATAATATAATCGTGGCAACTATAAAACACTAGAATAAGGAAACAGGAGAGCATCAAACAGAATCTAAATATCAACAGTTAAACTAAAACTATATAGCCATGCTTTGAAGTGATTTCAGCGGAAGGAGGGCCCCCTAAACAAAGAGGTACATAAATATCCATTTTTTTCTAATATATATATATTATATACTAAACATATTTATCTATTTTCAATAAATAAATTATATAACACCTCCCTCCCTGATCATCCTTCAAGCAGGATCTGTCAACTAAGTGATATATATAAAAATAAATGTTAAGAAAACTTTGACAAAATATATATAATAATAATAATAAAAAAAAAATAATAAAAAAAAAATAAAACAATATAAGAAATCACTTAAATAGTGAACACTAATTTTAACTACTTAAATTAGGAGACAACAAAAAATATACATTTATCCAAGTTTCAAATATCTTTTTTACTTATAAACAAAATTAACTAACGTAACTTCTCAGCCCTCGGGCATGGCAGGTTCAACTTCTTTATACAATACAAATACACAACACTAAAATAGTAGAAACACAAAGATATCTTAGAAACATTTATAATATTATTAATAATTATTATTTATATAAAAGTAAACAAATACTGAAAAAAATATTATTTTTTTTTTTTTATCTGATTTATAATAAATTTAACTGGGGGTTGGGGAAGGGGACTCTAAGGAAATGGAAGTGCAAGCCTCACCCTCCGATCCTCTGTCGCAAATTTCTTCTTGAGCATCGTAAATATATAAAACTACCATTTAATAACATAATATACAGGTACTAAACACTAAATAGAAGCAACGACGCTCAAACACAGACATAGGATCAACACTAGAAGCTCCACGCTACACCACGGTATACCAAGAGAACATTATTAGTACAATATAATTAGATATAAAGATGCCTATAATCATATATCATATATCATATATAGATAACTTATGGCTATATCACAATGAAAAGAATATTAGAAAACAGAAACAATCAACAGTTTGTAACAATAGTTTCGGATATGTTTACTCGTACTCTCTACAACTACCGCAGTCTAGTAAAACCAATAAGGAATGGTTCAATTTTTTTTTTTTTTAATTTTTTTTTTCTCTCTTAAATATATAATTTTTGTTATTATAATTAAATTCAGCAAACATATAAAAGATTGTTTCATGCAAATGTTCCGAGGTGAGGCTTGCACTCTCCCTGCCCTGAGAATCAGACAACTTTACAGATCGGGCAATTGAGAGCCCCTTCGCTCAAAATTGAATGCTTTATAATAATCACACCTTAGAATGACAAAACACACAAATAAAATACTATAAACTGATAATATACATTTATTATTAAAGTATTTCTACTTCTCCATATAGAAATATATTTTTGCCCGAAAACGGTTTACTTTTTACTTTTTAGGTGGTTGGAACAAGGTGGGTGGTGCCCGCAAGAGCTGTGCTACACCGCGCACGCGCACAGGAGATAGGAAACTGATCGCAGCCGCGCGCAGCCGGCCGAGATCAGGGATCACCAAACAAGTACAAAAATAGGAAAAGATCTCTCAATATTATAAAAACAACTAAAACAAACATAAAAAAGATTTAACATAAAAATATACAATAATTTACTTTTTTCGTTGTATACAGTAACAGTAACTCCCACAGTAAGTAACAGTAACTCCCACAGTAATGGTGAACTGGCCACGGTAAGGAGGGCCTTTCTTTCTTTGGTCTGCTTGATATAACAAAAATAAAAAAAAAATAAACAAAAATATCGTCACTGCTAAATCCCAAAAACTATAAAACTATTGTACGATGAGGTATTTTTGATGAGGTCTGGCTGGGGTCCAAGAAAGAAAGGCTGCTTTGCTTTAAAGGGATCTAAGGGCTGCTTAGGAGATGATGCGGATGGCCTGACAGGCTTGTAGCTTGCAGACCGGGCAGGTGGGGTTGGTCGTCTCGCAGAGCCTCTCCCCGCACTCCATGCAGAAGAGGTTGTGCCCGCAGGGGACCAGGGCCGCTGTCACTTCCCGCTCACCGCACACAACGCATTCCCTCTTTCCTCCACTCAGGGATTCGGCTGGGGATGCTGAGCTTGGTGGGGAGGGTCGTGTCACGGTCGGAAAGGACCAGATACTTGAAGAGGCCGTAGCGGTTTCGAAGGAGGGAGAATCGCCGAGACCTTCATCCCTGTCGAGTGACATGCTCCAGATGGATCCGAGATCTCCTAGGCCAGTGCCTCCTGAATTGGAAGAGCTCGATGACGCTGAACTGCAGCCAGAACTCCCGGCAGAGAAAGCTGATGAGAAACCCAAATTAGATTCAGTCTGGGAAGGGAGGGTGTCTAGCCAAGAGTTGGATGAGAAGAGGCCGCCCAATCCGCTCTTGCAGAGTGAAGCTATGATTTCGTGGCTCTCGTCCATGATCCCGGTGGTGCCGTTGGATCCGATGAGTCCTGGAAGCGCTCCAGCCCCCGTCCTGAGAGCGATGTGCGCCTCGATGTCCCGGCGAGCCGCTTCCACGTGCTCTGGAAGCCCTGTGACATCGAAGACGGGTTCCTTGTCCCGGGATGGAGTGACAATATAAGTGTGAGTCTGATGCTGGATCCTCTTGATGGTAGCGCCTTTAGGCCCGACGACCAACCCAACGACCCGGTAAGGCACCCTCACCTGGATGGTCACGTTCCCCGGGACGTTCGTGGGCGGCCCTGGGGGCGACAGCCCGCCGCACCCCCCGAGGTTGTTCTTCCTCGAGGCTCTGATCTGGGAGAAGTGGTCAGCTGCTGAGAGGATTTCCTTCTTCGCCTTAGCCACGTCTTCCTTCCGCCCGGTCACCACGAAGACGGGTTCTTCTCCTCTAACCGGGGTCTTGATGTAAGTGTTTGTCTTGGCTCTTAAAGACTTGATTTTGCATCCTGCAACAGGCAAAACAAAACGGAAACGTTAAAATTATATATATAAAAA
The DNA here is from genome assembly GCA_003667255.2 of Euschistus heros. Lineage (NCBI taxonomy): Eukaryota > Metazoa > Arthropoda > Insecta > Hemiptera > Pentatomidae > Euschistus > Euschistus heros. The sequence continues at coordinate 2,565,248 of RCWM02000063.1, forward strand.
AAAAATTGACTATTATAACATGTTTAAATATTAAATAATTATATATATGAAATGTTGGGACTATATTTGGCGGAAAATATAGTAGGAAGCGATATGAGGCGACTGTGGTAGAGATAAGGAGATAGGAGTGTTGAATGAGTCGAAGGAAGCGCAATATGGGCGGGAAAAAACAGACCACCGCCGGCTGTCAGGAATTCAGGGGGGGAGGGGGGAAGGTCTGTCCTTCGGCACCTTCACCTTTCTCAGGGTGAACTTGGGACCATCCTTCGGGCGGGAGGTCGGGAGGCCAAGATACCAGGAGATATAGTCACAAGATATTAATGAAATATATTCAATCAATTATAGAAATGATATCGAAGCTCGCTAAGAGAGAGAGTGAGAGAGAGAAGCCGTTAGGTAGACTACAGAATACAGACTAGGGACTATGGAGACTAAGACAGTGTGGGAATGTCCTTGAGGAGCGCAGCGACCTACCCCACGTGCTCTCCCCTCCAGCTCCAGCTCCGTCCGGTCGGTCCTTCCAGCCGTGCTCTACGAACTGCCGGTAGGCCGATCTATCTGAGGGTGGTGGAAACTGTCCAAGGGACACTAACATCTATCCAGTTTACCATTAGTACATATAACATGACTAATACTTTACTGATCGAAAGCAAACTGAATAACTTAATATTTTAACTACACAAGAGCAAACTAGTCGATTAAGCCGACTAATCGGCTACTTTTGAAGTCGGCAAAAAGCGAAGCCTAGTCGGCAATTTTACTTAATTATATTTATACGCTTAAAAAAACCGCTTGTGGATAACCGTGATGTTTAAAAATGGACCAATAAGTGTCGATTGCCTTTCTACATCGAAGGTTACAATGCTACGGAGTTCATTTTAAAAACTAATTTTAATCCAAATGGTAAATTTCTCCCTGAATGGGAAAAATAATAGACCATAGATACATATATCTACCTAACTATAATGTACTGTTATTTCTAATTTACATTTTGTAATTATATTACTTAAACTAAAAATTAAATAAATTAACAACTGATAAATATTCGAAATAAAGAAAGTTGCGTGAAAGTAGGGGTTTCATATGTGACTTTTTTCATTTAAACCAATATCAGTAAAACATCGGCTAATTTTAACATGTCATATGTCACATAATTCCCAAACGAATCGAACGTCTGTCATAGTCTCCGTGTGTATCCTAATACAATGAAAATAAGGTCAAAAGTATATAAAGCTGATAAGACACCGTATCAAATGTGTGAAGATAATTTCAACCGGAAACATTCGGGAATAAAATTAGGTTGCCATTTTTTTTCTTCTTCTTTCCCTTTCATAGATAAGATTAAAAAAAAAAAAAAATATTGCTCAACGTCTTATGAATGGCCTAAGGCAGAGAATATCCCGAATATTGAGTTTTATATTCAGTTATTTCATGTACTAATGTAATATTATACTTTATTTTATATTCTGTTCATACAAGAAAATTAATTTTTAGGAGTTTTTGACGAAAATAAATTAAAAATTTATTTTAATTTTGTTAACTGTTAAAAAAGTGCCAATAAATAAAAGAGATTATTATTCTTCACCGGTTCGTAAGAAAAATGAAAAATAAATAGATAAATTAAATATATTAAAATTAAAAAAAGTCAAAACTGTTTCCTGTATATATCTGTATTTTAAGGGAAGACGTTTCACAAAGAAAAACTAACTTCCGTTCCATTTATTGTATTTAAAAACAGATAAAGTAAAACAATTATTATGAAACATATTTATACATATAATTAATAATCTAATTACTCTATAATTTATTAACGTCAAATTAATACCAACTTAAAGACAGAGCCCCAAGAGACCAGAGTTGCCCCAGATAACCGTCAAACATCTCCGATATTTATTCCATGGACCATGAATTATGGATGCTCACAGATAGCCTATTCTTCGTTCATATCTTACAACACCATTCGTTATCTGTTCTCTACGCTACGTACACCTAAGGCGCCAGTCTCAGCGCAGCTGTACAATACGGTGATAACAAGATGCTTGTCTAAGTGTTTCGATAAGCTAAACATCGATTCCATAAGGCTAAAACCGAGATTAATTATCCTTGTTAACAAGAGTTTAAAAAGCGCATTCAATTCTTTTAATCTAAAATCTTTAAAATTGTTACAAGTGATCCATATTATATTTTCAACATAACCCTACACAATGAACGAAATTGATGAAGTTTTCGACTGTAGCCTACTTAAACTTTCGATACCTCAAAACATTTCTACACATTTTAATAATCCACGTCTCAGATTGAAAAGGAACTGGCCTGGAGAAGCTTTATAAACACGAATTTAGATTGGAGTTCTGGCGATGGCCAAGTTTATACTCAGTTCTGAGCTAGGATCGAAGATTTGACGACACCTTATCAGAAATTAAAAGGAAAATATTTTTTATAACATAACATTTGTCGCTCGGACTTATCGATCAGGAGATATACTGATTTAAATGAAAAATGTCTCGCTTAAAACCCCTATTTCCTCTCAAAACTTTCTTTATTAAGAATAATCATTAATTGTTAATTTGATTTAATTATCAATTTGAGTAATTAGATCCTTTAAATTTTAAAATGTAATTTAGAAAAAGCAGTAGCTTATAGTTGACATATTGTTTTTCCTAGTCAGGGGAAAATGGAGTGTTTAAAATCAATTTAGTTTTTTTAAATTTTTTTTGTATATTATTATTATTTTGGTAAATAATGTATAAATGGATTTACTGCCATCCATATTTATCTAATGCTTTTTTGCTTAAGGCAGATTATAATTTTTATAAAAATAGAAATGAGTTATTAATTTTAATAAGACATTATAAAAAAAGAAGCAAAGGTAAAAACAAAAATACATAATTAAAGAAATAACTTACTAATTAATTGTTTCTAAAATATAAGTAGAACAGACAAAAAAAAAAAAAAAAAAAAAAAAATGATGCGATAATTGACCTAAGACAGACATAAGATGCATTACGCAATCCTCAAATTCCTTGCAACATTACGCATCTTACCAAGTCCAAACCTGCCTCGTTCAAATAATGATGAAACAAATTTATAGTTTAAGAGGTATTGTGATTCAGAATAATGTCCATTCGCAGGGACTCAGCTATCATCAGCTATTTCGAGAAGAACCGCATGACTCATGGCGTTAGAGCGAATCGCGCTTCAGTTGAGGATTTACAATTGATTCCTCTGGAAAATATTTACTGAAAATTCTCGCTAATAAAAACTTTGAAGTAGAAAACTGTATTTCGGTATATACCCTAATACAAACTAAAATTCATAGCTAATGATTTCTCTCGATTTTCGACAAATCTAAACTCGTAACAAGTAGCATCAACGGATCATTCGAAGAGCTGTTGTTATCATATGAGCTGAAGAAGCTAGGATCTTCTACATAATACTAACTATCGTTCATAGATAATCAAACTATTATCCTAATATAAAAAAAAAAAATAATTTAGAAATTTTTCTACAAATAACGAAAATTAAAAAAATATTAAACTTTTATTGAGTTAGGATTGACGAATTAATAGACACTTATTTCGGAATTTTTTTTTAATTGAAAACTAGTTTCAAATGTTTAACACTCATCAGTGAAAAAAAATAATAAAAATAAGATTTCAAAGGTGAAACACTATGAATTTCTTTTTTTTGTTTTCATGTTTTTTAGAACTGATGTATGTTTAACACTTAAAAATATTTATAAAATAAAATAGTAATAAATAAGGCCAATAATTCAGCAATTTAAATTGCGTTTTGATCCCTTACAAAACATCATTCGTACCTCAAGTGACTTATTTCATAACTTTATCTCTAGATTCGGAGATGTCTTAAAGCTAAAGACAATCAGCGCATGCGCTGACAAAAATAATATAATAAAAACAATATTTTCTAAACAAGTATTAAACTCAAAAACCTATGAAAGTAAGCAAATTTTTTTTTTACAAAGATTTGTCTTCTGGTTGGTTGCCTATACTTTTTTTTGGTGTAACGATTTTTTTCACAGTTCAAAATGTAACATTTTGATACACTCTTGCTCTTTGGTGCTGCTCAGAACGAAAATTTACCGATAGTTTTTTTTCACTAAAATCTAATGGAGAATACGTTTTGTTATATAACATTTGTCTCTAGGACCTACCGTTTAAGAGATATATGAAAAAAAAAGTTACGTTTAAAACGCATATTTTCTCTGAACTTTTATTTCGAATAATTATTGATAGCTAATTTAATTTAAATAATTTAAAATCATAAAAGCGAAACAAATATGAATAACATAAGGGTATAGACCGTCGGCAGGACTAAACTACTTAATTTGAAAATTTATCTTCTACATACAACTGAATCGTAGTTGTGTTTTGAAAGTTCAATGTTATTCTTTTTTCAGTCGTCAGGCTCAAAGAGGCTATATATATTTTTTTTTTAACTTCTTACAATCGATAATGAACAGCATTATATTTCTTGGACAGAAAACTAAAATATTATTATATTCCCAGAGAGAGGACTAATACAGAAGAATATAAAAGTAGAGACATTCCTTGGATAAATGTCGACGAACTTGAGGTGAGGTGACCGTGCGATCCTTGGACCCTGTACTTGCTCGATACCAAGGCCAGGAGCAGCCTCCCCACTTCGGGGCACGACACGACTACATTCCCTCCTAGAGTAGTTAATGTGAAACCACTAATGAGGATGAAGAACCTATATTTAAATATAAAACTCTTATATTCATAAAGATATTGTAACATCTTAAAGGCGGAAGTACTAGAGAACTCTCGAAATTGGTCAGAAATATCGATACAAGGGGTTATCGATCCCTTGATACAATAAAAATAAGTGATAACAGAGACTAACATCATAGAGTGTGAGACATTTATATCTTCAAGTGTGATCTCATAGCCAGCAATTACGGCTATTTCAGAAGGTCGCAATGTTTCTCGGGATGAAAACAGTCATATATGACTTCCTCTCTTAGAGAAATCTAAGGAACTCTCTAGATAGAAGCTACTTCTATTCGTACGTCAAGATCGCATCATGAGTATATGTATTCATATATATATTATATATATATATATATATATATATATATATATATATATATATATATATATATATATATAAGTATATACACACATTAAGTTAAAGGGATACAGAAAAAATATTGAAAACAGCTGCCTTGTAAAAGCAATAATTGTATTAATATTTATTGAATTTTCCAGAACCTAATTTTAAAATTAAAAAAAAAAAAATGTTCTTACAATGTTTAAATTAGGATAAAATCCTTGTAAAGTCGTTGTTCAGTTGTTTTATAACTTACTCAACTATCAATTGTTTGAGTTCTGATTATCAATAACATGTTAAATAATCAAGGTGAATTTTTTTATTGAGCTTAAAATTAAGTAAAATTGAGTGGAAATATTTTTTTTTTAATTAATTTTTTGTGAAATAATCTGTTTTCTAAATACAATAAAAAAAAATAGGTTCTTCAACTATTTCTTTAATGCAAGGTATTTTGCCAGTTTTGCACCGATTAAGGGTACCTACATTATAGAGACTAGTTCGATCTTAAGATGATATGACAGAATATATTAACTGCTCAGCTGGACTCGACCTAGGCAACTACCACACATTTTTACTTAAATTTAAACACAACAACTTATCTATCAAGTTAATCAAGTCAACAAAATTGTCTAATTATTTACTATGGTATTGAGAACAAACAGTACAAAAATAAAACAAAAACAATCAACCCCTGGGTAAATTATAAAACAAGTAAACGACTTTGCATTAATTTTATTTAAATTTAAACACATCCACAAACAAGACTAAAACGACAAAAAACTGCCCGTCATTTACGACTACTTTAACATTTATTTGACATTCATAGCCCCCAATCAATTACAAAAGACTAATATACATGGCTGTGATTAGACCTACCTAGACGTACGGAGTTGAGCTTTGGGACTCCACTAAACCATCCAATTTAACTCGTATCCAATCCTTACAATATCAATCGTACAAAATCCTTTAAAAAATCCTAAATGCTCCTTACTTCGTCACAAAGATCTTAATATCCCATATGGTGCTGAGTTAGCCCAAACCAGATATCAATCCTTTCATAGCAAACTCCACAACCATTCAAATCCATTAGTATCACAACTTGCTTCTCATTCCATTCCAGATAACCCTTCGAGGCGCCTGAAAAGAAGATGGCCTCGGGACCTTCTAATATAGTACTTCATTATATAGAACCTTTATAACCGCTAGCAATGGGTAGTTGCTTTAAAAATTAAAGTGTCATTTTTATCATTATCATCGTATTTACTTGATGTATAACATATTGTATATACAGTTGTAAATTTCAATAAAAAAAAAAAAAATAAACATTGTAATTTTTTATTTTTTTTTATTCCAAAATTAGGTTGTCAAAAATTCAATAAATATAAGGCCACATTCACACTCAGGCGAATGTGTATATAATATTTTGACTTGGATATGTCTTTTTGGATGGTGTCTATAGTTTTCTTGTGTAACTTTTTTTTTCGCCCTCAAAAATGTAACATTTTTACATGGATTAACAGACATAATTTTTGCTCGGATCGAAAATTAGACCAGTTTCTCTATAAGAAATTAAATAGAGAATATATTTTTGTTTTATAAAATTTGACGCTAGAACCTACCGTTTAGGAGCTGAATTGGTTTGAAAGAAAAAAGTCACGTTTTACTAACATTCATTTAGAATAATTGTTGATTGAATTTAATTGTTAATATAAGTAATTTGACTTTTTTAATTATAAAATGTAAATTGAGAAAAGCAGATTATAAATAGGCATATGAAAGATCTATTGTTTTATCCCAGTAAGGGAGAATTGTTTTTTTAAAATATGTATATTATTAAAACACTTTTAATATTTTTTTCTTACATTTTGGTTAAGTTATTAAAGATTATTATCTTACAAATTATAAAAAAAAGGGGAATACATTTAATTCAATATTTAATATTAACAAAGTCTCAGACATAGACGCCGAACTGAAAATAAGTTTCCAGATGACAAGACTCTGAATCATCATTTCGAATTTATATTTTGAATTTTTGATTCAACAGGCAAATAAACAAAGAGCTGTGCCGTATACAGAATCGAAACAAACTTAAAGAGGAAATAGAATTACGATTTAAGGCAGGAAATGCTACTTATTCGATAGCAGCTTACTTTCCAGCCATGTGAAAGAATTAAATAGAATTGTATTCAGCAAACCAATTCGAAACTCGACTGTTTGTTTACAAAGTATAATCTAAGATTAAGTATATGTAACATATTAAAGAAATATAGCTAACGATTTATGAGTTATGACTAAAAATAACAAATGGACTAATCTCTGATAACCTTAGGCTTTACTGTTATATACATTAATAAAAATACGTTTTATATTATTTTTTTATATTTATAATTGATTTTAGACCTAAAAATAAAATTTATTGGAAGAGACTTGGGGACGGCCTGGCTGGCAACATGTGCTCGAGCGGATGTGACCGAGACGAGGCTCAGTAAAAAAAAGGAAAATAACAAGTTCCTATCTGCTAATACATCCATGCGCAACGCCTTGTCCTATATCTTATTTCAATATCTATTTAGGTGCCAATGGCTGCTTAAATATGCAATTAAAATTAATATAATGAATATTAATAAAATTTTAAACAGGCAGAAAATTTCTTTCGAGGCATTTTAAAAGACGATGACATAAGATTTTATTGAGTGTGCTACAAATGGATATTATCTTTGAAAGTTTACGACATTAGATTCAGCTTATTTCCTTAATGTATTATATTATATTATTATAAATTACATGAATAAAAAAAAAATAATTCACTATGTAATAATTTTCAATATCTTTCTTTTTTTATCCATTTATTGAAATTTACAACTGTACAAATATATACATCAAGTAAATGTGTTGATATTGACTACAATAACACGTCGAAACTTGAAAAGAACTACTCATCAGTAGCACTTCAATAAAATTCTATATTAGTAGGTCTCTAGGCCATCTCCTTTTCAGAAACCTTGGAGGATTATTAGGAATAGCGTGAGAAGTAAGTTGAGAGACTAGTGGATTAGTGTGGTTATGTAGTTTACTATGAAAGGATAGGTATTTTCAATAGTTAAATATTAACTTCTTTTTTTTTTTCATAAAGCGAAACATATTTAAGCAAACATATTTTTTTTTTACACCAGTATACATATATACAAGTAAATTTGAGGAAAATTATTACAATGACATGACAACTTGTTAAGAACTACTCGCTAGTAGCATTTCAATGAATGTTATACGGTAGGTCTCTTGGCCATTTTTTTTTTCAAAAGCGTCGGAGAGTTATCGGGAATATAATAGAAGCAAGTTGAGAGACAAGTGGATTTGAATGAATATGAAGTTTACTATGAAAGGATAGGTATCTGGGTTTTGGGGTAAATCAGCAACATATGGGACATTAAGATCTTTATGGGTAGGTTTATTGGTGATAAAATAAGGAGCATTGAATATTTTTTGAAGGATTTTGGATTGTAAGGATTGGATACGGTAGGAATAAAATATTAAAAATATGTTGTTTATGATTTGGCTCAAATCATTCCAAATCACATCCACTATTTACTCAACTTACTTCCCACTTGATTACCAATAACGATCTCAGTCTAAAAATAAGTCAAACTCCGGATGTCTTTATTAACTAATAATTAAAATTTAAAAAATTAATAATCACCAATCAAAATTTATTGTGATTGGCAATCACAATAGATTTTGATAATCCAGCCATATAAAAAAAGATAACTGCATATTTTTAATAAATTTTATCGCATATTTTGTAACATTATTTCAGTATTGTTTAAAATTATTTTATGAGACACATAAAATTGGTTTAATCAGTAATTAATACGTCATGTTAAAATTATTCTAACGTAACTCGTCCATCCAACAAGATTTCCATCTAACACATTCCTGACTTGTCAATGACGTATACTGCGCGTGATTATCATTGTGATGCGCTCAAGACAAACAGTTACTAACAATATAATCGCGAATAAACTATTGTTGTAATAAAAAATAAAACAAAGGCGCTAAGCAGAACAACGTGCTTCTTTCCTGGCCACAGATATTAATAGAGATAAACGGCGCATTAATATGAATTGCCAGCTTCCTTTCCAACAGAACGTTTAACCCTTGCGGCATCTAGGTTCTAAATATCTAAATAGTATATATGTATATATAACAAAACAATATATGTGTAAATGTTAGAGAATAAATAAAAAAAACAAAAACAAATTACATAAAACAAAAAGAAATAACAGTATAAGATAGTAGTTAGTAAGAAAATATTCGAATTAAAGATAGATATATATTTTGGGAATGTTTCTGTATTATATACTTCTTGGGACAGCGCCATGGGAACTAGTGTCGAGCCGGAAGTCTTTGGAACAGGAAACGTCCACGCGATTCAGTCAGTTTTTAACGGTCGAAGGAAACGATACAAAAACTACTTAATTTTCCTCAAGCATCTCTAATCCAACTTTAGTTAATATACAACCATAGCAGAGTAAATCTAAGAAAGAAAAATACTGTAAATAAGAAATGTTTAATTAGTAAATAATGAAAAGAAAAATTGGGTCAAATACAGCGCAATTAACAGGTTAGATGCCGAAAAAACCTTCGATACTACAACATCGACCAACCCTTGTCCACATGATTATAAATGTACATAAATATTCTTATTTACGTTACGGCTTACTTATCAATAATTAAACGCTGTTTTTTTTTGTTTTTTTTTAATGATTTTAAGGATAACAAGATTATAATATTTAACAACTTGCACGCCAACTTTCTATATTATTAAGTCTATAATGTCACAAATATAATGTAAGTTAACACTAAACCTTCCGAGATTACAGGTATAGCTATTTCTACCACAATTGCTCGGTAAAAAACAATAATAAGAGAGGAGTGGTTATTGAAAAAAAAATTCTTGATATCTTTTAATAAAAGAAGTAGTTTATCAAAAAGTCCGAACAGTCATAGGTTTAGTGATAAAATAAAAAAAAATTAAAACTAAAGAAGAACAAATTTGAAGATATTTGATATAAAGTCGAATCGACTACAGTGTTTACTACATTGTTCACAACGATGAAATTTCTGAATGAAGCGTTTTATAGTTTCCAATCAGTATTCAAAATTGATGTACGCAATTACGTTGTAACGACCGACAAATGAATTTTATTACGAATTAATGCCTTCCTTAATCCAAGAATATCAATCCTTGAGGCGCCAGGAACCAGTGATAATAGTTTAAACAATATAATAAAAAACTTGAATGGAATTAAATCTGTTAGCTATAACGTGAATAGAAATTTAAAAAATAGTTTTTGCAAGCCTATATACATATAAATTTTGAAGGTCACGGAGTGTAGGTCAAGGAAGAAGACCGACCGACATTAATGCTAGGAACAACGACAGCGTAAAGGTTGACAAATACGTCAGACAAGACGTAAACGGGAATATAGGACATGCATCGAGAGAAGAAAGGATCTATGGTGCATTGCGGTCTGTTCCGGAGCTGCCTGCATTAATATCGATCCCTGCGGAGCTCCCACCCTCCGTCCTTCATCGTATTCCTCGCCGGCTACCCTCGCTCTCAGGAAGACCTTGGCGTATCCACTGGTGGGAACATTAGCGCGGTAGGATAACAATTAACATAACGTTACTTCTTCTAGATTAGTTTTAATATTATAATAAAATGAATGTATTATACGAGGTGAGAGGTTTCCCACAGAAAGGAAAAACCTAAGGCCCTAGTGCCTTCACCACACTCACTAATCAATTGTCTCGCTTTTTATACAGTTTGGTGTAAATGGATGCTTTACGTGTAGTCAATCCACCGTAATGTAAGGAGTCGAGTCATCATGAGAGCCAACTTATAACAGCCACGGAGCATTAGGAACATTACGTAGCATTGGAAATAGGGTGAAGAATTGTTTTTAAAACTACAAAAACAAAAAAATATATATATATCAGAATTATAAGTATTAGACTAAAGCAATGATTTAATTTTTATTTTATTAAAACCTTTTATTTTGCCCATTCAGAATGAAATAAGGAAAACATTTTCGAGTTAATAGTTCTAACAAAACGCATTAATTAAAAACCAAAAACATAATAATTGACCTAACTAATTTAAAGTTTAATACTGAAGGTTATGGAGATATTAGAAAAATAATTTTAACTATGTAAAAAAAAATTAATTTGTAATTAAACATATTGAGAACATTTAGGAGCCGTCACCAAGGAAACTGAAAAAGCCAGCGTCTGTGACGTTAATGGTTACCATGGTAACGGAGTTGTTACACCCTATATTGTTTTTAATATTTTTTTGTTAAGTAAAATTAACAGGTTTTAATAATTAAAATAATTATTTGGAAAACATTAACTAAAGAAGAACTGTTGTGACAATATAATAAAGTAGACCCTCTAAATCTATCTATATACAATTTTGCCTGCAATAAGAACTAAAAGACACATTTTAAGTCATTAATCTTTAATTATGGATATGCAATATTCAAAGAAGAAAAACAGTTTAATTATTCAAACTTAAAATTATTTGTATTATTTAAAACACATAGATTTTAAAATATAACCGTAACTATGGTAACCTATTCCGTAGTAGCCTCGCTGCCTGTCTCCATGGTTACCACTTCTAAATATTTCACTTAGAAAAATTCATTTATTTAAAATTATTATTAGAAACACTTTTTGATGTACATATTTTTTTTAAAAAAATACTAATATTTTTTAAGTACGAACAGTTGTTAATAAAAACTAGATGTATTTAATTATTTCAACCTAATACTAAAAGATGTTAGGATGAAAAATATCTAAATAAAATAAAAAACTAAAGATGAATCAGATAAGTTACCTATGACTGTATAGATCGATAGAATTAGGATTGAAGAACTATTTGACATTTACATCAGAAGTAGGTTCACTGTCTTCCATTTTTACTTTAATAAGATAAAAATAATATATAATTTGAATTTCTGATATTTTGAATGCTTATTGTTTTTAAGACTGAAAATGATAATTTCAAAACTAATATAATAAACCTAATATCTTAGAGAGACGAATAATTCGTAAATTTTAAATAAACAAGTTTATAGTTGTGCCTGTTTCATTCTGTAAATGCAATATCTGTAAATGAATTGAATAATTCTGTGTTAAATAATTTAGGTTTCTAAATACTTATAATAACGCCTGTTTTTTGGTTTCAGTTGGTGCGAAAATGAAGCTATTAGAACTCTATACGTATATATTAATAAATAAATAAATAACAATATGAATAAAGTGGTGAATAAGCTAGATGGAATAATATGAATGAAGAGAGAGAGAAGAGAGAGAAGGGTGCCCCACCCAGAGTATTGATTCCCCTCGGCAGGAGCTCACATCGAGCCACCCCCACCACGCTCCTCGCCACGTGACTTCCCGATAGACCTTCATCCCTATACATTATTTCCAACATATATCAATAAATTATATCAAAAAAACTATATAATAATAACATTAATAATATACAACAGGCAGCGAAAAGTCTATTAACAAATTGCAAGTCATAAAAGTAATAACTAACGTAATATGGCCGCGGTCAGAGGTCGTTCAATGAACGAGTATTCAAAATCTGATTCTTCGCTACACAGAAGTACGAGTCCAGTTTTAAATAGTTTTTTCTCACTGTTTTAAGAGAATTTAAATTTTTTTTTTTTTTTTTTTTTTATGAGGGGTGGGGATTTTTTTCTCTTATATTCTGACTTCATATTATTCAAAATATTTTTGTAAAACTTATAATTTCAGTAGAAATATAATTTTAGATGGATTAATAAATATAATTTAAAAAAAAAAAATGAAAAAAAACAACATATCCATAGGTATTCCTTTGTGGTCTTTATAGATCGATTTTTTAATCCAAGGGTTTTTAATTTTTTTTTCATTACTACATTTGATTTACACCGTTTTCACAGCGAACAGTGAATGCACTGAAACACAAAATTTCAAAAAAAAATTTTCACATACGCTCTGTAAATATTTTGCCCTAATGCAGGCACTTAATTTTAATTTTTTTTTTTTTTTTTTAATTATTGTTTTATATCATTTGTACATGTGAATTTCGATATTTCACTTCGAACTATCAAGAAACCCTACCTGAATTTCCAAAACTTCAAAAACATCTAAGCGTTGATGAAAATATCAGTAATATTTTATTCTAAAATTTAATGAAAATTTATTGTTTCGACTTCATATAATTCAAAATATATTTTTTATAATTATAATTTCAGAAGAAACGTAATTTTAGGGAGATTAAGTCGAGACATTGTAATTTTTTTTTTTTCTTTTTCCGTTACTACAATTGAATCACAGCTGTTTTAGAGAGAACAATGAATGCGCAGGAAAACAAAATTTTAAGATTTTTAAATTAACTGTTATATTTTGTCCTAATAATATAACTCGGCTTACTTTTAATATATAGTTTTTAATTATTGCTTAATATTATTTTTACGTGTAATTTTCAACGCTTCACCTCGAACTATTGGGGAACCTTAGCAATATTTCTAACCTTAAAAAACATTCAAAGGTTGACGAAAATATCAGTAATATTTAATTCATTGCTATTACAAGTAAATAAATATTGATAAATTTACATAAATTAAATATTTTATTTTAAAAAATCTAAAATTAATTATAGTTAATGGAAATCTAAAATTACCATTGCGTGATCACTTATGAACGTAACGCTATTCTGATGTAACTGAATGACGTACGTTAAAAAATATTTTAAATAAATTGAAGTTATATATTAAAATTATATTTAAGATTAAAACATTAAATAAAAAATTGTTTATATTATATCAGTTAAGAGGTCAATTACCGGTAATATTTTCACAGTAGTTCTGTTTTTAGCCGGCTAGAGATAAGCATTATCTATGAATGACACTTCAGAAAAAAAAAATTACGCAAAAATAAACTCGATATAATTAATGAGTACAGTATTATGTTGTACAATATGGGACAAGGGATCAGACATGACACTAAATGGAAGTCTAACAAGTTGTAACGTAAACTGATACATGGGGGTTTCATAAATCGATCGCGTAGTATGTCGTATGGTAATAATGCTTCTTACAACTGTCAAACATCTTTGGACTTAAATATTATATAAAAAATTTAAAGTAGTGCTCGTTTTAAAATAAATATAAATCAAAAAATATATTTTTAGAATTTGTCTTTGAAGTCTCCTTGTCAATTAGGGTAAAAAAATCATTGGTACAAAATAATGGAATGAATTCTTATGGAACTTGTGGGGAGTTTTGCCATGGACCTTGCTATAGACGGAAACATTACATAACAGATAAACATTAAATGATACGAGGGAGAAGTGATAATAAACGTTCTACAAAAAGAAAATATATATATTTATACAAAAAGTTTACATGAATGAAATCCATCAAATCAATTGTCCTGCCGAGAATGAATGACTAAAAACAACTAAAGAGCACTCATGAATGAAAAGAAAAGGGTCGTAAGACCCGGGATTAAGGGTTGAGCTCAGACACCTGACAAGGGATGAGGAGATCCCGAACCCACCCACCCTCATAAAACCCTGAAGACACGTGCCAGGACAATCAAAAAAAGTTTGGACGAGGGGTCAACAACTAGCGCATCACTCAACTCGTAATATCACAAACAAGTTTGTAAACAGTCACATCTATTTAAAACTTTCCGCGTGGCAGACTTCCGCGCCCATTCTGTCTGCAGCGAGTAAATCAGTTCAGATACAATATAATTAATATATAATTATATTTAATCTCGTATTAATTTACACATATATTTTAATGGGCAATTGTTTAGCAAATACAGGATTTTACACATTTCTTATAGAGGCTAATATAAAGACAACACTACTAAAATTTATAAATAGCACGATTTAACTAAAAAACAAAGAAAATTCCAACTCTAAAAATTAACCTTGTAAAATAAAGTCAAGACGTTATGCAAATGTTCTATAAACGAACGATATATATATTAAATAAATGGAGTAATTAAACGTATTAAAATGTTTGGAGGCCGTAACCATGGAAACAGAAGTGACGAGCGTCGACGTCAGTGGTTGCCATGGTGACTGGGTTAATAAAATAATTCTCGTACCACTGAATTAAAATCAAAATGCGCTCATTGACTAAATTATATTCCTTTTCATATAATCACTAATGAACCGAAATTTATCTGAGTTTATTTGTTATATATTTTTTGAAAATATAAAAATATTTAAATGTATCAAGGAGTGACTAGTATTCGAATTATAAACATAAAAAAAATACTTATTTACATAACTTTATAAGTTAGAGCAACAAATATGGTAGTCCTAAATGCTCTTCATCAGATCATAATTAAGTCTACAACTAGACCACTTAAACCTTATTATCTCTTAACTTGCTTCCTGCTCGATTTTCAATAATCTTCAATGGCGTCGTAAAATTTTATTCATTTTATAAAAGTTTTAAAAAGCGTTAACACGAGTAAAACCTTCATATCTGTTAAGTAGAAGATTGAAAAGTGAGAAGAAATGGTGTTTATATTTTACTTCTTTTTATTTTTATTTTTTTCTTAGGCCGATTCAGCGACATATGAGATATTTAGATCATTATGGAAAAGTTTATTTGTAACATATTAAAAGACATAAAGGATTTTACGATGAATTTTGGATAGTAAGGATTGGATAGAAGAAGAAAACTATTATTTTGAACAACAAAACAAATCTGCGTCACAACTTCTAGGGCAATGAACTCAGTTGCCATATTTTTTTTTTTTCATAATTTACATAAAAAATAGTTTTAACTATGTTCGCGTACTGAATGGAATTATTTTTTTTTTAATTTTTAAACCGTGCGAATGGCTAACTATAATAATAATAAGAGGGGCAGAGATTAGGACAGATAAAAGAGAGGCAGAAGAGATAAAGTGATGATTAAAAGAAACGAAACAACGGTGTTAAAATTACGTAAGGGATCAGCAAGTTTAGAGCTAGTGCTAGCAGAACGTAAAATGACCGGGGTAAATAGATAGGGAACAATACTCAACAATGATTTCCCTTCTTTCTTTCTGTATTCCATGGAATGGTTTTAAATACCATTTAAAATCATTGCGCTAGTAATATTACAGAGAATTTAAACTCATCCGAATATTGTGAAATCAGATTTTAACAAAAGTTTCAATCCCCCTGAGCTATGTTATTTCATTAAAATAGTTTCCACCTTTTATTAACAGTAACTTCTTATAAACGGACATGACAGAGATTTAGTAATGTTTCGAAAAAAAACCTCTAAACCGGACTCGCATTGTAATTTTTTTCAAACGGGTAATAAGAGAGGGGTAATTGTTCTATCCCCTCCAGTCTTGTGCGTATTTTTGTTAGAATGATTTTGATACAGTTATCACATGACCTTGTTACCAGGAATATCGCGTGTGACAGTGAAGCTTAGCGGGCCCATGGTTAACATAAACTCAATAAAAAAACCTTTTTTTTTTTTATTAGAATTTGGGGAAAATTTGTGATTTCTCAGTGATGCCTATTTCAGAGTAGTTAAATTATATATTCTCTCTGTATTTTCTGTCAATATTACAACAATATTTGAAATTTCAATTACGTGTAAAGGTCGATAGGTGATTAACTAGAATAAAACTTAAATAGTTTAAACAAAAATAACTATTTGTTATGCTAAAGTTAATTCATACTTATAAAGGTTATTGTTTAAAGACTATATAAAAAATCAAGTAGATTCGAAATATTGCTATGCAAAATTTTCAGAAAACGAAAAAAAAAAAAAAGGTGGTTTAGACATTACAGCCTGACAGTTGTGAATTTTAACAAGGTCCAGTGTTGAGGATCCCAAGGTATACCCGAACATTCCCGACCGCAGCCGAACAGATCCGAACTCACCGTAACTAACATAATCTTCCCGTGTCTCCTACAATAGAAAAACTACACCTTTTATATCACTGAGTTTCCCTTACACTATTTTCTTATTCCTTGTACATTACTTTATTATTTTAAAAGGAAGAAAAAAAGAAAAGAAAATATCTTTGTTTACAGGAAATAATTAGAGCAGAGAGTAAAAATAAGTTACCTTATTTTTAAATTGATTTTCAAACGTAAAATTTTTATATATATTAGTATATTTTTAATTATCTATCTTAAGTCAACAAGATAAAAAAAACTGAAGTACTTAAAAAAACTTTGTTGTAACAGTGAAAAAACTCATGAAAAAACTGGGAAAATTAACTGGGTCAACGTGATTATAACAAAATTTTCAAGCACTATTTTTTAGTAAAACTAATTTTTTTTTTCCACGTATTTGATACAGTCATTTTGAATTATGAACAAAATTTTGATAAATATATTTTTTTTTAGAAATAATAAATAGTACAGAAGTGTAAATACATTATCGAATAAGACAGGAAGAATAAAACTAAATATATGTAGTGGCGGACGGTGTAGAGAGGGGAACCCCAACCAACCCCACTTTGTGTGACCGGGGGGTTTTAGAAATCAATACAAAACTCAGCACACAAGGACTCAAACTCGATCGATACAAACGGGGTGTATACAGACTTTTAGGCAGCAGTCATTTCTACTACACGCATTCAGCTGTCAAATACAGGCATTACATTATTACAATACAGTAAAACAATGGTAAAAAAATTAACTAGAATTAATGTGGGTTTAATTTATATAATTATTAAAAACAAAATTAAAATTAAATTACAAACCTAATCTGAACAAAGGCAAAATTAATTGTAAGATATTTTAAATAAATGTAATAAGAACGCTCGGAGGCTGTAGCCATGGCAACAGAAGTAGCGAGGATCGACGTCAGAGGTTGCCATGGTGACGGGGTTATTAAATGAAAAGAAGGTGCAAATATTATTTTTTACTGTGTCCAAATTAAATAATTTTAACAGAAATAATAATGCATAATTTGAATAATAAACATTATGTCATCGTGTTAAAATTGAATTGTATTTGTAAAATGTAATTTATGGAGAAGAAAAGCTTATTTTATTTACAAGAATAAAATAAAAAGATTAACATAATTTTTTTTTATCTTTTAAAATTGTAAGGATAATTTTTAAATAAAACAGCGTATTATATTAAACTTCAGTTTTTCAGCTAAATTGATAAAAATACTACTTCCAATCAATGATTGTACGAATTCAAGTAATCAAGTTCCAATGCCAATTAATATTCACTTTATAAAAGACTAAGCGAAGTCTTAATGAAAAGGGTTATAACTGAAAGAAAAGTTGGACGTCACGAGAAAAAAACCAAAAACCGTAAATTAAAGATGAACCACCTGGATAAATAAAAACTATTAGTCGATGTAAAAAAAAAAAAGTTTTTGGATAGTTAGAGACTTCAATTAATTACATCAAACGTAAAAATGATTCACAAAATATCAGTAATTTTTCTTGATTATTTCTACAATAAACGAAAAATTATTAAAACGAAATAATAACGCATTGAATGATTACATAATCCAAAATACTTTCGACAAAAGTTAAACAAGCGACATACAAAACAACTTCTTGAACCACATCGATTATATTGGGCTCTACCTCAACACCTTGAAGGACAGAGACCAACACGAAGCTAGAGCGGTGGGGGCTGGGAGAGAGAATTGGATAAAGACAGTGAACGGGACTGCGTTGAAGACGTTGAGAGAGACGATAGTGGGGAGGCGTATACTAAATATATCTAGAGACGACGTCTAACAATAGTAACCAACAGACCCGGGGATCGCTCTGCCAACGGAGTAAATCCAACTCCCAAGTGCGTCAACCTGGCTGGAATGCCTCATGTTGAACCATATCATACCTTGGTATACCTTTGAGATAGGATGGTAGCAAGAAAGAAAAGGTATATGAACCCGAAGTTGCGATGTGGACAACGTACCTAGCATACCTTTCTCTAACGAGTCGTTAAAACATTTATTATTTTATATCAATTTATTGAAATTTTAAACTGTACAAATATATACATGTAAATGTGTTGATAACAATTACCATAGCATGTCAAAACTTAATTGAACTACTTATCAGTAGCACTTCAATAAAAATTCTACACTAGAAAATCTCTAGGCTATCTTGTTTTCAGAGACCTCGGAGGATCATCGGGAATACAGTAGGAAGCAAGTTGAGAAACTAGTGGATTAGAGTGGTTATGGAGCTTACTAAAAAAGGATAGGTATCTGTGGTTTGAGCTAAATAAGCAGCATGTGGAACATTAAGTTCTTTATGGATAGGTTTATTTGTGAAAAAGTAAAGCGCATTTAGGATTTTTCGGAGGATTTTGGATTGTAAGGATTGGATACGAAAAGAACTGGATGGTTTAGTGGAACCCCAAAGCACAACTCCGTACGTCGAAAAAGGTCTTATGTAAATAAGTTTTTTGTAATTAATTGGGAGCTATGAACGTTTGTCTAGTAAATGTTAAAGTAGTCTGTAACGACAGGCTTCTTGTCGTTTTAGTCATGTATTTGGATTCTAAGAAGTTAGTCCAAGTGGAGTCCTAGGTAGCGGATCTATTCAACAGGGATTAGTAGAATATTCGTTAAAACATTAATTAAATTTATTAGCAAACTTAATTTGCTATCCCAATCAGAAGACTACGTATCCAGTCTATCCAATTCGAAATCCTCAATGACTCACTTTTAGTCACAAACGAACTATTTCACGATGACTTTAACTCTCCATATGTGGCTCATTATGGCAAGAGGAAGATACCTCTCATTATAAACAGTATATACAGCCAAATATTCCAACGTGTTTGAAAAGAAGACCTCGAGAACTTAAGACATTTCAATTAAGTGCTACAAATGGGTAGTTTCTGTTATAAGACAACGAATAAACAAAAACAATAAATATGTATATATACGGAACAAAAAAATCGAACACTCAGAAGAAAACCTAAAGTTCGCAACCGTTTATTTAAGTACATAACTCCTTTATTACATCATATTTACCTTATCCACAGCTACAAAAAATTAGTTGTATCTCCCTTTCCTTGGTTAGTACAAACATTCCATTGTCTAACTTTTAATAAATACAATTATTATATTGATGTTTTGAATGTTTATATGTTTCAAAACTGAAGGTTATAAATTTAAAAACTTGTCTTTGAAGTAGCTAACTGAGAATATGTATCATATAATTGATGGGATGAATTGATCCTTTCGTACCATTATGCGCATCTCAATTTAAATAGACTTAATTTATAATACAGTCTCTTATCTACATCACGGTTTATCCCTTGGCTAGTGTTAATAATTATTTTAGCGATTAATATTTTAAATAGTTGTTCAAGAACAAGCTATAACAGTTACAACACAAAACAAAATTATTTTTTTTAAGAACAATCTTGAATGATTTGTTAATCTCATTACATGATTCATTGTAAGGTCTAAACTCAGACAACAACTACACATTCATTCGTTAAAAAACAAAACAATGTAAGCAATTTCTAAATAATTTTTTTTAAGTTTCTTTTAATGTTCTTAGTAAGCATATTTAATACGAATTCATCGGCGTAAAATATTACTTTGAAGCAATGAATCTATTTAACACTAGTCTCAAACCTGTCTGTATACATTTAATTAAAAAAAAAAATTGCAGTCTTTTGCTGTAAATAGGATTATATATAAAAGAAAAAAAAATGATTAACAAACTAAAGAAAACAATGAATGGTCTGTTAGATCTTAAGAACTAATAAACAATATATATAAAATTTAATAAGAAATAATTCAAATCAAATACTAGAAATACTACACAACAATGTCAACCATTTTTCTTTAATACAATGCTTAATCAAAAAGTTTGTAATAATAATAGATCTTTGAAATTAAAATTAAACATTCATTTTTCCAAATGTGCTACTTTTTTATTTAAACAAAAAATATAATAAGCAAATAGTTCAAACATGATTGAACGAACAAACGAAATATTTAGAAGATATTTTGAAGTATACAACAAAAAAAGAAAAAACTAAGAGGAAAACTGCATTGCATAAACCGTAACGCATTACCCACGTAACTTGAGACGGAAACTGACAGATAAAATATGTTAGCCAACAAACTAAAAAAAAAGAAAGATGGCAACTTGAATCAGCAAGAACCAAGGGAGCAAGGCGAAGGGAAACATCATCAAAATAATCAATAAACTGAGGGGAACCGTTAGGAAAGGAAGCAGCTGCAAGGAGTTCCAATGCTCATTACAGAACTGCCTTCGTGATAACCAATCCTCGGATCTGTATAGCAATGGATTATCAATATGGCAATCCATTATATATATTCAAAAATTATTAATTGAATGGGTCGGCCGATAAACGTTCTAATCGACAAACATAAAATTTTGAGTTATCAGTGAAATAAAATCATTATCTAAAGTTTTTGTTAGTTTTGTAGGTTAGATTTTATGTTTAAATATTAATTTAACATAATGGAGTATTATTATACATACTATGGCGTATTATTATACATTTTAATAACTTTAAAAATCGCCACTTCAGAAATTTTATCGCTTAAAACGTTTCTCATTTCGTTTTTCGGACCCATTTAATAATAAACCAAAAAATCAAGTTAAAAATTCAACATACTTTTAACTATAAAATCAATTACTAGGATCACTAGGTCGAGTAATTTTTATTTTGACAATAAAAATACATTTTATTCTGACATGGACTTTTTTAATTTGACTTTTAGCTGAGGTCAATTTTTTTTATTTTTTTTTTTTTAGGCTTTTGTTTTTAACACTCAAAAATGTAACATTTTAATACGCTTTAGCTACGTTAGTTTTGCTCGGATTAAAAATTTGCATATTTCCTTGATCAGAAATTAAATGTAGAATATTTTTTGTTATATAACATTATTCGCTGAGGATTACAGTTCAGAAGCTATTTTGATTTCAATGAAAAAAATCAGGTCTGAAACCTCTATTTTGTAATTTGATCCCTTTTTATTCTAAAATGTAAATTAAGAAAAGCAAATATAGATAGCCATATTAAACATCTATTGTTTTTCCCAGTCTTGAAGAGTATTTTTTTTAGTATAAAATACATATTTTGTTGACGGTTTAAATGGCTAAACTAAATTAGTAAAAAAAAAAAAAAAAAAATTAAAGATACACTCGATTTTAACTTTTTCAACACAAGACGGTCTATATGAATTTATAAACGATAAGGAATTTAATCCTTAATAAGACTTAAACACCAAGACAATATTATCCTTAATGTTATAAACATTGTAAATAAGTCTAAAATAGATAAATACTGTAAAACAAATTTTAAATATATTTAGAATAATAATCTAAAAAATCAGAAAAAAAATGCGTTACTACTGAACATAAAATGGCCACTTAATTTTTATTTCATATAAATATAAAATTATTTTTATTTTTCCATTAAATATATATATATATTTGTAAGTAAAAAACTGCACAAATATTGCCAATTTGCAATCCTAACTTAAATCACATGTTTATGTGTAATTACCTTATTTAAGAGAATATATTATAGTAACTTTTATTTAAAAAAAAAAAATAATAAAATAAAACCTTCCTTAATTATCGTTTACGACATAGACACAATTGTAACTAGGTAAATAAGCATAAAAATAAAGTTGAATTATGATTAAACATAAAAACATCGGAATAATGTAACTAATTTTTAAATGAATGGAAATAACATATTGTAAAAATTATTAAGAATTATTTAACTAAGAAAATATATACAGGTTTAAGATTCCTGAAAATACTACGTCAATTCATACTTGACGCCTTATCACCAGTTCATCAACTGATAACAGTCGCATTGTATGACACAACTATTGCAACATTTTTTTTTCTTTAATTACTTTAAATTGATAAAATTAATTTAGTATTTTAATTATTGATAACTAATTTAATTTATTAATGAATAAAGGTTTTATGAATAGATATATTAGTATTAATTTAAAAAAAATTATGTATCTTGTTTTACAGAGAGAAATAATAATAAGTTATGAAAAGCATTTTTTTTAAATTATACAAATCCTATATCCAGAAGAACACAATATGCGATACCTAACTTAATGTACCGATAATATTAGTAACAATTTTAAATTTAAAGAATTAACAATGATAAATGACGGAAAAAACAGCAATTTTTCTGGGAACACGACAATGCGAACCAAATATCTGATTGAGTCATTGTAAAGACGAAAAGATAAGGTGGTTGAATGCGTACAAATAATAAAAATAATATATATAAATATATACATTGTTCAATTAGCATTGGTAATAGAATAAATATGGCTGTAAAATGTAAATTTTTAAAATGTTTACTTCTGTACATCAACCTTGGGCAGATGTCATTCATAGCAAGGCGTTAACTTTGTTAAGAATGCAAATTTATAACGCTACGTGTAAATTTAAGTGTCCTAGTTTTAAAACGGACGCAGAAGCTCCATACAAGAGTGATTTATGATTTTTCAAACCTTATTTATTTAAATTGATTATTTCAAAGTTTGTTAAACACAAAATGTCGCAAGATAATGGAGGAATTAAGACTAAAATAACTGACTAGGTTAAAGAACTGAAATTTAGCAGATTTCCAATATCTCTACATTAAAAGGTCACGTGGGCAGATTCTTTTCTGAAGACTTGATTATTAATTAGGAATCATAAGGAACGTTTTTGAGATATTAGGTTATTAGGTTTGACTCGAGGTACACTATGATAGCATAGAAGGATCAATAAAATTAGGATTGATGAATGAATTGCCACTTCTATTGGAATTATTTCATTATATCTTAGAACTGAAGATGAATGTTTATCATTCGACACTAGTGTTCCAATAAAATAATCCCAATCAGCAACATATGTGGCATAAAGATCATTATTCTATTTTTTTTTTTCATTATATATTATAAGCTATGCTATTTAATGTAAAGTAATTTAATGTTGTAGGGATTAGATAGGAGATATATTTGATGCTTTATTGTAACCTCAAAGTTTATCTCCGCATGTTCAAATAGGGCTGATTATAGTCATGTAAATGAGTCATACGTAATTTAATTCAAGTTTAGAACGTTCGTCAAGTGTAGAATATTTACCAATAAACGACAAAAAAGGTGTTTACGTCATAATATAATAAATTACATACTATCCTAATAAAAACTATAAAAAAATATTCGGAAAAAAACAACCATTAACTACAAAAAATATTCGGAAAAAAACAACCATTAACTACATTTAAATCCCACAACTCTACTGTATAAAAGAACATTCAATTCTGTCCGTAAATTAAAAGATATCCATAGAGTGTCAATAACTGTTTTTTAAATTGATATTTACAACTGTACAAAATAATATTTAAGTAAATATGTTGATAGTGAATACAATGGCATGCAAATAACTTGTGAAGAACTACTCACTAGTAGCACTTCAATAAAATCTACACTAAAAGGTCTTTAGGCCATCTTTTTTCAGACGCCTTGGAGGATTATCAAGGATAGAGGAGGAAGCAAATTGGGAGACTAGTGGATTGAAGTGGTTATGGAGCCTATATGGAAGGATAGGTATCTGGTGTGGGCTAAATCAGTAACATATGGGACATTAAGATCTTTATGGATAAGTTTATTGGTCACAAAGTAAGGAGCATTGAGGATTTTCAACCTGTCTGGTTGACCTTATATATTGTTTAAATTATTTTAGAATTATTCATAACAATGACTGTCTTATTGTAAATATAAATTTATCATAGTTGTTTTAGTGTGTCTTTTGTAATATTTTGAAAGCTTATATTTTTCAAGTACTCTACATAACAGCTGGTTTCGGTTTTATTTATAAATATCTATTTTAAAAAAGTATCTATATGATGCAATGCAAGCATGTATAATGTACTTAAAAATATTCGACACAAATAACAGTTAGAGGACACGAATCGAAACAACAGCGTTACAAAATTTCCATCTGATACGTAAGCCACCACATTTTCCGGAAAAATGCCGGCAGTAGCTGAAATAGCCAAGAGAATTGGCTAGGAAAAGCGGAAGTGCCCTAGAGATGGCAGAGGCTAGGAGCGAGATCTCGATGGGAGGGGAAGGGGCGTCGAGGTGCTATCGACTGTCGAGCGAGGTGGGGGAGGGTAACCTTCAACCAGAACAATAACCTTCTACACTGTTTCCTCCTCCTTCACTACGCTCGTTTAGAAAAACCTCGTCTCCCCCAAACAGTACCATTTTACCCAACTATTACCTAATATATATATATAAATATAATAAGTTTCTTGAAGTTCAGTCAATAAATAAAAACAACTATTTTGGCGACCTGTCGAGACTATATTATTCTCACAATCATGCCAATGTTACTGGTGGATATGCTATTGGTATCTGATACGCAACGCATGTTCTAAACTGATCATATGATACATGCTTGACATTTAATAAGTTTATCTCAATGGCACTAAAATACAGAAATAAATAAAATTAAAATATTTTAAGAGCGCCTTGAAATTTCTTCGATCACTGGCCATAACTAAACTCCCCGTCAAAAGTATTGCAACACCCATAATTCTCGAGATTTTCCTGGTTTTTACCTTAATCCATACTTGGTTTATATTCATATTAATATTATTTATTATTATGTGAGGCATTAAGGATTAGACACAACAATGTTTTTTCCTGTTAATAACAAACGATGGGATTTTAGATTATTTTTTTCTAATTTCCTTCAGTACATGTTTATCATTCTTTCGTTATTTAAAAGTATGCCATGACTAGTGGAAGAAGTCATTCAAGCCAGAGGGGGCAAAATATGTATTATTAAATATAAATTAAAATTTCAAATATAAAGTTCAAATTGTAAAAAAAAAAAAAATAATAATAATAAAACTGTTTTGCTTATAATAAGGAGTATTGTAACTAATTTTGAATAAAAATTGTTTATGTCTGGTTTAGGAATGTTTATTATAGACTTCAGAACCTTTCTTTATAATGAAAAAACAATTTTTTCGCGATATTTTTGACGGGGAGTTTAGTTAAGTTGACTTGTGTTTATGTATCATGGTACAATTTAGTAGATCAAGATCCCAATAGTTTTCTAGTGGTAGATTATTTTTTATAGAATTACTAATGGTCTAAGAGCCGAAGAGTTAAACAATAATCAACTTAAGTAGTTATGCCAAGTGACAAGAGATATGTACTTAAAAGTAATAAATTATTACTTATAAGTTCAGCAAAACATTCTTTTTTCAGTGGGGTACTACAGAAGAAATATATGTTAAAATATGAAACCAAAAGTTATATATACGTTTTATACTCAGATAATAATAATCAAGTACAAATAAATTAGTATTAAAAGTAATTAGTTATAAAAATAACCGTTATTAAAAACAAAAATCTTTTAAGGTATGATAGCATATAAGGATCAATACAATTAGGATTTAAGACTTATTGCACATTTCTATTGATATATTTTAATTAAAGACTAATTTCAAATATTAAACGTTCATCATGAGTTCAAAATATTTAAAATGAAAAAGGCTACTAAAAGATACTAAGACCTAGTCATGATATCTTTTAGCCTTTTTTATTATGCATAGTAAGAACTAATAATGAATTTTTAACAATTCGAATGAAAAAAAAATACAATTGAAGTAGCAAATTCATCAGTCAATGAATTGATTTAAACAAAATTAAACATTTAAGCAACTATTCCATCTTTGAAAATTAGAATATTGTAATTCTTACATGTATATTTATTTATTAAAATTTACAATTGTATAAAAAACATATTGACATCAAAATGATAGTCAAATAGCGTGTACAAAAAGTTTCAGTCAGAAAACTATATTGGTAATAATAAATAATGAATAAAAAATACATATAATAGGATTTCGAAGTATTTCTTAATTAAATAGTTTTTCTAGCTCTTCTGCAAAACAGAATAATGAAATAGGGAGATAGAAATCAGGTAAATCATTAAATTTGATTTTAGTATCCAATTTAAAAAAAAAATTAACTAATAATGAAGATTTATTTCACAAGGTCAAACTTCAGTCAGATACAAATCTCTCCCAAATTAGGATTGTTAGGAGATCAAACTGGAGACTAAATTAAGTCAAATAAAAACTTGCTAGGAATCTAAACAGCAAGGCCTTGGAAAATAGAAGAAGAAAAAATGGCAGCTAGTATCCTACCAAAGGGTCCGTGAACGTGGGTGTCAGTGATCGCATTTGACCTTGCGCGGAAACGCCACGAGATAAAATGCTGTATCTCAGCGACCAATTATCCAGGAAGGATAACAGCGATGCGAGTCAGGTTTTAAAGACAACTTTCGTTAAGTATTTCATCAGAATGGATATCGGTCAAATATCCTGTTCTAGTGAAAGCACGTTATAGTAGAAGGAACGGTGTGGTGAACTATGAAAGAGTTGAGGTGAAGAGAGCTGTTGG
The DNA here is from genome assembly GCA_003667255.2 of Euschistus heros. Lineage (NCBI taxonomy): Eukaryota > Metazoa > Arthropoda > Insecta > Hemiptera > Pentatomidae > Euschistus > Euschistus heros. The sequence goes on from RCWM02000063.1 coordinate 2,592,856, forward strand.
AGGAGGCGTGGGAAGAGGAGACTTGCTGACGTAGCCTCTCAACTGGCCCAACGAGATGAGATAAGGGACGGCGATAAGGCATGAGGTCCTCTGGGCCGGAGTGTTTGTTGGAGATAGCCAATCCAGGAAACTGTGTCGCCTCTCTCAGCCCGACAGATAATTCTTGAGTTATCTTGCACCGCTACACCTTAGTTCGACAATAAGCGCAACTTTACGCTCGGCACAGGAAAATTAAAAATAACAATAATAAATAACACGAAACCTTAAAAGAGAGAGAGAGAAAAAAAATATGTCAATAAATAATTCAAGATAAGATAATAAATGGATTAAAACGAGGATTCAACAAATAAATTTCATACTACTGAACTCATATCCGCTTTCGATAACTCAAATAGTTTGATAAATCGATTTCGTCCTGAGAGTGTTCGATAGCTTAGTTAACATTTAAACAGGTTTTATTTTTTATCTCATTTTAAAGTCTTTTTTTGTAAAGCAGCGCTAAATGGGAGGCTAAAAACACCTACACACTGACAATCAAAAATTTAAGACCATCTTTTTCTTTATAAATATATTGTATATCTTTTCTTATTTAGAAGTAAAAACACTTTCTTTCTCTTTTGAGTTTTTTGCAACGATACATAGATTCTGAGGCATTCCCTGTAAAAAGAAGAATAAAAAATCTTTTTCCAAGTAGCTACTAATTCTATAAAATTCTAATTTAACTTGAATTGAATTATCAAAAACTTCTATTGCCTTCATTTACAGCCTCTAGAATATTTGTTTCTTTGTTTTTTTTTTTCATAATTTTTTTAATGTTTTAATGCAAGGTTGTTCTAATGAAAAACGAAATTTTTTGTAAGAATATGAAAAAAACGGTTCGTTTTTAATTGTTTATTGAAAACTTAATTTTAATTATATCCTCAAATGTAGATGAACTTTATTTAGTCGGGCTAGACTGCATATCTGAAGTTTGAAGCAAGTTTGCAAACTAGTGGATTGAGTTTAGTATGAAAGGACAAAGAATTGGTTTAGACCAAATCAGCAATATAAACAACATTGAGATCTTCGTGGATAAATTTGTTCGTACCATAATAAGGAGCATTGAAGATTTTAAGAAGAATTTTAGATTGGCAGGTTTCATGGATTCCTAAAGCTCGACTCCGTATGTTAAAATAATTTTGTTTTAAAATATTCTTAGATATATCTCAACTTTACAATATGAAACCAAGTTTATTGCAGTTACTATAAATGTATACTTCCAGATAAAAATATCTTTCCTCTTGTAATTTAAAAGTGATTTGTTTTGATAAATAAATCTATTTACATTATCAGGAAATGAACTAAACATACTTAAAATCTCAGAACAATACTTTTCTTAAAATATCAATAATTTCAATTCCCAAAAACCAAATATTTTCATTGCTTTATAAAATAAGCACTTTAGAGAGAAAGTGCTTTTTTTTTTATCTTTTTTTTTTTTTTTTTTTTTTTTTAAATTTACATTATTAAGAATTGTAATTTTAATTATTTCTAAGATTAAAGTAGTGTTAATACACTCCTACTTCCTTTCCAGACACAGACCCCAACCAACTACAGACCGAGCGTCTCCTAATGAAGAGCATTAAATCATCGACAGTACGCCCAGACGAAGACGCCGACGTGGGGGTAGGGAGACGGGACAATTATCGCGACAGGAAGTGGTTAATATTGTTGTATCCAGGGGGCGCTGGGTACAATTATGATATCAAGGAGGCGGTGGGAAGGGACGACCCACTAACATAGACTGCCGCGGGGTCGCTGACATTTTGGCGGGCTCCCGCCCAAAATATTCCCGCCCGACCTTACACTTTCCCGCCTTCGGCGCTCTTATCAGTTACTGTCGCCGGCTGCCTCTTATCGATAAGATATAGATTCGTGAGAAGAAAGAATCGATACCGATTTCTTTTTCGCAACGATTTTAGTCACGTGATTTATTTTAGCATAAATTAAAATGTTTGTTCAGTAAATTAATAGAAAAAAAAAAACAACTCATTGAAAAAAAAAAAAATTTAACGCCATATTAGAAAGAATTAAAAACGGAAACCTTTATCTATAATTACTCATACATATAGTTGTAGATATTTACATAAATGTGGTAAAAACATAAGCTACAAATTGCTGATTTTGTAAAAGAATCCAATTTTATTATATGAAAACTAAAATCATATAACCATTATTTCAATAACTAAATAGTTTAATTAATTAAGCTTAGAACTCAACTTATGTGAGCAAAAATAGTTATTTGCACTTTTATTATATAAATGAATAAGATTTATCAATAAAATTTAATTATAGATTTAATAGTATCGTTTAAGATAAAATTTTCATACTACAATGATTTTAGTACATAGTAAAAAAATACTGAATTTAAAGTATGATTCAAGATGCAATATTACTAAACTAGTGGTTAGGAATGCACTACATCTGACTGAATTATAACTTATACAACACGTGTTTAAATGAAAAATTAATATTAAATATACTGAATATGTCATAGGGAATGTGTACAAAAGTAGAATAATTAAAGGAATATCTGAACAATTAGTTCTAGAGAAATCAGAATAAGGCGAAACCTTGGAAATTATAAATTTAAAACTTTATTTAAGGCTAGAAGACTAAAATTTGAATTAAACAAATAATAATTTAAATTTGTTTTTGATGATCTTAAGTGGGCTAAAATTAAAAAAAAATCTTTATGGATATAAAATATTTTTTCATGGATTAGTCAAATCTGAAAATAATAGATGTTGGGGGAAAAAAAAAATCTTTATTTTGTATGCTGACGTTTCGGACACAATATTGATAGTTATAAAGAACAGTGATTTTTACTTATGCTTTTCGTTTTCAATGTCAGCATAAAAAAAACATTTGTTATTCTGATATTTTTTATTATTGTACTGAACAGTAAATTCATTTGTCTTGCAACTATTTTGAAAATGGTGAAAGGTTATCATGTACATATATATTTCTGAAATGGAATAAGGATACATTACTTTTATTTCTTATTCAAGAAAAGACTATGTAATTCTTAACATTTAAAAAAAAATAACGACACAAGAAAAATAATGACGAACAAATAGATACAACGCTAAATCGAACACTCAAAAATTAATTCGGAACCCACTAACTTCTTGAAAGGGCTAAGCGCCGCAGGAAGAGGAGGGGTGACATCACTTCCTGTTTACGAACAGGATCACACAATGGTCAACTCGCCGAGTCTACCACAGACCAGAAACGACCGAATCTTCTCCAGATGTCTCTGGGCAGTTCGGTGTCCAAAACTTACATAACTGGAATCAAATGCCAACGGGAGTTTCTCGATCCGAAGGTGAGATTTAGAAAGGAAATCTCGTAAATATGAAGCCAAAAGTGAAGAAAAATAAACTCAAAATACTCTTGAGATAATTGTTAGAATTTTGAATCATTATTTAATTTAAGATGGAACTCAAGAACCCAAAAGCTTCTTCCATCATCAATAATAAATAATAAAGTTTAAAATATTTATTAAATGGTAAAAACTTCCTTCCCAGGATCTTATTATTCCACTATTCCTTGCTAAACAAATCCGCTACCTAGGACTCCACCTGGACAATGGCCTTCCTTGGAATTTAAGTACAACACTGAAACAAGAAACTTCACGATAATCAACTCGACGATTCGTTCCAAGCCCTATTTATTGATATTTACAACTGTACAACAATATACATCAAGTAAATTTGAGGAAATGATTATAATGACATGTAAACCACTTGTGAAGAACTACTCACTAGTAGCACTTCAAAAAATATTCTAAATTAGAAGGTCTCTTGGCCATTCTTTTCAGACACCTCGGTGGGTTATTAGGTATCGAATGAGAAGCAAGTTGGGAGACTAATGGATTCGTGTGGGAGTGCGGTTCACTATGAAAGGATTGGTTGGTATCTGGTTTGGGAACATTGAGGTCTTTATGGATAAGTTTATTCGTGACAAAGTAAGGAGCATTGAGGATTTTGGATTGTAAGGATTGGATACGAGATGAATTGGATGGTTTAGTGGAGCTCCAAAGCTCAACTCCGTACGTCCAAATGGGTCTAATCACAGAAATGTATATGAGTCTTTTTTAATTAATTGGAAGCTTTGATCGTTTGTCTAGTAATTGTTGGAGTAGTCTATAACGATGGGCCGTTTCTTGTCGTTTTAGTCTTGTATGTGGATTCCACAATCTTAAATTTTTATCCATATTTTGCTAGCTTAGCCATAATTAGAAACCTTTTTTAAGACAAGCTCCCATACCCACTAGTATCCTAACTTGCACCCCACTTAATTCCTAATTATCCTCTGAGGGATATAAAAAGACCTTGAGACCATATCCAATAAAATTTCCATATAATCACTATCGACTCATAGTTAACTTATAAGTCATTGTAAGCACCAATAACACTATAACGATTTTAGGAAAAATATCCTAAATGAAAATTTTAAAGGAAAACAACAGAATAATCATTACAACTTTAGTCACCAAGCAGGAAAAGCCCGAGGCGAACTTTCCTGAAGCTAACAACAAAAACAATTCACCCATAAAAAGAGGACGAAGATCAAACAAAACCCTATCGAGGTACAAGGAGGTGGGAATAAGAAACAAAAGAAAGATGAGATACGATTGAAGGAAGGTGGGGGAGAGATAATATGGACTAGAATGCTTTCCTTTCCTTTGAATTCCATGGCAGCCTTCAGCGGGTATCAAATGGAAAAAATGTATGACACACCGTCGTCTTCCATCTATAGTAATGGAATTCTTTCCTCCCAATATATCTCTTGAATATACCTATATATGTATATACATTGCATACACATATATATTGAATACATTTAAAAATTTAATAGGGTTGCAATGAGCCAAAACGTCATCACAAAAAATACCTCATAAATCTAATCAAAAAAACCTGCTATTTTATATAGATTTTTGGCAAATACAACTCAAAAACTGCTCCGTTACAGACTACTTTTTATATTTATATTTTTGGCATCCACATACAAGACTAAAACGACAAGAAACTGCTCATCGTTACAGACTACTTTAACATTTACTAGACAATTGTTCAAAGCTTCCAATAAATTACAAAAGACTTATATATACATGACTGTAATTAGACCCATTTGGACGTACGGAGTTGAACTTTGAGCCTCCACTAAACCATCCAATTCATCTCGTATACAATCCTTACAATCCAAAATCCTTCGAAACATCCTCAATACCCCTTATTTTGTGAACAATAAACTTAATCCATAAAGATCTTAATGTTTCAAATGTTGCTGATTTAGCCCAAACCAGTTATGCATTCTTCCATAGTAAGCTCCATAACCACTTTAATCCACTAGTCTCCCAACTTGCTTCACTTCATTCCCGATAATCCTCCGAGGCGTCTGAAAAGAAAATGGCCAAGAGACCTTTTAGTGTAGATTTTATTGAAGTGCTACAGATGAGTAGTTCTTCACAAGTTATTTACATGCCATTGTATTCACTATCAACACATTTATTTGATGTATATTACTTTGTACGTACAGTTGTAAATATCAAAAAATGAGAAAAGAAAAAAAAATTTTGCTTCTCCAAACCATCCAATTTATCTTGTATCTTTTTACAATCCAAAATCCTTCGAAAAACTCTCAATACTACATATTTTGCCACAAATAAACTTATCCATCAAGATCTTAATGTTCCATATCATGCTGATTTAGCCTAAATCAGATACCTATCCCTTTATAATAAACTCAATACCCACTCGAATCTCTCCAAATAGTCCCCTAACCTTACTCAAATCACAATTCTTAATTATTCTTCGGAGTCGTTTGAAAAGAAAATGGCCAAGAGAAATAACCTTTTTTATGCTGAAGGAATTATATTTAATAATCATTCAAGTATTTATTTGGTATAACTCGAATTTTATTTAATATTTGTAGCTACAAGTTTCGGAATCCATCATCCATCATGTATTCCTTCATCCATTTTACCTCATATATTGCTCAGTGAACATGGATCAAAGTGCTGGTAACATGGACATGGGATAGACGATGTAAAAAATAATCACAGATTAATAGAAGCCTGATGATGGAACATTTATTTCAAAACTTATAGCTACAAATAATAAATAACATAGGAGTTATGCCAAACAAATACTTAAAAGAACTTCTAATGTAGAATTTAAAGTACTTCTAATGAGCAATTGTTTTTATTGACATACCATTGTAAGAATTTTTTACACATTTATATGTATTCATTGAATACAGAAAATATTAACAAATTATTACAGAAAAATAAAATTGTAAAATCATATTTATGTAGTAATCAACTGTTGTGGCAGGAATCATATTTTAATAGGCCTCTAATATATGACTATATTGTACATTTAACATCGAGTCGTACAAAAATACAATTGCAGTTTTTTAAATATATAAATTTACGTGCTCGTTATAGGGTTTTTTTTTTTTTGTTAAAGATTGATTGATGTTAATAGGAATATGGCGTGCAGCGATTCTGAAGTCGTTTAAAGCACGGAAGACTTATGAGAAAAATTCATGGCCTAGTAATATATTTCTTTAAATAATAATTTTACATTTGTTTAAATTTAGTTTTTACTACTTAAAGAATAACCTCCAAACGAACAGCTGACTCGCAGGAAATTCATATCTGCATCCTGCGAACAGCGATACCAAGCTCTCAGACTGTACAGACTAATTTAAACTCTCAAGAGACAATACAATAAAATAAAAAAAGAAGAAAGAAAAACAATAATAAATACAGGAGTTTAGAAAACATTTCTAAATATATGCAAGATGTAAAGATAATATTCAATATAATTCAATAAACAAATAGAAAATAATTTTATTCTTGGTTTCTCATTAACAATTAATCTTAACGAGCCATAAACTCTGATAAGAGGCGTTATTCAGTTGTAACTTTAGCATCCATGAAACTCGTCGCTGATAAAATTCTAATAACCATTCTAAATTTAAATATAACGAATTACAAACTTATTCTATATTTTTTCTATTTTCTTTTAAAGATATAATTCATATTAAATCAATCGTAACGCTTTAAATCTAATAAGTGCTTTTTTTCGAAAATAAAAATACATTATAATTCAGGAGAAAAAAAATATATACAGCTGTATTTAATATCTAGGTTAAATTAAGTAAATGTGTAGATAACGATTACAAAAACATGTCAAAACTTGAAAAGAACTACTCGTCAGTAGCACTTCAATAAAAATTCTATACTAGAAGGTCTCTAGGCCATCTTCGTTTCAGACGCATCGGAGGATTATCAGGAATGAACCGGGAAGCAAGTTGAGACACTAACGGATTTAAGTGGTTATGGAGCTAACTATGAAAGGATAGTATCTAGTTTGGGCTGAATCATCAATAAACAGAAAATAAGGATCTTGGTGGATAAGTTTATCGGTTATAAAGCATGGAGCATTGAGGGTTATGAGACGAATAGATAATTTTTAAAAATTAAAAAAAAAGACAAATGTATACTTATTTATTAATACATATGTTTATAAAATATTTTTTTTTTAAGCCGAAGTCTTTGATAAATAAAAAAATTGAAGAACGTTTTTATTTGATCGTTATTTTTCCCTCCTAAGAATATAGAAATGCAGGAAACACAAAAATCAAATATATAACATTTTGATTTTTTTTTTTTTTTTTTTTTTTTCAAAAGACAACACTGACCTGCAGAGAAATAAACTAAATAGGCAACAGGATAAAAAATAAGGTCTCGTAGCCATCTACTTTTCAAATGATGGAAAAGATTCTAATAGATATTAAGAAAAACAGGAAATGATATTTCTTATTTAAATATTGATCACATTTTAGCTATTAAAATATATGTAATAAATATACAAACTTTTACATTTAAAGATCTACAAGCCATCTTCTTTTCAGAAGCCTTGAGAGGGTTATGGGAAAGATTATATTTTGCCAAATCTATTTTGTAACTAATATTAAGTATTTTTTGATTTGTATAGAAAGTGTAGTGAATTCAGAACAATGGATGTTTTGGTACCAGTTTTCTGAGAAATTTTTAAGTATTCCCAGACTAAAGCTTGAAAGATACAAAATAAAAATATATTGTTATCGGTTAATACAATTATTTTCAAGTGCTATTCTCGACATGTTTGCACTCGACACCACTCGATACTTAATTATCAATGATCGATAGTACGGAGATATGAATCTGATAGAAAACAAAACAGGAAACAGATGTTTATACCCCGAAAAAAAAAGAGAAGACAATACAATATGACCTGCGGAGAAAATACTGAAGGACCTCAAGAGAATAGAATCGGACCCAAAATCGGCAGGTGGAAAGGGCAGACAAATACCGGAGATAAGGTTTTTTGTTAACATTAGTTGAAGAGGTACCTAATTATTAGTGAGAGAGAGAGAGAGAGAGGTCTCAGGTCTCGGCTTTGGGTCTAGGGTCTCTTTGTACCCGTACCGCTATCAACTTTAACCGCATACCTCTACCGTTCTCAAGTACAAACAAAAAAAAGGCTTTATCTATTAAAAAAACAAATAAATATACAATAATTATTAATATATAAAAAAATACAATATTGTATAGTAAAAAAAAAAAAAAATCAGACGAATCAGTGAGGGTATCGATAGTACCAGGCAAACGGTAGCATAATTAAAAGTAAAAACAGCTGATTATTTTTTTAATTATTTAAATTTAAAACATACTAAAATAAAGTATATTAAGTAAATACCAGTGATATTGAAACTTAAGACAGGGCTAAGAACATAAATTAATATAACACATTGATAGTACTACAACGAATGGTCCATATATGAAGGTCTCGAAGCCATCTTCTTTTCAAAAGCTATAGGTCATCGAAAAGATGATGTAGTTAATAATGAAATGATAGTAATCTACCGGAACTTAACCGATTTCAACCATAAACATTTATATGCAGAAACATTTTGAAAATTATGCCTGACAAGACAATTCATTTTTTTTTTATATTTATATATATATATTTTGTTTACTCGCACATTCGCTGATTTTCGTTACAAGACAGATTATGAAATATATATTTTTTTAAAAAAAATATTGTAGCAATGCTCGAAATTAAAGTAAACTCAACAAAGCTAAATAGGAAAATATACAAAAAAAAATTCGTAAGATCTAATTTGTCACAGCCCCCAAAAGAATGAAGATATTGTTTATTAGTATTTATTCGTTTATTTTTAAGTAGAATAAATATATTTATTTTTTTTAGTTTATATTTTTGGAATAGCAAAAGTTGATTAAGGTTAGGAATAGAATACGGTAACAATAAAAAAATTAAAACAAAAATAAGAAATAGAGAAAAAAATCAAGTTACATGTAGAACACGTGACGTTTTCAGACTCGCCATATCAGCATCTTACGAAGCCTCCTAAACTATTGAATTAATTCTAACCTATTTACGGATTAATTTGATTGATAATAAGGAGTGTTCAGGATTTATAATGTATTTTAAATAGATTTAATTATAAATAGTTTCCATGATTTGGGATTAAAACTACACTATAAGAAATTTGTGAATTGTTTTTTGTTGTCCTACAAAATTTTTAAATTGCACATAAAGTTTGATTAGAACTAATATTTGAGATACAAAATGATGGAAATATTTACAAGGCTATTGGAGTTTACTAGTCACTACAGTTTCAGTTAGAAAAATAGATTATATCAGTGATTATTTTAGTTCTATATTTCAAGGATGTTTGTCTTGACTATGTTCCAAATAAAAAAATATATACATTAAAAACTGTGGTTGTCTCTTTGAAGAGAGACTATAAGTGTCTGAAATGCCACGTGGTCTCTTATCTTGTACAACTAGCGTAAAAAAAGGAATTTTTCCCTATAATTTTAACTATCTTTAGTCAACTTCTTGTCACTACAAACACTAAAAATTTTCCTTTTCTTGACAAGAAACCGAAGCAAAAAGGGATGGAATTTTAATTAGATAGCCCAAGCAAGAAAATTCGGCTAAAAGGAGAAGAACGGGCAGGTATAGGGCAGACAGGTACAAGGGCTACCTGGAAGGGCCGGCCGGAGGAGTCCTTCGAGGAACCGACCTACAAGGACCCAGGACCTCTCTTCGGCCATCCTAAAGGATAAGACTCTTTCCTCTGTGTCAATGACACGTCTTTCACACGGTCCATCTCTTTACACCTCCACAATTAACTGAAAAGACCGGATGAAAAAACTCTTTAGTGCGTTGCCCCCGTCGGCATTAACAATTCTAGCAGTGTATATTAACTCAAAAGGCATTTCAACCTAAAAAAAAATAAATATATTGTTCCCATTTATTTTACCTATAACCATAAGCCGACATCTTTGAATCTATTCATAAAATCAGTCTGTAATTTTAATTTTTTTTTTTTTTCTAGCTAACTTTAATAATATTCGTGAACAAAATAATCTATACAAAGGTATTGAAAAAGATGATGGTTGGGATCAGTCAGAAAAATATTTAGGCAACGTTTAAAAATTAACAAACATATTTAATTTGCCAACGTTTTTTAACATTCTTTAAATTATTTCCAGACTGTTCCCATCCAAAATTTTATTCAATATACTAAACATACACAACAGTAAAATTAAACAGACATTTTAAGATTCTAGTCGAGAGGCAATTGTTTTGAAGAAAAAAAAATGACAGTTACACAAGATATTTGACAGTATTTTTTTTTCTTCAAAAACTATATGAGGAACAACTAAACTAAACCGTAAACTACGCATAGAAAGTTACTATTTTATTTTTTTTTTAATAACAATATCTAATTGTTGCAGACAACAATGCTAGGATTCAAACCATGCAACCAGGCTTTAAAAAAAAAATAAATATCTAAAATTCCTAAAACTGGATAGAAAGGAACAATACCTATTGTTTAGCCATATTAAAAAAATGTACATATTAAATAATACAAGATTTTGCGATGTACATATCTATGAAAAGTTGATATATTTTTATATATTAATTTTTTTTTTAATTTTTTAATATATAAATCTATCGAAATTCGAGTAAAAGCTTTTTTATTTTAAAAACGAAAGAACGCGAAAGTGACGAGAAACAGCGAAAGGAGAATGAAGACATCGGAAAGTAGAAGTTAAGATTGGATGACTCAAAGCGTCAACGTACTGCCTTATCGCAGACGTCCGTCTCTTCTATAATTAAACTAGCGGTTTTATCTTATTAAATATTTACCAAAATGCGTATTAATTCGTTATTTTAAGTATTTGAATAAGAAATTTAACAAAACTAAAATATTAAACGAAAAGAAAAAAATTGAAATTTACTGTTTCTCAACTACATGTGGACTCATTCATAACCATTAATTGTTTTCGTTAATTTATAGAGTATAAGAATTTTTAAAACATTTATTTATAAGTTCAAAAGAATATATATATACATTTTAATGTTCGATTGATTTTATTTTATTTTTTTAATTAGAACAAAAATAATTTAATAATTAATTCACAATGAGATGAGAAACACATTTCTACATAGGGATAAAACAAAAAAAAAAAAATGGAAAACCATGCTGAAAAAATTCCTCAATTTTGTTTTCTACTACTATTTAACTAGGCTACTTTTACTAATAAATTGTTTATTAAAAAATTATTAATTTATTAATAAATTAATAAAGAACGAAAATAGCCTTATCAGAGACGGCAGAGAGCGTGGAAGGTAGTTGTGGGCCATATGTTGTACCCTCCATGGGTTTTTTTTTTGTTCACTTTCCGGCCATCTGCGCCTCCCCACCGTATCTTTTGTCCCGCCGGCAATTTCAACAGAAGTGTCTAAAAACCTTCATATACTAAGAAAAACGTGTTTATAACAGAATTAATAAGCTATAGAAACGAATTTAGAATCAGAACATGACATTTACGCATGGTTGTTAGTCACACCTAATTGCTGATAAGAACAGGAAACGTTATTGAAACCGCTGTTTGTAAAATATGAGTTAGTCTAATATTTAAACATGAAAAAACAAACTTTATTAATCACGTTAAAATTCGAATTTTTAATATTTTTTTTTTCAATTTATTAAAAAAGTTTTGTACTGAAAAAAATCGTTTCACTTTTTACAATTATAAAAAAGAATTGAATGTAATTCAAATGCTCTACACAGGGCATGCATTGATCTGACAATACAATCGATAAGTTCAAAGGAAAATTCATGGAAATGGGGTATCGAATTGTTTAAAAATAAAAGAATGTATACACTGGACGGACAAAGTGGGATATAACTATACGATAGGATTAACTAAAGATAAACAGAGACTCTCAGACCGGGGTCAGAGTCTGTCAATAGAAATAAATGTACTCACCTTGCCTTCCGACGATCTCGGCGACATGCTCAGAGCTCGGTACAGGTACACACTCAGTCATGTTCTGGCTCTTCTTGCTCCTAGCTTCGTCTGGTACGATGAAGGTGGACGGCAAGGAAGTGATGGTCGGCGTCTCAGGTTCGGAAGCCGCAGCGGAGCTGACCCCAGACCCAGAGCTAAGCGAGTTCTCCGAACTTAGACCGAGCATCGACAGCTCGAAAGCCAGCTGAAGTGCACGCTGATCCTCGAAACCGTTCGGCTCCAAGTCGCAAAACATGTTCGCCGGCATATCTGATATAATCCGTTAGGGAGTTAGAGCTTTTTATATTTCTCTTTTTTTTTTATGTTTATTTTATTTTTTTTTGACACGACTATTCAGTCAGTTCTATAATAAGATATATAATATATTATATATATAAAACTGTACACGATCACAAGAGTTGGGTAGAAAATGTTAAGAACACTGTATAAAAATATATGGGACTGTTCGGCCTGAGCTGAGAAGGAGAACTGATAGGGAAGGAGCCGGAGCGGAGGGCTGGAGGGGAGGTGGGGAGGGGAGGAGGGGAGGGGAGGGGAGGCTACCCCCACCCCGCCTCTCCTACCCCGCTCCCAGCGCCTCCTCTCGGCCGGTTATGTAATTAGGTATTTTCGTACGATCTGGAAATATCTTCCTTTATCTAATTCATCGCTCCTACCTTTACCCTATCTTTATTTGAATGCGTGTCTCGAGGCGTTTACTATATCGACATCTATCGATATCTTATCGATTAAAATTATTATTTACGAATATAGATACTGAATAAAAATGAGAATAATAAGCAATATCTTCTTAAAACAAGTATTTTTTATTAATCAGAAATATTAATAATAATACGATGTTTCATGTCCATTGCCATAATTTCAAGCCCTAAGAATATAGAATAATAATATAAATAAAAGCTGCATTATGACATCATCAACAATTTTTTCCCATTTATACATATCTGCAGCCCTGATGTACAGCACATTATGTCATTTCTTTTTTAACCCAAAATACATTATTACGTATTCTTATTCACATCGTTTCCCTTTATACAGAGGTATAGAATTCTATGTCCTAGGCAAATTAAGGTAAGTTACATAAAAATGTTTTTTTTTATTTATTTTTTGGGGGGAGGGCATAACGTCCTTATGTACCCCAATTAGGGCAGGAAGGGCGGGTTACCAACCTATTATAGCCTGGATAAAAAGTCAAGATTTATTTCGTACACATAAGTATAATAAACAATAAAGGAAAAAAAATCTCTTTTCTTTAAACTGCTCTCCTGTAAAGTTACGGAAATATGACTTAGTGATCTGTACCTCCGAGGTACAGATATATAATATATACACGTCCCCCATCTTATTATTAATATTATTTTTTTTTATAAGAAATTTAATATTTTTTCTTATTTTGCCTCATTAAATAATAACCACACCTAAATATTAGATAAAAACTTAAATCAGTAGCAACAAGTGATATGTAGATATCACTTTCTTATTATTGATTCCGATAATATAAAATCATTTTAAAAATACTAGATAAAATAAATTTTCACTTGAGGTACGCATGATGGTATAGAAGGATCAATACAATTAGGATTGATGAATTAATTGCGACTTCTATTGAGATTATTTTATTTGAAAACCAGTTTCGAAAGCTAAACATTCATCTTCAGTTCTAAAACATACAAAATATTTTCAACACATCAGTACTATGTTACACAGATTATATGAAATTTCAGTGTTTTAGTTACCTCGAAGGTGAGTGCCTATGCTTGATTTCTTGTCTTACCTTTTTAAAAAACTTTAGTATATATAATCTATGTAACATAGTAATGATGTGTTGAAAAAAAAATTAAGTGGCACTTAATTCATCAATCCTAAAAATAAATTTTGTTTTTGTTATTGACTGAAACAGATAATTTAATAATTAAACAAATCTATCAAATGATATTCACAATTATAATTTTTTTAAATTAGAAATTTAATCATTTTTCATATTTTGATTCATAAATTATTAACCACACAGGTAAATATTTTACACCTAAATTTTAAATAAGAAATTGTTACAGTAGCAACATGTGATATATCGGTATCACTTTCTTTTTCTGATACCTATAACATAAAATCACTTTAAAAATACTAGATAAAATATAATTTTGTTTTTGTTATTAACTGAAATAGATAATTTAATAAGTAAACAAACCTATCAAATAATATACTGAATCATTTTTTTTTTTTTTAATTAAAAATTTATTTATATGTTTTTTGTTATTTTGCCACATAAATTAATTACCACACAAGAAAAATATTTAATCACCCATGAATATTAAATAAAAAATTAAATCAGATAATTTAAACAGTAAACAAATCTATCAAATAATATAATCAACTTTTTTTTTTTTTAATTTTATTTTTCTTATAAATTAATAATCTCACACTTAAATATTTAACTAAATATTAAATAAAAACTTGAATTAGTGGCAATCAGTGATATGTAACTGATACAAAATACCTATTATGGATTCTCGAAACCAATAGCAAGATCCATAAAAAAGTAAAAATATTAAAAAAAAAAAAAAAAAAAAAATAAATCTCCATACTTAAAACTGTATGAATCGAATCATGGTTTAAAAACCGCGTCCTTAAATTATATTAAATTATTAAACATCGTCTATGATACAGTATGAATCACTTCTTGACTAGTTCAATGAGCAAAACAAGTTTAAGCCTACATTAAATAGATTTTAACCATAACTTAGTTCGTATTTTATATTATTTTTTTTTTTCAATTATCATTAACAATGGATTTTTGACAATTACATAATTAGAAATCAGTAAAATGTTGCGCTATAAAAACAAAGTTTTCAACTAACCTTCAACTGGTCATCAACATTGGCATTGATCTGTATGAATCGACTTTTGATCAAATCGATTCCCAATATCGTAAGTATCGATCATCGACTTTTGGAATTGACACATCCATAATACCAATAAATACTTATTTATATACTTCATACCATGCACTGAGATTATATGATGTACAAAAATCAATAAATATATATATTTATATTAAATCAAATCAAATGCTTATAAAGAGAAAAATTATAATTAAAAGCAATAAAAACAGTCTTTCGTGAAGAAGTGGATAGGTCAAAATTGTACACTTTTAGTAGGTTTTTTATTTATTTTTTTGTAAAACCCTATCAAAACTCTAATATCATTTGCACTGAAAAGAAAAAAATACTTTAGGGCTTTATTATGATATATTGAACTTATCCAATTCTACACAATCATCGACATTAAAATGTAAGGTACCCTTTTAGAAGCGGGGCTCTAACCACTTTTCGAGGGGAGAGGTTATACTCGTTCATTTGTTCAAAGTAATATTAACTGCTGTTTTACCTTCTGATATTAAAATGAGAAATAAGCAAATAATTAAGTGGAAATAAGAAAACATAAATTTATGAAACTCGTGTTGTTAACTTCTGTTTTACCTTTTTACATTTAAGAAGACTAAATATCAATATAACAAACTAAACAACACAATCCAAGTTGAAACTGTAGAAGTGATTGTTTACATGTGAGGTTATAGGAAAGAGCTATCGATAAATGTGAACTCGAAGTGAAGCGTAAGGATCGAATGGTCAGGTGTTCTGGAGCCCCGCTTCTGTAAGGGTACCTTTTTCAATTTTACTATGTTCATTAATTTTTTGAATCTATTTATTTACACACATTTTATGAATTGATTCATTGTTATCCTAATTACCAACTGACATTGAGTTTGTAATATTTATTCAATAAAAAAATAAATAAATAAAAATCTAACCTATATAATGCACTCCACAACCACTCAAACCTGATCTTTCAGCATCCATCTTCGATAAACCTTCCAGAAGCCCGAAAAGAAGAAATGAAAGCAACGAGTAGTTACTAACTAGGGTTATTTGTCTATTACCGTAACGAATTAATTTTTACAGTTGTGAATATAAATAAATAAATGTATGTAAAATATATATATATATATCAAGGAGGCATAGAAGTGGATGTATAAACAATACTGCCAGGTATACAGGATTCTTAGAGCTCAACAAAAAAAATGTAAACAGAACAAAATTCAAAGAAAGTTCTCACCGGAAATATTATTGTTATAATTTATATTCTAACAGAACTTAGTAACTTTTCAATAACTTTAAAAACAAAAGCGAAATTAATAAAAATTTAAAATATACATAATTAATACTAATTAAGGAAAGATAAAATAGAGTAATATAAATTGAACAAAAATTCATTTAAAATTTTAGGAAATGTCCATTCTTTTTTTCTTTTTTTTTCGTTTCACCCTCTTTGGGGTACGTTGAATCCATCACTTCACTGTGTGTTGTCCTTTCCTAAGTGCCCAGTACTTCTTCATTCTTTCTGATCTTCTTTTTCTTTCTTCATCTGAGATAAAGGGTTTGGTTTTTAGAGTGGATTTATCTTGGAACATAACATATTCATCTTTAGTTATTAACACTCCTACCACAAGGCGGTGTCGGATACGACACCTTCTGTTTGTTTTCATTTGGATAGGAAGCTGTAGGAGGGGTGGGAATCTGTAGCCTTGAATTACCCTAGTAAACAGTAACCCTTAAGACTGTAATGTGGAAAGTTAAGTCTCTAATCTTCAATTTCTTACTTAATTTATGATTTACTATGGCGCGCTCTGTTCCGGTGTCAGATACGACACCAGCTTGTGATATGTGGCTTCTTTTTTTTTATTACCTAGGCATAGTGTACATAATTATTTCTGGATTATTTTTTGTTGTCTTGCAGACTATTATGGCAGATTATAAGCGGTTTATTATAGATAAAGAAATTCTACAAGA
This sequence comes from Euschistus heros, assembly GCA_003667255.2. Taxonomy (NCBI): domain Eukaryota; kingdom Metazoa; phylum Arthropoda; class Insecta; order Hemiptera; family Pentatomidae; genus Euschistus; species Euschistus heros. The sequence continues at coordinate 2,610,157 of RCWM02000063.1, forward strand.
ATTGCTTCGGCAACAAGCTGAAGAGACAGATGAAGATGGGAGGGACAACACTTCCAGCGAAACAGAGGATATTATTTTACCGAACGACGATGTGGATGATGATGCTGCACTGTCTAGTGATAATTATTCAGATTAACCTGATGCTGATGAATATTTTTTCACGAGCGAAGTTAAGCTAGTTGAATTCTACAATTTTACCAAAGGAGGTGTGAATGGTAGGAGGGTTAATTTAGAAGTCTGATCAAGTAGTGAATTTTCTGTAATTTTTAATTCTGCTAGGTCCTATTCAGTTTCTTTAAACCGATTGGGTTTTGTTTTGAGATGGCGTAAGAAGTCAAAGATTTGCTAGGATAATCTATTAGAGTTCATTCTGAGAAGATGACCGTAAAAATTGATTCTTCTTTTTCGCATAGTATCAGAGAGTTTTTCAATTTTCTTGTAGAGTGTTTCATTCTTTATGTATATTGTCTTATTATCCTGAAATTTTGGTCCTATGATTTTTCTTAAAATTTTTCTTTCTTTTAGTTCAAGTTTCTCCATATGACCTTTGATATTCATGTTTATGTTTCAGCTGCATACAAGGCTTCTGGTTTAATCACTGTTTTGTAATGTTTTATTTTGGACCCCCAGGAAAGAGATTTTTTGTTGTATGTATCTTTTGTTAGTTGGAAAGCAAGTTCAAGTTTATTTTTTCTGGATTCCAATGCTTTGTTTTCCTTAGCATTCCAACCAATCCATTCTCCGAGAAATTTGAATTCTTTTACTATTTCTATGTTTTGTTCTTGGACTTTGAGGTATTTACGTGGGTGTTTGTCATGATTTTAGTTTTTTGAAAGGATATGTGAAGTCATATCTTATTTGCTTGTTTCTCCAGTTCGAGAATTTGTTCCCTGGCTTCCTCCATTGTTTCAGCAAACAAGACCATATCATCTGCAAAAGCAATACAATTAATTTTGAGGTTCTTCTTTTTACTGCCCAGTCTTATGCCACTCTTTATATTTTTAGTCCATTATGACTACTTTCAAGTGCACAGTTGAATAACAACGGTGAGAGCCCATCTCCCTGTCGTACTCCCGTTCTTATTTCGAATGGATCAGATAATTCACCCATGAATTTAACTTTCGAAATGTCCATTCATTTTACTTTTTTTTGTTCATTTAGTACATTACTTCATATTATATTAGGGACGTGTCGATTCTCAGTTCAGTTGATTCTTGAGAAAAGAATTGGTATCGAGCATCGAAGATCCAAAGTCGATTTCTAGGAACCGATCGATACCGAGGACTCAATAGTTTTGTGATATCTAATTATGTTATTATTATACTTCAATTCTTCTCCTGATGACCAAGCCTCCTTTGTACAGAGCTAATAACAAACGCCTTGCTTTAGCAAGCTAAACTTCAGTTTGCTTCAGATATTATATTTTGTATATATAATATATAAATTATATTGATATTTAGTCTTCTTAAATGTAAATAGGTGAGACAGAAATTAACAACATAAGTTTCATAATGGATTTAGTGTTTTATATATTTAAATTGTGTTACCCTTCGTCGTAAACCCACGAGTTCCTGCCCTACAGTATCCTTTAATGATATTCCACTAATCCCTGTTGAACAGATCCGCTACCTAGGACACTCCACTTGGACAAACGTCTAACTTGGAATCCACATACAAGACTAATACGACAAGAAACCGCCCGTCGTTACAGACTACTAGAACATTTACTAAACAAAGTTCAAAGCTCCCAATTAATTACAAAAGACTCATATACATGACTGTGTATTAGACCTATCTGGACGTATGGATAGCTTTGGGGCTCCACTAAACCATCCTATTCATCTCGTATCCAATTCTTACAATCAAAAATCTTTCGAAAAATCCTCAATGCACTTTACTTTGTCACCATAAACTTATCCATGAAGATCTTAATGTTCCATATGTTTGCTGATATAGCCCAAACCAGATACCTATCCTTTCATAGTAAGCTCCATAACCACTCAAATCCGTTAGTTTCTCAACTTGCTTCCCACTCCATTCCTGACAATCCTCCGAGGCGTCTGAAAAGAAGATGGCCCAGAGACCCTCTAGTGTAGAATTTTTATTAAAGTGCTACTGATGAGTAGTTCTTTACAAGTTTTGTCACGTTATTGTAATAGGTAACAGCACATTTACTTGATGTATAAATATTGTACAGTTGTAAATTTCAATAAATTGTTATTAAAAAAAAATATACATTTTAGTGTTTCTTAGAGGACGATATGTACAAGAATAATGAGTTTTCGAACTCGGTACCATTACACAAGCGCGTCTCCACGAAACCGACCTGACCTACACCCACCAGTTCGATTCTTACGCTTCACTTCGGGTTAACATTTATCGATAGTTCTTTCCTATAACCTCACATGTAAACAATCACTTCAACAGTTTCAACTTGGATTGTGTTGTTTAGTGTCTTATATTGATACATGTACAAATAAATATAGTCTTATACATATACAAATGTATATAGTCTTCTTAAATGTAAAAATGTGAAACAGAAGTTATCAACATGAGTTTCATAAAGGATTTAGTGTCTTATATATTTAAATTGTGTTATTTCTACTTTCCTTGTATGAGGCATTTTCTGTTTATTTGTGCAAACTTCTTCGTCATCCAAATTACTTATCATCCTATGGTGAGTCAGATTGTAGCATCACTGCTATATAACGCATCGATCTAAGAAGGAATAAGAGAACCTATATCAAATAATCCATATTTTCTTTTTTCCACTTCAATAAAGTGAGAAAGTTTTTTAAAAGTTAATATTACTTGTGATGTAGAATTATATGAATTCTGATTTAGTATAATATTAATTCAGCATTGCTTAACTGTTTTATGTTTAGATATTTAGATATTAAAGTTAGTATTAGTTTGAAAACGGATCTAGTATTCGTGTGTAGGCGAAGGAGAATAACCTTCTTCCTGGAAAAGTAGCGACTAAAACATCGAAATAAATCGAACAAGGTAACAATCGATGAAAAGGTCTTGATGGAGCGGGAAGGGGCTGGAGCGCCATGTCGATACTAGTACCCTTCTGTTAGGAAGTTATGTCCCAGAATAAAGTATTTTCCATTTTATTACGTGTTCATACTGCTTTTCCATTACTTCTTCGAACTGAATTAGAACAAATCCAATGAAATGTCAGTGCATCTACGAGGTTTAGTGAAAGGTTTTAGTAATGTTTACATTCTTAAAAAATAATTTGCGAACTAAATTATCTTTGTGTACATGCTATAAATTATAATTAATAACATATATTACTATATGCTATGAATTATAATGACTACTACCGGTTTTTCCAATTATAATACGTGAGGTACACCATGATGGTACAGAAGGATCAATACAATTAGGATTGATGAATTAATTGCCACTTCTTAATTAATTGCCAGTTATTTTATTAGAAAACTAGTTTCGATTGCTAAACATTCATCTTCAGTTCTAAAACTTACAAAATTGTCAACACATGCTAAAGGGGGAAGAGAGCAGGTAGGTTAATTTTAAATTTAACAGTCCTCTTTCCCCTTTACAGGATGGATATATTTCTGATATCTGTCAGACCTCCTCAGGTGAGTACCATTGTTTCATTTCTTGTCTTAGGTTTTTCGAATCTTTATTATATATAATTAATGTAACATAGTACTGATGTGATGGAAATTTTGTATGTTTTAGAACTGAAGATGAATGTTCAGCATTCGAAACTAGTTTTCTAATAAAATAATCCCAATAGAAGTGGCAATTAATTCATCAATCCTAATTGTATTGATCCTTCTATACCATCATAGTGTACCTCAAGTTAAAAATTTCAGTATCAACACTTTATTACTTACAATGAAAATTAATAATGAACGGCGAAAAGAAAACAAGGTCTCACAGCAAACTATACCAGGTATGCAAGTTTAAAATGTCGTTTTAATTCCAATAGAATGCGCTCTTAGCCTATTGAAGGATTTGCTTATCTCTAAACGCTATTTTGTTTGTTAGTCATTTGTTTACAAAAGTCAGTTGTTTTTAAGTCGTTTACGTGGACGTATCATACCTTTCTTTGGTGTTAAAAATGTCTAATTTTAAGCCAAATAAAGAGCATTTGCGGCATGTCATGATTTTCTTATTTAATCAAAAGAAAAAGGCATCTGAATGTCATCGAATTCTTGTTGAGACTTATGGCGATGTTGCTCCAACCATCAGGACATGTGAACGTTGGTTTTAAAGTTTCAAACGTGGTGATTTTGATGTTACTGATCAAAAACGAGAAAATCGACCAAAAAAGTTTGAGGACTTCGAATTGCAATCTTTATTAGACGAAGACAATACCCAAACCCAACAAATGATGGCAGAACAGTTGAATGTCACTAGGCAAGCCATTTCCGATCGCCTGAGAGCTATGGGAAAGATTCAAAAGGTTGGAAAATGGGTTCCACATGAATTGGACGAACGACAGATGGAAAAACGAAAAACTGTGTGCGAAATGCTGCTTTTACGCCACGAAAGAAAGGGTTTTTTGCATCGAGTTGTAACTGGCGATGAAAAATGGATTTATTTTCAGAATCCCAAACGAAAAAAATCATGGGTAACGCCAGGACAACCATCCACATCGAGTGCAAGACCGGATCGTTTTGGGAAGAAGACAATGCTGTGTGTGTGGTGGGATCAGAAGGGAGTAGTCTACTACGAGCTTCTCAAACCCGGCGAAACAGTCAATACCGAGCGCTACCGACAACAAATGATCAATTTGAGTCACGCATTGATCGCAAAACGCCCAGAATGGGCTCACAGGCACGCCAAAGTCATTCTTCAGCATGATAACGCTCCTGCACATTCAGCCAGATTGACTAAGGAAACGATTTCTTCGCTTGGTTGGGAACTCCTACCCCACCCGCCGTATTCACCTGACCTGGCGCCTTCTGATTATCACCTCTTCTCATCGATGGGACACTCATTGGCGGAGCAACACTTCAACAATTTCGAAAACGTACGAAAATGGCTCGATGAATGGATTTCAAATAAAGATGAAGCATTCTTTTGGAATGGTATCCATATATTGCCCGAGAGATGGACAAAATGTGTAGAAAGCGAGGGTCAGTTACTTTGAATAAAATATATTATACTTTTTTTTAAATTACTGTGTATATATTTTAAGAAATAAACGACATTTTAAACTTGCATACCTGTTAAGCTGTTAGGAACTAGACAGGCAGATATCAGTGGCGCCCGCCCTTCAAGTCACAGGACGACACCACATGTGCCTGTGTCCTACGAAGCTGTGTTTATATTATGTTTTTTATAAAATAAAATAAAATATAACAAAACAGAGGCTGCTTCTTTAGGGAAAGAATATCCATTCATGCTCTATTTAGCGGACACGTTCGCTATAGGAGGGTTTTAGCCTCCAAGCTATTTGAAAATATAATCGATATAACCAACAGACTTCTGATTGACTTATTATAGCTCAACTCCATTTATTATAATTATTATTATGTTATGCATTCACTTTTTAATATAAACCAAACTGCTTTTTATTACCGACTTCAAGATTTTATTTATTGCAATTTACGTAAATGTGATGATAATGCTGAAAATGACATGTCAATTTGTTGTAAAGCAAATAACCCACTGGTTATAAATAATAGTTCTATTCCATATATAAATATATCAACATGATAGCAAAAAATAGATAAAACAGATAAAAATATGACAGCACTTTTAGACCATAGACAAAAGTTAGGCTATTATTTTTGATTTTCAAAACGTAAAATACTGCACTATGAGAAAAAAACTCATAACAGAAAGGTCAAAAAACCAATATATATAAATAACGAAGTTTATTATAAAACAGACACTGAAAAAAAATAGGACCCATAAGAAATGCACAAACAAAAATAAAAATAAAATAAAACTTGTAATGATGTTCCACTGATCCCTGTTGAACAGATCCGCTACCTAGGACTCCACTTGGACAAACGTCTTACTTGGAATCCACATACAAGACTAAAACGACAAGAAACAGCTCGTCGTTACAGACTGCTTCAACATTTACTAGACAAACGTTCAAAGCTTCCAATAAATTTAAAAAGACTCATCTACATGACTGTGATTAGAACTATTTGGACGTACGGAGTTGAGCTTTGGGGCTCCACTAAACCATCCAATTCATCTCGTATCCAATCCTTACAATCCAATGGAAAAATCCTCAATGCTCCTTATTTTGTGATCAATAAACTTATCCATAAAGATCTTAACGTTCCATAAGTTGCTGATTTAGTCCAAACCAGATATGCATCCTTCCATAGTAAGCGCCTAGTTTCCCAACTTGCTTCCTCCTCCATCCCTGATGATCCTCCGAGGCGTCTTAAAAGAAGATGGCCTAGAGACCTTTTAGTGTAGATTTTTATTGAAGTGCTACTAGTGAGTAGTTCTTCACAAGTTATTTACATGTCATTGTATTCACTATCAACACATTTACATGATGTATATTATTTTGTAGACTTGTAAATATCAATAAATGAAAAAAAAAAACAAATAGAACTTGAACCGTAATAAGCAGGATAGGTTGAAATAATTTAGTTTTCAGAATATGACCTAGTGTGCAACCACTGTGAGGAAGAAAATTGTCCATCATATTTACTAGATACAGTTTTATTTTATTTTATATACAGTTCTAAAATAAATAGCAAAAAAAAAAAAGAAAATTAAAATCTTCACTGTAATAACAGTTTTAATTTTTTGTAGGGATGTATCGATTCCTGATGTCTCAATTTCACCGATTCATGAAAAAAAGAAAGTCGATATCGAGAATCGATAATTCAAAGTAGACTCCTAAGAACCGATCGGTACAGCTGACGTTGTCGATAGCTTAGTAATACTCTATTACATAATTATTATTCATCGATTTTTCTCGTGAATGAATGAATAATTATCTTCACTATGATGATTTAGATTTCAAGATTCTTGACGGGACAATTTAACTTTCTTTTGTTTGCATTGCTTCTTAATCGAACAAATGATCACTTTTGTTAGAATATAAATCCTGTATTTGACATGGATATATATTTTGTCTGAGGATCTATACTTTTTTGGTATAACGTTTTTACACACTCAAAAATGTAACATTTTGACACGCTCTAGATCTGTTGTTGCACAGATCAAAAATTTGCCAAATTATTATTGGTTTGTATAGTTTTCTGATCAGAAATTTAGTAAAGAATATTTTTGTTCTATAACATTTCTCCCTAGGATTTAACGTTTATGAGTTATATTGCTTTGAATTAAAAAATGAAGGTGACTTCAAATATATGTCGGCCCCTTGATTTTAAACATTTTTTTTTAAAGAGGAATAATTAAAATAATATATTCAAAAGTGGATAACGTCAAATATGTTACAACTGAGAGTAAAATCCATACGGAAGATAAGCTGTCCAGTCAATAAATGCTGTGATGAGGGACGTAGAGTCCATGAAATATGCGATTATTTTTGACTTCATAGCTTCGTTAGTAGTAGTTAGAAGGTAAACATACTAAAAGTACCCGTCCCTGGGGTGGGGGGTGAGCTAACTGTAGTAGAGAGGGGAGGAGGTCCCATTTTTAAGTTCTTCAATTAGGTATATCTCGAAAACTGTTGACTCTAGAAAATTATGTTTTAAATAAAAATTAAAGGTAATGAAATTTCCTATAAAATTGATTCATACATATTTGTCGAACTTTCAATGGTTTTCGAGATATGCGTTATTGAAAATCGATAATTTTCGCAAAAAAAAATAAAAAAAAATTACCTCACTTATTGTCAAACATTTGTTTCGAGTGCCTTCAACCATCCTTTCTCAGAAACAATGTCAGCATTAAAGTTGTAGAACATTAAATTAACTTTAATTTAATATATAGGTACGTTTTTGGCACTTAAAGCACATGATTGACAAAAAGTGAATTCAAAATTATATTTTTTTGAATATTATCGATTTTTAATAACGTATATCTCGAAAACCGTTATAAGTTCGACAAATATGTATTAAATAAATTTTATAGAAAATTTAATTAGCTTTAATGTTTATTTGTAATTTATTTTTCTAGAGTCGACTGTTTTCGAGATATAATCGAAAAACCCAAAATTGGGACCTTCTCCACCCCTACCACCGTAAGCTCACCCCCCCCCCCCCCCCAGTGGCGGGGACTTTTAATAGGTTTACCTTCTAACTATTCCTAACGAAGTCATGAGGTCAAAAACAATCACATATTCTAGAGTGTGTTTATTGACTGAACTATAGTTAGTGATCACCAACGAAAAATGGCTTATTCTTTTAGATAATAGTATTTATATTTATACTTTATACATAAATATAAATACATAAAGCTGGTGGTAAGGTAATGTTTCTTGTTTAATTAATTTAATTTTCCGGCTGTCACTGAAGCATAAGTCTGAAGGAGGGGCAGGTTTTCTTTTATCGTGCCCCCAGGGGTGCCCCTCTTCCACAGGGGAGGCTCATTTCGCAGCACCCTCAACGATTAATGGAAAAAAAAACTGTTTTAATTACAGCTGTCTTTTGTTTTGTTTTTTTTACACACTAACTTGTTACAACATTAAAAATAAAGAATTCCTTTAATTAAAATGAAGATTTTAGTTTATGTTTCTTCAATGGGAAAACTTAATGCCTCATAGAGAAATCCCTTAGGACGAATCCGTTTACCAGGTATCTCTTACATCATTTATCACTCCTTGTTATTTCCCTTTCCCACCCCTTGGTGATTATGTCTGCATGACATATATTTATATCGTAATATAATAAATATCTATAACAAAATTGCTAATATTTAAAATATTTGTATGTATTTAGAACTGAAGCTGAAGCATCAATTCCCAAACAGATTTATATTCTATACTGTCATGTCAGCTTCAACCCAACCTTAAAGTGCTTTTCAATGGAGATGGGGCTTTGTCAGCGAAGTTCATAACTTAAAGAGGAGAAAAATGCAGGCTAATAAGCAAATATATGGATGCTAACCAAAAATCGAAATGTGGTATTTCGCTTTAGAGGTGTAGTAGAATAGATTAGTAGTAGAATTATCACTTAATAGTTCTGGAGAAACTTTTCAAAGCTGGCAGAAACTTCAGAAACTCAAAAATACGTAAAATACGAATAGAATAATAATAATGAAACAAGGAATAAAGAGCGTGAGCTGTTAGGGTTGGGAGTGCCTCCAGGGGTTGTTGCCGAAAGAATCGATGCCCTGGAAAGCCGAAAGAATCGATAATACTCCAGCGGCGTGGGGTAACTTTACACCATCCAAAAATATCGATTAGTTTTGAATAAACAATGCCCTACCGCTCTGACGCAACATGTAATATCATTATCGGGATAATAAACAGATAACATCATTAATTAATTATAATTAAAACATTAATTAGTGGAGTCGTCGATAAAGTTATTTTATTGCCAATCGATGTCAGTTTAATGATTATGTGAACATAATAAATATAAAATAATTAATGTTGTCACAGGTAGTGTGATTTGACTAGTCCAGTCATTAAACATATAGAAGAGTGCATGAAATATGCGATAATTTTTGACTTCATAGCTTCGTTAGGAATAGTTAGAAGGTAAACATACTAAAAGTCCCCACCTCTGGGGGTGAGCTAACGGTGGGGGAGGGGAGAAGGTCTCAATTTTGGGGTTTTTCGATTGTATCTCGAAAACGGTGGACTGTAGAAAAATATGTTTGGAATAAAAATTAAAGCTTATTAAATTTCCTACAAAAGTGACACTACACATATTTGTCGAACTGTTAACGGTTTTCGACGGTTATTAAAAATCGATAATGATCGAAAAATAAATAATTTTTACCACTCTTTTTGTTAAACATTTGCATCAAATGCCAGAAACGTATGAAATTAAAGTAATTTTAATGCTCCACAACTTTGATATGAATGTTTTTTTTTTAAAAGGATCGTGGAAGGCATTAGAAGCAAATGTTTTACGAAAAATGAGATAAAAATTATTTTTTTTCTCGTAAATTATCGATTTTCAAACGTATATCTCGAAAACCGTAGGGAGTTCGACAAGTATGTATAGAATTAATTTTATAGGAAATTTAAGTAGCTTTTATTTTTATATGTAACATAATTTTCTAGTGTCTATCGTTTTCGAGATATAATCGAAAAATCCAACGAAAGTGGGAACTTCTCCCCTCCCCCACCGTTAGTTTACTACCTCAGGTGCGGGGACTTTTAGTATGTTTACCTTCTAACTACTCCTAACAAAGGCGTGAAGTCAAAAATAGTTGGATATTTGATGGACTCATTGACTGGACAAGAGCCCCTTAAGGCACCATTTTTTTTTTTGACTTGAATCGGTCTTAATGAACGTAGCGAAATATTGAACCCCGGTTGGTATTTGACGATTTTACCACTCTGATAGTTCTCATTCGCATGGGGCATGCTTTTCTGTCGAAATGTACAGAAAAACATGGCCCAAGGTAGCTACTGCGTCCACGTTTAAAACTGTACATCTCCAGTTTACGATGTTAGAAGAAAACAGTTTGCTCTGCTATTTATTAACACTTCACGCCAATTATCAGGTGCTTCAGGGTATTATTTTAGATTACGATCACATTCTAGGTGACTTGCAAGTAGCATTTCTTCGTGGACATACATGTTTCTTGCCCACACGCTCCGGGACCTAAAAGTTTCTTTCCCGAGACATGAAAACATCAAAAATTTTTTGGATCATGTAATTGCTTCTCCCCATGGATATCTACCATTCGAAACTATTCTTCAATAAACCTATAGTGGCAAATTCATTGATCCCTAATTGTATTGATTTTTCCATACTATCATGCGTACCTCTACTTACAGTTTATTTGATCTCTTCTTAATTAACCGGTGTCCCACTATATTTAATTTTGGTAACGGTCGGGTTAAGAGGAGGCAGCTCCTACGCCCGCCGAGAATACCTTTTATCGATTCTTACCTTCTTCCGATTTATTTCGGTGTTTTAGTCGCTACTTTTTGAGGGGAAAGGTTATTCTCATTTATTTACGGAGAAACTTTAAATCCCTGTTCAAAGTAATATTAACTTCTGTTTACCTTATGATATCATTATGAGAAATAAGAAAATAATGAAGTGGAAATAAGAAAATGTCAAAATATAAGAAACTAAATCAATTTTGAATTAATTAATATAATACTAAACCACCAGTAATGTTTATTCTTGATAAACTTTGTGATGTGAGGGAAGTGTAAATAACAAATTATAAATATTTAAAAGACAGAATCCTTAAGTATTTATTTATCATAACACCTGTTTATTTAACATTTGTAGCTACATGTTTCCGAGACAATGCTTCATCATCAGGCTTTTAAATTTTTTTTAAAACACATTAATCTATAACATTATACCAACAGTTTTACAATTATATAGTAACCTGTCATTTACCTCTTAATTTGTGATTATTTTAACATTGTCTATCCTCCATGTTATAAGCCATTATACATTATAAGACAGAATCCTCGTTGAAAGTGATGATGTTAATTTCTGCTATATTTTCTCAAGGGAAGTGGAAATAAGAAAATATGAAACCTATGATATACTTTCTCACATTTATTTTTAGATCGATATGTTTTATTGAAATAATTATACAATCTGTCTCACTTTAGAGCAATAAGTATTATCGATGACAAAGAATGCATTCACAAAATAAGCATACTGAAATTTTATCACTTAAATTGATACAACAAATAAAAAATATATAAAACACCAAATCCATGTACAAATTAATGTTCTTAAGTTTTGTAACACTTTTACACATTAGATAAGAGGAAATAAGAAAACATGAATTCATAAAACACTTAATCCTTTATGAAACTCATTTTGTGAACTTCTGTTTCACTTATTTACATTTAAGAAGTCTAAATATCAATATTACAAACTGAACAACACAATCCAAGTTGAAACTGTAGAAGTGATTGTTTACATGTGAGGTTATAGGAAAGAACTATCGATAAATGTAAACTCGAAGTGAAGCGTAAGGATCGAACTGGTCGGTGTAGCGCTGGTCAAGGCAGTTTGGTGCCTCCTCTTAACCCGACCGTTACCTTAAATTTTTTTTTTTTAAATGTTTTTTTAATTATTACAACATATATTTCATAAAACATATGCCAAGCGTATATCTCGGAAATTGTGTAGAATTTATTCAACTTTACTTTAGTTTTGCATCGTCATGTTTTGCATACGACACGCCGTTTTCGAAATATAAGCGTAAAACCAAAAAAAGGGACCTTCCGCGCCTTGGATTTCCGTCCAATTCTAAAAATTTGCCCACATGTAGTCAGTAATAATATAAATCACATATATTTGTTTCGAAAAAATCGAGGGGTATGTATTTTGGGAATTACGACATTAGTTTTTGGACGTTTCGAGAAAATGCACCGAAATAATTCCGCAAATTTGAACTCTCTAGGAGCAATAGTTTTTTAATGGCGTAATTTTGAATATACTAAGTGAGGACCGAAGTTTTTTAGTTTTAGTAGTTTTTTGGTTGAGTAGTTTTTTGAATTTTTAAAAGCTTATAACTCAAAAACCAGAAGTCAAAAAAATTTAATATTTTACATTTTTACTAATCTTGGTAAGTACAACTTCTATACCAAATATCCTAGAAATCGGAGAGGTCAAGTTCCAAACCATTCGTTGGTTTGAAATGGGATGGCCCTTATGTATAATATTTATTTGTAAAACATGAATACATAAGATTATTCCTAACGATTATAATTTTTGATTATATTTTGTTCTTAAAAACAATGAATGGAAAAACATGGAAGTCTGGTATCGTACGAATGAGGTGTTTCCGGTGACTATGTACAAATCCAATTCATATTCTCAGAACGGTAATATTTTCAAGTATTTCTATGAAACTCCCACATCCCTGTTTGCCTATAAATCAAAATTATTTACTCACAATGACTTGTGCTTATAATAATTTAATAAACGTATATAAAACATTTGATTGTTAATAAAAATGATTTTCTGCTAAGTTTTTCAATTGTCTATCACATTATATCAATAAAATGTGGTGAATCGATTAAGATCCGGGGTTATCGATTATCGTAAACACCCATACCCATCATATATACATATATACAACGTTCAAATATAACTTGCCAGTGTATTATAGTGTAAATAAGTTGATTTTAACAAGAAAATAGAAAATAGAATGTCTCGTATTTTTTCATGTACCAACATCCATGATTGCATGGAAGTAAAAAATTAATTCTTATGAGAAAAAAATATTTAAAACAATACATTTAAAAGAAAATAGTTTAAAAAATATGTAATAGGCTTATATAATAGAATTAACGATGACAGGAAGCATATAAACTGATATGCAAATATGAATATATTTCTAAAAAGTAGTTTGCTCGTTACAGATGGTGCTGGTATACAACCCTTAGGGGGGTATAAGTAGGGGTTGTTGGTCTGTACCCACCCTATTTAATTTACAATTATAATTAATCCCAATTGTAATTTAAAATTATAATTGAGGAGTAACCCGATAGGAGAACATGTAATACACTCGGAAGTAAAGTACAACAATAAGAATAACAATCCAATTTTAAATAACTCTTAGGCTACTTTGAACTAGGTTGGATGAATAGGCAACTATATCCATGAAGGGAGAACAATCATAATCACGGTATTCAATACACTTTTTTTTATTTTTTTAAATTCATTTGTTTATTGAAATTTACAATTGAATAACTCAATAAACGTATTGAATATTAATACTTAGTTTTAGTGATAATAATTGAATTCTTATAATTATGATTGATGAATTAATTGCCACTTCTATTGGAATTATTTTATTATAAAACTAGTTTCGAATGCTAAAAATTCATCTTCAGTTATAAAACATACAATATTTTCAAAACATCAGAACTTTATTACATGAATTATACAGGAAGTCCCTTTTTTTAAAAAAAAAAAAAAAATTTAAGAAAAATGCCGCAGACCTTACTTTTCTATTCCAATCCGTTGCAGATATACGATAATTCAAAAACTTTTGGTGGAAACATCTTTTGCTATAAAAGCTGTTAGTTCTCTATTTTTACTACATTTTCGTATTTAGCATTAAATTTTCTACAAGAGCAGAGTACATATAACCTTGAATTTTACAAACTTGTGACCTAAAGAACAGCTTGATCTTCACCTCAATTAGCAAAGCACAAATTTAAATATTTATGAATCAGTAGAAACCGATTTAGATTTTTGTTTAAATGATCAGATATACATTTCCAATAGCCCTATTTTAAATTTGTTTTAAACAGGAAAGGAAAAACTCAATTAGTCATAGGAAAAATTAAAGCCAAAAAAAATTATCTGGCCCTTCCCCTTCTACATAGATATATTTCAGATATATGTCAGATCTCCTCAGGTGAGTACCAATATTTGATTTCTTGTCTTACATTTTTGAAAACTTTAGTATACATAATTCATGTAACAAAGTGCTGATATTTTGTAAATGTTGTATGTTTTGGAACTGAAGATGTATGTTAAGCATTAGAAACTAGTATTCTAATAAAATAATTCCAATAAAGTGGCAATTAATTCATCAATCCTAATTGTATTGATCCTTCTGTACTATCATGATGTACCTCAAGTTAAACATTCATCTTCAGTTCTAAAACTTAAAAAAAAAACTATGTTACATGGATTATATACACTAAAGTTTCCAAAAATGTAAGTCAAGAAATCAAATATATTGGTACCAAATTTGATTTCTTGTCTTACATTTGTAAAAACTTTAGTATCTACAATCCATGTAACATAGTGCTGATGTTTTGAACATTTTGTATGTTTTAGAACTGAAGATGAATGTTTAGCATTTTAAACTAGTTTTAAAATAAAATAATTCCAATAGAAGTGGTAATTAATTCATCAATCCTAATTTCGATAAGTTAATCACAAGGGAAAAGGACTAGAAATGGGGATAAAATCGGATTCTTGATAAAGCTGATGTGGTACTGTTGAAAATGAGGAAACAATTAAATTAAACATAAAGTACGCTCCTAAAACCTGGTAGCGAAGTTGGTTTAGTAGGCAACACAACGAAACATATAGTTAATAGTAGGAACGTTGAAAATTTCGATGAGGAATAATAAAATTATATTGTTGTCTGTAAAGTTGTATTACAATTCCTAACAAATGAGGCTTGGTCATTTAGAGAACTTTATGTTCAACAATAATATAATTAGCTATCACGAAACTATTACCAACGTCAGTGGTATCGATCGGTTTCTAGGAATCGACTTTGGATATTCTATTCTCGATTTCGATTCTTTTCTGAAGAACTGATAGAACCGAAAATCGACACATCCCTGATTTATTTATAAAAATGTTTGATAATAATTTATCTCTCTCTCTGCATGTTTTTTTTTTTTTTTTTTTTTTTTTTTTTTTTTTTTTTTTTTTTTGTTTTTTCTTTTTTTTTTTTTTTTTTTTTTTTTTTTTTTTGGGGGGGGGGGGGGGGGGGCACTACGGACCACGGGTTCGTAGCTACTTTTCGGTGAGGATCTTCTTCTTTCTCTTCCAAAATTCCTTCATTCCCTGACTATGAGCCAGCTTTCTATCCTCTGTCCATTTGGTCCCTGTGATCTTCTTAATGGTAAGGGATACTGGAAAAACTCCCAGTCGGTCCTTTGTTTTATCGAGTGGGATCCCTAGTTGTTCCAGATCTGACTTCACTGTTGTGATCCACTTGCTCTTGGAAGCCTTGCCTCTACCTGCCACAGTAGATATCCTGTTTGATAATTTTTTAGGATTCATGTGGGCCATGAGTCCATAAAATATTTATCTCTTTACTATTGCTTATTAACAGGAGTAATATACTGATAAACATTTCCTGAACTGCGGTGGTGTGACGGAGACAAACTAGTTGGAATGCATGACCTCAGGGTGCTTCCCGAAGTTGTTTACCTAGCTACGATAACGAGAATCGATCCTAACACAACCGTAGATCGATTACGTTACGTTTTTCTTAACAGCTGAGTCGAAGTGTCTAACTCATGTTTAATTGTTATATAATACAATAATTAAAAGATATTTCCAGGAACACTTGTGTAATAACTCCGTCATATTTATATAGGTAGAGATTATGAACGAGGAAATGTCACCGCAAATGGTTTTCTAATAGTTGGGATTAAGTTTTAATCCTACTAACCAGAGGGCGGTTATCATCGTAATGTATAGATAATAGTGATGTGAGCCTGCCGATATTTTTGGATTTTCGATTCAGATACCTCGAAATAAAAATAAATTTATTAGGATTGATGAATTAATTGCAACTTCTAGTGGGATTTTATAACATAACATGTTTCATATAACATAACATGGATATTCACATAACATCGTACTGATGTGTTGAAAAAATTTTGTATGTTTTAGAACTGAAGATGAATGTTTATCATTCGAAACTAGTATTTTAATTTTTTAAAAAATCCCAATAAAAGTGGCAATTAATTTATGAACCCTAATTGTATTGATGCTTCTATACCATCATGGTTTAACTAAAGTGAAATAAATTTATGTTACAAAAAATAATTTATATGAAAGGTAAAAATGTAAAACAAATCAGTTAATAAAACAGTAATTATTCAAAACACAAATTAGTCAGTAGAGTTTATTATGTAAAAAATCTAATGAATGTATATAGTTAATTAAAATTGAGACAATAAACAAAAAAAAGATGAACTGAAGATTTTGAGTTACTTTTGTTGACTAAGTAATCGCAAGTGTACTAAACCGTTCACTAAGCACTGTAAATGGGAGGATGTACTGATATCTCTCAGTATCTTGTTTTATAATAGTCTTTTTTTCAATGATAAAAAAATCGAAAAATCGAAAGTACAATAACCTGGTGCTATTTGCCTAGCTGCAATTATTTCATTACAATTGGAAATGGTAGTCATATTTCTTAATGTTTCAGTAATAAATACATGTCTCCACAATCTGATGTGTGGCTTATATTACTGTATAGACCAGTCCATTAATGCTGAAATGAGGGGTGTAAAATGCAGGAACTATGTGATGATAAGGAGCTTACGGTGGGAGGGAGGTAAGAAGGTCCCTTCTTTGGGTTTTTCTATTATATCTCGAAACCGGTGGACACTAGTAAATTATGTAACTAATAAAAATTAAAGCTAATTTAATTTCCTATAAAATTGTTTATAAATATTTGTCTAACTTTCAACCGTTTTCAAGATATACGTTATTAAATATGTTTACCTCACTTTTTGTCAAACATTTGCTTCAATTGGGAACTTATTAGTATTTGAAATTGAATACAACTTTGATTCTGAGATTTGTTTTTTAGAAACTATATTGGAAGGCACTGGAGGCAAATGTGTGACAAGTTTAAGGTAAAAATAAGTTTTTTTGCCGAAATTATCGATTTTCAATAACTTACGTCATATCTCAATAACCGTTTGAAATTCGAGAAATATGTATAGAATATGTTTTATAGGAAACTTAATTAGCTTTATTTTTGATATGTATAATATTTTTCTAGATTCCGCCGTTCTCCATTAATAAAAGAAAAAGCCAAAAAGTGGACCTTCTTCCCTCCCTCCCACCGTAAGCTCCTTATCATCACATATTTCCTGCATTTTACACCC
This sequence comes from Euschistus heros, assembly GCA_003667255.2. Taxonomy (NCBI): domain Eukaryota; kingdom Metazoa; phylum Arthropoda; class Insecta; order Hemiptera; family Pentatomidae; genus Euschistus; species Euschistus heros. The sequence goes on from RCWM02000063.1 coordinate 2,627,852, forward strand.
CTCATTTCAGCATTAATGGACTGGTCTATACAGTAATATAAGCCACACATCAGATTGTGGAGACATGATAATTTCACAATGATATCTGGAAAGAGGAGATATTAAGCTAATTTTTTAAGAAAATCTTTAGTGACACATGCTTTTAGGTTACATATAATAGTGGCGATCTTTCTTATGTGGAGTTAGTGTAAATATGGACCCCTATTTTTCCGAGAACTTGGACATATCTCTTGTTAGAGATCACAATTTCCAGCTTTTGTGATGGAAAGTTCTCTGAAGACACTCGGAGAGAGGTGTGGGTAAAATGTTCCCAAATGTGGGAACTTAAATCGTGCCACAAAAAGAGACAGTTATGATTGCGATTTCTGTAAATAAATTTCTGTATTAAATAAACTCTCTACCGTTTAGAATTGTTGTCAAACATTTATATTATTTCGCCTTATATATATGTCGAAATAAATATTTCGACTAATATAATAAAGACTAATATAAATATTAAATATTTATATATGTCGCCATTTTGTTGTCAAATATTTTTGGTGACTTTTTTGAACAGGGCTCATATTACACCCCGAATTGTTCTGGTTCTATTTTAAAACCTTTTTTAAATCCTCGTTTTTGCAATGAAATAATTGATGTTAATCATTGTTTTGCCCTCTCATATCTAAGAAACTCGTTATAGTTGTAAATGAAAGACAAAAATTTAGAATTTTTCAAGCTAAAAGTTATAATATAATCCTACAATAAATAACAAACTGTAAAATAAAAATTATAATACTAAAAAACCATGTATTCATTTCTATCAACCTATTTTTAAGCAAAGAAACACGAATAATAAAATGGCCCACTGGTTGGTTCTTTTTGCCGACTACAATTCAGCCAATTATTCGGCTTTCCATGCAAATGTTAAGATACCACGACAATGTTAAAAAATTGATTTTTAAATACTTTTAAGAATGGTTTGGCCAAAATGAATAAAATAATTACTAGCCTATTTGGAATACCATATAAAAAAAATTGCTTTAAGTAAAAAACAGATTTTTGCCAAGGCTATGAAAGGTGACATATTAATCAAATATGGAGTCCTAATGAAAGGTGGTGAAATTTTTCCATACAATATCTACAGAAGTAATCTATAAGACGAATGAATGAATATCTTTAAGAAGAAACTGTCGATCTTAGAAATTCGAACGCTCTTAAATGTGTAGGTAAATTTACATTGGTGTGAGGGCATTCACATTGTCATGGGTTAATATTTTTAATTGAAATTTTAAAAAAAGTAAAGTGATTCATGTGTTGCACCTATAATCCTTACAGGTAGCCTCCAGGAAGTATCAAATTTTTACAGCTAGATTTATCAACATTTAAATTTAGAATTTTCAAGACTAAAACGACAAGAAACTGCCCGTCGTTTCAGACAACTTCAACATTTACTAGGCAAACGTTCAAAGCTCCCAATTAATTACAAAAGACTCATATACATGACTGTGATTAGACCTATTTGGACGTACGGAGTTGAGCTTTGGGGCTCCACTAAACTATCCAATTCATCTCGTATTCAATCCTTACAATCCAAAATTATTCGTAAAATCCTAATTGCTCCTTACTTTGTCACCAATAAACTTATCCATAAAGATCTTAATGTTCCATATGTTGCTGATTTAGCCCACACCAGATACCTATCCTTTCATAGTAAGCTGCATAATTAATCAAATCCATTAGTTTCTCAACTTGCTTCCCACTCACTCCATTCCTGATAATCCTCCGAGGTGTCTGAAACGAAGATGGCCTAGAGACCTTCTAGTGTAGAAGTTTTAATAAAGTGCTACTGACGAGTAGTTCTTTCCAAGTTTTAACATGTTATTATAATCGTTGTCATTACATTTACTTGATGTATATATTCTGTAAAGTTGTAAATTTCAATAAATGTATATAAAAAAAATTAGAATTTTGGAAGCTAGAAATTTGCCTGCAGTTTGAGAATCGCCCAGAAACATAAAAATGTATTAATAAATATCTAATCTTTATTAAATGCATTAGTTGATACAGAACTTTCAGCTGGGTTCTTCTGAAAGCTTAATATGTCAATGGACATAATCTTTCCTAGTCAGGTATAAGTTGCTGCTTTGTTCTTACGAGTTCAGTTAGTCTCGGTTTCTAAACAAAGAATATTGAACAATTTAAGCCGAGCTCTGCCGTAGCATAGTGACTCAGAATCCTCGCTGAGTGGGACAGAGCCGATATAAAAGACGAGAAGACAATACAAGATCGGACTTGGCTATTATTGTTAAATACAATAATTGGCGACCGGGGATGACAAAAAGACTCTCTATAGCGGTCCGTTATAAGAACCCGGACAAAGGTAGTTCCCTCCCTCCGTGTAGCAGCTACAAGGTACAATGGCCATTCCCTTCCTCAAATCTTGGGACAGGTAAGGCTCGAACAATAACATCCCTTACCCAGCACCCTTCTTATTTCTCGTATTCCCATCGCACAATCCTGTTTTCAGTTAAAAATATACCGTTTAAAGAAAAAAAAAATATCATTAGTGAATAATATTGTCAGTAATTTATTTCAGGAAACTGCATTAAAAAGGGGGTTTCATACATTTATAATTAGAAACACAATTTTGCATTTGACAACTGTCAATTGTCAAAATATATTTTTGACATCAAATTCGTGATCAGCTACCTCGAAAACCCCTATATGAAATATTTTTCATATATTTAATTAAATATTGACTTATTCTGTAGGCCTAAATTGCATAATTTAAAATTTACATTTTATTAAAATCGGTTTGTCGCGGACTACAAGCAACCAAGTTCAAGTTTATCGGCGCCATATTGAAGAGAAAGAGTGAATCTTTCAATGCTATTTAGGCCGTTTTTTTTCATTGAGTCTGCACCGAAATACCATAGAGTTTTTACTGAAACATCCCGATTTTTACGTTTTTGTTTGGATATTAAGCTATGATTCATTCAATTTTACATTAAAATAAAATTTGAAAAAATTCGGGGAACATCGACACATCCCAAACAAAATTTTACTTGCGATGGAACCGCTTAAAAATTAATTTGAACTCTCGAAAAAAATTAAAATATCAAAAAAACACATTTTCCCCTTATGGGGTTTCAGAGGGGTCAGAAAAAATCACCAAAAAAATTTTTTTTTGGCCCTCTTCAAGGTTTTGGGGTCGATTGAATAAAATCCGTGGGGGCCGCCAGACCTATCTTATCCCGCTACCTCCTTTATCGGAAATGTAAAACTCGAAGTTTCTTTAAAAAAAAAAAAAAAACAACAGTTTTTCCTGAATGGGAAAAACATTAAATCATGGATATGTTTGTCTATAATCTACTGCCTATGATAAGAAAAATGTCAAATTTTGATACGAACACTAACAAAGCTAGAGCTTGTCAAATTGCCCCAACACAAAAAATTTAGCCAAAACGTGACTTATTTCATTAAAACCAATATAGCTCCTAAACTGAAGGTCCTAGCAATAAAAGTTATATTTATAACAAAAAATAATTTCCGTTATATTTCAAATTAGGAAGGAAACTAAATGCAAATTTTTGATCCGGGCAATACCAATATATCTAGTTTTGAGAGGGTGTCTCTATTTTGTAAAATACAGTTGAGAAATAATGTTTGGTGTAAACTTTCTTGCTTAGCTTAAATTATAGTAATTAAGGAAAAATAATTATAAATTTCAACTATAGAGCGTGTCTAAATGTTACAATTTTTAATTTGAAAAAATAGTTACACCAAAAAAACCATACACACCCAGAAGACATATCAAAGCAAAAAAACAAAGAGGCATATTTGGTGACTGAATGAATATATACAGGGTGTTCAATATCCGATGGCCAGTTTCTTTTCAGGTTATAGTATGCGCTCCAACCTTCTCCAGTTCTTCTCCAGCGACACTAACTTTGGAATTTCCAATGGGATGTGGTATTTTTTACGACGGATTTCGATAGAAAATCAAATTTTGAATCGATTTTATACCGATGAATTTTTTTTATCTGGGGCACCGTTTCGCCGCATATCGTGATAAATCATTTTAAGAAAATAAGCAGTCTAAAACTGATATTGCAAAAATAAAATTTTGGGGGGGAAACTTCCAAGTCGACCTGTTCTCACCGCTCGCCGTACCAATCACGGGAAGGACTTAATTTCATATTTTTGATCAAAGTTTAATTTATTTTTGCAATACCAGTTTTAGACTGCTTATTTTCTTAAAATGGTTTTTCGAGATTTGCGGGGAAACGGTGCCCCGAATAAAAAACTTTACCGGTATTAAATCGATTTAAAATATGATCTTCTATCGAAATCCGTCGTAAAAAAATACCACATCCCATTGGGAATTTTGAAGTTAAGGTCGCTGGAGAAGAATTGGAGAAGGTTGGAGCGCAGACTATAACCTGAAAAGAAACTTTATTAAATACAGTTAAGACCCTGAGAGTTTCTTTTCAAAAACTGCGGAAAAAAAAGGGGGTGGCCAATATTGAACACCTTGTATATCTTGATTTATTTTAATGGATCAGTCAAAGGAATATCAAATAATAATTATTAAAATTAACAACACTTTTATTTTATTATGCTAACGTTTCGGCCATTGCATTGTGGTCCATTAGCGGGACAGATATAGAAACTGAAATAAACAAAACTACCAAGATAGGTTCGGCACTGTTATGAAGAGAACTCAAGAACTCAATGCGTTGATAGTGTAAACCAGGCAGTTATTGATAACCCATCTTAAAAATTTGAAAAAAAAAAAAAAAAAAAAAATATATATATATATATATATATATATATATATATATATATATATATATATATATATATATATATATATAGACAAGTGAAGAAAGACCTAAAAAGTGCAAAAACAAACCCAGAGGAAGAACTCTAGACAGAAATGCTTACGGACGAAAGGTGAATACGTAGGAAGTACGGCAGGAAAACGGAGTCAAGAGGACTGGGAGAACTTGGTCGGAGGATGGGAGGAGAGAACATGGGGAGAAAATGAAGATCATTTGGGCGCGTCTTAAGGAGAGAGGAACCACAAGAGCTTCACGTGATCTATCTTAGGTCCAGATCGTGCCTAATAATATATGTAGCCGAAAAAAATTTAAAAATTCCTTTTAAATCCTACAACTCAACTGTGTAGAAGTGCAATTCTGTCCGTATTTTCAAAGATATCCGTAGTGTGTCAATAACTGATTTTACATTATTTATTGCCACTATCTTGTAAAATACATTCCAGTAATAATGTTAGGTGGAAACTTTCTTGCTTAGCTTATAGTATAGTAATTAAGGAGAAATAATTATAAATTTAAATTTTATTGGACTATTCTTTCTATAATTATAGTATAAATATTTCTGAATGTTTCTTTAATGCTGTCAATAACTCTCTAGTTTACCCCATCATATAGGAATGATCAGTGATGAATTAGTTGCCAAGTTTTTCGATGCCAAAAAATCGATTCTCATTATCAATACCTCAGTTTAAATAAAAATTGCTATTGCATTTATTTTCTTGGTTCTTCAGCTTCGGCAGTTTGGAATTAAGAATTATATATAACTTATAATCCTGCTTCTTCATTTTCTAATATTTAACACATATCTTGAACAATTTAAAGCTTGATTTGCAATGCAAAAACTTTACTTTTAATGAAAATATTTTAAATTTCGTAGCAAACAGTGTTGAACTTGTACTTAAAAAATCGCTGTTTTAAGATTTTGTCTCTAAGAGGCTGAATTGATGTGTAATAAGTAAATAGTTAGGTATCACAGAACTATCAATGTTATCGAAGGGTTCCTTGTATCAACTTTGGATCATGGATTCTCGAAACCAAACTTGTTTCAAGAATCGATGAAATCAAAAAAGCGACATTTGGAATCGATACATACCTAAATGTCAATATGTGAATAATCTGATATGTTTAATATATAAAACTATTATAGTATTTCATGGAATTGCACTGTAGCAGCTATTTCCAGTGAACATCAGTATTTTCTAAACTAGTCCAGGGGAAGAAAAATTGATTTGGGGTACTCAGGTACTCAGGTACTCAAACATTCAGGTACAGTTCGCTCTTAGCCTTATACCTGAAATTATTTGTAAAGGCTTTACAGGGTAGGTAATAAACATTTTGTAAAATTTTCTTTGCATTTTTATATAAAAGGGTGATCTCAGGTTGTATGCAAAATCCATGGAGCCTCATGTATTATTTATCAAATACACGCCTCATCCATAGGGTAACAATGGAAGGGAAACAAAAAAAAAAAAAATATATATATATATATATATATATATATATATATATATATATATATATATATAAATGTGAATCGGACTTTTGCTAGTTGTAATTAGACATCGTGAAACAAATTAAACTTTATCAATATTTGAATTTTTTAATTTCCTTCTATCGATGTACTAAAAATCGATGTTTATCTTTCTATTTAATCTATTATATATTTGTCAAATACCACTCACTCACTTAACACGAAATCTCAGAAACCACCGAACGGATTGGAATGAAATTTAATATGTAGATTCGCCTAGGGCCGTAGGTGCTCGCTAAGAAAGGAATTTTAAAAAATCGGCCTGGATCGCGGCTAATTTGCGAAAAAGGCGATTTCAATTTTTATTGGGTGAATAATAAAAGTTTAATTATCATATGGTATTTGGATATAAGCTAAGTTAAAAAATAGGTTAGATCTTTAAGCCGCAAACTTTGACCACCGTTTAAGTTCCTTATAGTTGTAAACAAACAAAAATACGATCGATGTCGAAACCTTATAATATTGGTACTTTCTGTGAACTCATGGTAGCTGCAGAGGTTACTTACAACTTACAAGTTTGAGTTGTTTCGTGAAGAGAAGCTATTAAGAGACTTATGTTAAAGAGGAGCTTAAAAGACTTATGTTCTCTGGTGATGACATGTAAGGCCAGTTCGATGTAGGGACAAAAAACAGATAAGAATCAGTGAGTTCTACCAAGTGTATGATTCTCTTTAGTATCGTATCATGTTCTACCATGGAGAAGAAAGGTACAGTATTAACATCCCTCAGCGTGACCCAAACTCCAATACATCACTTAAGAAAACTGTGTCTGCAGCTGATTTTTACGCCTAAATGTTAGTGGAGCGAGGAGGTGAAGAACCTTATTTCCTTTGACTAAACTTTCTTCAAAAAAGTTGAAAAGTTAAGACTATATTCACTTAAAGTATGCCATAAGAAAAGCTGATAGTCTGGTATCAGAGCTGGGTAAGATGGTTGGTAGTGCTGCCTCGAAGCTTCACTGGAGGGCTATCAAAATAATATAAAATTAACTTTTGCAAATTGTCAAATTTACTTATTGAAATTATTCTAAGAATGGAATTGTTCAGGTTTATTTAAGTAATAATAATTATCAACGTTAAGCCTAACTTTTACTAATTTAAGTTGACTTCATCCTAATGATATTAAACCGTAGCGGAGCGGGGTACTTTCAGCTAGTTATTATATAAAAACGACAATTCATAACTTTATTTAAAATAGATTTTAAAACTTTGACCTAAATATGATGGTTTTTTTAATGTTTAGTTTTTTAACTACAGAATGATTTTATGATATTCCACTAATCCCTGTTGAACAGATCCGCTACCTAGGACTCCACTTGGACAAACGTCTAACTTGGAATCCACATACAAGACTAAAACGACAAGAAACTGCCCCTCGTTACAGACTACTTCAACATTTACTAGTCAAACGATCAAAGCTCCCAATTAATTACAAAAGTCTCATTTACATGACTGTGATTAGACCTATTTGGACGTACGAAGTTGAGCTTTTGGGCTCCACTAAACCATCCAATTCATCCCGTATCCAATCCTTACAATCCAAAATCCTTCGAAAAATCCTCAATGCTCCTTACTATGTGACTAATAAACTTATCCATAAAGATCTTAATGTTCCAAATGTTGCTGATTTATCCCAAACCAGATATCTATCCTTCCATAGTAAGCTCCATAACCACTCAAATCCATTAGTTTCTCAACTTGCTTCCCACTCCATTCCTGATAATCCTCCGAGGCGTTTGAAAAGAATATGGCCAAGAAACCTTTTAAATAATTTTTTTACCATGTGGTAATGGCTGTTGTTGCAGTTCCAATAAATGGATAAAATAAATTTTATCCTTCAATGTAGGTGTGCTAAACCCAAACTGGCATTTTTTTATTTATTTATTTTTTTTTTTATTGGAATCTACAAATATAGAAGCCATTAAGTGTTTACAAAAAAAATAAAAGTAAATAAATACATTTAGTAGATTGGCACAGTACAGTTCTTACAGTATTATTTTTTATGTTTTCTAGGGATAGAAAATATGGTAAAGCCATGGAACGTCGCCCATATATTTGTAATTATTTTTTAATAATAAAATTAAGGTTTAAAGATGTCATTACCTATTTTCCTTATAAACATTTACAAAATATAAAAATACTAATTATAATAACATGCAAATTGCTTGTGAAGCAACTACCCATCTCATTTCAAGTTCTATGGGAGGTCACTTTTTTTTCAGAGCCCTGGGAGTGTTATTTGGAATTGAGTGGGAATCAAGTTGATAGAATAGTGGATTTGAACAGTTATGGAGCTTACTATAAAAGGTTAGGTGTTCGGTTTAACTTTTAATTTTTTTTTTATACAGGGTGAGTATCTCTTAGTGTATAAAAAAAAATTGGGTGAAACTACATCAAACATGTAACAAAATGCCGCAGATCTTACCTTTCTATTCCAATCCATTGCAGACATATGATAAAACAAAGAATTTTTTGAGGAAACCACGTTTTGTTCTATAAAAGCTGTAATATCTCCATTTTGCTTAAATATTTTTAAAATTTTGACCACATTTTCGGATTTGGCATTAAATTTCTGTAACCTTGATTTTTACAAACTTGGGATCTAAAGAACAGCTTGATCTTCACCTTATTGGGGAAGTCACAATGTCTTACATTACTTCAACGCTCACCGTTTTTTGAAAAAACTATCCATAAAACGTCAAATCTCACAAAAACTTGCAAATTTAATAAGCTTTCGAATGATATGTTGAACGTAATGATTTTGTTGTAAAATTTCATGGAGAAATTTACTTTTGAAATCGAAAAAACATGGTGTTCTCATACTTGTGTAAATAAACCATTTTGACAGTCCCTCAATGGAAATGTGCATCTTAAACATAATAAACTCTTAATTGGAATAAAAAGAAAAGAAAAAAATTATTGTTTAATAGAAAATAAAGGAAACCTGCCGTTAAAGCGAGACCAGATCAGAGGATCTAATGTTATTGCATTTATTTATTTATTATTATTATTTAGGATTTATTTTATTAGATTTCAATGTAATGTTTAAAATCCAATGATAATGAACATAGACCTCAATTCTACCGTTAGCTTCTGAATGCAGATTATGTTGAAGAATACTACTTTTTGAGGTGAATTTTTTGGGCAGATGAGTCAGGGGAAGGCATTTCTACCTATCCATGTATATCGTTCGTTGGTTAGGCGAAGATCAAGCTGTTCTTTAGATACCAAGTTTGTAAAATTCGAGGTTACAGGTACTCAACTATTATAGAAAATTTAATGCTAAATCCGAAAATGTGGTTAAAATTTGAAAAATATTTAAGTAAAGATATTACAGCTTTTATAGAAAAAAACGTGGTTACCTCAAAAAAGTCTTTGTTTTATCGTATATCTGCAATGGATTGGAATAAAAAGGTAAGATCTGCGGCATTTTGCTACATTTTTGATCTAGTTTCACCAAATTTTTTTTTATACACTAAGAGATACTCACCCTGTATTTAATTCTTTTACTCTCTAAATTATCGACTCTAAAATAGAAACCGTTTGGTAAAAGAACCACGTGAGTATTATTTTTCAATTTGAGAAATAAAATAAATGTTTTACCGGCTTTTCTTAATTTTCTGTTTTGTTTTTTGTTTTGTTTTTTTGTTAAACTTCGGATAAAACAAAAATATATGAATAGATTTTTTTTTTCTGAAACAAAATCAAGTTTTTAGAATTTGGTTAGTCTGTTTCACTTTTAAACCGATATTATTTCCAAAACATATATATTTTTTAAAATTAAGCAATTTCAAATGATTATTAAAAAAAAAATATATAAGAAGCATAATATAAAAAAATTAATTTTATAAACTAATTCCATGGAATAAAGTTTCGGTTACCTTTTTTTTTTTTTCAAACCGTGAAATACATCTCTGACCTCATCGATCACACACCCCGACATTTCCATTTAAATTATTTAGTTTCATTCTGCGATAGAATTATTTTCCATAAATTTAATAAATGTCCCATATTTATTTATATATAATTACAGATAAAGTCACTAGAGTTCGCTAAAGTAGACCCACTTTCGCCCCCACTCCTTCCTAGAATATTCCAATGACCAAACCAGTCTTCTACAAATCGCCTAGTAGGGAACAGGCCCGTCGAATTTTACTTTAAACATTTACAAAAGTGAACGTGTTTTTTTTATGAGAAATATATAATTCATACGTTTCATTTAAGAAATAGTGATGTGTAGAGAGGGATTTTAAGATAATTGGTACGGATATCTTTGATATTGTTATTTTGTTTATTTGTTACATCAATTATTTTATATAATAAAAAAAAAATATATATGAACAGTGTGCTAAAATTTTCACATAATTCTTCTTTTTTTTCTCTTTATTTCTTACATGATTTTTACAATTCACAAAATTATTTGCTGTAACAAAAAAAAATAATAGACAAGTCTCAAACTTAAAACGGAATTTAATAACTTAAATATATGTAGGTGTAATCATAATATACAATGAAAGACAGAATATAGAAAAAAAAACTTTTAAAGATTCATATAATGTGAATTCGTATTCCGCCTGGACTGGAAAAAAACAATAGACCATGGACATGTTTACCTATAACCTACTGATTTTTTCAATTTACATTTCAGAAGTAAAACGATCAAATTTATGAAATTAATAATTAATTTATATAACCATTAAGGATAATTCGAAATAATAAAGTTGAAAGAAAATAGTGGGTTTCAAACGTCATCGCACTATCCTGCTTTTTGTTGAAAATATATCTTTTAAAGGAAAAAAAAAAAAAAAAAATTCCTGACTTGGAAAAACAATAGATCATGGATATGTTTATTAGTCCAGTCAATAAACATATTGTTGAGTGCATGAAATATGCGATAATTTTTGACTTCATAGCTTCGTTAGGAATAGTTAGAAGGTAAACATACTAAAAGTCCCCACCCCTGGGGGGTGAGCTAACGGTGGGGGAGGGGAGAACGTCCCAATATTGTTTTTCGATAATATCTCGAAAACGGTGGACTCTAGAAAAAGATGCTACAAATCAAAATTAAAGCTCATTAAATTTCCTATAAAATTAATTATATACATATTCGTCAAAATTCCAACGGTTTTCGAGATATACGTTATTAAAAATCGATAATCTTAGAAATAAACAAAATGTTTACCTCACTTTTTATTAAACACTTGCTTTAAATACCAGAAATGTATATATGAAATTAAAATAAAATTAATACTCTATAATTTTGGTTCTCACATTTATTCTGAGAAACAATTGTGGAAGGTACTAGAAACAAAAGTTTGACAAAAAGTGAGGTGACATTTGTTTTTTTCCGAAAATCACCGATTTTCAATAACGAATATCTCGTAAACGGTTAGAATTACGACAAATTTATTAAGAATTAATTTTATAGGAAATTTAATTAGCTTTTATGTTTATTTGAAACATATTTTTCTAGAGTCAACCGTTTTCTATATATTATCGAAAAAACAAAAAAATTGAACTTCTCCCCTCCCCCACACCGTTAGCCCACCCCCCAGGTGCGGGGGCTTTTAGTATGTTTACCTTTTAACTATTACTAACGAAGCTATAAAGTCAAAAATGATCGCATATTCCATGGACTCTACACCCCCCCCCCCCTCAGTTCAGCAGTCATTGACTGAACTATATCTATATATACTCTTTTAATACTCTCTATAATAAGGAAACTGTCTTCAAATATTCGATCCGAGCAAAACCAACACAGCTAGAGTGTCATAAAAGCCCCAACACTTAATTTTTTTTTTTTTTTTTAATAACAATTTATTGAAATTTACAACTGTACAAAATTTATACATCAAGTAAATGTGCTGTTAACTATTACAGTAACGTGACAAAACATGAAAAGTACTACTCATCAGTAGCACTTTATTAAAACTTCTACACTAGAAGGTCTCTGGGCCATCTTCTTTTCAGACGCCTCGTAGGATTATCAGGAATAGTGTGGGAAGCAAGTTGAGAAACTAGGGGGATTTGAGTGGTTATGGAGGTTACTATGAAAGGATAGGTATCTGGTTTGAGCTAAATCAGCAACATATGGAACATTAAGATCTTTATGGATAAGTTTATTGGTGACAAAGTAAGGAGCATTGAGGATTTTACGAATAATTTTGGATTGTAAGGATTGAATACGAGATGAATTGGATAGTTTAGTGGAGCCCCAAAGCTCAACTCCGTACGTCCAAATAGGTCCAAATAAGTTGAGAGATTAGGGGGATTTGAGTAGTTATGGAGCTTACTATGAAAGGATAGGTATCTGGTTTGAGCTAAATCTGCAACATGACTTTTTCCATTCAAACCAATATAGCTTCTGATCGGTAGGTCCTAGGACAAATGTTATAAAACAAAAAATATTCTCCAAATAATTTCTGATGAGAAAGTTGTCAGCAAATTTTGGATCCTAGCAACACCGAGCTAGAGCGTGCCAAAATAGCCCCAATTCTTGAAAAAGTTCGGCAAAACGTAACTTTTTTGTATTCAAACCAATATAGCTCCTAAACGGTAGGTACTAGTGACAAATGTGTTATAAAACAAAAAATATTTTCCAATTAATTTCTAATAAGGCAGGTACAGGGAGATTTTTGATCCGAGCAACAAAAACATTGCTAGTGCTTGTCAGAGTGAATGTAAAATAAACGTTACCAAACAAGTTTAGAGCAAAGAAATATAATATCCATGTAAAATAAAATATCAGTGATTGTATATTGTTAATATTACAAGCAGTCGAGTTAGTATACATGCATGTTAGTATACAAGTATCAATAAACTAGTAATTGATGGATTGTAAACATTCAAAAAAATTAAAATACTTTTTTTTTATCTATTCCTTCAGAAACCTTGGTAGGTTCCAAAATGTGTATAATTCCTTGACTTAAATTTTTATATAAATATACTCCGTTTATTTAATTGCTAATGTTTTGAATGTTTGTATATTTTTAGAACTGAAAATGAATACCGAATAATTGAAATTAAAAATACCTGTATAAAATAAAAAAGAATAGTACAAAAAATAAATAAATACATGAATGGACTCAAAATTGATAAATATGATGTTAAATAAATTATAAAAAAGGAAAAGACATTTATATCTTGAAATTGTAGCCAAATAATGAATATCATGAATTGTTGTTATATGTATAGTGTGCTGCTACCTTCAATTAGGCAGATCAGTATGCTGTGTATGTAGCTACCCAATATACTTGGCCAGCGATATGTTTTTCGTATTAATAAACCATATCTCTCTCTGTCTCTTTATACACTAGCCAAACCATTGCAATGTACAAGAGAGTGTTATTCTGTTAACAAAAACTTTGTACTATTATAGCGATCTCATGCTGGATTATAATAAGATATATAAAAGGAAATATAGCTAAATGTGATTAAAAACCAAATTTATGATAACGTATTACAGTAAAAATAACATCTTCAGATAATAATGTTATTCAATTGTAAAGGATAGACCCTTAGACATTTGAACAGGTTTCGGACCCGTCCTTTGTTTAAAATTGTATGAAAAAAACATTCATTATCCAATTTTATAATTTTTTCTTTCAGTTATCCATTAATAAAAAATTTAATGAAATCTTTATGATATTTGGAATAATGAGATATGCAAATTATGACCCAACATAGTCCTATTTATTTATTTTTCGAAGAGGTTCAATGAAGAAATTCACAGATCAACAATGAAATAAAATTTATACAAAACTAATAGAAAGAAAAAAAAACTTTAAGTACCACTACTACCTATGAAGGGTCTCGGGTTCAGCACTAAAGTAAGGATAGGATGTAATAATAATAGGTTAGGATGTTACTGTTACTGGGCCAACGGTTGTGAAAGGAGATATGGTCTAAATCATGCTCAGTCTTCAAGTTTTTTCCCAGTTAAGTTGGTAGCCACATTAAAGAGGCGAGGTGTGTCCCTGCAGGGTCTCCCCAAGTCGGTTCGAGACCAATATAGCAAAAAATAAATTTTGTACCTTCTGTTGGCCTACTTCAGAACTCAATTAAAACTCCAAATATTATTTATATATCATAGAACAGGGTGGTCCTTTTGGTTTATACTACATTCATTTCGTATATCCGGTGGGAAATTTAATCGTTTTCATTTATTATGTTTTGTTGTACTCCATCTGTCCCCAATCGAGGGAAAAGTTGGCCTCTTTAGGCCTAAGACCCCTGTTTTGTAGAAATATACCCCAGTGTTGGGGCAGTAATAATGAGTGTAGTTACAATAAGATCATGAAATTTGAAAACCACAAAATGAACCAACTAGTTTTTAAAAAATATAAATTTCATTTATGGATTATTATTATCTGATTCATTGACTACCGCTATAGTCCTGGCATCCAAACATGAGTACCCGATTTCATACTATTTTGCTAAGAAAAAATAACGAACCCCACAATTGAGAAATCAGAAAAAAAAAAATCACGTTCTTTTGATTTCCACTACGAATTTACAACCAAATAAATCAAATCATACAAATATAAAAGAATATAAACCGTTTTGGGGGCACCTATATCATATAGGAAATTACATTTTAAAATTACTTTTCCCGGTTATGTTTTAATTATTATGGTATACGCTATGGAAAAAATTACATATCCACACTTCGGAACAATGAATTACCTTATATTACGGTAATTCTAAAACATTTCCAAGGAGCCAGTTATAAAACTGATTTTATTTATCAGCCATTATTTAATTTTATTTAAGATTTTACAGTCAACAAATGTAAAATTATTGATTTTCAAAGTTGAGTTTGAAAACTAATGTTTCAAATTACATCACAGTAAATAATATGGGTACGAACCCTTTTTCATTAAAAGCTCTTCTTTTCAGTTCAAACTACGCAGGGATTCTTTTTCGATTTAAAAACTATTTATATAAAAATCTCCACGTCCAATATTGTTCTTCTTTGTTAGTATCTTTACAACTATAGAAATTGAACGGAAATACAATTTGTTCTGGACAGGAAATATTTTCAATTGTCATTGGGTTTTCCGGAATATCTTTTCTTGGTTTCTGTACTATCGGGACTTCATTCGACAAAATATTAAAAGGTTAAATAAAACATGGAAGTAATACATGAAGGTAAAAAAAACAAACTAAAAATAAAACTTATAAACACATTCTTAATTTAAAAAAAAAAAAAAAGACTTCAAGATTAAACTTACATGTGCAAACACGAAATAAGAAAAAAGAATACATTCACCTCTAAAAATTTAATAAAATAAGGTAAATTTTTTGAAAATACAAAACAAATAAACCTGAGGTACGCATGATGATATAGAAGGATCAATCATAAAACAAAAAAAGATTTAAAGATTGAACCTACATGTACAAACTTGCAGTAAAAAGTAAAATAAATATCTTAATTACTTCGATACAAACAGCATTAGAGGACAATAAACGAAATTATCTCAGGATTGATGAATTAATTACCACTTCTATTGAGATTATTTTATTTGAAAACTAGTTTCGAATGCTGAACATTCATCTTCAGTTCTAAAACATACACAATTTTCAACATGTCAGCACTATGTTACATGGATAATATATACTAAAGTTTTCAAAAATGTAAAACAAGAAATCAAATATTGGTACTCACCTGAGGAGATCTAATTTTTTAAACTAGTTTCGAATGTATGTATAAAACCTTTATGAGGTAATAAACCTTATGTTTTAGTTACCTCGAAGAACTGAAGATGAATGTTTAACATTCGAAACTAGAATTAAAATAAAATAATCTCAATAGAAGTGGCAATTAATTCATCAATCCTAATTGTATTGATCCTTCTATACCATCATGTGTACCTCAAGTTAAACGAAATTATCGATACTTATATACCTTTCAGTTTATCATCAGTTATTGCTGTAGTCGGTGCCAGCCAAGAAGGGCAGTTTAATCCTGCCTTTGCAACATATTTTCTGCACTTCTTTACAATTGTCATCTTTCTTTTATTAACCAAAAATAACTGATCATAGATTGTGATTAGGTTTATAAGTATCCGTATTCGTTGAATGTCCTTTAATGCTCTTTGTTTTGAGTTAATTAAAGTATATTTTTTTAGTTTTTAAATCAATTTTTTATATGTAGGTTTAATCTTGAAGTCGTTTTTTGTTTTCGTTTTTTCTAAAAACTAACTTTATTTTTAAATATTTAATTGTAAGAGAGTGCATTTTGTTAACTGACTTCTTTCAGTTCTAGTATGTACATGTAGGTTTAATGTTGAAGCCTTTTTTTTTTTTCTTTTTCTTTTCTATATTGAAAAGCAACAAGCTTTAAGCAGCAAAGGGGAGTAAACAAGAACTATTTCATTACGTTTTATAGTTAATTATGTGCAAATAGTTTCGCTGCCGTCCGTATTACCTATTGCCCATGAAGCATATTTTAATATTAATTCAATCAGCTGTTTTGTTCTTTTTCCAATTCCCTTACTATATTATTAATTAAAAAAATATATTGATGAAGAAAAGAATCTTTTGAGGTGCGCATGATGGCATAGTAAGATCAGATCTAATTGAAAAGGATCTTTTTTTGCCTTTCTGGAATTATAAATTGGTGTCTGCTAGTACTTGTGCCTTTACTGATGGAACGTTTTCCTTCTGCATGTTGGTTAATTAATTAAGTCAATAATACAGAACATTATTATGATTAATTAATGAGAGATTTTCAGTTGATATTTAATCAAAGTTTTTCTAATTATATATGTCTTCTAAAACGTTCTTTATTGTTCAGAGTAGAATGCATTCCGTTCGAAGAAACTTTGAAGATCTGAGTTCAGATCCGGCTGAAATAAAGGAGAGAAAGCGCCTAATCCACATACTTTCTTTTGACAAAAATACAAGATGAAGATATTAAAACATTTATTGCATTCCTATTTGAAGAGAGAAGGGACTAACGGTACATGACAACCTTGCTTCAATAACAAAAGGGTTCCTTCGGTAAGAATGATCGTTGTACATTGTACAACTGTTTTTATTGTCAATATTGTACAACTATTGAAGAGATTTAAAAGGCACTCCTCCGACAATGGAAGGAGTCAATAACCTGTTGGGGAAGTATTCCAACAATATGGAGGGACCAATAAGTGTGAAGTCCTTTATGAACGAACATTTATTGCAGGAGTTAAGTGTCAACTTTATTGCAGGTCCGTCACAATGCCAGTGCCACTTGGGGTCGAGACCATTCCACCATTCCTGGAAGGCTTCAAGTGTACCATCTTCAAGTGTAGCACCCACTTCAAACTTAAAAATACGTTGTATCGAGTTCTGTATAATAAATCTCCTATGTACAAAATTAACTATAAAACTTTTCAAAGAAAGATTTCTTCGACTAATTCTTCCACGTGTTTTATGCATTTGTGGAACAGGTTGACTACTTAGAGAACAACAATTGTTCCCCATATATTCTATCAACAATCCTACCTCCCTTTGTATAAAATTGTATAAAATCTTTGACATATGGTAATGGAGATATTTCTTACGGCTGAGATCCATAACGTAAAGCGTCGAAAACTGGGGTTTTAAATAGGGCGATTGCACTCCAAACACCAGAAGCTGGTTAAGATTGACGAATTAATTGCCACTTCTATTGGAATTATTTTATTTAGGATTGATGAATTAATTGCCACTTCTATTAAGATCATTTTATTAGAAAACTAGTTTCGAATGCTAAACATTCATCTTCAGTTCTAAAACATACAGAAATTTTTTTTCAACACAGCAGTACTATTACACATAGATTAAATATACATACTGAAGTTTTTAAAAAGGTGAAATTATTTTATTAGAATACTAGTTTCGAATGCTAAATATCCATCTTCAGTTCTAAAATACCAAATTTTCAACTCATCAGTACTATGTTACATGCATTATGCATTCTAAAATTTTCAAAAATATAAGACAATAAATCAAATATCGGTACTTACCTGAGGAGATCTAACAGATATATGAAATATATCTATAGTGGAAAGGGGAAGGGGGTTGGTAGGTTAAATTAAATAATTGATTGAACCAATTAATAATTGAACCTACCTGGCCCCTTCCCCTTTCCACTATAGATATATTTCATATATCTGTTAGATCTCCTCAGGTAAGTACCGATATTTGATTTATTGTCTTATATTTTTGAAAATTTTAGAATGCATAATGCATGTAACATAGTACTGATGAGTTGAAAATTTGGTATGTTTTAGAACTGAAGATGAATATTTAGCTTTCGAAATTAGTATTCTAATAAAATAATTCCAATAGAAGTGGCAATTAATTCATCAATCCTAATTTCAAAGTCCATCGGTAATCAAGCCGAAGTCCCTAACTGTTGAGTATCACTTAAATATGTGTTATATATTTATTTTAGGAATACAAATATAAATTGAGAAGGTGACAAATAACATTTGACCGAAGATGTTTTGTTAAAACATTACAAAGCGAACTGTTACTGCTGGTAGTTTCTTTATCGCTTGCAGCTACCAAGCAGTGGAAGGATCACGCACCGAAGCAGTAAACTTTATATCTAATTTAGTTTGCCTTCAAGGATATTCTCATAACTTTATTATTATTGTTATTGTTATTATCTATTATATAGTTTGGCCTACGGTTCCATAGTTTACTCTCTTATCTTCCTTATTATACCGTTTTCATTTGTGTTTTGATTTTATTCTCTTCGTATTTTCTGTTGGGGATGTGTCGAGTTCAAATATCGATTCTCTGTTTAAATGATAATTCATCAAAAATATCGATATTATTCTCTAACAGTCCGATATGTTTTACAGATATAAGGAAAAACTAAAAAGACAAATATAAAAAGAACTTTAAATTTTTCAGGCAAAAACATTCAGGACTATCACAAACGCGCACGGGTATTTAAGCAATATATCTTTACGCAATGTCTTTCCCATGCCAACAGCTAACGAACACATACGAACCCACTACAAACGATTCCACAAAAACTACATGGACATCCTAATACAGTTATAAACGACATGGCCAAAACTCATGTTCCAGACAACACCTAGAGATGGCTGATAAGAAACTGGTTGAAGGATCTCCTGTGCATAGTAAAAAAAAAAAAATGAAGTTAGAGGATGTGGATTATTTTCTCCCTCGTGTCTTTCATTAACAGATAGTTCATTATTTCATCAAATTCACAGATAATCCAGTCAATAAACATATTTAGAGTCCATGAAAAATGAGATTATTTTTAACTTCACAACTTCATTAGGAGTAGTTAGAAGGTAAACATACTAAAAGTCCCCGCCACTGGGGGGGGGGGGGGTGAGCTAACGGTGGGGGGGGGGAGGAGGGGAGAAAGTCCCATTTTTTGGGTTTTTCGATTATATCTTGAAAATGGTGGACTCTAGAAAAATATGTTTCAACTAAAAATTAAAGCTAATTAAATTTCCTACAAAATTGACCCGATACATATTTGTCGAACTGTTAGCGGTTTTCGAGATATAAGCTATTAAAAATTGATAATTTTCGAAAATTAAAAAAAAGTTTACCTTTTTGTAAAACGTTGCTTTAATATATGAAATTAAAGTTAATTTAATGCTCTACAGCATTTATTGGACATTTTTTCTGATAAAGGATCATGGAAGGCGCTAGAAGTGAGATAAACATTTTTTTTTTTTAACGAAACATCGATTTTCAATAACGCATATATCGAAAACCGTTCTCTGAAGACACTCGAGGAGAGGTGTGGGTAAAATGCTCCCAAATGTGGGAACTTAGATCGTGCCGGGGCTAAAAGAGCCAGTTAGGATTGTGATTTCTGTAAATAATTTTTTTTCCTGTAATAAATAAACTCTCTACCACCTCTAATTGATTTATTCTGTTTTAAAGTGGTTTTGATGACTGTTCTGAAGAGAGCACATATTTAAACACAATTTCTCTGGTGCTATTTTGAAAGCTGTTTGTACCTTCGTTTTTGAAATTAAATAATTGATTTTAATCATAGTTTTGCCTTCTAACATTTAAGAAACTTGTTAACAAAAGACAAAAATCTAGAATTTTTCAAGTTAAAAGTAACTTTAATACAAAAAAAACAAGACTAAAGCCACAAGAAACTGCTCGTCAGACTACTTCAACATTTACTAGACAAACGTTCCAAGCTCCCAATTAATCACAATATACTTATTTACATGACTATGATTAGACCTATTTGGACGTACGGAGTTGACCTTTGGGGATCCACTAAACCATCCAGTTCATTTCGTATCGAATCCTTACAATCCAAAATCCTTCGATAAATCCTTACTGCTCCTTACATTGTCATAAATAAACTTATCCATAAAGACCTTAATGTTCCATATCTTGCTGATTTAGCCCAAACCAGATACCTATCCTTTCATAGTAAGCTCCATAACCACTCCAATCCACTAGTCTCCCAACTTGCTTCCTCCTCCATCCCTGATATTCCTCCGAGGCGTCTGAAAAGAAGATGGCCCAGAGACCTTCTAGTGTAGAATTTTTATTAAAGTGCTACTGATGAGTAGTTCTTTACAAGTTTTGTCACGTTATTGTAATATGTAACAGCGCATTTACTTGATATTTTGTTCACTTGTAAATTTCAATAAATTGTTATAGATACGGAGAGTAAAACTTTTTAAGCATTTAGGAAGGAGAAAAGAAAAAGGACGAACGACCCTATTACAATTAGTCCTTGATATCGACAGGTACAGCACCCTTGTCGATTACAGAAGACGGTTATCGACAGAAAGAAAAGAATTAAATGATTACGAGTCCATTCGTAACGAGAACGCCGCGTGCAACTTGAGGAACCGGTTATATATAAATGTGAGAATGTGCAAATGGCTCGCAGTTAAAAAACTTAATGACGCGAGAGCGGCCTCCCTTCCACAACTTTAACTGCTTTTTTACAAGATTTATTTATTATTTTTTCTTTTTATTCGCTTTTAGAATACGTTTGTGCTCTACCGCAGTTTGCCTGCATTTTGTTCTTGAAAACCGTTTAAAGTTTCTTAGTAATATTCTTTAAACTTTATTTATTTCTAAATTTGGAAGAGAACTGGATGAGGAGAAGGCAGCGATTATAAATCGCTACGGATCATTGGGATCCTTAGGGACAACGTTATTAGTGATACTATAAGGAAAATTTTGGATTTTAGATTGTAAAAGTGGGAAGCAAGTTGAGAAACTTGAGGATTTGAGTGGTTATGGAGCTTACTATGAGAGGATATGGAATGTTTAGATCTTTATGGATAAGTTCATTGGTAACAAAGTAAGGGGCATTGAGGATTTTGGATTGTAAGGATTGGATGATAGGTTTAATAACTGTCATGTAAATAAATTTTTTGTTAGAGCAGTCGGAAACGAACAACAGTTCTTGTCTTTTAAGTCTGGTATGTATCTTGATTTTTTTTTTTTTTTAATGCCAATTTATTGAAATTTACAACTGTACAAATATATACATGAAGTAGATGTGTTGAAAACGATTAAAATAACAAAGAACTACTCATCAGTAGCACTTCAATAAAAATCTACACTAGAAGGTCTCTAGGCCATCTTCGTTTCAGATGCCTCGGAGGATTGTCAGGAATGGAGTGGGAAGCAAGTTGAGAAACTAACGGATTTGAGTGGTTTTGGAGCTTACTATGAAAGGATAGGTATCTGGTGTGGGCAATATCAGCAACATATGGAACATTAAGATCTTCATGGATAAGTTTATTGGTGACAAAGTAAAGTGCATTGAGGATTTTTCGAAAGATTTTTGATTGTAAGGATTGGATACGAGATGAATTGGATGGTTTAGTGGAGCCCCAAAGCTCAACTCCATACGTCCAGATAGGTCTAATCACAGTCATGTATATGAGTCTTTTGTAATTAATTGGGAGCTTTGAACGTTTGTCTAGTAAATGTTGAAGTAGTCTGTAACGACGGGCAGTTTCTTGTCGTTTTAGTCTTGTATGTGGATTCCAAGTAAGACGTTTGTCCAATTGGAGTTCTAGATAGCAAATCTGTTCAACGGGAATTGCTGAAATATCAGTTAATATTTTAAATAAAAAATCTCCAAATTAATTACAAAAGTCTTATTTACATGACTGTTATTAGACCTATTTGGAAGTACGGAGTTGAGCTTTGGGGCTCCAATAAACCACCCAATTCATCTCGTATTCAATCCTTATAATCCAAAATCCTTCAAAAAATCCTTAATGCTCCTTACTTTGTCGCCAATAAACTTATCCATAAAGATCTTAATGTTCCATATGATGCTGATTCAGCCCAAACCAGATACCTATTCTTTCGTAGTAAGCTCCATAACCACTCAAATCCGTTAGTTTCTCAACTTGCTTCCCACTCCATTCCTGATAATCCTCCGAGGCGCCTGTAACGAAGATGGCCTAGAGACCTTCTAGTGTAGAATTTTCAATAAAGTGCTACTGATGAGTAGTTTTTTTCAAGTTTTAACAAGTTACTATTATCGTTGTCAATACATTTACTTGATGTATATATTCTGTACAGTTGTAAATTTCAATAAATGGATATATATATATAAAAAAAAAAAAATAGAAAATATCCATTGTAAAATAATGAGCAATTTAATGAAACCGTCAAGGTATTTTTGAATGCTGACAATCTTGTAATTATTGGCAGGTGTTTTACTGCCGAATGTACAAAAAATTCTAAATTTATAAATTTAGAGAATTGGAGACGTCGAGAAAAATTGGTTTAGTTGTTAACCAAAGCACTGACCATTAAGCCAAATACCCACGTTCCGCTGACAGTTATAGTCAAAGATCTGGTGACACATTTAGAGAACGGATTTGATCCAACTTGCTGTTTAGCTCAAAAGTTTCGTTTACGACAGTTGTAAGGGATTGACTAGCCTGCCTGGCGTAAGCAGGTGGGACAGGTACTGACAGGTAGGTAAAACTAAGGTAAAATGTTTGTGAAAAAAAATATAATTGACCCACCATGAAATAACACCAATTGTATTCTATTATTAGTAATAAGCGTAGTTTATCAATCGCAGACCATTTGAGTGGTGGAAAACGGGAACAGACCACCCCAAATATATTTTTTAAGAAATGAAAAAAAAAATTTTGAGCCACGATGAAAACGTAGTAGAATGTCAAGTACATTTAAAAAAATAATAATAATAATTTTGACCCATACTGAAATTTAATAGCGTGTCAAGTACATAATAATATAATTTTAATGGGCTTTTTTGGATCATTATTAAAAAAAATGTACTTGACACGCTATTAGGTTTTTAACTTGGGTCAAAAATATTTTTTAAAGTATCTTTCGGGTGGTCTGTTTTCATTTTTCACTACTCAAATAATCTGGCCTTTTGGTGTTATTATTATTATGTACTTGACACGCTATTAAATTTTCAGCATGGGTCAAAGATATTTATTATTAATTAAAAAATGTACTTGGGTCAAATCCGTGCTCTAAATGTGTCAACAATTCTTCGGCTATTTTAAGAGGCAAGATAGAAAAGTATATGTTAAAAATTTCAATTTTACAGTACAGTGAAATAAATGACGAATTATCAATCCTAAATAATCCCTTCAAGGTTCATTATTTTTAGACTTTTAGGTCATCTATAAGAACTACAATCAAATTAAAAATTTTCAGAGACGTGATGTAAACCGGCCCGGACACTGGGATTTGGTCTGGAAACCGGTATTGTCTGGAAAATCTAGCTAGTTTACAACCAGATATTGAACTCGCCGGCTAGTAGCGAGTATATTAAACTCGCTTAATATGATAGAACCTACAATAACTATTGTAAGTAATTATCAAGAATTTCATTCTTTCGTTCACCTCCAAGTGTTGAGGATTTCTAGTACCTTGCTCAGAAGACTACAGTGAGCAAATATAACAAAAATAATTAGCCAGTTTTATATATTTTCTTTTTTTTTTAAAGCTATTTATTGATATTTTAAATTTTAAAAAACAAGTAAATTTGATTAAAAAGAATATAAAAACATTTGAAGAACTAATCGCTAGTAGCACTTCAATGAAAGCTCTAGATTAGAAGTTCTCTAGGCCATCTTCTTTTTAGACACCTCGGTGGTTTATCACGAATCGAGTCTGAAGCAAGTTGAAGACTAATGGATTCGAGTGGGAATGGGGTTTACAATGAAAGGATAGGTATCTGGTAAGATCTTTATGGATAAGCTTATTGGTGATATAATAAGGACCAATGAGGATTTAAGATTGTAAGGATTGGATACAAGAAGAATTGGAAGGTTTAGTGGGGC